>CP120629.1:641899-1283799 GCA_029449355.1 Emydomyces testavorans | reverse complement strand
ATTTTATCATTAAATAACAGTTTTCTTCAGTGTAAAAATGCCTTTTTGTTCAGTTCATGAAGAGTCTTCTTCTAAAAAATAAACTGAATTCACTGGCAAGATCAATGAGATTAATATTCAAGACAATGACTGAATCATCACTTGAATCATCTCTTGAATCATTTCTTGCTTTTCATGTATTGCTTTTTGATATCAGATCATGCAGGCTCAGCTGTTTCTTGAGCATTAAATGCTTTTTGAAAAATTAATCATCTTGTTCTTACAGTGATTGTGAAGTCTGGCTCAGTGATGTCTTCAAACTGATTTTCAAGTTTTGCTTTAGTCAACACTTCAAGTGTGCTGTAATCTGCACTTTATGTAAATGCATTAAACTGCTCAATGTGATTAATGCTCACTTGTTTTTTTTTCTGTTGTTGCTTTATAATTTGTTCAATGTATGATTTGTCATATTATGTGCAGTGCATGAATATAAGATGATAGTGAAATTTGTGATCAGTCATGTATAAAATGTATGAAACATTAGAATGAGTTTCAAGCAGAAAGAATAGTATAATCTGCAAAACTGAATTATCAAAATGTGAAAAAAAGAGAATGAATAATTAATTTTATTTTGATTACTGTAATTAAAAATGTAGTGATATAAGTAGTTGACAAAAATCAAATCATGATTATCAAGACAACTGTGCTTTCAGAGAAAATGAATTTATCAAAATTTGTGTTTACTCTTTTTCAAGATACAGTTATCATTTTCACAATAAGTTTTTATTCAGATTCACAACACTTCAGAAGTGAAAATCAAAGTGAAGATGACTGAACTAATGAGTGCACAATAAATAATAAATTAAATCTTGAAAGCAATATGCTGCTCTTTCAGAAAAAATCATATCTTGAGCAAGTTTTGAAGAAGCTTGAGAAGCAGTCATACAGTTCAGATGAAAAAAAAATGTTTACATTGTCTAGAAAAATTCAAATCATCTCATGTTCTGAAAATGTCTGATGACTCAATGACAAAAAAACATGTTAAGAGATGATTGAAAAAAAACTTAAATGCATGAGTAACATACTTTTTTGTGAATGATTTTGCAATCAAAGTGCATATAAAATGCATCTGCAATCACTGATCAGCAAAGCACAAGCTTTGTACTTAACAGAAGCTATTCAATCACATCTCAATACAAAAAATTTCAAAAAATCAAGAACAGTGATTGAGATGCATAACTGTATCAGCTGCAACATGATTGAAAACAAGAAGAAAAAATTGCATAAACAGCATTAATCTCAAGTAAAAAGTCAAGCAGATGAAGATTGAAATGAGTTTCTGAATTTGTTTTGTGTTTAATAGATAGACTCTGATGTTGTTGACTTTTCTAGTCATGATGATTTTGATTTTTTGTTGTTAAATGAGCAGTGTGAGCAATTAAGCAATCTGATCAATCTGTTCAGCATGAGTTCTGTGTTTGATAAAATAATATACATTCATTAATAAATTTGTATATAATTTTCTTGTCAAGTAAATATTTTCACAAAAAAAGCTTGTAACTCATCTGCAGACTGATCTGAGCAGAAAAAAAAATAAAAATCAAGTTTGTGAGTTAAGACAAATGATCAAGAACAAAGTTTGAATCAAATGTGAACACAAGCAAAAACTGTAGCAAAAATGTATGTTTTTCTTTAATTTAAAATTAACACAAAAATCTACATTCATAGCTGAAGTGCATTCATGAGCTTCAATATTTTTTAATAATCACTGTCTAGCTTCTGCCTGATTGCTGACTGTGTTGATGCCTCTACTACTAGAATTTTCTTAAACAGCACATCTGAAACAAATCATCAAGCAGTGATTCATTTTCAAGACAAGAAAGCAGTAAGATACAAAATGAATTTTCAAATTCAATTCACTTCTAGCTCAAAATTCATCAGTGTCAATCTCTGATGCATTGCATGAACATAAAAAACTTCAATTTCTGTGTAGTACAAGATTTAATCATGAATAAACTTGTTTCATTTCAGATAAAGATCTTGTTTTCAAGAGAGTTTTGAGCTTTTTAATAATGTGCTTGAGAACTCAAAGTTTGCTGAGACTGTGAGCAAGCTCATCATACTTCTCAAAAAATATTGTGTTCAAGTAATGATTCACAATCTCAAATCATGCTGATGTCTAATCAAGTTTTGTTTTTTTTAAGTTGAATGTAAAGTAAAATTCTTGCAAAATCAGTTGTCAAAGCTTGAGATGACATCTGATTTCATCTTAAATACAATTCAAAATATCATAAAAAATCAATATCAGCTGATTGATGAATTTTCTGTACAAGAATAATTTTCTAAAAAATTATTCTTGTACAGAAAATGTGTAGTCATGTGACTTATGTGAATAATGTGACTGAAACATTTAAATTGCCTTTTGAAACTGAGTTTTTTGCATTGTCAATTCACTGTCTTGTGATGATTCAGATGATCAGAATGAGAAATGAGATTAATTTGCAGATGAAAATTTTGTTATATTCTTCATTGAAATACTAACATGTTTACAGATTGTCAATGATTTTGAAGTCAGAGTAAAGTTATTTGAGATGAAAAGCATTTTGTCAAGATTGAGTGATCAAGTATGTTTCAGCTTAAATCAGCTTTTTCTGATGCTAACACATCTTACAGAATGTAGAATAATGTTTGCAGAAGACTAGCACTTTTTCAGATGATAAAATTTCATTTTTTAAAATCATTGTGATGAAATTATGCTCTGCACAAACTGTGCAGCAAAGTGATGATAATGTATTTCAATTCTTCAAGAAATTCAGATTTCAACTCAATAAAAAAATGTCTGAAAAAAAATTAAGTGAAAAGCAGATATTTACTCTGACTTTTATTGCTTGAAAATGAAAGTCTAGTAATGAAAAACTTGAGAAGTTGAAAAAAATAATCTGAAAGTGAAAGTGTAATTTGAAACTGTTTTTTGATTGTCAAAAAATGATGCTGCAAGAGAAGATTTTTTTGTCTCAATGTGATTTCATTCAATTTTGTTTCAGTGACATTGAGCACATCAAGAACACAAACTCAACATGATGAAAAATGAATCATGTTCTTCTTGCTAGATTCATCATGATCAAAATTAAGAAACAGTATTTGACACAGAAGAAAAGATATCAATATGCTGATGAAGACTGAAAATCATTTTTAAAACTCAGCTTACAAGTACTATCTGACATAATCAAAAATGAGTTTGATGAGTCTCTGCCAGATGAGATAATTTTGAAGAAGCAGAAGATGCTGAAAAAGCAATATACTGAAAAAAAAAAATGAAATTAAATCAAATGTTTGTGAATACTGCTCATTCTGAATGACACAATCACAAAAATGTATAATTGTTTTCAAAATCAGAAGTAAGTGTTCATGAACTAATCAGTTCTAGATATGAGAAGAAAAAGTGAATGAACATTAAAATTAAGATGATAAATTGTCTTCTTGAAAAGATTTACAAAATCATAAAAAACATATTATCAGATGCTTTTCTAGCTGTTTTGATGAAATATGAGTGTTGCTTTAGAGATAAATTTGACATTCTGTGAGAAATTCACAAGTTTATGAAATTTCAAAAAAAGTTTTTATCACTACAAAGTGATTCAGAGAATGCAATCATGACTTCTGCAAGACAAAGCTTTGTTACTTTCTTTACTAATATGTCTGATAGTGATTATGATGTACATTTCTCTGATGATAACTGTGCTAATGAGTGTTTTCTTGATCTAAAATTTGAAACACTAGTTTATAATTAATAACATCAACTGCTGAAGAGTCAGACTTTCTTTATAAGAATTGAGCACACATTCTTGAGTTTTCTTCATTTAAGAGAATAAGAATTGATGAATAAAGTCACTTTGTGCAGACATCAAGCATTGTGAATTGCTAAAATGCAAATCTGACAAACACTTTGATCTTCTGAAAGATTTTCAGTGAACTCATCAGTCTCTGTGAGAACTCAAAAAGTCATAATCAGCAAAAATCAATTCTCAATCATATTGCTAATTGAGAGAGAGAAATCTCAACACAGCAGCAATTTACATATCAGTCTAGTTTAACAACTGGCTTAACAATCAGCAGTGATAAATCTACTCAAATCACAAGTTCATGTTTTCTCATTCAACTAAAAAAACATGTTCTATTGACTCAGACTTCAAGTTCTGTCATATATTCTTCTTCAGAGCAATCATCAGCATACACTCAAAATTAATGTCATTCATGTGTTGTTTGATGTTAATATTATAAATTAAACTAATTAATAAATAAAGTCATTAATCAGTTGAATACATCATGCATGATTGAAGATCATGATTCAGATTTCAGCTTCAATGATTTCTCAAATTTCTTGATTAATGTTTTCATGAATGACTCTGAGAATGAGCAGCAATATTGCTTGAGTCAATTTGTGAAAAATAATGTTGCTGAAATTTTTGATTATATGTGACTTAATATTAATACAAGCAGAAGTAGTTCTGCATTTGACTGACATAATTTTTTTAATTTTCTTAGTGCTGATTTTCATTCTACAACAGTTAAGTGTGACTGAAGCAATCTCTCAAACTCATTGATTTTTACAGTTCATCATGAAATGATGTTTTTCAACTGACAGAATCTTTCAAACTTTTTTAATGCTCTCAATCAACAATCAGCAAACTATTATCTGAATGATGTTCAGAATTTTCATAAATTCACTCATATTTGAAAGAAATAATTAAAAATATCTTTACAGTATCTTGACATTCACAAGCAAATTTATATATTTAATAACAATAAAATTGCCAAATCTTCTCTGCTTTCTAAAAATGTTATAAACTTCTCATCACTGAAAACAACATCTTGTTCATTATTCATCTCAGCATTCTTGCTTAAAAAAAACTCATTTGAATGTGAAAGCTTTTTCAGAGCAATGATAACAGTCACTTTTTTCTTTTTCAAATTTATACTTCATAAGATTTCTGGCCAAAACATAAAGTTGATGACAATCAGATATTACATGAATAGAAGATTCATCTGCTCAACCACAATGCTGAATTTCATCTTGACTTTCTTGATGTTTGATTTATGCTTTGTGAATGTTAATAATTGAAATTAAATACAGTAGCATAAAAATCATATCTTCATTCAAGTGTCAACAATTTTATTGACAGTGAACATTTTTTTTAAGATCTGAAAAGAGTAATATGATTCTGAAGCTGATGCTTGAGTGAAATTGAAAGTTAATGTGTGATGTAATTTCTTTGCTGCACTATTTGCAATAAAAATGTTCACTGCTGAATATATTTCTCATTCTTGCTGTGCTGTAATTATTGCTTCAGTGAAGTTCTGAGATTTCACTGACTGCTGAATTTTTTCTTCTTTCAACATGTTTGCTCATCATGTCATAAAAAAATCTCAATAAATTCAATCAGAAAAGCACATATGTACTTTAAAGTGAGACTGAAAAATTATTCAGAATGAAAAATAAACAGCTCACTGCATCACATTTGAAAAAATTGACATGAAATCACTTTTTCATGCATTCTGAAGAAAACACTTTTTGTCTGCTTTTTCAATTTGAAAAAATCATCTGATAATGAATTCTGAAAAATTGTTAATGCTTAATTTATACATGATGAAAGCTTGAGTGTGACATTATGTTTTGCAGAAAATCATTTTCACTGATGCAGTTATCATTTTTGAATTTGCTCAATGAATTTTTTGACATTATTAAACATTAATGCATCAGTGAGAGTGGAAGTTGTGTTGCATTACATCTCTCTTCAAAATCAGTTTATCATATCAACACAACAGCAGCACAATACATGATATTCATGAATTGTCTCATTGACAAATGCATTGCAATGACTTTTACAGAGTCATTCTGTTGACTAATTTTCATTGACAAGTTAACTCTCAAAATTTCTCTTTCTTGATTGTCAGTCTGAGTGTCAAGAGTTTTGCAAGTCACTTCACTTAATTCTGAACAGTAACTTGAAGATTTTTTCAGTGAAAGATGTCTGATGCTGAAGCTACACATCAGCTGTAAACTACTGATGATTGAGAAAACAAGCAAAATTATATCAGTTTTTAACAAATATATTGTTTACTGTTTTTTAATCTTGTGCTGAACAAGATCATATTTTATCACTCATCAAAAAATTATCTCATCATGCTGAGAAACAATCAATCAAGTGCACAGTTATTGATCACTTCATAAATTCTCACTGTGAGTTGACATCAGTTTTCATTGACTTATATAAAAATCTGATTTTAATTGAAAGGTTTAATAATGATTTGCTGAACTACAAAGCTTTTTTTCACAGAGCAGAAAAATTACAAAATCAGATGAAGAACTGAGAAACAGAAAAAAACTCAAAATCAATCAATAACATTTGAAGAGTTTATCAAAACTTGTCATGATTTACTCTTTCAGTCTTTAAAAACTGACACATCATCTCACTCTACAAGATGAAAGATTTCACTGCTCAAAGAAAAACACTGTCTGAACAAAGAAGACTGCTTGATTTCAGTCATCAATTGAAAATTGTCAAAAAAATAAAATTCTGATTTAATTGCAAGTTTATCACTGAATAACAAAAGTTTCTTGACAGCTGGCTTAGAATTTTTAAATAAAAATGATTTTGCAGTTGCTGATTTTAAATTTTCTCAAAGTGTAGATCTGACTTCAGTTGCTGACATAAAATTCTCAGAAAATGAGAAATCTGAAATCTTGATCATGTCAACATCAGATTTCTCAGCAAAAGTGCTTTCATCAATTCATGTTTTGTGATACTTCATTATGAATAAGAAATGAAGTCTTGTGAAATCTCTAGAAATTGAGAAATCTAGAGATTGTGAAATTGTGAAATTTCACAGAGAATAGATTTATGTTGCACATCAAAAACTTCTTGAGTATTAAAGTTTTATTTTGATCTTGTCAAAGTCTTGATGATGAGCTTTTTTTTTTAATACATGATGTTGATGACTTTGTACAAAAGAAGAATTCTGCATCAATGTCAGATGAAAGCTTTATATGAAAATGTGCTTTCAAACACTGTAGCATATGCTGAGCACTTGAGCAAACTGTTTGTACATATTCTGATTGTGATTAGCTCTGTATGAAGTGTTACTGTATTCTGTACATACATAATGAATAAATTAATCTGTTTGAGAATCTTACATTATTTTTTTTTTTCTTTTTTTCTTCTTTTCTTCAGCTCATCATTACATTAATTATGTGTGTATGAGATTCAGATAAGTTAATTCATTAAGAAAACATCAAGTTAATTTTTTTTTTGTACAATGAGACACTTTTTGTTTTTAGTTTTTCTGACTTTCAGAACTGTCATTGAATTTTTTATGTTGCTGATCATTAATTAAGTTTTTTTGCTTGTAGTTCTCAGACAAGAGCAGTTCTGACTCTATCAGAGCAGAATGTTTTATTCATACATGATGCTATGAATGAGCATCAGATATTGAGTCACTGATTTTTGTACATAAATGTCATTCTCATTTAATCTTGAGAACAAGTGAAAATGCAGATCTGTACTGCTTGCTGTGATGATTCAAATCTTCATCTGTTTTCAGAGTGCTGCTGATTATTAAATCACTTTGATGAAGCATGTGTAACTGCAAATGATAAAATCATATCAGCTGCTGTTCTGTATGAGATGATGAGAATGCAGTGAAGATGATTGAGATTGTTGACACAGACAAAGAAAATGACTTTCAACAGTCAGATGAGTGCTCTAGAATTTTAATACAGATAATTCAACATTATTTTTTGCAATTGCTATTAACTAGCTTTTGATATGTATGATTTTCTTTTCTGTTTCTGTTTCTGCCTTGCTTTGAGGCATCAGATATGTATAATTTCATTTACTTCAGTTGTATGAAGTCTGTGTATGACACTCAGGCATGACTTACATCTTTACATGATGTCTGAAACCAGTAGTCTGTACACTGTACAATGAAATCAAGCAAGTTAGAAGATAAAGCAATTTAAACTTATATATCATGTGAACAAACAATTAATCTTGAATGTGATGTGACTGAGTTACTGATGAATTACATTAGAACTTGCAGAATTCTTGACTTTCAAACTATGCTGTGAACAAAATTGCTTTATAAATATGTGCTTTTTTTTTGTTTGTAAGATTCAGATTCTTACTCAATAAAGTCTCTGTACAGGTTAAAGAAATGAGAAAAATGAAATAAATACATCATTTTCATTCTGTCAAGATTGAAGCTACACATTCAGTCACTTTTTGAATATAAGACTGATTGTTCACTCACTTCATGTTTTGAAATCAAGTCATCTACAGTTTTTATGTCATATGTCTTGTCTGATTTTTCTAAAATCTTCTCACAAATGACAAAAGCTCAATGATTATCTTGATCAATCACAATCTTAATCAAAAAAATTGAAGCTCAGTCAGATCACTTCAGCATATTGAGATAATTTGTCAAAAATCTGATTAATGAGAAATGCTCTCAAGAAGTTGAATTGATGAAACAAGTCTTCTGATGACATATCAAAGTTGCTATACTTTCATTACTGACTGTTCACTTGATAATTTCAGATGAGACTAAAGCATTGCTATCAGACACTTGTCTCTGACTCTTTACTTAGCTGCAAGTTTAAAAATCTGAACAAAATTAAAAAATTCTTCAGACAAGATGAATCTGATTTGTCTGATTTCAAAAATGTATGTAATTCTTGCAACATGCTAGTTTTCATGCTGATCTTGACTCAGTTTTCAGATTCTCACATTTTTTGTTATCAATCAATAAGTGCAAATAATTTAAATTGCTGAAAGTGATGTGCAGAAACTTCTTCAGATAATAGCAACAACAAAATCACAAAGATCACAAGCATTATTGTTTATAACTGAAACTTTGAGCAAAAGTTGATTAATCACAAAGTTTATTCTCTGAAGTATAAGTATTCAGATGATCAGAAATCATCAAAATCAGATAACTGAATGAAAATTCATGAAAAATTAGCACAATCATGAGTTTTTCTTTCTCTCTTGAAATTTTCTGAAAAATGCTTTGAAAACTTCAGAGAAGCAGATGCTCATGCATTTAAAAAAAGATCAGTGGCAACTTCTGTTGTTTCAATTATTAATGACAATATTGATGACTCTAAATGTGTTGAAGAAGATTATTTATTTGACAATCTTGCTTCTTTAATGAATGACTCACTGATCAATGCAAAATCAGATCATTTCTTTAATGCTTGTTCTGAGCAGCTTTGCTCTGAAATCTGTGAGAAGCTTAATGATGTTATCATTTCATTGATGCAAGACTTTTTGCTGATAGCTCTCAATTTTTTTCTAGAGGCAAAAGATTCTGACAGATCATTTGCTGTGATCACAAGACAAGCTTGTTATGATGAAGCACTGAAAACTTAAGAAATACATAAACTTCAATTGTACAAGCAGAATGAGTCTGTTTTTGATAATAAAGTCTATATGATAACATCAATTTATCAAGCTGATCAACTCAAGCTCTACACAACACATTTCATCATTTCTCAGAAAATTGATGATCATTCTGAATACATTATGAGTTAATTTAAAGATTGATCAATGACTAGTGATTCTGAAATGTTTTGAAATGAAGCAACTGCATATTAAAATGCATGAAATGAAGCAAAAAAACAATGAGATGAATTTATTAAATTTGCAAATGAGAGACATGTGCAAGCTTGATCTGAATTTTTCTCATCTGAATGTGAGATAACTTTTGAGTCAACTGTTGTTTTAGAGAACTCTGATATATCAGTCATATCTGATGAAGCTGAGTTTCATAATGCTGTCTGAAGTTTTGCACAATCAAATAACAGTGTCAAGAATTTCAAGACTTCAAACAAAAATACTAAAAAAGCAAGAGTCTGAGACAACAATGCTAGCAACAAGTTTCTTTTATATTAAATTTTTAACTTTTTGTACATAGTCTGATATTATCAAAGCATTGAATTTTTTTATATTTATTTATTTTTTTTTTCTTTCACTTTCTTTCCTGCTAGATTTTCATAAAACATAGATACTTGAACAAGCTGTCAGACAGTAATTGAAGACTCTGTGCTTGTGAAATATCAGCAGTCTTGCCAATTTGTTGAAGTTTTGAAAAGATATTGACCCTGCTCTGAGAAAGAAATTGCTAGAACAACTTCATGATGACATCTCAGAGTTCTATGCTGTGTATTTTAATGATGTTAAAAAACTCAGCTTGATTGTGCAAACTGTGTTTGAGAGCTGCAAAATCAGTGATAATTCTCTTTATCATAAAAAAAGCAGATGACAGAATTGATCTGATAATGCAGACAAAAAACTTGTATTGAATTGATTAACTACAGTCATTAATCAGCTTGTACAGCTTGCAAAACTTCATGATTCATTTCAAAAAACTGTCTGCTGACTTCTGGCTCAGTCTGCTCTAATTGATGAATTCATCACAAAGCAAAAACTTGACATAAACTTTGTGAACAATTCACATGCCACATCAGATAAAACATACAATTGATTGCAAATTTTGATGCTGAAAAAACTGAAGAATGACAGACTATTTCTTTGAGAATGAAACTTGATCTGACAAGATATGCTTGTGAGATGTTATCTGCACAGAATGGCTGATGATTTATTCTTAAATTTATGTTGTGTGATTTTTTTCTGTGCATCTGAAAATTTGATTGTTGTGAACAAACAACACAAATGATTGCAGATTCTGATGTCTGAAGAACTGAAAAATGATATGATAATTTTTTGAAGATGTGACTTAATTTGATTCAAGAAATGCTATCTGCTCAGAATAATTGTTAATTTGTGCTTGAATTCACACTGTGCAGATCACTTTTTTGTGCTTGATTATTTAACTGTTGCAGCAGAATTGATTCAGAGAAAACAAATATCAATAAAAATGATTTTTGATTTATCATGATGATTTTTAAGTTTCTTCTCACAGACTGACAGCAGTTTGACTTTGATTTGATCATTATCACAGTCAACAGCTGATGCTGCATTGAAATTGAGTGTAATGACTGAAAGAAGTGTCTGATGCTGAACAAAAACATGTTGCATTGTGAGTTAAGTTATCACATGCTGAATAACACATTTTAAAAATGATTAATCATAGTTTTTGATGATCAAGAACTTCTGACAGTATCTCAAGTGTGATGAGAAAGAGAAACTATTGCATAAAGTGATGAAAAGCAGAATCATGAATTTTGCTTGACATTACTTTCATTAAATCATTCAGATAAACAGCAAAAACAACAAGATTTGAAGCATTTGAAAGAATCTAGAAGTTTTTATATTGAAATTCAGACAGAATAGCTTGCAGATGATTTTGAAAAGAAGTGCATTCAATAAATGTTGTGCTGACTGAAACAGTGTCATCAGATGAAAATGATTTTCTGATTATGTGAATTCAGTGCTTTCTTTACTCAGCAAGTGCATTCAGTTCAGCTTGCTGACAAAGCATGTTGCAGACAAATCATTAAATTGTGTGCATTGTTGTGTCATTGTTCAAGATTATGAGAAACTCATTTATAAAAGCAGCTTCAAAATAATTCTACTTGTAGAAATGAAGAGCTGCATTGTAAAATACAAATTTTTGTACTTCAAGATTGAATTACTTCAGAATGATATTTCATCATGAAATTTTTTGATCAATGAATTTGATATTGACTACATATTGTTAGAGCTAAAATCACTTTGATGTAGAGTATGAGTTTCACACAGGCATTTTTCAAACAAACAAAAAAAACTTTCAACAAATATGAAACTCTAGATACACATCAGATGTACATGTTGAAGATGTGAATGTTTTTGCTATTAAAACTTTTCAGCTGTTATTTATCATTAAGTTCACAAATAGCTTCATGAAAGTTATTTTCATTTAATTTTTTATTTTTTTCTAAATTTTTATTTTTATCATTCAAAGTTTTTTCTTGTTCTGAATTGAACTTCACTTTCTTGTGGCATGAGAAACAGAGCTTGCTGAAATTAAATCAGTCTAAGTTGATGAAACAACAAGAGTATTTTCATCTGTACTTGCTGATCATTCTTTCACAGTCACAGTGATGATATGCTTTGTGTTTGCTATTCATGAATTTAAAACTTGAAAAAGTCTTCTTGATGAACTGATGACTGTGCTCATGTGAAAAGTTTGCAGACAATGTTGAAACAGATGTGATATTGACAAAAGTTTTTTTGAGTTGCTTCACTGTGTTGCTGTTCTGTGTTTTTGTCTTGTGAAATTGCAAATTTTGCTTGACAGAAGATTTCATGAAAATTTGCTAAGATGAAATTTATTAAATTGTAATTATTTTTATCTTAGAAAACTCATCAGTTACAAAGCATATCAAAATTCTCTGCTAAAAAAATGTTTAAATTGTGAGAAAAATGCAACACATTCAGAAGAATGATTGAATTTTTTTTTTCTGCAAACACTTTCAAAGCTGAAGTGAATGCTGGCAATGTGCTCTGAAATCTATCTTGACTTGAAAGATTCACAAGATTTTGAAACTCAGAAACTAAAAACAGAAAAAAACAAATATGCTGAAGAAGTTGTTATTCTGAAGAACTCATCAGCAAATTACAAAAATGTATATTTTTCTGCTTGAATTAATGTCTGAGATTACAAAAAAAATCATATTAGTGAGAAAGTAAAATGAGAAGTTATAATGAAAAAACACTGATTATACACTTCTCTTCTCATTTCAAAAAATGATGATCATTTTTATATGCTCTCATCATGCTCTCATCAACTGCAAGTAAATCAGAGAACTTACTTGAATTGCTGAATATTCTAAAAAAAGCATTTCACAGCAGATCATCTAAAGATTTTCAGAATTTTTTTCACTGCATTAAATTTTATGATTGATACTTTCATCACAATCTTCTGAATCAGAAATGTCAACACAATTTAGTCATGAATATGAATTATAAGCTGACATGCTGAAGCTGCAACATTGAAAGATAGTACAGAAAAACAAAAACACTCTGCATTATTCACAGTATAACTTCAAGAAATTATAAAAAATTCAACAACAAGCTTGTCAGAATTTAATTAAGCAGATCAGACAATAAAAAGCATAAGTGATGCATGTCTGACTCAGACAATGACAGAAATAAATGTGAGAACATGCAATTGCAGCATGATTGAGTTCTGAAAGTGAGAGTGAAGAAAAAGAAAATGACACACAGAAAGAAAGTGTAGAGTGTGAGAAGAAAAAACAAAATTAGAATAATGATGAAAAAACAATCAGACAGTGAAAGAAAAAGAATTTTATATTGTGACAAAGTGATGAGAGCACATTTTATCTGAATAAAAATGCTAAACTAAAACAGAAAATTTGATGAGACAGAGCTGAGAGTACAAAATACTTGTAAGTAAAAACTTCAATAATGTAAACTTCTATTCTTGAGCAGAGGTACATAACTACATGTACATAGCAATCTGAGAAGTAGAAAATGTTGTGACAAAATTAAATAAATAAAATTAAATAAAAAATGATAATTTGTATTCTGTATCTTTCTGAGTCATTAAATAAAAACAATATGAGAGATTTGACTTCTGTATTTGAACATTATTCTGTCTGTAGCAGACAAGGTGCAACTGATTCATGTTTCACATAATATTTCTTGATTTAGATTAAAGTCATCTTTCTCACTGACAGTGAAAGAGCATCAATGAAGATATCAATGAAGCATCAAAATGTGATATGAAAAATGATTTGATATCATGTTTTTCTAAAGTATTTGTCAGAATGTTTTAGAAGTCATGATCTGAGAAGTTTTTATAAAATAAAAAAAACTGTTGACTTCATTGTTTTTGCACTTAATTTGAAGAGCAGTGCAGAATTTTTTTTTTAAATATTCATCAAAGCATGTGGCATTGTTGAGAGATTATCTGATTTTTTTGAGTAAAAATGACAAAATATTTTATTTTTGAGTCTTAACTCTGCATTCAGCTTTCTGAAACTGGATTTCAATAATCACTCAGCATCTGATTAAATGATTTCAAAGAATTAAAAATTTTTGAATTTGATTTCTGTAAAGAAATGTAGAAAAAGTTAATGATAAACTGATTATTATGCTTGCTGCTTGATCAGCTCAAACTCAGCAGAAGACTTCATCATGATATAAGCAGTTGTTTTTTTGAAGACAAAATGAAAAATCATTCTCAGATTTTAGTAAAAAATTGTTTTAGATTTTTCAGTTTTTTTTATTATTTTTTAAAATTTATAAAGTTTATTCTGAATTCAGTATCTTCTTTCTGTTTTCATTTGCAAGTAAGCAGTTTTCATCTTATTCAAGATTGATAAAGATATAATTGTGGCAAAGAGAAACTTCTTAAGTCTTTGTGCTTGAAGTCTGAAAGTATAATGTATATGTGTATATGCTGATTTTCTGTTCTCACAATTTCAAAAAATCATAACATTCTTTGAATCATTAGTTAAAAAATAGTATCTTGACTGCAAGCTCATCTGCAATCAGATTCATTCTCAGCTGATGAAATTTTAGCTAGATTTATGTCAATGATCTTCTGATGTAGAACAGCAGAAGCAGATAGCAGATTGCAGATCTGAAAAATGTCATATGTTAGAATCAAGCTGTTTTTCAGATGCATTTTTTTTTTCACAAGCTGTAACAGTTAATGCTTTGCTGAATGATAAGATTCTTAATAATATTGTAAGCATGATGAAAGATTTAACTAAATCATAAGCAATGCATCACAATTGCATGATTTGCATTTTTCAAGAATGACAATAAGAGTTTTAGAATGAGACTGAAACTTTATTTTCTTATAATTGTTTAGTTTCAGATGTCTTCTCATCTCATTTCAAAGATGTAAAGTTCATTTTGATTTTCAAGCTTGACTTTGATCTTGCATGCATGCATGCAGCAGACTCAGATTTGACAAACAAATTATCATTATTATTTCAATATAATGTCATTTTTTAATTAAAATTTTATTTTTCATCTTCAGAAGATATGCTGAAGATACTAAAGATTGTTTGTAATTATCACATTTGATTTTGAAAATTAAAATTTTACTGCAGATGTTGAGAAGTGAAGCTTCAGCATGATGATTGTGATTGACTCTGATCAGTGCTTTGTGCATGATGCATTATGTTTATGCCAAAATACTGAAAAGAATATTGTAAATCACCTGATTGCATATAAGAATAAACATGAATGTTCAAAAGCCACAGAATGAATTGATTTTCAATGTTTATTCTTGAGAAAAATGTATATTTAACTGAGCAGACTGCAGCTTGTGCTTTTGAGAAAATATCTGCAAAAATAAATGATTTGAAGATTTTGAATTTTTGATATCATAATTCTTATCAGCTTGATGATAATATTCTTTCAAAATTGAATTAAAAAACTGCAAAATAATGATCTTGAGAATGTTCTGGCAGCTCTGCTCAATTTTAGTATGTGTATCAGACAAAATTCATGAATTCTTTCAAAAAATGACACTGAGATGATTCATGACTTTCACTGTCTGCAGATTTTTGAATTCATGAACAGCAATTGATTTATACATTATATTGTGAAAAAGAGAAAGCAGTCACTCATTAATAATAGTCTCAGATAAAGATTCTAAAAAACAAAAATTTTAATGACATAGCTTCACTGCTTCAGCAAGATATGATGTTGTGAAGAAAATAAAAAGAAAAAAAAAAGTGAAGAAGTGAAAAAAAAAAAAAAACAAGTTTATTTAATGTGAACATTTTTCTGATTGTTTTCAATGTAAATTTTTTTCTTTTTCTGATGATTTGTGCTGTGATTTTTTTTTCAATTTGATTTCACTAATGCTTTCAGTTTAAGAATTTTATTTAATTTTTCTTGAAGATTTGTGCTGTTCATTTCAGTTTGATCTGACACTTTCAATGAGAGATTTTTTTTTCTTCTTGTATGAATTCATTGTATAACTGCTACAGCAAGCTCATACATCAGATCAGTGTGATGTTCATGCTGTATTGTCACAGCTTCACAATTAGTAGAAGAGTTGATCTTATCAGCAGCTGCAAGATTTGATGATTATTGTTTTTATATTGTCAGAAGAAAATAATAAAAATTTTCTGTAAAACATGCTAGAAAGTCTAGATAAATTAGAATCTGACAATTCATCTGTAAAATATTGAGTTTCTTTTGATCATAGAAGTGAGATTTTGACATATTCAGTCTGAACATCACTTGTTTATACTCAGAATGATCAGAAAAGCATATTTGAAGATAGCATCATGATTGCAACATATAACTGTTGAAACAATCAAAGATCAGTTTATCATGTATATAACTTGTTTTCTTGATCAAATTAAAGACATTTCAGAGAAGATGAAGCTTCATTCAATAAGAAAGTCTGCTTGTATCAAATTTCATTTCAACATCTTACTTTTTCATCTCATATTTCAACATCACTTTGATCAGCAAATGAAAATACTGATCAAAAAACTTCAAATTCTCTGTTATGCATTAGCAAGTCTTGTTAAATGTGGAATATAAATCTGTTGCAATTCTTCACTCAATGAGAAAAATCAGAATACATTATGAAACATCAGAACACTTCATCAATGTGTTCTGATAATGAAAACATGAATCAAGATAATATGTATTCAGCTCTTCAGTGAACTTCAGTGAATCAACAGACAAGCATGACATTTCTTCAAAATGATCACACTGAATTGAATTTCTTAACTGTTGATGCATTTTGATCAAGCAGCATTCACTCAATTATACAGCTGTCTAGCAGTACTGAATGTGAAGCTGACATAATTTTTCTTGAAGACAATAAAACTTCTGAGTTTACTTCTGCATTGAACATTAAAATGAGATGCTCTGAATGAAAATAAATGCATTTTATTGTCATGATTAAATCAACTGACTCATCTCAATCAATCAAAAAAACTTTCAAGATTACTGCAAAACAGCTGAGCAGTGAAGACAAGCTTAATTGAAAAACTTTTTTTAAAAACAAGTGATTTTCTCTGAAAAGCAAAGAAAAATGAAACATCTACAATCAAAAAATCAAAGTGATTTTTTTTCACATCATTGAAGGCAAAAATGATGCTCTGTTGATTTCTGATTGCCAGTCATGCATTAAACACAATTGAAAATGCTGTGTATACAAGAATTTTATTGTATCAACTGAAAGATGTACTGAAATCTGCTGTTTGCACTGCTGAAAGAATTTATCAAGTACAGATCTGAAACTATGATTGTGACTGAGTGTTATATAAGAAGTAAATGAAAGTTTTTAACAAGCTGAATCAGTGAATGAAGACAACAATTTGCAAGAATTATAAATTTGAATGCTGCAAACCTGAAGATTCATTTGCAATTCAATATAACAAGCTGAAAACAAGAGTACAGAACAGAATTGCAAGAGTTGATGATGAACTAAAAAATTATTTTGAGTATATTTGCAATCTGAAAGTGATTGTCAAAAATTGAGCAAAATGAGTAGATGTATTTGAATCAACATTGTTTTATATGAAATTCAAAAAATTATGAATTGCAGATGATAGTGAAGACTGATTTAGACTGCTGAAAAGATGGCTGCAGCAAGACTCTGCACATGCAAATTGAATAAATTTTTATAAAATACATTATAAAGATTGAATCAACACTGAAAATCTCAATTTTCACAAACTAGCTGCTCATTTTCATTAACATCTGAAATCAGTACTAGTGAAATCTCAAAAATGTGAAGCAGTTATGAAGAATGTCTTTGCTGTGTGATTTGCAGGTGATTCAGAAGCTTTTGAGCTCTCAAATAAGAACATTTTTGGAAAAAAATCATCTGTAGAAAGAAAATCAAAAAGCAGAAACAAAAATAAAATATTTGTCTGCAAAAAAAAAACAACAAAACAAAAACTCAGTTTTCAATGATCTGCAGCAGCCAGCAGTCAAATCATGAACTGCAAATCTGAATGACTGTGAAGTGTGTGAAACAATCAGACATGAACTGAAAGCATGCTGAATTGTCTTTCTGAAGCTTGCATTTGAATGATTTAAGCCAACAAAAATGCAAAAGAAGATTTTGAAGAGTCATCAAATTTAACTTAGAAGAAAATTAGAAAGTTATGAGCAAACTGAGAGAAGCAAAAAAAGCAAGAACAAATCACAATGCATGTAAAAGAGCAAAAAGCTTCAGAATGACTAAATTATCATCAAGCATCATTTAAGATTGAAAATTATTCACTGAAGAACTTGTTAATACTGAATTCTGACTCTACACTTCATGTTTTTAATGAAATATCTTGATTTATACATTTCTGAACTGCTTCAACTGAGAATAATCTAATTGCAGGCAAAGCAGTTATTTCTATAAAAAATTATGATAATGTCAATATAAACATTTGCTACTGAAGAAAGAACAAAAAAAGTTGAAGAATTTTAAGACTTTACAACATCATGTATTGTGAAAATTTTGCAATAAATCTGATGTTTCTACAAATCAGACTGCTGATGAAACACAGCAGAGAAAGTCTGAAAATTTGTCACAGCAGAAACAGTACAAGACTTTTTTTGTGACAGTGAAAAAATCTCAGAAAAAAATGAGAATTTAAAATGATGAAATATTTAATTTTTTTCTAGATGTTATGAATTCTACAGACAGCTTTACTGACATAAAAAATTTTTTTTTTATAACTTAGCAAGTTTTTTTTGAGATGAATTTTTGCAGTCTGTGTTTTATGTCTTCAGAAACATCTGAAATGAATTTTCTAATGATCATGTGATTGAAGCAACAATACAAAGAAGAGATTTATCACTTTAATCAATTCTTTGAATTCTGAAAAACTGCATTTGTGACTGAAAGAAAGATACAACAGATAAAACATGTAGAGAATAAAATGATTACAAAAGCAGATATGAAGTGTTTAATAAAATGCAATTTAAGAGATTTACATGCTCTGCATTGCAAGAATCTTTCAGACATCTCAATCTGTTAAAATGAAGTGCAAGATCACTTGTTAGTTTAAACAGACTGAAGAGAAACAAAGTCATAGACTGATTAATTTGTGATCATCACTTAAAAAAAAGAAGATGTATGACAGCAAAGTTCTTGATTGCATGTGGGTATACATCAACATCTCAAGAGAAGAAAATTTTTAATGATTTTTGAAGATAGAAATTATATGAGATAGAGCTGCAGGCAAAATTTGACTGAATCAGATATTATATATTGACAAGATATTTAAGCTTGCAGATAATTATTCACATCAAATGACATCTCAATAAGCAAAAACAAAGTGTTTTCAGATGTGCAAGCTTTTCAATCATTTATTACAAAAAACTTTTTTTTACTTTTTTTTGCTTCTTGTATTTTTCTAGTTCACATTCATTCAAACATCTCATCTGACAAATCTGCTGAAAAATAAATGTTAAAAAGTTCATGAATTGAGCTGAGACTGCTGAACATATTTTATATCATGACTTGTGTTAACTGATATATCTTATGCTCTGATATATATCAGCAACTGATACATGCTAGCTGAAATATATTTTTATATCATGATTTGTGTTGACTGATATATCTTGTGTTCTGATATATATCAGCAACTGATATATGCTAGCTGAACATATTTTACATCATGACTTGTGTTGACTGATATATATTTCTGAAGAGGCATGTGAAATCTGATTTTGTCAAGTTAAAGTAAAAAATATGTTCAGCTTAAAAAATTCAAGAATGTTTATTTTTCAGTAGTAAACTCACAATATTCATTTATTGAGCTTGTGATTGTTTATCTAAGATTTTAATAACATGTAAATCACAAGTTAAGAAGCAAATAACATTTTCAGAGTTAGATTTGATCAGAATAATCAGTCAAGTCTGACTTGCAAGAACTGTGCTTCTGTTTTTTGACTTTTAATGTTGTCAAGTCACTGAGTAATGTGTCTCTGAGGTCACACATCATCACAAAGACAAACAGCAATGTAAATGTTTTGTTTCATGACTGATGACTGATAAATTTTAGTTCATGCTGATTTCAAATGTTTCATCTTCTCAAGAAAATAATGATGTAATTCAGTTTGCTCATACTCAAGCAAATGATTTTAATAATGAGTATTGAAATCATCAATGTGCTTTTTGATCACATCAGATAGATTATTTCTAGAGAAATCTTTCAGAAATTCAGAAAAGTTACATGTTATTCATAATGACAATGCTGAAACACATTTTCAGTTCATCACTTCAGTTAAAACATTTTTCTCATCTATCAGAATGTTGCTGCAGCTGAAATCATCATGAAAAAGCACTGAATGCTCAATTTTGTAATTATCAGAAAAGTGTTGCTGCACTAAATTCTAAAATTTATTAATATTTAATAATGTCATCTTTGCATGTTCTAAATTCAGCTCTGCTTTTTCACTCAAGTTATTTTTTATGTGCTTTTGAAGAATAGAGTTGCAGCTGTTTTTTACAAGCTGCAAGCTTGCAAGTAATCAACACTTGCTTGAGTAAAATGATTTTTTTGAAATTTCTTGCAAAATGTGACTTTTTCAGAAAAAATGTTTTGACACAAAATGACTCAAAAATGAAGAAATATTACTGACTGACAATGAATATGAATATATGTTTCTGATTTTGTGAAATTGATGTTGAAAAAAAATTGAGAAAAGAACTGCAATTTGTTGTACAAGATTTTTTTTTGCTATATATAACATGAATTTTCACAAACTTGTCAAAGATTTTTCAGTTATTTTCTTCATAAAAATTCACTCAAAATTCAGCTGATTATTTCAGCTTGAACAATAAGCAAGAACATGTGACATTAATAGAGACATATTCTGCTGTATTCAATTAATTGTAACAATCTCACTCAGAATTTTGAATTTTGAATCAACTAGTAAGAATACTCACATCATCATCTGCCGTTGGTTAATTTGTACATTATAAAGTTTGTTGAAGACACTCTCAGCTAAAGAGCTAACAACAATTAATGTGCTCATAAGTGTTTTTTCAAGAGTTTTTTTGATAACTTCAAGATGCAGTTCAGTTGTTCAATGTGACTGAAGTGAAAAGCATTTCTGCATTTAATCAAGATCTTTGAATTGTTTAGTTGAGTCTTTAAGCATGATTGAATCAAATGCAAAAAAATTTGTCATTAACAGATTTCTCAACTCAATCTGAGTGAGTGTATAGATTTTGATGAATGATCAGATGTAGTACTGCAAATTTTAAGCTAAAATTGTCAATGAAAAATTTTGTACTGAGCTTGAAATTGCATACTCAAAAAGAAATTATGATTACAAAATAAGATTTTTGTTTCAGAAGACAATTGCAATCTGATTCTAGTGCTAGAAAAATAATCATATTCTGATATGAAGTTTGAAATAGCTTTATTGTTATGTTTTGCTTATATATTTATCACTTTGATTAAATTCAGTCTGTTTTTTGCCTAGTTACAGTTTAAGATTGATTTTTCATCATGAGTATTATCAAGTGAGTTCATTTTTTTTTGCAAGAATTTTTTTCTTTTAATTCATTCTTCAAGTGATGAGATATTTTTCTGAAATCACTTTAAAAGAAGACAGTTTTTGTTGACTGCAGAAAACAAATCACTTCATGCTCTTGAGATGCTCTTAAATGATTTTTACAGAAAAAAAGTTGATGAGAAGAATTATTCAGACAGAACAGCATTTTCATGAGTGACTGAAGTCAGCTGAGCTGATAATGTCAAAATCATTTTTAAATATAAGATGAATCTGAATCAACAAGATAATAATGAAAGATTTTTGTTAAGCTGAGCAGTCAAAAAAGAAAATCTCAGAACTGCAGAATTACTCATTGCAAGAAAAGCAAATGTGAACTTGAAAAATAGTTCAGAACTCACATCACTCATCTACACACATAAGATCAAACATGGCAATATCAGAGCAATGAAGCATTTTTTATAAAATTATAATGCTAGCAGATTAAAGCAAATCTGACTGAATGACTTGAAGCTGATTTGAAGCAATATCATTGAAACTTTCAAAAAAATTAGAAAACATCTAGATGAATTTCTGATAAAGTGATGAAATGAAAGTGAAGAGAATCTGTCTGAGTTTAAAACATCTCAATGAAATCAAACTTGAGAGCTAAAACAATGCTTAAAGATTGATCAATCAACAACTTTAGTTTATAATATGCTTATGATTTTTGCTGCAACAGTCATTGAGATGAATGATCTTGTTGAATTTTGAGCTGATCATCAAAAGCATTTGTTTCAAAGATACTTACTGTGTCATCTTTGATTTATCATGTTTCAGCCTGATTTGCTACTATTTTGATAATTTCTTAAAGATGAACTCAAAGATATATATTCAAATAATTTAGAAAGTTGAACATTTCTTATGAATATATGAGTCACATTAAAAAAATTCAACAAATTTGTTATATTAATTGACCTTCTGACTTTTCTTGTGAGTATGTATTTGAGGAAGATCATTTGACTGAGAAACTAACTGTTTAATTTCTAGCATTATCAATACATGCAGTTCATCATCAATAATGTCTGAGCATATCATTGATCTCAACTCATCAAGTTTCTTGTCAAACTAAAATCAAAAAATGTGATCATTATTATATTCAGTTGATCCTTCTTTTTCTCTAAGAGACATCATTTCATCAGTAATAAGCAAAGACAACTCATTCTGGCAACTGTGAAAGAAAGATTTCACAAGACTGAAGCAATCATGAGGAAATACCACCAGCATGTGCTTGTGATGAGAAACATCAGCAAAAGAAAACAAATGATCATTCAGAAGATCAAGATCATCATCACAATGCTCATGAATGATGATGTGCACTGTATTGCAAACTGAGAAGATATGAATTAAGCAAGTTACACATAATTGATTATTCTCATGTTCAAATGTCTTAGCAGTTTTGGTCATTTCAATGCAAAATGTTTTGCAAATATAACTCAAAGCAAAAAATTCAAAATGTTTTGAACTTGAGCAGCATGACAGAGTTCAGATTATACTCAATTAACTTATTTTTTTTGTTCATCAATATTTTTCAGAACTTTTCTGAAATGAATTTTTTCATTATTTAAGCAAGAAAGAATGAATGATGTTGCAATCTGTGAGCATTTTCTCTGCTATAATCAATGAAGTTCTTCTCAAAAGTTCTGAGATTTTCTCAGTGTGATGCAAGCTTAGAAACTTTAACTCCTGCAACAAATAATATGAATGAAGTTACATTATGTTTTTCTGATGATAAGCATGCTTGACAATCATCTTAGCACATTTCTAATTTTCAACACAGATCACATGAGAAGATCAGAATGAGCATCTTCTTGATCAAAACAAAAAACAACAGATTGATAGTTAAAGTGTATGCATAATCATTCAAGTTCACTCAGAGAAAGTGAAGCTATCAAGCTGATCAGATTGTCAGAAAAAAACAATCAGCTGAAAATCAACACTAAAAAATCATTGATTTGAGATGATTGATAATCAGAATTTTTTTTTATTTGAATAATTTTTTTATGTAATTTGAATTGAAAATGAGTAGAATTTTCTTTGCTGAAGAGTGAATATTTTGAAATAAAAAAATGCAAGAAGATATATTAAACAAATCTCAGAAAAAAAAAATGTTTTTTTTGAGTTAGCAGATTTGAGTGAAAATTTTTGACAAATTTTGCATCACTTGTCATTAGTTTTTATCTGATGAAGTTCTAGTTCAAACACAATGACAGAGAAGTCACAATGACAAATTCTGCTGTAGCTTTGCAACATGTGTGCAACAGTTTTTTTTCAATTCTTTCACATTTTTTGTATGTTCTGATAATCTTGCTCTGATTGTTGAGCTGCTGAAAATTTGATTATTAAATACTTGATCACTTGTTTTGATGATGCAAGATTATATTCAGTAATTAGCAGAGTCATCTTGCTGTAGCAGTCATTGCAAAAAAGAAAAAATTTATTTAATAAACTTTTCATTTTTTGTTATTGCATTTGTTAAATACATTGATGATTAAGCTTTGAAGTTTTCATTTCTGATAACTGCAAATCAACAATACAATCATTCTGATCTGAGTGATGATTTTTGAGTGACAGCTTTAATCTGACTTTTTCAAGATGAGAAAAAATGACAGAAAATTAGTTAGTTACTTGAAACAATGTTTTGAACTTTTTGCTTTTTTGAATTCTGATTGTTTTGGCTCACTGTTGTGAATTGAGTGCACAATGCTTGTAAGATGTATGTTTGTAGTACTATCTACATACAAGTAGCTGAATGAAAGACTGTGCTAAACAAGCACTAAAAGCTTGTGATTTCATGTGAAGTTTCTTTGCATCTCATTTTCTTGAGATCTAGACTTTTATTTTTGTAATATTGCATATCATTGATGTCTCAGAACACACTTACTTTTGTAATCTCATGTAGCTTGTTTGTGTTGTCATAAATTGTCACAGTGCTTCTTCATGTTTTTGCAAATCAGCTGAGATTGTCATGACTGAAAAGTGAATAACAAATGAGCATTTTCAAATGAAATTGTGTGTTTGAAATGATGTTTCTGTGCTTGAATCAGATCACAAGACAAATCAGACTGCAAGACAAATTGAATTGTCAGCAGTTAAATGATTTTTGTTAAGTCTTTGTGAATACAGAAATTTGAAAAATTATTCATATTTTCAGTGAATTGTGAATTGTGACTGAACATTGCATAATTAATGCTCAACTTGAATTCTGCTTGCATTAGTATGTTACACAATAGTATTCAGATGTTGTGCTTCACAACTGATGAAAATTTGAATTTAAAGTAACATGTTGATTTGTGGTTTCTGATTCAGATTCAGAGCAATTTTGAAGCTTTAAAATATGTACTAATGAAGATTGTGATCTGAAGAACTGACAACAAACTTAAATTAAGTTTTTTGATTAATTGTTCTTGAGTGAATTATTGTGAACATCATCATACACAACATAGCAGAGACAGAAACAAAATCAGCATTTAAACTCAAACACAACAGTATCAAGCTGTGGCTCTTAAAAAAATTGACTTGTCAGAACAATATTTTTTTCAAACACATGAAAGTGAAAAAAACACAAAAAATGAATGTCTGTGAAATGTGATTTAAGTTTCTGCTGAGTTTCATTGTCATTCTCACTCAGCTGCAAGAATATTATGAATTCTTGAGCTCTGAAGATCAGTTGAGAGTTCTAGTTAATATTTTACAATAGTAAAAATTTTTTGTTTTTAGCAAGTGTCTCTTGCCTGTTGCTTTTGTTGTCATTCATTCTTTTCAAATAATTCAGATTTTTTAAACATTACAAGATTTGATGTTTCAGATATTATCACTTTCAGTCTTCATGTTTCTAATCTTAGTTATGTGATGACTTTTCTTTTCTTTTTCAGAATCACTAATTTTCACTTATGTGACACTTCAAATTTTTTTAAATTGTCATTCATTTTTTCAAGATTTGAATATATGCAGTTCTTGACAGTATGAGCATAGTTTTAATATGAGTTGAGAGCAAAACATATCACTTCTGAGACTGACAGTGATCAGTTCTCAGATTTTATCAAACAAGCTTTACTTTTTTTGATGCTCAATAAATTTTCTTCATTCTGAAGAGTCTGTTTTTCTGAATTGTACTTGTAAGCATCATACAGATGTATTATCAGTACATACACTTTGGCATTAGATTTTGCAGCAAGCTTCATTGATTTTTTCAGAACAGTTGTGAAACATTTATTGAAGCATTGACACTCAGAACAATGAGAATCAGATTCAGTCATTTTGAAGAATTGATTTGCTCTAGAATCATGTATTGAAGCTTTGTGAGAGTTAATAAAACATAAATATTAAAACAAACAAGAAAAAAAGCTGTTTAAATATCTGCACTGAGATGCTAAACAGTCAGATGATAAATGATTAACTAGATAAGTCTAGCTGCTGCTCTGCAGGATTGAATCTCAGCCAGAAACTGGCATACAAAAGCTCATGAAGACAACTTTAAATACTTTCACATTTGTTCATTACAAGAAATCAGACTGTTTTGAACATTTAATCTCTACTGCATAAAGCTGCTTTTAGAACTCTTTCTGAAATTCAATCTTCTGAGCACTTTGCAATGTTTTCTGAGCAAATGTTTTTTTTTTTTTTTTTTTTTTTAAATCAATTTGTAAGCATGTTGAAAAAAGTTGAAACTGTTGATTGTCATTGAATTTTCTGTAATTGTTCAGTCAGCATTGCATGTTTAATCTGACTTGTGTATTGTCAATTTGATATTATCAGTCATGATTGTGCAAAAAAAATACATCAATATTAATTTTAAAGTTTAGATAAAGTAGCTGTTGAGTGCTTTTGAATTAGAAATCTTTCTCTTCAATGTCATGATGTCAATTTGTCTCACACTGAATAATGTCTAGCTCTTAAAATGATAATTCACATCATTCACTCACATGTGACAATTGACAGAAAATTATTATCATAAACTAGAAGCTTTTGAAACTTACAATTGCAGCTGATTTTCATTTCTTGCAGATGTTCAACACTTTGTCATGCAGAAAACTCTTTTTTTGATAATGTTGACTAATGTAAATCATTCTGTAAGTGTGAGCAGCTTGTAAAAGCAGTCAGTGTCAGAAATTTTGAAAAAATCATTCAGTTCAAATGATGACTACATGATTGAGTCAGAAAAGCTTGAGCTACACTTTGAAAATGACTGCATTTTTTTTTTTTTGAGATTCATACATACAATGTAATTATTTGAGTGCTGAAACTCTTTCTGAGAGAAAGCATTTTTGATTGCATTCTTGAACTAGAATTTTTCAGCATAAGCTTAAAAAATTATTGCAGTAGAGTACATAATTACTCAAAATATTGTAAAACTGAGCAATCTAAATGCTGTAAAGCAACAGTTGAATTTTAATCATGTATTGTCAGAAAATCAACTGTTTTTCTGCAATGTATGATCAATCATTGCTTAGATGTTTTCTACAAAAACTCACTATGATATTATTGCAAAACTGTGAATATTATATACTGTATGATGTATGTACATTCAATCATTCTCAATCTTCTCATTTCACTTTCAGTCTTTCAAGATTTTCACTTTAACTAGTTATTTGATTGATTCTTGTGTGGTGAAGTCATGCAGAGAGTTGAAATTCACAAACTGATCAAAGATCATGATGATGTTTTGTGCTCATTTAAATATTTGCATCAGATTTTCATACTGATCTTGCAACTGTCTGAAAAAAAAGATTGACTTAATTTCATGAAAATTCAAGAAATTAGTTAACATATTCAGCTAACTCATTGATTCTAAAAATATAATTTTAGCATTGCAACTCAAGCAAAATTTCTTATTATGATACTCATCAGTTCTTCATCTGTTGCATTTTTTTCTTTTCTCTGCAATCATGCAAGTAAAACTCAATCATTGAAGTAAGATTGATTTGTTGAGAGATGAAGCTGACATTTGAAAATTGTGATACATTCTTAAAAAAATGAAAGAAGATTTGCAGACTGAAAAGTTGAATCTGAGCTGAATGAAAAGATGTTTGTTTCATTTAAATCATGAATTTGACTGATGTCAGTAAAAGTCCAGTGATTTTTCTTGATAAATTTGCAGAGCACATCAGTTTTTGCCACAAAAGCATTTCAGTTTTTTTTTGAAGTATTCATTTTATGAATGTGATGAAGAAAAAATGAATTGATGATCAGTGCTTGTGTTTATATAACTAGCTACTCATCTCATGCTCATTGATGATGTTTCTGAGTGATAAAACTCAGTTTCATGAGTCTGATAAGCTAAAAAACATTCAGTATTTTGTCAGAGAAATTTACTTTTAAAAATTTTTCTGATCATTTTTTGAGAAACATGTTTTATCTTGAGTAATGATTGCAGAAATTAGATGATCATGAAAAAACATGTCAGCATCAATCATCATCTGAAGTGAGTGCAGCAACTTAAATTTTATTATAAAGTATATAATCATTTATTCATCTGCTCAGAGACATTTTTTCAATTTATTAATTTTCAACTCACAGCTGTTAAAATTATTACAATCAATTTTTGAAATGATAGAAACATCAGCTTCTTCTTCACTGCTGATAAGTTTAGCTTTTTTTAATATCTGAAATTCAATTAATTCAGTGTTCAAAATTATTTCATGTCTGCACTTCAGACAGTAATTGTGATATTTTTATTTCATGTTTGTACTTTCAGCTGATTCTAGACTCATATCTTGATCAAAAGTTGCACAGCCAGCATCAAAATCAGAATGAAATGATTTTTCAAGATGCACTTGACTGTTGCAGCAAACTTGAAAATGTTGTGCAAGCATTGAGTTCTCAATGTGATGCTTTTCAGACTGTATTGCATGAGGCTAGATCTCAGCAAGTTGTGTTACATCATGATCTTCTCACAAAAAGAGTCAAGTATGCTACAAGAAAAAATGCTGTGTTGACTTTCTTGCATGTCAAAAATCAGACATTATAATGATTGATTAACAAAATGCTTTTAATTCAATCAACTTTCAGTCAGCCAAAAATGATTCAAGAGCTCTTTTACATGTCACAAGAGCAAAGTGCTTTTATTGAAAAACTAATGTCAATGCTTGATCAATGCAATGAATGTATTCAATATTTGAAACAGTTTCAACAAATGATTTCAGACATCTGAAATAAAGAAAAAAATCAAGATATTCAGAATAGATTTGATACAGTCAAGCTCAGATGAAGTGAAAATTTTGTCAAATTGAAATGACAGAATAATTTATCATAACTTTTAATCTCATTTTGTTAGCTGAAGAAATTTTAAGAGTGATTAAAAAATTCAGTCTTGCAAATAAATTAATTGATAGCTAAGTAAATTTATATGAACTAAATCAGAAATTTCATGCTGATTTTTCAGTCTGAAAAATGCAAGCTAGTAAATTAATGAGAATCAATTTGACTTTTTTATCTGAATACAGAAGTTTTTTTATATATATTTGAGCTTATTTTCTGAAAATCATCAGATCAGGCAAAAACATGATAAGCAAAAAATGACACATAATTAGAAATCAAGTATCTCAGAAACACATGTGACAATAAATTCTGAGTTCAATGATTTGATGAAGTGTTCTAAAACTCACTGCTGCTTTCTCTTCTGTCTGCTTCAATATCACAAAGCTTCAAGTAATTGTGATTTGCTTTCTGTAAGCACTGATTTGCTTTGTTCAGAATATTTTTTATCATTTCAAACATGTGAGTTACTCTGCTTCTAAGATTAAGCAGTGCACAGTGGTAATTTTCATGCAAGAAGATTTTTTTTTTGAGATAAAAATTCTTATAAACAAGCTTTTTGATTTGATTCTCTAGATACACAGATGAACTTCTTTTTTTATGAAACTGCATTTGTGATGAAAGCTGCTTGAGATTTGAATTGATATCTTCATGAAGAAGAATTTAATGATTTAGAAATGAGATTTCTGAAATGCTGAGCAATGAAAATTGAAATGATTGTTTCAGTAAATTAACTTTGATAAAATTGAAGTCTAAAATTTTATCACTTGAAGCATTTGATCTGCTTGAATCTTGTTTCATTTTTTTAATAAAAAAATCAATGTTTGAGATTTTAAATGTTTGGCATATGAACAGATATGTACACTTTAGAGTTTTACAAATTTCTTAAAGTCAGCATTTGTGTTGATAAAGTGCATGTGAATTCAGAATGTGCAAACAAGTCTGAAATTATTCAGTATACTTGTAGATGATTAACTAGTTGATTGACTTAATTCTCTAACAAAATTGAGAAAATATTTCTGAAAGCATCTGACAGCACTGCAATGCATTTGTTTAAAGATTTTGAGCAATGATTTTTCACTGTTTAACATTCTTCTCCAGCAGCAAGACTTTTATCTCAAAATCATCTTAATATTGTTGCATCTCTGCAATCTTCTCATTTGCTTACATGTTGACTGTCACTTCTGTAGCTACTTTCAATCTCAATTCATTCAACTTTTCAATAAGTGCTCTGTTTTCTGTCTTCAGGTCTTTAAAAATTTGAGTTTGTGGTGAAAAATTTGTTTATGCATGTCAGTTCACAGAAGTGTCAGATGAAGAAGATTGAGAAAAATTCTCATCATTGTCAATGATAGCACAGAAACTGCCTGAAAGAGTTTATCAACTTCATTTGTCAAGCATTTATATGCATCAATTGAGTGTTTACTCAGTTGTTTCTCAAAAAAATGCTCAACTGATGAGAAGATATTTCAGACATAAAGATCTCTTACATCTGAAATCAACTTAATCTTAAGTGAGTTGATGAAAATTTTCAATTGATTATCTCAATATTCAGTTATTTTCTAAACTTGACACAATGAATGAATGTAGATATCTTACAAATATGTTCAGAAAGCATTTTTTGACAGTGTACTTTTCATTCTGTGTGATTTTTATTACTTGACATATTGTAAAATTGTGAGTATGAAAGAACTGCATGCATGCAGATCTTGCTGAAGTTACATACTAAATTATTAAAAGTTACTTCTAGAAGTGAAAATGCACTTGAACTTGTCAGTCATTTTGAAAATGCAAGTTTTGTTCAAATTTACAAAAACTTTTTTATTTATTAGCAGCTGATTATCATTCTCAGCAAATTTGTGAAGATCTTCACAAGACACATTTTATCATGAATTTCATTAAAATATACACAATAGCTATTGATGATCTTGTCACAAGTCTTGTTTTTGCTTGCTTTTTTGCTTATCTGAAAAATTCAACAAGTATATTGCCTCAATTATATTTTATCAATTCAACAGACTTGCTTTTTCATTTTTTTGTGTGATATCTCACTTATTCATATCTTTTTTGCTGTCATTGATTGTTAGGTTCATGAAGGACTTTTCATGTTGTCTTATATTTGTTATATGTGATTGCAAACATGTGTTGTCTGTGATTTTCATGCCTGAAAGCACTTAGAAATATATGTCATTGAGCAGCAACACTTTTTCTGATCAACATGAAATTTTTGTCAAGTGAAATACATTTGAGTTTTTTAGTTAATATTATGAAAATATATCACTGTACTTGCTGAAAAATACTCACAACAACAAGCTGAATTACTGTTGTGATGATTACATTGCATGTTGTCACTGCAAGAATTATTAATTGAAAAACATCATTTACTGAGTTTAAAATTATTTTTGAACTCATTGCAAGTATCTCAGAACTTTTGTAAATTATTGATTTGTACTAACAAGACTAGAGTATGATAATTTTTTGAATTTTGATATTGCTTTTCTTATCATTTTCTGATTACATTTTATTCATGTTATCTTCATGAATATCTCACAGTTTTTGTTGAGTGATTTTTTTTGTAATCTGATGGCACATTTCAGAACACAAGTTTTTTGATCAGATGTACTTGTATGCACAATTTGCAATGTTTGCATTAATGTTTGTTATTCAATCTGCAGTGTTTCTTCATCAGAATGCTGTTTTTTTTTCTGATGAATGTTCTAAAATTCTTGTAAAGTATGCAGTTAAAGAAATTCACAAAAATGATTTGCAGAAGAAAATAATTATTGCTATTAAGATTTGAATGATATTGTCACAATTTTTGAATGTATGATCAGAACAAATTATCAGCTTCTGAGTAAAATTGCTGAGCACATGATTTTTACTTCAAAGCTACTTTGTGATGATGACATTTTATCTTCTGAAAAAACAGACTGAATTGAAGTTATTTCTTCACTCTCAACATCACTTGTTAATGACTTTGATGAGTTATACTTCAGAGAATCTTGATAAGCAGTTTTTTTTTTCTGCTTTCTTCAGTGATTTATATAACATCAGTAAGTCAACAGAGAGCTATAAAATTATTGTCATGATGACAACTGAATTTGAAATTTCTGCAGTATTTTTGTATTTCAGACAACAGCTTCATAATCACAAAAAAAATAATTTTCAAATTCAGCAAGTACATTTTGTGTGACAGCTACAAATAATTGATGAGCTTAATTTATGTCAAATAATTTTTTAATTAATTTAAGTAAATTCTGTTATAGCTGCAGAGTCATTGCTTAACAAATTACTGCTGAATAACAGCTTGCATGATAATTATGTGTGTATGAAATTTGCTTAATCTGATGTTTTAACTAACTCTTAGAAAAATTTTTACTATTTTCATTTACTCTGCATCTGATTTTGAGCATTTAATTTACTCTGTATTTAGTGTTGAGCATTCTGTGCTCAGTAAAATCTTATTTTTTGAAAAGCATGATTGTGTATTTTTATATCATGAGAGTGCAAATTTTCTTCAAATCTTGAATGAAAAGATTTCAAAAAAGTTTGTTAAATAGCTTTCAGCATGAAATGATCAGTTGAATGTATTAATTATAAGTGAGTAATCATTTTCACATTGAAGATTCTAAATTCAAAATGCTAATTTGCTCAGTTTTGACTTTAGTGAAGTTGTGTGATTATTTGTGTAGCATTCTGCAATATTATTTACATAATAAAATAAAATTGATGAAACTTGAATCTCAATCAGAAAAGTAAAAGTCTTAAAATTAAATTCACTGAATTTGCTGATTCAATGCTGCTGTACATTTTGTCATCTTCTCAGATACATACATAAATAATGATGTTTGCTTATCATATAATTATGACAAATCTTGACAAACTCATCTCTGACAAACACTAAGCATTTCACAGCTTGTTTTCAGCAAACTGTCGAAAATACTGCTTATTTTTTTATGTACAAATGAGATTTACTGCAGATCAGAAATGTATAAAAATTAAAATCATATTTTGAATTTTTGATAATGCAGTGATTTGATTAAAAACAGCAAAAATTAAAGCAGCAGAAAAAGCTCTGTTTTCATGATTATATAAGTTCTAAAAGTTATTTTAATTTTTTAATAATCTGATATCAAGTTCAACATTGAACAAACAGATGAAGATATGAAATTCAGATATAATTAAAGTAAAAATTTCATGTGAACATTAGAGCAAAAATGACTGATTTTTTGAGATATTTGACATTTCAGCTTTGTTTTGTCAGAAATGAATACTATCAATCATTAAACTTGAAGTGATGATGAATTGTAAAAACTCACTTTCTTCAAGTCATTCAAAGTATTTACAGCAGTGATTGCTGATAGAAATGACATTGCATCTAAATCTGATGATCAGTGCTGAAGATTATTTACATCAATTGTTTCATTATTTTTTGCATTTTTCTTCATCAGTTGCATTATGACAGCACTTAATGCTCAGATTTCTTGAATGAATTGTCTTGAGAAATGTGTCTGCCAGCTTTGAGAATTTGCTAAAATTTATCAGATACAAGCTGATCAGAGAAGATTATGAGTACATATATATGTATCAATTTTCACAAAATCATTCAGATCAATTAAAATATCAGCACAGATTTGAGAATTCAATTCTAGATTGTGAGCAACAAGATAAATCAATTCATCAAGAAGCTATCAATTGTTAAAACTCATCAACAAGTGAATCAGAATGTTGATTATCTGATCAATGACAAAAACAAGTTCAATTGCATCAAATCATTTTTGCAAGAGAACAAGATATTTTAATGAAGTTGATTAATACTTAAAAATAAAATACAGTGAATCTTCAAACTGAAAATTCTTTAAAGATGAAATGATATTTTTGTGTTGCACTTCACTTAGAATTGATAAAATACTGTTTTTGATTATTGAAAACTGTCTAAAAGCAAATATGTTAGAAAATGCAATTTGAAATCACATTACTGTAAAGTTGTCATCAAGCTCACAATTTCAGAGTGTGATGTAAGTGAGTCAAGAAAACTCTTTTCTAATGATTATTGTTTCACTTGATTGCTTTTCAAATCTTATCATATTAAAAAGAGCAAGATTTCTTGATCAAGATCAGATTTTTGATTGAACATAATGCTGCTGTGAGAAATTTGAATCATTATTTTGAAAGTGAACTTGCTTTATTTTCTGAATAAAAAAACTTGAGCAATGTGAATCTTGAGAATATCTTGTGTCTTGTAAAGATGCAAGATTAAACTGAGTTATGTGTTTTTCTTTCTTGTATGACATTGTATAATGTATGATATTTTTTGAAACAAGTGTATTTCAAGAAAATTTTTCACAATCTTGAGTTCTTGATCTTGTCAGTAAAAACATAAGAAAGATTGAAAAAAAATGTGCAGAATGATATGAATTTGCAGATAAAATGTTGCTCAGCATTTTTTTACATAATAAAAACAAAGTCAAATTTGTTTGAAATTTTCTTATTTTCTTCTCATTGAGCAAGATGTCAAGAAATTTGTTCACTTAAGCAAAAAAACAACTGACAGCAGAGTGATGTCTTAAGTTTCAGAACACAGTACAAATAAATGTGAATCATATTCATGTGTCTGCTGTGAAGAATACAAAAAAGTATGAAAAACTTCATCAAATTTTGCTTAAGAAGTGTTGTCTCTATCTGAAGTCACAGAATCATATTGTCTGTATAATTTTTTAAACTTTTTTGAATGAATTTTTTCAGAGAGCAAAAGTTTGTTTGAAATTTTTAAAAATTAATTTTACTGAAATTTACTCACTGCTTTTTTTTTCTTCAAGAAATTAAAATGCTTGCATAAAGCACATCATGTTTTTGTTGCATGTGAAATTTTTTCTTTCAGTGATCATTGATGAATTGTTGATATATTTCTTGATGATGCAAAAAATTCAGTGTTAGAATTCTTTCAGTCTGACTAACAATAGCACAGATATTGAAAAATTTTTATGCATTTTTTTCATTGAAGAGTACTGCAACAAGTATAAGCTCACTGACGAAGAAATATACTGCAAGATTTGACAGTATCAGCAGAAAGAAAACATTTATTCAAAAAACAAATGATAATCACAATTGTTTTCTAATAAATTCAATAACAAAAATGACTTGCTTTGACATTTTTTCAATCACAATTCACTCAAAACTTCATTTGACAATCTTCTGAACATTTCTGATCTCTGAGAAAGACTGAGAATTAGTATGTTAGATAAAGTGATTAATTTCAAATGTGATGAAGTGAGTTCTTTCATTCTTGAACTGATCTCAATTACTTCTTACAAGAATAAAAAATTATTAACTATCTGAGCAGTATAAAGAAGAATTTCTCATTTCTAGTAAAAAATGATCAATCATTGATGATCAAAATTAATCAGCATGATGTGAAAACATTACAATCAAAAGCATCAGCTGTTTCAGAAACTGACTTTTGATTCATTAAAGATAAAGTTCTGAGTGATGAGATTTTTGATAAGTTTACTGAGCAAAAACATAATGTGATTTGAAAGCAATTACAGACTTGTAAACATTTAATTTTTTTTCTGTTCACATTTTTTGAAAATTTCAAGTACTTGAAAATTTGTGCAGATGTTATGAAGCATTTCTTTTCAATATCAGACATCAATTGAATCATTCAGCAGGCAGCAGTGTCAGATTTTAAAAACTTCAATGAGAGCAACAATTATATTTTTGTTCAAATATTCAACAAAAATATTCAGAAAAGAGCTGAAAGCACTGAAAGCTGTTTGAAATTTTATTATCATCAATTCTGACTGTACATCATGCATGAGTATTTTAATCTATCAAAAAAAACAAAAAGAAGCAATAAACTGCTAGCAAAAACTTCTATGAAAATCAACAAAAAAATTCTTTATAAATTGACAGTTCTTGCACATATATTTGACTTTGAATTGACACAAATTAACACTTTGATTGAGAATCATTCAGATCATTTGATCACACATGCTGCTCTACTCAAAGCTCAAAAGCTGAATTGATATCATTACAATTAAATTGAATATTTAATTGATGTGATTGACCACTGCTTCTCCACAGCTGAAAGCTATCACATCAAGTTCAAACATGAACATATTCTCATTACAACACTCAGTTCTCACTGTGAAATATCAACAAATGAAACTCATCAACAGAACAAATCATCTCTCTTTCTGAATATATTACATGCAGATGACACACATATAAAGAAGCATTGTACAACTCTCTTTGTTTGCAAATATGTGTATTTTGCATTTTTTGATCACATGTATTTTTCAGAAAGTACAAATGCAGTTTCAGTCACTAATGAAATGATGTTGAATAAAAACTGTTCTGAAGAAATACTGAATCAGTTAGAAAAATGCAGTTGTGAGATTGAAACTGATCAAGCCTGTCAATTACATCTGAAACTAAAAACTGAAAACAGTTAATTGCAGAAAGAACTTAATAAAGTGAGACAGCAGAAAGAAATAAAACAAGTCATGTTGAAAAAGTGTCAGAAGAAAGTTGAAAACATTCAACAGCAAAAAAAAAAAAAGCAAGTTATATTGAAACAACTACAGACAGAGTTAAGACAAGCTGCAATGCAATCAGAAAAAGAAAAAAAGAACTGCAATTTTCAAAAAGAAAGAAAACAAGTCACACTGACTCTGCAGAACTATGCTGAACATCTTCAACAACAATTAGAATTAGAAAAACTGAAGTTAAAAAAACTGCAGAACAAGGCCAGAAGTATTAAAAAGCAAAAAGAGAAGAAGCAAATCATAGTGAATAATCTGCATGAAGAAGCTGAAATCTTTCAACAAAAAGTGAATTCTGAGAAATTAAAACTGAGTCAAATACAGAATGATGCTGAGAATTTGAGAAGACAAATGCAGAGAGATCAAGCCATACTGAAGAGATTGCACAAAGATATTGATAACATTCAACAACAGCTTAAAATGAAAAAGACAAAGTTGAAACACTTGTTGCCAGCAACAGCTAATTCAGGAAATGTCTTAGAAAGTGTTGAACAATGCAATTTTGAACAAGAAGAACAACTGAGAGATGAGAAAAATCTGTTTGAGACAAACAATGACTGAAAAAATCTACAACTGAAGTCTACAAAGAAAACACATCAGCAAACAAAAAACAAAATGAATCTGATTCAGTCTGCTGTGAAATGCTCTGAAACAAGAAACACTCAATCTGAGATGTTGAAGCTTGAGAAAATTGTGTTTAAAATATTTAATGAAAAGAACTGAAAAACAACAGAAGAGCACAAATTTGACTCATCACACATTGCATGTGTGATCAAAAAATACATGATGAAGAATTATTTTTCTTGTGATCAGATGAAATGAGTCATTGAGTCTTCAGAATGACTTCAAGTTGCAATTCAGAATGAAAAGAATGAAGTTTTATTTACTAAGAATTCAGACAATTTGACTCATGTGATGAATGAAGAGATCACTTCAATGTGAATGATAAGAGAGCAATCAGAGAAAAACAATCTCTCAGTCAAAAAAATACAAATCTCAATTGATGATGACAAATTATGAGTACTGATGATGTTTAGAGATCTTTTGTGTTTTTACCAGATTGATCAGTTAATCAAGAATAAATTATAAAGAAAGCTCTGGTGGAAAAGAAGCAATATGTATTGCATAAAGCTTGATTATATATGTATGTAGATATAAACCACTGAAATAGCATATAGAGCTCAAATGAGTAAATCTTCTAGAGAGCAAGAAGTGGCAAGCATGAGTTCAATTTTCTAGACCAGCTCTTGGTGGCAAAGCATCTTCTTGCCAGAAGAAGAAACCTTTCTAATCAAATAAACAACTTCATGCTGGAGTAAAGCCTCTAGAAAAGCTGAAAAACTTCTAACTCTAAACAACACATTTTGATTGAGACATCAACACATTCAGAATTTCATAATAACAAATCTCCCACACAAATCTCACCTTCTTTTTTTGTGATTTCAGAATTTTTGCCTGCTTCCTCCTCCCAAAAAGATATGACATTGATTTGCATGTAAGACAAACATATTGAATAGCTCTGTAAGCAATAAATATTGATTAACATATGCAGATTGAGATGCTTATCACAAGAAAAAGTGCTGGCTTCAAATTCTTGCCTGAAGGAACAGAAGACTTGCCTGTCTTGTCTTTCATCTTCACAACTAAACATGTTCAAAAAAGTGAGAGCAAGTCAATCTTGTGTTGGAACTGCATCAATTGAATATACATTTCATCTTGACAAGCTCTGCAATCATCAGCAGGAGATTAATAAGACTTGTTCAAATTGTTTGACAAGCAAGAAGATCTGTGTTGCTATTGACAGATAATATCATGTCTGATTATGGAGCTCCTGAGTCTTCATAAAGAATATACTGAAGTTCAAAATAACTTTGTGAAGAAGTCATATCTCAAGAAGTTTGATCATGTGTTGTCTGCTCTCTTGAATGCAGAAGATTGCTTCTGGGGCACAAGCTGTATGCAATTTGAAATTTCAAGACAAATCATCAAGTATACTGACATATAATATATAACACAAAAGAAAAGCCAACTTGTCATCTTCTCCTGAAATGCTGATAAAACATTCTCATATGCTTCTTCTCATCTTCAACATTTCACCATCTCAGTGTTCTCAGTTTGATATGATCTCACAGTTTTTTCAAGTCTCTGAAATGTTTACTACTGGCTTCAGCCAGTTGAGTGTTCATGTTGGCCTCATTGCAAACTTCTTTGCCCAAATTTCATTTGCATAGCAAGTAAGCAAGTATTTGAGAATAAGTCAAAATCAGTTTGAGACACAGCACACTTTGTTTGTGATGGTAACACTACACTGCTTCTTGATGACAGAAAGTTCAATCAAGAAGAATGAACAGCAATCATTGAAATAGAAATTTGCACACAAGACAGCACAATCTTCTCATTTTTTTCAATATCAGTTTGAGTAGTGAAGAAAACAGTCTCTGTGATAGCTGTAAGGTAATGACTAGACACTTCAATTTGCAACTCATCTTGACTTTTTGTTTTGATGATAAGCACATTTGTTGTTTGAAATGAAGAAGATGTCAACATAAAAGCAGTTGTTATGATGCTGCTATTCATCATTTCATAGAGATTTGTTGCATCTTTGAGGCTGAATTCACACTCTTGAGTCAAGTCAGACTCTGAGACTGTTGTGCAGAAATTGAGTAATTTGACTGCATTGACTGTACATTCAAATTATTTTTTTGAAGTTGAGATAAATAATCATATTACTGGTGAAGTTCAGATATGACTGTGGATCTCATGATACATAGTAAGTTGTATTATGTAACAGATTTTAGCTTTATAGAAAGATACATAATCTGCTACAAATCTTTCTCTTTCTCTTTTTTTCACTTTCTCAAGTTCTTCTTCTTTTTCATTTTCTTCATGACAGACTCAGTCAGTTGCTAGTCTAGACTGATGTGGTTGATTTTTACTTTTTTCAGTCACAATCACTGATGCATTGATTTTGTTCTAATCTGCATCATCTCAAAATCAGCATCAAAATCAATCAGACTGAATCTCTTCTGATCTCTAGTCATTAAGCAACAGAATTTACAATATATGAAGAAATGATTACTACATGACATATTTCATTCTGATTTTCTCAACTCTCATTCAAGATTCTGACAGAATTTTGGCTGAAACACATCTTTTAGAACATGATATCAAATCATCTTTCTTCATTGGCATTCTTTCACCTCCAAGTGGAATGCTATCTTTGAAATTTCATCTTTTAGTGACATCTGGATTTTTGCTGCTGTTGATATTCTAAAATCAACTTTCTGAGTCAAATAGTTTTTGCTGATTAGTTTTATTCAGGTATATGATCCACTTGCTCTTTTTGTTCAACTATGCTCTTTCAAATCTCAACTAATTATATGAGTTTTTTAGAATAGAAGATCACTGAAAACACAACTGACAAGACAGATTTCTGTCAACAGATCACTACTTCTTGAAAATCTTTGTGTCAAATCAAGCTTTTCAAGAAACTCACAGCTGAGCTTGCAGTCAAGATTGCTAAGAAATAGCACTTTCTGATGATTCAAAGAATATTATGATTCATGCCAGATTTTTTCATATGTGAAAACAATTGTTGTATGAAAGAAACTTCCAAACTTCAAGAGAGGCATAAAGAGTTTCTCTATGCCACAATATATACTTTTTATCAATCTTGATTATTCAATAAGATGGAAACTACTTGCTTGCAAATGAGGAAGAAGATACTGGAATTCAGAATAAGACTCATGAATTTTAAAAGACAGTAAAAAAAAGTTAAGAAATCTCAATCTTGACATTCACAGCACAAACTCACAAGAAAGATTGAATAAAGCTTTCTGAAAGCATTAAAGCAAAGGCAATTTCAAGTGCACAAAGCAAATGATGCTGACAATACTTAGGAAGCATTCAAAAATAAAAAACAGAAATGATATTTGACACACTTAATGCTTCTTCAACTCAACATCTTGATACTCTCATTCTGCTTTTATGAATCTTAAAGTTTACTCACAAAGAGAAAAACTCTGATTGCAAAATTCAGAGCAGCTACTAGTATTTTGCAATTTATCTTTCTGATCATCAGCTAGTTTTTAGCACAATCAAAAATTCAATAGAATGAGCATGATCAGATTACAAAAGAACAACAGCTTATACTCTACATCAGTGTCTTTTTGTCATTCTTATATGCAATCTCATGATTTCTTCTTCAGTCATTGAGTATATATATGATCTTTCTCTCTCTCTGATTCATCTTTCTTTCAATTTCTTTTTCACCTTCAAATCCATCACTGCAATGGCCTAAAGATCTAATATATCAGTGTCTAAAACATTCACCCCTCAGCATGATCTGACATTATTCTTTTTCATCTATCTATAGCATTCAATCTGAAGCTTCTGCAGGTGTGAGCTTTCAGAGTTGTCAGTTATGACTTCTGCTGAATCTGAATCATGCAACATCATTGTCATTAACAATGATACAGATACAGAAATGGGTGCATCTCAGTTTCCAACTCAAAAGCTGCAGAGAAAGAGACATCTTACAGACTATAACTTTTCAGAGTATGAGAATTTATTCAATTACTCAGCACTTTCTGATGTCTCTGCATCCACAACATCACAGCCACTGAAGAAACACAAAATTTCCAACTTGAAAACAATCTTGATAAGATTTTTCTTCCAGCTGGACTTGTTCTTTGCTGATATTGAGATAGGCAACTGCAAATCAGAAAATTCATGCAGTATTTGAAGCAGAGTTCATGAAAATCAGAACACTACAGAAAGAAATGCAGCATCTGAAGAAGCAGAATGTCAAGCTAGAAAAAAAGTATCATGCAGAGCTGATTGAAAAAAACAAGAAGATTGACAAGCTTGAGACTGAGATCAGAAAGCTGAAGCATCAGTGTCAATGTTCAATATGTTATATCATTTTCTCTGAGTGAAGAACTCTCATGTGTGAACATAAATTTTGCCAGAAATGCCTCTCTGCCAACTCAAAAATTTATGAATTGTGTTGTTGAGATTTCTGAAATTATATAATGAGTTATTAAATGATAAAATACTTCTGAAATTCAGTGTGTGAATGAAAGAAAAAAAAAGAAAATCTACAATCAGTGCTGATGAACAACATTTTAAAAACATCTGACAAATTTCACACTCATCAATGCACATTCAAGCAATGATTACATATTATCAGCACAGTGAAAAAGTTATAACAAACAAATCTACACTTCATGAACAGTTTTCAACTCAAGATTCAAAACTTGAACTCACATGATTTTCTTCTTCTTCTCATCTCTTTCAAATGATGATGAGCTGATATTTCAATAATTGATTTTGTGCCAGCTTGATTTTCATTCTGCCTGCTGAATAATCACTTCATACTTAATAAAAAGCATGTTTCTGCTTTGAGACTGCAATGTTCTGACAAAACTCTGTAAAATTTTCAAGAGCTGACAGAAATGAAAACAAAGCACATATGTATTCAGTGATTGATTTAGTTATCTAGTCACTGACTTAACACTCATATCACATGAAAAACTCTGTCTTGACACTGCAATTGTGCTGTCTCAAAATATGTTTTATTGTGTAGAAGATGAATTGCTGTTGAACACTTTACTGTGTTTACTGCTAAAAAACACAATTTTCAACTGTGTTTTTTTCTTCTTCTATCTTCTCACTGCTTTCATTTTGTCTTCATGAAGTTTGTAATTTTTGTGTAAAGTGATGAGCTTCATGTGACAGCTGTCAGACACATGATCAAAACTTTAATGATTGATTTTGACCAGTTAATCAGAGTGCATAACTTCAATTAATCAATGTGCAAATTTTAGAGTTTCTTGACATTTCTTGAGATTACATCATCAGTGATGATCTCATGTGAATATTTATATCAGAACAATGATTCAGAAAAAGAAAATTACATGCATTGTGCATACATACATATGCAATGATGATCTGCAGTGTTGATTCAATTTTTGTGTCATCATAATTTTGCTGATCACAGCTTAGATTAAGTTTTTAAAAATGATTTGAAAACAAAATATTGTTTCAGATCACTGATGCATCAGCAAAATTCATGAAATCAAGTAAAATATTTTTGATAAATTTCATTCAATAACTCATGCAGAGAATCAGAATAGAGAAGCAAACAGTTATAAAAGCTGTAAACAATTGAATTTCATCATTTGAACAGCAATGCAAATCTGATGAGAAAGTGATGTCAAGATTGCATAAAAGTTTAATCAACATCAGTTCATATTTCTGAAATTCATTACAGTTATTTGGTGAATAAGACAAGAACTGTGCCCTCACAAAAACAGTCAGATGATAAAAAAAAAAAAAAAATCAAAAAAGCACTTAAATTATCAAGTCATTTAAAGTCATCACAATTTTTTTTGCAAGTTTTCAATTTTGCTAACTGTTGATGAGTTCTTTCTCATCAAGCTTGCATATATATATACAATCTTGAAAATGATTCTGATGTATGATATATCTACAGACAATTATTTGTTGACTTGTGTATGAAGCACAACAAGTTTGATCATGTGAGCAATCATATCATATCTAATTGAATATGTGCCAGTTGGGTGTGATAGGCTTAATAATGTAGTATCTTATGTTATGAACATCATTTTGCCAAGAAGTCTTGAAGTCTCAATGAAAAGAAGAAGGGACTTTTCAATCTTTACATCATATTTTCTTGAAAAATCATTGTTATTCAAAAGTGAAGATATATATGAACTGATCTAAACTTGAAATTTTCAATATCATATTTAATTACTTATTGAAGACTTTATCAAGTTTCTTATTACAATGACTGTTATTCAAATCTCATCAACTGATAAAATTTCATGACAACATGAAGTGATCTGAATTTCAGTCAAAAATACTTGCAAACAAATACTCTTTTCTGAAAATATTTGAAGCTTGAAATTCTTTCAGTTTACAATGAAATGTGGTTTTTTGATTCACTACATCACTGAGAAATACTCTCAAAAAATGAAAAGCTTATAATTCTTCATATTTACTTGCTGCTAATCATTGTGCTAAATGATGTCTTCTATTTTGTATGCTGAAAAATTGCAAAAAATATCAAATTATTTGCATGCTGAATTCATGTACTTTTCAGAAAAGATGATTATCAAGTTTTTCATCATTCTCATATCATTTTGTGTTTCAAAGCAGATAAAAATTAAAAACATAGCTGTGAATGAAGAAAATTATTATCACATTCTGAAAATTGTGATTCTTCATGTCATGCTCAACAGTAGAATGAAAACTCTCATTATTTCAAAAATTTAATAAAGTGAGAAATGCAGAACATGATATTGAAAAAATTGATGTTATGATGAGCTGCTTTTAACATGTTTCAGTGCATCAGTTTTAAATTTTTAGTTAGAAGCTCAGATTTGCAGTTTTATATGATGACTAAATATAATTAAATGTTACAAATGTTCTGTAATTTTTTTCTGATATTGTGATTATTTCTTCATCATGATTTCATGTGAGTATGATGAGTAATGATATTCTGAGTTGATTCATCACTTCATCATGATTTCATGTGAGTGAAATGAAAAGTGACATTCTGAGCTGCTCTATTGCTTCATTATGAGTATACTGAGATTGAATATGCTCTGTGTTTAAGTCTTTAATATAAAATTGCATCTGAATTCACAGTAAACTTTATCATTATAAGTCTGAATGCCAGAAGTATCATAATTTGAGAATGAATGACTGACTGATGAAGAAGCTGTCAAAACATTCAAAATTAAGATGAAATTGTGTGTGAACAATGCATTTTGTGTATCATAAAGATTCATGCTTGAATTGCTGATGACAAAATCATTATTTGAGAGTAAGCTTGAAGTGTTTCTCATCATTGCTTCAGATGTGCTGAATGCATTTAATTCTTCTGATGAAGCTCATGATGCATTTCTCTGAATGATTAAAAAATGTTGATTTGTAGATGCATCAGCTGTTAAGAGTTTGTCAATTATAACAGCTTTGTTGAGCTTACTAATCACTTTCAACTGAGCTTGTTCTCTAATTTTTTGTTTCATTCAAAGTCATGACATGCAGATTGGCTGCTGTCATGCTATAATGTGTCAATTCTGAGAACACAAGTTGATCATTTGATTCAGAAGCTTTAACACTCAAACTGTATTTTGTTATCATGTTATCAGATACTGAAAAAAAACAGTCAGTGAAACTGTTTGATTGTGTCTGATCAAAGACATTATGATTTGCAAGTCTTGCTGATCAAGTAGCAGTCATAGCATCAAGTGTGAAAGCTGAAAGAGATCACAGTGTCAATACTGACTGATTGTTGAAACAGAAGTTTGAACTCATATTGCTGAAGACAAATCTTTCAAAATGACTTGAAGAATCTGAAATATTACTCAACATTTTTTCTGAAATTGTGTTTGCTTTTACATTCTGATTATTTCTTGATGTGCTAAAAGTAATTAATATTATTGACAGCAGCTGCAGATCATTTTTCAAAGAAATGAGTGTCAGTTTGTTTTCTTACTTGCAAATTAAAATGTTTGTCTGATTTGTAATGTGTGCAGATTAATTTTTTTTTTGTCTCAAATTATTATATTGAGTTTACTTAAATCATTATTATTTAATGTTTCACTTCTGCTTCTGATCACTGTCAGATTTAATATCTCAAGATCATGTGTGTGAATCATCTTATGTGTGTTGTGTTTGTTGCCTGTGATGTTTAGCTCATAATTTTTTCTCTGCATAACATTATCATATTTTGATCTGTGAAACTTTGAGCAAATGCATATTCATGAATTGATTCATACTTTGCTATCACATTGTCAATTCTTTAACTCTAATTGTTTATCATGCTTGCTTGTGAACTGCAGTTTGAAGCTGAGCAACATCTGTCATTAATCAGATAAAGCATTGCTGAAACTGTGATGTGAAAAGAGCTGCTGGCAGATGACTGTTGTTGAGTGTGCAAAGCAAATTTTTTGAGTTGCACAGTTTATATTGCTGTTGATTCAGCTGCAACAAATGACACTCTGAAACACTGCTCTTTACTTATGAGCTCATTTGCAACATTTTTATGATTTCTGATATCAGACAACTCTTTTTGTCATGATTGAATCTTGCATTAATGCTTTTCATCACAACTTGACTGCTTGATAAACATAATTCAGACATGATCAACAATGTCTGCTTGTGAAATTAACATCTGTCATTTTTTGTTGATTTTTCTTGTGAATATTGTGAATTCATCATCATACAATTTTTGATCATTTGAAATGATTCAGAAAAAAAACAACATTAATTTCTTCAATGTGATGTGATTTTTGCTGTTCAGAAGCAGACTTGCCAGATTTGCTAAAGCTGCAAATGATAAACTGTGAACTCTGAAGTAAATGAATGACATCAGCATCAAGATATCAGCACATCTGATTTTTTTTTTCAAAAAAAAAACTCTGATGAAAAATTAAATTATTTTTTTGCTTAAGAAATTGTTCAGTTTTTTTTTTGTTATGAATTTTTTGATGTGTCTGTTCTTGATTTTGATCTTGTGTGTGTTGACAGTCAACTCATTTACTCATGAACAAAGTTCTTGAGCATGCAGATAGACATCATACTTCTTGCTGAGAAAACAGTAAATAAAAAGCATTCAGACACAGAATGAAATATTATTTTCTGAAGACTGTATGGCAGAAATATGCTGAAACTGAATGTTCACATTTTTTTTTGTGATTGAAGTGAGAGTTCTGAAAATGTCAGTTTTTTTAAGTTTTTTAATTTTTTTTTTTTGCTTTGATACAGATTTGAGCATTTTCATGCAGTGATCAACTGCTAATGCCAGCTGCTTTCTCAGTCTGACAAGCATTGTTAATATTTTTTTTCTCATCTTCAGAAGAACATCATTTGAAGTATGTGACAAAATTCACAGAGCAAATTTGACATTTTTGAGATTATAAAACATTTTTGTGATGATGAAAAAGCTTCTGCACATAAAATGAAAAAATTCACTTTCTTCAGCTTCATCTAAACTCTTCACTGCTTCTGAAAGATTTGTGTGTAATTGATGATTGATTCAGCACTGAACAAGTTGTTCAACACTGAATCAATTACTGTCAGAAAATCAAAAAGCAAAATAATTTCAAATTTGAAATTGTGTCAACATTATTTCTGATCAAGCTGAATCAATGTAAATTTTGATGAAACAGCACTGCAGCTTGAGTCTCAATTTTTGTACTTGATATGCACAAGTATTTTAAGAAATAGCTGAACTAAGTTGTGAGCAAGACTGAAATTTGTTTTTGATCAAGATTGATTTTTTTGTAGCTGATATAATTTTTGAAAATTGTGAAAAAAATGAAGTCAATTCATTCTTGTTTTGCATGTTTTGTTTTCAGTCATTGCAAAAACAAAATGATAAGTACTTCATAGCATGATCAAAAAAATCAATGAGTTTCTGCACAAATGAAAGTGAGTGCTCTCAGAACAGAACTCAATGTACTCTGTAATTATATATTTATGACATTCTTCATTGCATCAAAACAAGTCACAACAAGATTTGCACATATTAAATTGAAAAAATGTTCATGTCACTTTCAGCAAATAAGTCAACATGTAAAAATGTCAATTGAATTAAAATTGCATAAATCAGATTCATCATCAAATTAAATCATGAAAAAGTTGTGTGTTTATGCTGTGATCTTGCTGAAATATGTTGAAGTGACTTTTTTAGTAATAAAAAACAACAAATTCTGATCTCAAAATGCAGTTTGCAAATTGATAAGATTTTGTATTAATCTTACTGTGCTTGAAATCTGACTCATGCTTTTTCTGTCTTGAATGTGAACAGAATGTGATTTGAAAGAGCACTTCACAAAAATGTGATAAATCTCACACTTCAAGATAAAAAGCTTGAGTTTTTAATGCTAACATTTTATCTTTCATTCAGTTTTCATAATAATGTGAGAAAGCTTACAGTTTTAAACATGAAAATTGTGTTGTTGTTAATGTGATGTATCTGAAGATGCTATAAGCTTTTCAAAACTGCTTATAGTTTCAGTCTGATAAAAAGCTCAGTTCTGCATGCTTTGATGACAGCTGTGATTATAGTGTGCTTTCAGAAATATATATATTAGTATATGAAGAATGATTTTCAGAAACTTCTTTCACAGTGTCAAGATTATTATGAAATGTATCACAATTACTTGACAATTACTAAATAATCAAAATGATTTGTTTTCAATTCTACAGAGCAGTCACAGAGAGCTAACATTCTCTAGAATAAGATTTCATTAAATATCACTCATAACAATCTCAAGATAAGTATTTATAAAATTTCATAATGTGCAGATGTTGAGTCATGCAGAAATTGATTCAGATGCAAGTTGACAATCAGTCAGTGATGTGAATTTAGATTCAGTGATCAATCAGAACTGAAATTTTCAATTCACTTTTCATACATAAAAAATTCAGAATCTTGATCATTTCTGTAATCATCTTACTGAAATATGAGCTTGTTGATGTTGTGATTGAAAAAAATGCATTCATCAGATTTAAAATTAAATGTCAGTCTTTGATACAGAAGCATCTTACTGAAAGTGATCATTTGATTAATATTCAAGATTTTCATGATGCTGTTTTATATATCACTCAATGATTTATGAATGCAAAAAGAGACTGTCTTTGAAATAAACAGAAACAGTATCTGAAAAAGAAAATTCAGCAGTTGCAGACTGTAAATCAGTACAAATCAAAGCAATGTTTTCTTCACATCATACTTATATTCTAGATAAACTAAAATGTGAACTGTACATCATTTATGATCTCAAGCATGTTAGACACATTAAAACATATCTGAAATGCATGTACAGCATAATCACAAGTTAAAAATCATTTACTTGTGTGTATGTCAAAATAATATTTTCTGACAAGAGTGAAGATACTCTGCAGTCTTGTTTACAATTCAGTGAAAGATGAAACTCAAAAATGAAAATGATTGAAAATTCATGAAATGAAAGTATTCTGATACACAATACTAGAGATAACTGAAATGATACATACAAAGTACACAAATGAAATTGAATACTTTTTCACATCTTCTTGAAAGTGTAACTGACTTGATTTTTTATAATTTTTCATTTTTTTTTTTTTTTTCTCACTGATGATTTTCATATTTTAACTTTCTGCTAATAAATAAAGCAGAAGCTCATTCAGATGCTAAGCAAATAATTTTTTACAAAAAACACATGAAACAAACATTTAACTGAACTACAAAAATTTATTAATTTTCTCAAGCATGACAATTGCAGTGCTTTCACTGAAACATCAAGCTTCTGTGTCTTCATTTTTCTTCATGACACTTTTGAATATTTTGATAACAGTCAAAGAACACATTGAAATTATTAAATGCTTAAAGAGAATGTATCATCATGATGTCAAAATTCTTACAGACAGAATCAATGAATTATTCAGCAATCTTCAATCAGCAACAAAGAACAATAATCATTTGAAAAGAATTTTGAATGAAATAAAAAACCTCTTCAACAATATGCATCAGAATTTTGTGAGAAAAAAAGAAAAAGTGCAAAATCAGTGCAAGAAAAATAGTGATTTGCATCAAGAACTTTTTGATTTCAATGCACATCAAACAGAACTTCAAAAAGTCAATAAATTGATTTTACACTGAGTGCAGAATTATAAAAAAACATTAACTTGTTTATGTCAGAAGAACAAACTCAACATTAAGAAAATAATTAAATTCAGAAACAAATTTCAGTGAAGCAATCAGATTTTTGAAAGTTTAAACTTGTTGATGCACTTGACTGTGTTATTTATTTTCAGAACTGTAGTTATGTAACAGCTTGTTTGACTAGCAGAAATGTATTTTGATTGAACTTTTTGTGTGACAAATGAAAAATTACAAAATTTCTCAAAAAATCCCCAACTTTTCTGCTGCACACATGACATAGACAGTGATCACAAAAAGAAATTATTTTATATATTAATATATCTACAATGTAAAGAGTCATTCATGCAAATTTTATTTTAACTGCTGTTTCTCACAGAAAGAGCACAGATTGATGAGAAACAACACTAGACAAATTTCTGTCATTTTTTGCATCAGAATCAACTAGTATCAGTGAATTTTTGATATTAGCTAGTTATTAATGTATGTCATTCAGACATGATATATTGATTTTGACTTTTTTATATGCTTCAAATTTACTCAGATGAGCTTTTGAGATTTATTATATAACTGTTTAACTATCTAATCATTCAAAATGTTCTGTCTCAATTTCTGATAAACAAAAATATATGCTTTACTTGCTTCAATTGCTTCAACTGTTTCAGCACACAGCACTTTCACAGGCATACAGTTTCAAGATTTATCAATATGTGAAAAATTACATCACTCAATTGAATTGAAAATATCATCAGATCATTCTAATGATTACATCAATTTTTAATGACAGTGATTGCTAATAATCATATTTGCTTTGACAATATACTAATTACAAATGCAGTTGATTTTAAAAACTAATGACAATCTTTCAGACTTCAATGAATACATCAAAGTTTGTCAAATCTTTGAAGAAGCTGCAGCAGATGCTGAAGCAGATGTCAGAATTCATAAAATCTAAAACTGATGAAAAACAAGCAGCAAATTTCTTTTACTGATAATAAATTCATTGCTGTTCAGTTTCAGTGATGTATCTATTTCATTTCAAAAAATGTAAAATGCACTTTGATTTTTAAGCTTGACTTTGATCTTGTGTGCATGCATAGTTAAAAGCTCAGATTTGATGAACAAATCATCATTATTATCATCATCATTCAACATGATACAACTCTTGACTGAGATTTGTACTACTGAAGTTTGTTTGTAACTTTTTAGTTACTTAATTTTGAAATTTCAGAGTTCATTGTGAGTGTTGATTTAAGAAGTGAAGCTTTAGCATGCAGTTATGATTGACTTCAGTCAGTGTTTCTTTATGCATAATGCAGCAACTTTATGACAAGACTGACTTGTGATTCACAGTATGTTGAGAATGTCACAACTGAACACTGTAATAAATATACAGCATTTTGTTAATGATTTTGTTTAACATTAGTTTTTTTTTTAGTGAACATGAATCTCTAAGAGCTGTTGAAGTTAGCATTTTTTATATAATATATATGTAATTATGTAGAGTTGTGATTGCTTGAGACAGCACAAGTACAAAAAATGTCAAGATCATTTCAGATTTTTTAATCTTTTTCACTGTTTTTTAAAATTCATAAATTTTATTCCAAATTTCAGTATTCTGTTTTCATTTGCAAGCAAGTAGTTCTCATTTTATTGAAATAAAAGTATATATGTATTGTGACATAGAAAAACTTTTTATGTTTCTTGAAGTTTTTCATACAGCAATTGTTTTCACAAATGAAAAAATCTGATATGAATCATAATATTCTTTGAATCACTAGTTAAAAAATGCTATTTCTTAGCAATCTTAACTGCAAACTCAGCTGTGAGTTTCTTGAAAAGCTTGATTTTGCACAAAAAATTTTCAAAATCAAAATAATAATCTGTTGTTCTGATAAAAATTCATCTTCATTTCAGTTGTGTTTTCAGTTCTAGTCTAAAAAAAATCACATAATTGCTGAGATTTGAAAGAGTTGAAGAGAGCAAGTAAATCATATACTCAGAGCTAATAATCAGCAAGAATATAAAAAATTCATTATAATCATGATTTGAACATTAAGAAACATTTGACTCAGAAAGTTGATTTTTAGAATATCAACAGCAGCAAAAATTCAGATGTTGTTGAAAGATAAAATTTCAAAAATTGTTAGCATTTCACTTGTAGTGCATAATGAAAAAATATTAATGAAAAAAAATAATTTGATATCATGTTCTGAAAAATGTGTTTCAGTCAAAGTATCTGTCAGAATCTGAAATGAGTGTAATCTTGAGAAGATCAGAATGAAATATGTCAATGCAGTAGTTATTATAAACTTCATTCATCAGCATCTCTTTCTGCTCATTGAATAATCAACATGTTGACTTTACAATTTTTTTCAGCTTGAATTATCAGTTTTTATGTGTTTGTGGAAATTGATTCTTCTGATACAGACTTAATAAAAGAGAATGAATTGTGCAATTCAAGTGCTTTTTGTGCATGAGAGAAATCAGAAGAGAAATCTGAGTTTTTTTTTTGTCATTGTTAGTTTTGACATTATCATCTGAAAATTCAGTATTATTGACAGAGATATCTTGCAAGATTGATTTTGAATTATTTTGCCTCAACTTTCAGTTTTCTGCAAATTAAAACAGAATCAATGCATCAATAATTGTGACTGAAAAAGTGAAAATTAACTTTATCAGAGCTGTAGTGACAACTGACTCATAATTCACATTATATTGTGAACATTTTCTTTTCAGATAATATAAACTTATCAAGTAGATATTTCAATTGAGCAATAATAAAAATAATTTCAAAAAAAAGAAGAAAAGAAGAAAGCAAGCTGTTTTTATAATAATATTTTAAAAATCAACATTTTATTAATAATTTATTTGATAATAGCTTTTCAGTAGAGAACAAAACAAAGATTGAAGTTTTTTTCAGCAAATGAATTTTTAGTTGAGTTTATGTCAGCTGCTTCTTAATGCAGACACATCAAATGTAACTGCATCATAACTTCAGAATGAGACACAATGATTTGATGAGCTGTAAAAAGCAAAGTAAGAAAGAAAAAAAATCTGTTATTCAGAAATTTGTTTTTTTTGTGATGTACTCTGTAGTGAACTACAAAAAAAAGTGAAGTAAAGAAAGATAAAATTTTGTTTTTTATAAAATTTTTTTTTTTTGAAGCAAGTATCTGCTTCTTGTAAATTAATTGTTAAAACTGTCATCATTTCTTTCATTTGCTAATATAAATTGCAGCATATTGACAGATTAGCAAAGATGACACAGTACATGCTGCAGTCTGTGATGAAGAAAATGAAAAAAAAAAACTTGAGTGAAAGAGTGAAAAAAAAAAAAAAAAAGAAAGAAAAAAATAAAATTTATAGCAAATTATTTGTAAAGCTAAAATCAAAACAGCTTACTTCTTCATGTGACATAATTTGTAAACACATGACACATGATCATTGAACTCTTCAAGTGCTGACATTGCAGTGTCAATCATGATGATACAGAGTGAATGATAAATAAATCAATAGTTTATGCTGTCAACTGTTCAACATTTAAGTCATGTTTCTTAGAGATTTAAATTATATTTAACTGTTTGATTGTTGAATTTACAGACAATTTTGCTGCTAAATCTGTGATATATTTTATGATAAATTTGTTGTTAAATTTGATGAATTTGAAGTTGATGTTGTCATTAAATTGTCAATTTGATTTGCCTTCAGAAATAGCAGAGAAAGTCAATAATTTTTTGTTCAATTTCTCATAATTCAACATTTCTAGAGATGATTATCTTCTCAGTCTCAGAGTTTCAAAGATGAAATGTAATTGATCTTGATAGTTCACTAGCTCAAGCTTCTTGAACCTAAATTTCAATTTGAAAGATTCATTAAGATTTTTCACATAGACATTGCAGCATCAGTGTTTGAGCCATTGAGCTGATGATTGAACATCTGTTCAAGCTTCAAGCAGTGTCAATGACTTTGTATTTTTTCTGCAGCCATATAAAGATGTAAATGTAGATAATAAATTAATCATTATGCTCAGTCTTAATTGTGTTGCTTCAGAGTCACTTTGAGAGACCTGAATCAATTAAAGCTTTTGATTCATTCAATGATTAATTTAAATCACTCTCTTGAACATTTCATCTTGTTGAGATGTGTCAGAGCAGATTTTCTGATGTTAGATTTTTTTCAGCTTGTAAAAAGCTGCAAGACAATTGCTCTTGAACTTTTTAATGATGTCAATCTTTCTATCTGTTGCAGTCTCAATCATGTTAATTCAGTTGATTATAATCTTGTAAACTTCAGATCTTTCTTTTAGAAGAAATACTCATTGAAAACATGTGACATCAGTTATAACAAGAAAATATTTCACATTATCATAGATAAAAACTTCTTCATTAGTAGAGTCAGAAAGCATCTTTCTGTCATCTGCTATATTTATATAAAACTTAGCTGCTGATTTAATTAAATAATTTGCAGGCTGAAAGAGATTGCAATTTTGTTTTATTTTCATGCAAGTTTCACAGAAATTTATCTTCTTGACATTCTTGCTTCTCATTTCTGTCTTGAGTTTTTTGCTAGTAGAGTCAAATTGTGAGCATTAAGATGCAACATTTATGCCACTCTAGCATTGTTTCTTCTTGTGATGTAAACTTCTTCACTCAGTGACTAGAAATCAGACTCAATATTTTCTAGATCTTTGTGTTGATTTTGAAGAATATTATTTATGTAGACAGGCTTCAAATGCTTTTTGAGCAGATGTAAGTCAAAATACTTTATGTTCTTGAAGCTTGTAAAACAAATACATTCTTGTCAGAGAGAAGAGTTTTGAAGCTTGTAGTCTTATTTGAAGATTTCATTAATAAAGCATGCTTGTCTGCATACTCAACTTGCTGAACAATAAATCTGTCTTGAATAAACTTGCTGAAGTTTAGAAGATTAACTCATAAATCAGTAATCTTCTTTTATATTTAAATAAACTGTTGCTAACATCAATTAAAGATCATGCTTATACAGAAAAGCTTTAGATGCATCATGTTTTTAATATTGAAAGATGTTTTCATTGAGTCAGAATCTCTAATCACTAAAACAATCAGAACTCTTAACAATATTCAGATCAACTGTAGTTTGTTATTAACATTTTGACTTGCTTTCTTGTGTTTCAGTTCATGATCAAAATTATTAATTTTCTGTCATCTAGCATGTGATTCACTCTCTTTCTTGCTGTGCAGAAAAAAAATCAAGCTCAGTCTCAGTGCTGCTGATTCAGATCTGTGACATCTTCATCAGAAATCTACTTTTTGTGAAGTCAGTCTGAAAAACAACAAATTGTCATGTTCAAACTCTTTCTGCTTCTGTTGTAAGAAAAAAAGCATAATCAAGAAAAGACTTTGAAGCTGAATTTTCAGTCTGGCTGTCAAGAATATCATTTTGTGTGAAGTTAATAAAAATGTATTGAAATTGAAGTTGAAAAAAAATCACATACTAATCAAAATAATTACTCTGAATCTTGCAAACACAGTTTTTCTTTCTGTGACTTGTATATGCAAGAATGGTTTCCCTCTGTATATGCACTTAGATTTAATAAGAATTAAGCTAAGCTCATAAGCAGTCTTGATGTTTGTGCAAATGCTCATTCTTGAAAAGTATAAAAAATGAAGACTAGAAGTCTTCTATCACAGAAAGTATGTCATCATAATATAATGATTCATGCTGGCATTTAATAAAAATATTCATTGCACTTGAATTCTCAAGAGAAAATGTGATTGAAGATATTTATAAAATGCTTTTATTGCTTATTATAGCATTTTTTCATTAACCAAAACATTTTTTTTTGATAGTTAATCTGATGAGTATCAAGATGTTGAGCTTAAAAACATTAAGTGTGTTTTTGAATTTTGTTTTCTAAACTCTAAAAGTTTTTAAATATTGAGATTATCAGCATTTTTTTATTTGCTTTGTGAACTTAGACTTGTCTTTGATGTCAGTGATGTCTTCAATAAGAAATTTTTTTTTCTTATCATATACATTCATTGTATGGCAAGCTGATTACATGTTAGCAGAGCTAACATGCAGTAGCATCATAATTAAATTGAAGTATGAGATGTGAGAGAAAAGAAAGAAAAAAAATTAAGAAAAGTCAAAGAATGCTATGACATTGATATAAAATGATATCATTATGACAGCATAGAGAGCTGATTCAAATGATTAGAAGAGAAAAAAAAAAGTGAAAGAGAAAGTGAAATTTTGTAGTTACAGAACTTGACTTAAAAAAATGTGATTCTTCATGTTATGTAGTTAATACAGCTGAAAGCAGTCAAAAAATCAACAGCATTTTGTTTTTCAGTCAATTTGCTGTCAGAAAGCTACATTCATTTTTTTATATCAAAGCTTGTGAGTAACTGATTGATTGAACTTAAAAAAAATCAAGCATAAATGAAGCAAGCTCTGATAAACAGATGATTATTTGCTTTTTCTTACTATCATAAATATTTTGCTTGTATGTGCTGATAAACATTCTTGAAGTTTTTTTCACAACAAAAACTAGATTTTTTAGAAATTTTTTGTCTTCACACATCATTAAAAATCTTTTATTAATGTTCAAGATTCTTCTGATTTCATGAATGCAATATTATGTTGAAAAATGATGTCTGAACAAAAGTTGCAAATACAACTCAGCTTTTTATCACAAATTTGATGACACTAGTTGCATATTCATCATTCAAAAAGTTTTGAATTGTTTCTTGATATACTTTCAGATCATCATTAAATGTTTTCTTCAGCTGAAACATATATAAAGTGTGAGCAGCAAGACTTCATGTTATTTCATTCAGCTCATCAAAAAATTTAAAGTTTACTTCAATCAGTTCTTCAGATACTGTGATAAATGTTTCATGAATTCAAGCTGATGACATATAAAATATCATTGAAGCATTAATTTTAATCACATATTTTTCTTCAAGTTGATCTGAAGTTTTTGTCAGACAATCACTTTCATCAGAAAGTTTTGTAAATACTTCAAGATTTTGTTCAGTGAGAGGATATAGAAGTCAAATATGACATGAGACATCAATAAATTGTGAAAAAGCATGTTTATTCTGATTTAAGATTCTTGATCAGTCATTTTAGAAGAATTTTTAGCAAGAATAAATAACTCATTTATATGAAGATTCACAAAAGTTTGAACAGATGTGAAATTCATTTCAAGTGAAAAACTTTCATAAGATGCTATTCTCAGCTGACTTTCAAGAGTCTGATTAGAATGTAGCTGCTGATACTTTTTTGATAATTATATATTCATCAGTGAATATTTATTACTATCATTTTGTTCATTCAAAGACAGCATTGCTTGATATAAAGCTGTGAATATTTCTTTCTCTAATTCTGCTAGATTTACTTCTTGATCATTTTTTAGTACATTGAAATCTGATCTTTGATGTAAAGTTAAATGCATGACATGAAATAATCTTCTTGCAGAAAATTCATTGTTTCAACATTTTTTCAGATTTATTAATGTGAGTTTTTTTCAATCAAGTTTTTGATCAGTAGGCAGAAGTTGAAGCTGTTGTAATTCACATTGTGAAAAAAAGTCATCACTTTGCAATTGCTCAATTTTTGAAATAAGACTTGTAAGACAGAATCAGTGTGAAACATTGACAACTGTGTCTAAAAATTCACTGATTTTAGCAAAATTCATTTAGTGAAGAAAATGATTTCATATCTTGAAACTGAAATGATCTGATTGCTTGACATACAGATATCTCTCTACTGTGTGATATGATTTCTAACATTTCTGAAATTGATCAGTTTAAATGCTGACTGTGACTTCTGCATTGTTGAACATGCTGTTTCAGCTCTTTGAAATGAATTTTTTTTTCACATTGCTGAAAACATGACTTTTTCTTCAGAAATGCACTGCATGAATGTTGTTTATATTTCTTTATCAATATTGATAACTTGCAATATGAGCATTTCAGATCTAAATTTTTAGAGATGCATGCCTCTCTTCAATGTCAAGGCAGATTTTTCTGTAATATCTCATTTTTGCAAAATGAGCATTGCTTCATAATTGAAAAGTTGTCAAATGAGAAGTGATGGATGAAAAAAGAGAAAGAATGAATGAGATGTGAATGAGAAAATGTGAATAAGAAAATGTGAACAAGAAAATATGAATGAAAAAAAATGAATGAGAAAAGATAGCTGTTAATGCTGAGTTACATAGATGAGTTTCATTAAAAATGTATTAACTAATTAAAACATTTGACTTCAGAGCTTTGATGCACCAAATCATGTTAGAATCTGATAGGCATAATGTATGATTGATATTATGACTACTTCATAGCTGAAAAATCTATCAGAAGAATATGACTGTGAGTCATGTGATACTAGAGCTAGTTGTATTACATAACATTCTCTCATGCAGTGAATCATACTGGAATTCTGGAAATTTGTTGAATTGTAAGAATTATGTTAATTCAACCTCAATCATAATGTTATTTACTCTCAACCTCAAAAAAATAATTTGAATGTAGAGCCAACATACATTGAACATAGCAGCATGTAATAATTATGATAAATTGAGAATATGTGAAAACATGTTTCTATGTATAAGAAAACTAAAATGCTGACAGATTGATTTGATTAAAAGCAGTAAAAAAAATGCTCATCTGCATGCTCAAAGCCCAACATACTAATTTGATTAAAAAAACACTCATTTGTTCACCCACTCAAATGCAACATTAAAAATGTCTGAAGGCACCACAAACACACAAAATATCAATGAAAAAAAAAAAAAAAACTCACTTGCCCATCTGTCTGAAGACAACATTTCAATTTGAAGCTTCTGCTTTGACAGAGATATTGTTTTTGCCTTTTTGAGACACTGAGATTGGCACTAATGTAATGAGTTCAGAACCTGAGCTTGAAGACAGCATACACTGATCAGAGTCAGATGAATGACTGAAACCACTTTGATGACTGAAGTCAGAAAATTCATAGTGTTGGCTGAAGTCAGATGAGAATAAATTACTGAAATGAGAAAGAAAAGTTGATATGAGAAAAAAAAAATATCATTGAGCTTTGTTGAAGTTCTGGCAGAAAAATTCTCATTTTTTTTTTTTTGTTTATATAAAAAATATGATCAATATTGCTGCTATTTCATTCAGAATTCTGTTTACTTATATCTGAAGACTCATGAAATTTTTTCTGCAAAAAGTTTATTTTTTTCTTCAAAAAAATCAAATGCTCTTCTTGTTTCTACATGCATGATATTAGTTGATAATATCTAATTGAATTTCATATTTGAAAAATTAAACATATCATCTGAATTCTGAAAGAGGCTGACAAGAGATCTTGCTGCTTTTGTAGAAGAGTCAGTGATGTGTTCTGATAAGCTGATGAGTTTACTGTTGTTGCTGATAAACTTGTGACAATGTTCTTCTCTGAAGAATCATCTTTCACTGCTTTGTGCAATGCTGAAGCTAGTTTCTCAAATTTTTTTTTGAGAGTTTTTTTTATCAGAGCATTTTCATCTGATTGATATTTTTTATGAAGTTTATGAATTTTCAAGATCAGAGTGTGATGATGACTGTCAATCATTATGCAATGCTTTTTGACTGAGAAGTAATTTGAGCAGATTTTATTTGTTTTCTGCTGATGATTGCAGAGCTTGTTTAGATGTATCATGTAGATTCAATCAAGACACTCACAGCAAATTGTTGACTTGTTGTCAACAGCTTTTTTGCTCTTGTGGGCTTTTGGAGATGTGCTAGTGAGTGATAATGTGATGACACTCTTGTGAGTGGCTGGCATTTTGCAGCAATTATTATATATATCACTAGTCTGCTCTGATTTTATGCAGATCTGCTCAACTTACTGAAAAAAATGATTATATGAGAAGAAGGAGGGGGGAAGAACTTGTTGATTGCTTGAAGAAGAAAAAAAAAGAAGATGAGATTTGTGTTTAAAATTTTCTGTTATGAGATTTCAAATGTTTTTAATTTTTCAATTGAGATGTGTTGCTGTGAGAATGTGTTTCTCTGATATTCTATATGATTATTTGATTGTCTAGCATGTTTATCTGCTTGAGTCTTTATATGCTATTTCATTATGTTGATATTTATATAATTGAGTTTTTCAGAGGCTCTACAAGCTGATTTTAATGAATTATGAAGGATAGGTGAGCAACTTAAGCATTTTATATTGAGATATCTTTACTAACAGTTTATTATATTCCAGTTGAATCTGGCTCAAAATCAAGCACATTGAAAATGTGAAATGAAAGCATATTGAAAATGTGAAATAAAAACAACTTATACTGCTCAAAACTTCTGCTTTTTTTTTTTGATTTGAAAGCTGCAGCAAGCTCAGCTGCATGTTGCTTTTGCTTTTTAATTTCTGTCTCAGAATGAATGAATTCTGACTCAAAAATTTTTTTTAGATCAGACTCAGTGTCAGCAGAAGCATTTGCAATAGAAGCATTTGTTTATTTTGCTGACATCTTCACTGTCAATATCACATTGTCAAGAATTTTATAATCTGTCTGTTTTTTGAAGTAATGTTCACCTGAATCATCATGCTGCTGCTCAGCAAAGTCATCAATGTCAACATCACAAAGTTTGAGTTTTCAGATAATGATGCTTCAATAAGTACTGAGATATTCATTATCATCAGTCTTCTGATTGTCACTTGAAACATCAGTCAAGATCTTGACTTGTGCTGCAATATTGTCATATATTTTTATGTGAAATTAACTGCTGATCTTTGTTGATTATAGAGTTGATTCACTTATGCATCAAATATCATGTATCATGAGATGAGTTGTTCTCAATGTTGAGAACAGAGATGACTCAATAGAATATTTTTTTGAAGAAATCTCAATCAAATAAATGTATAAAATAAATTACAAGTTTATCTTGTTTTGTACAATGATGAATTCTCATCTCAGAATTGTTCACACAGCTGATTTTCATGAGATATTTTATATGCATCTGTTGACTGTTAGCTAGAGTTATTGCAAATGACAGAAGAAAAAAAATGCTGACTCTGAATTTTTTTAAACTGTGGCATTTTCAATTCTTCAAGATGTTTCTTGCTTGCTTTTTGTATTTGACAGTTCAATACTGAATTTTCAATTGCTTATTTAGAAAACTGTATATTTTGTTTACAATCTTCAGAATTTCAGAATAATGCAGAAAGAGAAAATACATTCACTGAAGCTTTTTGAAAAGCTTCTTTTCTCTAGTTTTGATTTTTTTGAAGCATTGAGCAGATGAATGCAAAATCACTTCTACACTCTCAGAATTGAAAAAGAATATAATTTCTGTACTTGCACTTTCAAAAAAGGTGTCAGCTGGTGACTCTGAGAGAAAAATATTCTTTTTGTCAGAGTTTGAAGATTCTGAGAAGGCAGACATGCTGAAAAGCCAATTTTCAATGTGTATATTGCTATCAAGATGAATAGAAAGCTGAGTTTGAATGACTGAAAAATTGTGAGTGATCATGTTGCTTTATGTATTCAGATCAGAAGCTCATCAAGTTGACAACTAACACAAATTTTTTCAGCAACTGTCAGATTTCTGTTTGCTGTTAATTTAAATGAAAACTCTTATTTGATGAATGAATATTGATATGCTACTGCAGCTACTCTGCATATTTGAGTTAATCAATGCATCTCATTACTGAAAAATCTGCAGATTACAGCAGCATAGTCAATCTTTGTGCTTGAAAGAATTTTCATCTGCAGCTTTTGAGTTATGTCACTCTCATCACAACAAAAGTTTTTGCTTTATAAATATATGAGCAATGGCATTTCTTCTTTCTTTACTCTTTCATTCTGTATTTTCTTTCAAACATGATGTGATGTGTTGATAATCACTATGTTGTTGATTTTTTATTTACAAATTCTGATTTCAATCAATTTATTCTTTACTTACAATTAATCTTCTCTTACATACAATATGCAACACAAAATTCATGCAAGATTTCTGAAATTTTGTGCATGAAGTGAGTTACAGACTCAGCAGTCATCAAATCTGCTGTTTGAGAAATTACTCAATGCTGCTGCTGAGATTGATACTGAAACTGTCACTGAAACAGTTGAAACAATTGATTGAAATTATTATTCTACAGTATGCATGTTCACTCTAATTGATTACAGTTTTCTAATTTATTTCTTTCTTTAACATGCAGACTATCACTGATTCAGAAGAATCAAATGTTGAATCTGAATCTAAAAAAGCAAGAATTGAGGCAATTGTCAATAAAGCACTTTTGAATGAGTCAGATAATCATGATATTGACAACACATCTCAACTCAGAATTCTGAATGAACAAAATCAAACTTTCAAAGATTTTTTTATTCTGATTGATGATGAATTCACAGAAATTTCACATCACTGATCTGAGAAACAGACTTTAAGTCAGTTTGCAACTGCATTTGATTTATGATGTGAGCAATCAGAAATATCTCATCAGCAGTATACAGTGTTGAGAGAGATTCTCAACTCTGTTGAAAACATTGATATTCTTAAAATTTTATTCAATGATTTAAATGATTTGAAGAAACAATGCTGATCACAATTTTTTATTTTTTCAATTAAATCAATGTCAATTTCTGTTGTCTTCTGACAGCTTTCAATGTTGTCAGCTGTGAACAGAAAATTTCTGAAAACATTGAGTCAATTGAACATGTTTTTTCAGAATTCAGTTGCATTACTTGAGATTCTTGCTTGATTTCTGACATTCTGTCACAAAATTCACATTGGCATGACTGAGTTGATTGATGAGTCAACTGAGTTATGGCAGTCATTCAGTTGAAGTAGTTTGATAAGATGCACTTCAGAAGATTTTGCACAATATTTTAATAAAAATCTGATATTTTCTTCTGACATTGTACATCATATCTGCCAAATCATGAACTGTGAATGTCACAGATCATCAGATGCACTGCACTATGAAAAAGTTCAATTTGTGACTCAAGATTGAAGATTTGCCTCATGTGAATTTGAGAGCATTATACTGTGTGTTCATCTCATGTTTGAATATAATTCTCTCACAAATGAAACTGTGTTCAAGAATATGGTGCCACTCTTTCATGCTAGAGAACTGATTGAATGAAAAAATGAAGACTGGAAGCTACTACTTGATGAAAACAATATTGTTTGTTGAATGAACATTTACCTTAACTATGAATTTGACAGTACACATGATGTATCATCACAAATAAAATCAAATCAGCTGTTTCTCTGATGAGTACTCAGAAATTCAGAAATTTGTATATTATGCCTCAGTACTTCTTTACATGAAGAGCTAGAAATTTTTCATTTTGACAAATGTTAGTTAATTCAAATGCTCTGCCCAGGCAACTCAATATGTTGAGTAATCTTCATTTTTTTTCAGCTTTTCATTGACAGATTTGAGTTATACTGCAACATGTATAAAAGTATAACTGATTTTTATTTGATATCTGCAAAGTTGAGTGCTGCAAAAAGAAGAAAAAAAAACAGTTTATACACAATCTTTCTTGATCCACATGCTACAAATTATTTGAATGTTATTAATGCACTGACACTGGCATTCTGAACACTGAATGAAGAATTTAATGTTTTAGTTACACATGAAGACACAATAAGAGCTATTGCACTTTGTATTGTCCTTCTTGAAGACATGTTTCAGCAGAATGATAATGCAGAAATCAAAAAATCTTCTGCAGTACATTTTTACTGAATTTGTAATGTTGCTGAATCTCAGAGACATAATATATTCTTTGATACAGTAGCAGAAAGCTGATACCATTATCAATTACTCAATATTCAATCAGAAATTTTTCTTATAAAAACTGCTGCTGCAAGAGAGAAAGAATGAAAGACATCTGGCATGAATAAAAAAAACTTTTCAATTCTTCAAATGAGCTTATGCATTAATTTAGTAATCTTCTTTTCTTCTGACTTTACTCACAGTGAACTTTCTGAAATCTTCAAGATGATGCATATTTTGTTAATGACACACATTTTCATAACAAATGAACAAAAAAAATACTGTCAAAATCTTCAATGATTTTCATTCTCATGATGTTGAAAACAACTACAGTCTTCATTAACTCATCTGAAGTCATATCAGCTTCAGAAGCATGTCTGAACATTTATCATGATTCTGATTATTCTTCAATACACAATGAAACAGAATTGAATTCATTTTGTTATAAAACAATTTCTGCAGAACTTCTTTGATAACATGTTCAACAACTTAGATATTTTCTGTACATTACTTGCTAAAACTTTCAGTGCTGTTGTCTGAAGCAATTTCACACTGATATTTCAAACTTCAGTTCACTCAGATGAACTTCATTGAGTTGTGCTTGAAGATTGAATCATGCTACAGAAGATAATTGATGCAGTAGTAATGACAGCAGAATTAATCAAATCAAAATCTTGAGCAGTGCTAATACTGAAATCATGACAATTTTCAGTATCAAGTTATATGTCATTCAGAGAGAATCTTAATGAACAGATTGCTGAAGCTGCATCAAAAGCTGAAAAGAAACTTTGAACATGAAAAAATCAGTTAAACATGCATATTGACATTCACTATGTGAATCAAGCAAAAAAGTATGCACTTTTCAACAATTGCAACATGCTGGCTGAAAAGAATAAGCATTGTGAGTTCAAGAACTTGATGCAGAGAATCAACAAACAAAATGTTGAGAAGATAATCTTCTTTTATTTCTAACTGAACTGTCACTAATGTTGAAAAAATCTTGCTTGTACAAAAAATCTTTAAACACACTCTGTTTCTAGTACTTGAAGATGCATTTGTTAAATCAGAGTTTTCAATAAGTGAGAGAATTAAGCTCATTCACAATCAATGCTTTACACTTATCAACAGTCTGCTGCACATGAATTTCTGCAAGAAGAAAACTGAAAATACTGATGAAAAAAATCTCATTCATGATTATATCAAATTTCACATTGCACTCTCAACATCATGCTGATTGCAGACTGAGAAAAAACTATATACAGTCAGCATTTCAATTATGTGTCTCAATAAATTGTCAGTTAATCATAATTTCATGACTGAACTCTGAAGAGCTTACAGTGAGAAATATAATATGTGCATGCAGAATTCTGATTTTACACTTATATGATTTTTTCAAAAAATAATCTTTATGTTTCAAGATGATGCTCATCACATCACATTGCTACAAGATGAGCTGATGAAATACACATGTTCATCATGCTCAGAGTTTGACTAAATTGCAAGTGTTTTTGATCATTATTGAGAAAATCAATGAAGAATTTTTATTGAGATGTTTTCTGTCAATGAAATTCAATATGAGAAGGCATTGAATCTGTCAATTCTACAGATGAACAGTACATACTGCACAATTTTTGATCTTCTGACATTTCACAAGTCTAGTTTGCATGCTATACTCATTGTTCTAAATTCTAGAAGGCTTGATCTCAGTGAATCATTAACTACATTTTTCAATTGTATGTGAAGAATTTCTGTGCTATAATTTTTGTATGTAGTGTTTATTTTGAGCAATAAAATTTCAATTTCAATCTACTGTGATTCTATCAGTGAAGCAAAGCAACCTTCAGGCAGAATTTCACCAACATAAATCTTTATGTTGAATCAGATCAGCTTCATTTTCTGAAGATTGATTTCACTCAAACAATCAGTGAAAGATCAGTTCTACACTCTAGTAGATCAGCAGAAAGTCAATTTCACACTTCAGTAAATCAGCAGAAGATAGAAATTACTCTAGATTAAGTTTTATGAACTGATGAATTCTATTATCAATGTATTACAAAGTATGCTGCACTGCTACTGTAACAGACAATTTATGTTGAATCAGAATTCTGTGTTTGTGTTACAATAAGATTATGATTCAACAAATCTTCAGAATTCTGGATTGAAATCTGCTGAAAACCACATAAACTTCTCAACTGAATTCATCAAAATCTTGAGCCAAAGCTCTTGAAGCTCAAATCTTTCAAAATTGCAATAAAAATAAATTACAGTTAGCAATTTTATTTTTTTATTTGAGATTAGCTCAGAGTATCAATCAATATGATATTTCTTGATTCTGGCCACCCAAATTCTGTAAATTATCATTTTCCACCATTTCTATTGAACTGTGCCTGCTTGTCAATGTAGATCAATGTGTTTGGCCTCAATTAATCTGATTTCTTTTCTAAACATGATATAGGGGTCTTTGGCCAACATCTTTGTGAGGCTGTCAGCTTTGTTGAAGCTTGTGGCAATGTGTTCAATTGAGATTTCTTTCTTTTGAACTCAATCTTGAAGCAGATGGTAATGTATTTCAATATGTCTAGATTTTTGTGTTAAGACTTCAGCTTTTGCAAGATCAACTGCCCTCTTGTTGTCAACTTGAAGCTTTGAGCTTTATATCTTTACCAGCCTGTCACTAATAATCTTTGCATTCAGTAGCAGGTCATTCAATCAAACCAGCTTGCAAGCTGTCTCACTTGTGCTTATATACTCTGCTTTGGTTGTTGATTTGGAAACAGATGTTTGGTGTTGAGACCTTCATGCAATTGAGATCTCATTCATGATAATAAAATAGCCTGAGATAGATTTGTATGCTGAATCTGCCTCAGCTCAATCTGAATTCACACTGATGACAGGTTTCAGTCTGTCAGCTTCATTCACTTTGAACATCAAATCTCTAGTTTTTGTGTCTTTCAAATATTGAAGAATTCATTTGCAAGCTGTTCAGAAGTTTCTATTGAATTTATTATTGAACTGAGAAAGATAATTAACAGCAAAAGCAATGTCAGAACATGTGCATGTAATTAAAAACTGTAAGAATTTCATGCTCTTTCTGTAATTAGTAGATGTAAATTCATTATTGAAGTCTGCTGTCTCTGAAGTCTCTTGATCAGAAGCAAACTCAATGTTCAAATTCTTCATCATTGACAATACAGCTGAGTTACAGTCTTTCATGCCAAAATTGATCAATAAATTCTCAATATACTGTTCTTGATTAACAAAAAAATCCCTGTTTAACTGCCTTTCAATCTTCATGCCTAGATAGCAGCTCTGATTGATGACTTCTTTCATCTCAAACCACTTGTCAAGCTCTTTGATCAGCCACTCAATTGCTTTCTTGTTAGAACTCATGATTTGACAGTCATCAACATGTAAATTAATGTATAATTGCTTTCTCTGATGAATAAGCAACTCAGTATTATATGAAGAAATTCTGAATTCTAGGCCTTTCATGTGTTCAGTTACCTCATGATATCAGAGCCTGATCATCTGTTTCAACTCATAAAGGTCTTGCCTCAGTTGAGTCACTAGATTTTTCTGTTCATGCTTGTAATCAGTTGAAAGCTTCATATAAACATGTTTGTTGTTCAAAAGAGTTCTGTTTAGAAAAGCTGTAACAAAATCAAACACTCTAATCTTTCATTTTTGAATTGTAGTGACTGCAAAGAAGACTCTTGTTGTAGAGTCACTAACCACCATTGTGTAGGTTTTTTTATAATGTATTTCTTTGTGTTGTAAGAAGCCTCATACAATCCAGTGAGCTTTGAATCATATGATGCTGTCAGTGTTGTTAACTTTTCTTGTAAATATTCATTTATCTGTTAGAACATTCATTTGAGAGTTCTTCTTAACTAGAATTCATGTGTTCTTCTTCTGAAGCTTGTTGACTTTTTTCTGCATAGCTTCATTTCAGTAAAGCCACTTGCTTGATCATTTTGCAGCTGCAACAGACATAAAAATGTCAGTATTTGTGCTCAGTACTGAAAGTTCAACACTAGAAGATTTAGTAGACTCAGAAGATTCATTCTTGTTAAAATTCTCTAAAATCTCATGCTCTTGATCTAGATAAACTGGTTCAATGAAACCTTCTAGATCTTTATTCATAAAACATTTCAACACTTCAGATTTATCTCTTGCTAGATAGATTAGCAGCTTGTGCTGTCAGTCATTTAGTGAATCTATCATGTCATATTCTTCAGGAATTTGAACTGTATTCATGGTCATAAATGTAGACATAGACTGTTTGATTGTTGAATTTATAAATGATTTCTCTAGTAAATTTGTAATCTTATTCTGTGTTGATTTTGTTGTTAAATTTGATGAATTTGAGATTGATTTGACCACTGAACTTGCAATTGAATTTGCTGTAGAAATAGCAGAAGAAATTGTCAAATCTTTGTTCACTTTCTTGTTGAATTCAACATCTCTAGAGATAGTTATCTTTTCAGTTTCAGAGTTTCAGAGACAATAAATATTATGACTCTGATAATCAACTAGCTTCAGTTTTCTAGATCTAGGCTCCAATTTGAAAGATTTCTTGAGATTCTTCATGTAGGCATCACATTCTCAATGTCTAATCCACCTGATGAACAGCTGAATGCCTGTTCAAGCTTCAAATGGCATCAAAGACTTTGTGTTCTTCTTGCAACTGTATAAAGATGTAGATGTAGAAGAATGATTGATTATCATGCTCATGATTTTTGCTGCTTCTTCTCAAAAATGCTTTGAAAGATCTGAGTCAATCAAAACACTCTTAATTCATTCACTAAAAATTTGAATTGCTCTCTCAGATGATCTGTCTTGTTGAGGTATGTCAGAACAAATTTTGTCATGTAATATTTCTTTCAAATTGTAGAAGACAGTAAGACATTTGCTTTTGAATTTTTTTTGCTTTGTCAGAGAGCATTATGTTAATCTTTTTACTCATTGTGATTTTGATCATGTTAACTCAGTTGATAATTATCTTGCAGACTTCAGATCTGTTTTTTAGAAGAAATATTCATTGAAAATGTGTGACATTATCTGTAATAACAAGAAAGTATTTTGTGCTGCTGAGAGTAGAAATCTCTTCATCTGTAGAGTCAAAAGTCTTGCCATCATCTGCTATATTCATGTAGAATTTAGCTGCTGGTCTAATTGAATGATTTACAGATTGAAAGAGATTGCAAGCTTGCTTTGTCTTTGTGCAAGTTTTATAGAAATTTATCTTCTTAATGTTTTTAATCTTCATTTCTGTTCTAGAATTCTTCACTAGTAAAGTTAAATCATGAGCATTGAGATGTCTTCAACATTTATGTCATTCTAGCATTGTCTCTTCTTGTGATGTAGGCTTCTTTGCTCAATGACTAGTTGAGAAAATTTCATCACTGTCTCATTTTTTCAAAATATAATTTTTGAAGTCTGTTGTTCAGACTGAAGTTTGTGATCTGTCAAGTACAAGATGAGAATTTTATCTGCTTCATCAATAATCATGCTGATTCTTGCAGATTTACTGAATGTCTCAAATAATATCTGAAATTCATGATCTGAGTTTCTGCTAAAACTGCAGCTATTGCATATTTTTTGTGTTTTGTGAAATTAAGTTTATTTTTCACATTCTTCTCTGCTTTTTCTGACATAATCATAATGCTTCACATCATTTCAGTCAACAGCAGTGATCAATCTGTGAATGAACTCTATGAATTTTATTTCAGTGATAACAAAGTCAGTGTTCATCATCTGAAAAGAGTTTCTTGCATGCTTTGATCTCAATCAATGTCTTTCATTCATTATGAGAAAACTTGTTTTTTCAGTGTTCAGTTTTTCTCTTCAATCATGTCATCTGAAATGCAGCATCAGATGTTATTTCAAATTTGCTCACTGCAGAGCATGCAGTGACATCAGTGAAGAAATAATTGCTTTTTCTCTCATTACTACAATTACAATAACACAATTGAAAATGTGAAACTTTCATTCATCAATCAAAGATCAGCAATCAACATGATCTTCAAATGATTTAAATATAATGTATCTCTGATGAAATGTCAATCAAATCATCTTGTCAGTTTTTATTTTTTCTGACAAACTTCACTCAGTTTTAAATTCTCTGCAAAAATTCTCAAGTGATTTTTTTCTGAGTGAATTCTTGTGAACTGAATGCATTTACTGCAGCTGCATCATGCTTTCATAATGATATATTCATCAAGATTGTTCAATGTGTGCTTCATCTTACTGATTGCAATCTCACTGCTGACTTAAATAAAAATATGCTACAGAGTGACATGTTAAGAAGAAATCTTGCTGAAGAAAAGGTTACATCTCAATAATTTTATCATAAAGTGTGTTTACTTTATGATATTTACAATCTAATCAGATAATATATAAAAAATGACAATCTTCAATGCAATGTTAATATTCTTAAGTGCAAGAATTCTTTCATCATTTTACTTAAAAAAAATGTGTGATTATACAAAAACTATGTATCAGTGCAGGCATATTTGTTATATTGTGAAGACATGATGCATAAAATATCAAATGACTGAAATAAAATGTACACTCAATGTTGTAGCTGAGTAAAAAAATGATGATGTTTCTTTTTTGTCTGAGTCTAACACATTTTTAAAAAAAACAAAGAATGATGAATGTGATAACTACATAAATTTCTCATATAAAAATTGATATATTTATAAGTACATCAATCAAAATTGAGCAGCTTTCAATCTCATAAATAGTATGTGAAATTTTTGACTCTATTCAAAATATAGCTAATATTGTATAAATTAATTCATCAAAAGAATGTCAAAATTTTAAAGCTAAATTGCTAAAATATTCTAAAAATCATTATTGTATGTAAGCTAATATTAGTTAAAATCTTTTGAAAGTAAATATCAAATACAGTTTGTTGCTTCACATTGTATACACACAAATTATAAAAAATGAAATTGTTAGAGAATGACAAACTTGATTAAGCAAGTTCAGTTTGATGAGCATGGTTGAACAAATTTAGATCAAGAGAAATAGTTTATTTCTTTGTTTCTTCACAAATCTGACTCAAAATCAGATCATCAAAGTGATAAGATTTTATGTTTATTTCTTCATCACAAAATTCATTCTCAAGAAAGCTTTTCAATGTTGTAAATCTTGTTACTGTCAGTTTCACTGTCAGTGTTGCTATATGAGAAACTTAAATGAGAATTCAAGAATTTTTCAAGCTGATGAAGATGTTCTTTTAAAAAACAATTTTCTTTCATGAATTTTGATTTAGAAAATTGACTTGATCAGAGCAATGAACTGAATTAACTGAATCAGTTTGATTAATGTAATTGAGAATGAAATGAGTATTCACTGAGCACATCATTGTCAAAGTGAACATTTTTTTTGAATGAATCATTCTCACAACTTAACTTGCTATACTTTTGCTTCTGCTCTTTAATGATTGTATAAATTATTTTATCAGCAAGAATCTTGTTTCATAACACTTGATGAAATTCTTCTTGAGTCTTCAAACTTGTTGTATCATTTTTATAGCAAATGATAAATTCAGTTCAAGAATACAAAATCTCAAAGAGAAGCATGTTGTCTGATGAGTGAATATTTGCAAGAAAATCATCAGCATTTCAATTGTCTGACATTTTTCAAACAACTGCAAGAACTTTGTCAATGTGCTCTTCATTAACAAGTCACATTTCATTTTTTTTTCTGAAAAAACTTTCTATCTTTAGTGCTGATTCAAGACATTTTAGCACTGTCAAAATTGTGATAATCAGCAAATTCAATTTTATAATGATGACAATCATTTCTGATATACTTCATGAAGCAATTTCTTTTATATTTGTCAACTTTTCATCAGTAAAAAACCTTGCAGTTATTTTTTTTCAAATATGTTAATCAAGATTTAGATTTCAAAAATTGAAAATCATCTGATAACTTTTTGTCATTGTCTGAATGAGTATCTGATACACTATCTGAAGCACTTGTCAATTTTTTAAGTTTTTTTTCTGATCAAAAAAAATTCAAATTTCAGCTCAGTGAAAAACTGTTGAGAGTGTTGTATATCATGATAATTTTGTGAAGATGAGCATATTTCTTTCAATTATATGTTGTGTTTTTCTGTTCTTGAGTTTTCTTCAGCACTGAGATTCACAAATTTCAAAATTCAAAATAAGTTAAAATTAAAATGATTTTAATATTCACTTCAGAATTTTTGTAATTCTTCTGCTCATTTCTTTGTATAATTTTTTTATTCACTGTATCAAGTGTTTTTTCTGCTTTCTCAATTTTCTTTGATGAGGCATTTGAGAAGATGACTTGTACAGAATTGCTTGTTGAATTTTGTATAAACTTCTGAATGATGTCATCAACTCATGAATCTCATGATTTTATTATTGTTTCATTCACATTCATTGATGAGTCATTATTATCATGAGCACTCTCATCTTGCCTGAATGCAGCATTGTTAGCAGAATCACTTGAAGTGATGTTCTTTCTTTCTTGTTTCTTCATTGTGTTGATTATCTCAAGCTTCAAATTTGTGTTCAGTCACTTGAATTGTGCTTGATATATAATATTTTCAGTACTTAATCATGTGTCAGAATGCTCATACAGAAATGTGATTTTTGTTTGATGTGACATTGAAATTAACTTGTTATTATCATAAGATTTCAGGTTATCACATTCAGTTTTGATTCTCAATGAATATGAATGAAATTTGATTTTGTAACACAATGTATAACTATGAGACAGCTACTTCAAATTTGCTTTTAATCTCATGAGATACAATGTTGTCAAATTTTGCTCAAATTGACTGAACTATTTTGTTGAGTATCTACATATTAAAAATAATTCTTAAATGTTGTTTTACTGTCATCAGCAACACTGATTAAAATTTCAAGTACAAAAACAGTACAGTAACAAGTGAGAAAATGTAAAATTTTTTAATATGAGTGCAAGCTCATATTCATAAAAATTTATTTAGAGACTTTTTTTATCTTTGACAGACTTTGAGCTCATCTTCAAGAAATTATCAAAACAGTAGCAAATCAAAAATATGATAAGTGAAAGATGACACAGTAAGTATTTCTGAAACAACTGCTTGTGATGATCAGCTCAAAATTCAACAGAAAATGACTTGTATCAAGCTGATTCAAAAAGTTCTGAAGTTATAACATTTAATTTTCAACAATCAACTGCAAATTATGCTAAGTTAAGTGCATATAAATATTCTAGTCAGCCAAAAGTGCACTACATGAGTTATGTAGATAATGATACACTCAAGTTTACTTCATTCAGTAATAAAGTCAATCACTCTTGATCATTTCAAGTCTGATCATTTGACAGTTGTGTTTCTTCTTCACATTTTTTAATTTGAAGAATTGATAAATTCATAGAAGCACAGCAGACACAATAGTAAAAAAATCAGTGATTATAATTGTAATGATTATCATTACAGATCAATCATTTTCACAAGCTGTGTAGATGTTAATCAAGATAGTGAGTAAGCCTGCAATTGAGTTCAGCAGATTGAGTCTATCATTGAAATCAGATTACATCAAAATTTCAGTAAGAGAAAACTCACATAAAGAAACAATTGATTAATTAAATATAATTTGATCATCAAGTTCAGCTCAATCAAGTTGTATCAGAAAGTTCTGCCAGAAATAAAAAACAGACAATCACTAGCAATGATGAATTCTGAATTGTGTGTAAAACTGTGTGTGAAAATTCAACTTTATTAAGATAATTCTCAAAACTTTTTGATTTTTGAAGTGAAATGAATGTATCAGATAAAACAAGATATTCAGCAAGCATTATTCAGTTAGATAGCTTCACATCAACATTGTGAGTTCAAGAAATATCATCAAGCTTAAGTAACATTCTCATATATGCTGACTTCATTGTAGATAGTTCTAATACACATGATGCTAGTCAGAAAATTTACATGAGTGTTTTATATTTAAGTGCTCATCTGTGTCTTCATTCAAATGTGATTGCAATGCAAAAATGATGATGCAAAAACAAAATTGTGAAACAAAAATGAGTTTGTGACTTTGATTTTTCAGATAACTAGCTTTAAAAGTTCACATAATCTTTTGAAAACTGAAACATCACTAACAAAACAATTTTTTACTGAAAACTGAAACATCACTTATTTGTTTCTCAATCTAATTCAAATGCAGTTTTTCATAAAATTTTTTATTTGACTTCAATTCACAATTGCTGCCTGCTCATTTATAAACACAAATTGAGAAGAAAGATTTTTTGTCACAACATTGCAATTTGCAAATATGATGACAGTAAAGCAATTTTCTGTCAGCTTTTCACAAATCATAAACTTAATGATGAAAGAAAAATTTTCTGTCAGCTCTTTACAGCTCACAAACATGATGATGATGACAATTTCTTCAAAGTTCACAAAATCTTCACAGATTTGTCATGGCATTGCTGAAGAAAAATACTTAATTAAAAACACAATAAAAAACATCATTGAGCAGCAATTCTGTCTCAACATTTGAAAGTTCAACATATCAGAAGATGGTAAAATTGTGTGAATATACAATGATGACACTTTCAAAAAAGTTAAGATTTCATTGAACTGAAAAAATTTTACACAGCATATACATTTAGATTTTAGCTTTTGTACATTATATCTTCAAGATAAACTACTTGATGAGTGTGATGACAATGATTCAAATAATTTCATGAATTGAAAAAATGAAGACTTCTTTCAGATTCTGATGAACAATGACAAAGAGTTGATTTTTCATATTGATTTCATCAGCATACTTCAGTTTGCAGCAAAAAAATCTGATGATGATTGTCATGTGATTTTTCATGAAAGTTATCATTTTCTGATTATATGAAAAAGAAGCTGAGCAAGATCTGACTCTGAAAAGAATTTTAGCAAAAACATAACAAATTGTGAATTGTTATTTGATATTTTTTCTTTCAGATATGAGCAGAATGACAATCAGCATGAATGAACTGCAATCATGTTGATATCATTCTCAAAAAATAATTGTGTGATCAATGCTGCAAAACAGACAGACACTCAGACTGAATTTGTATGTAACAAGTGACTGCAACTGCTTTGAAATTGTGAGTTTGTGATGTTGAATTAGAGTTTAACTGTACAAGTGAAACAGTACATATGTATTTTTAATGCAAATTATTCTTAGAAAAGAAGCTAGCTCAAATCTGAAAGCTCAAACATTTGTCAGAAGCTTTCACTCAAACACAATTATGATTATATTTTTTAATTTGTTCTTGAGTGCAGAAGTCATTAATTTTTTTTTATTTTAGCAAAAATCAAAATGATGTTGCATGTTTAATTGCATTGACAAGTCTGTTTTTGCAGCAGAAGTATGTAGTTACATTTTAAAGTTTCACTCATCTTATCATACATAAAGTATGTATGTATGTACATACAAGTAATTGCTAATTGAAGAAAGAAATTTTTTTTTTTGATTGAGCTATTACAAATTTCTGCTAGTGAATGACAAACAATGATGCATGAAATTATTTCTAAAAAATTAAAAACATCTTTGTGCAGTTGTACTTTCATCAGTACTTGTATGTTACTTTTTAGTCAGATTGTCAGATATGATGATTAGATTAATCAATTTGTAAATGTAAATTTGTTAAGATGATTTTGCTCATGCTTTCTGTTTGAGAAAACTCAAGCTTAAATTGAGCATTCAGATTTTTCAGATTATCAGCTTTGCAATGATAATGTAAATGATTTTTTAACAATATTTTTTAGAAAGACTAACATTCATACAATGCTGTGACTGATTTTATCTTTCACTTGAAGAATGTCAAAACATACTTCAGATCATTCAGCAAGAAAAATTGTGATTTTGATTTCATTTTGAGTCACATTGTTTACAGAACTGATGTGCTTCAATTTGCTGTCTGTGTTGTATTTTGATTCAGAAGATAAAGAAAATCAAACATCATTTCAATATTGAAAGAAAAGATTATCAGAGCACTACTGATATGACTTTTTTTTTTTAATGACTCAAGTGAAATGCATGCAAGCTGTCTTTCAATGTAAATAATGAGCTTTAGACAAAGTGAAACTCATATTTATTGTTTCTTCATGATCAATGAAAAATTGCTAAAATCACATGAGTATCAATTTTTCAATTCTTATTGTGCATTGTGACTCAAGATAACATAAAAGTTGATGCTTCTGCTGATGAAAGCTGCTTGCTCACTAAGATTCATGTGATAATTATATATACTCATTAATATTCACTAGCTAGAAAATTTTCTTTGCATGTTTTTATATTGATTTTCTGAATAATTCAGTACATTCTCACTTTTTTTTAACTCATCTTCAAATGCTTTCACATTGTCAACAAATGTAAAAATCAGACTTCTATCACTTTTGATTTCATTTCTTTCACTGCAGTCTTCACTTGCTTCTCATCACACTGTATTCTCAAGATCATAAAAAACAACATACTCAGTTTTCTTCTCAATCATTGACACAGTATCATATGAGATCATAAGATATTTTGCTGAATCATAACTTCAAGAAGCATCTGCATCATCTTGAGTCAAGCTGAAATTCATTTGCTTTGTGACATCTGACTAAAAAAAAATCTTGTAATTTCAGATGTCAGTTTTTCAATTTTTTTCATTTAACTTTTTTGAAATGATACATTCAGATCATCTGTATCAGCAAATGCTTGGCCATAGAGTGACATATTAAAAAAAATCTTGAATGATGAAACTTGACTCTTTCTGATATAATAGTTCAAAGCAGTTTCAGTGAAGAATGAAGTTGATTTTGAATTTTTTCTTGAGAATTTGAGATTGATCTGGTGATCTGCTACAGTTGATCATTTTTTTGTATAGTTATAACACATCAGATTGTAAAAGTTCAAATAAAAAGTTATATTCTTGAGCTGCAGTTGTCAATAATGTTTTTGATCTAGAATGATGATTAACAGATGATCAGACAACTTGATTAATTGATTCATATTTGCAGATACTGCAGCTGTCAGCAAAAATTGATGATTAGAATCAGAAGCATGATTGAGATACTGAATTTGATCAGCAAGATTATAATGTTGAGTGCATACATTATATTTTTCATATAATTTTTAAAAACTTCACAAAGTTTCTATTCTCATTTTTATCTACAATCTGTCAGCTTGAATACAAATGTCCCAGAAAGTCTCATCTTTGAGATATTTTTAATTAATATTCAAATCTAAAACAAAATGATCAGCTGAATTCAAAAGCACACATCAATTTTTTTTGCAATCATCAAATTCAAAGTTAAAAAACAGCTGTGTGACAGTCTGGGCAAATTTATTTTTGCCAGCATTGATGATTGCAGATTTCACAAAATTAACTGAGTAAGTTCATTCTTCAATGAATAACAGTGTTTTCAAGTGATAATTGTTTTTCTTCAATAAAAAAAACTGCTTGATACAATCATAAACATTGTTATCTTGATTGCTTCAAAAATTTTCAGAAAAGTGTTTCTTCACATTTGCTCAGTTATTTAAAAAATATCTGAAATAAATTTTGATTAATTAATGCTGAAACATTCTGAAATGATACACTGACACTTCATCACTTTCAGAATGAACATTGACAAATGCATATAAAACATGAGTTATTCAATTCACAGGCAAGGCTTGTGATGTGTAATTCCTCTCATAAATGCTCTAGCAGCATTAGTAGATGTTGAAAGCAATATGTAATAAGTATACTCAGTTCACAAAGTAGACAGCAGAGTGAATTTCAGCTGCTGAAGAATAGCAACTTTCTTGAATTTCTGAAAAAACAAATACATTCAGTCATTCATGTGAAAATTCAATTCAGATCAGCAGCAAAAATGACAGAATGCTGTATTAAACATAATATAAACTCAAATAAACATTTTTTTAATAAGTTATAGTTGTGATGATTGAAAGAAAACAATCAATATTATTTTGTCAATATATATATTTAAATGTAGATAGTGTGCCCACAGCTCTTTTAAGATGTTTTTCTCTAAAATCATTATTTTAAAGCAGAACAGAAGATGCAATTCAAAACAAATATCTTTAGTAAACTGAAGTGTGAATCAGAAGTGAGCTGATGAAGCAGAAATCTGTCATTAAGTATTTGTACTCTGAAGTAATCACAATCAAGCTTTTTGTAACTAGGTAAAAAATTCATTTTTACAACATTGAACAAACTAATAGAACAAAATGTCACATGACTTTAAATGACTTGATATTTTTGTGTCAAGTAATGATCATTCTTATTTTTGTGACTATGACTGTCTCTCACAAATTGTAAAAGAATTAAATGATTCAAAGCAGCAATACTTATTTGCTGCACTGTTTTTAGAGCAAAAAGTGAAAGAAAATGCACTAAAATTACTATTTTTTTATAACAACATCAAACAAACTCAATTCAATGCATTAATGAATTTTTAAGTGACATCAAGAACAAAAAACTCATCTCAATCACTTCTTTTTACAGATAGCAATTCATTAACAACTCTTAAACTGCAAGACAAACAGTTCAATCAAAAAACTGCATATAAAATTGCATGAACTGAAATAAAAAAAACAAAACTTTTTTTTATTTTTTATTCTTGTTTATTTTTTTCTTTCTGTGATTTAATTTGTATATTTGAAGATGATTTTGAAAATCTCAACAGCATTGTTAATTATCTTGAAATGATTGCTCAAAATGCAAAAATCATCTTCACTTTTTCTGATGATGTGAAATCATAAGTTTTGATTATCTTCATCTTCAAGCAATTTCTCAAAATCATTGAACTGAAAAATCATTTCTTCAAACATTATGCAATTTTTGCAGAGATTTTCTCAGAGATGAAAACATTTAATTTGGGACAAAAAGTTGTCAGAAAGCATGTCTTAAAGACAGTACATTTTGATTTATTGAAATTCATCATTCAATGACAAATGAATAATGTCTTCAAGACTCAATTCATCAATTATGCCAGTTTCTCTGCATTACATTTAAATACTTTGTTTGAGACAGCATGCAAACATGTTGCATTGACAATCACTGCATCATTTAATTACATTTAAGCAATGAGAGCTGACAATGAAATATTTTCAGAACTGAGCATGTATTAATACAGCTATTTCAAAATTGTTGTTAGAGCTGAAATTCAGATTGATGATTTTATACTTTCATTATCATCAGCAATACTTGCAGACAATTACTTATCTGAAATGCACAGTGAGTACATTTGCATAGCATTAATTAATTTTAGAAAAATTAACATATGCAGTGTTCAATTTTGTGTTGATTTTTGACTTTCTGTATCACACTTCATTTTTTTTAGCACTTAATACTGCACATAAGAAAAAATGATTGTCAAAATTTTTTGCATCACAAGTAATATGTAAATTGACAAAAAGTGAAATGATCACTTATTTTGAAGCTTTTGAGAATGAAGATTGTACTGCATTAAAACTTCATTGTCAGCAGATGATGTCACAGAATACTTTACTTTGTATTTTGAAGTTAAACAAAGTATGTGTGTTGTGTATTACAGACAGACAGTCACAACATCAACTTTTCTGTGAACACAGCTGATGTGATACATGTGTTCATAAATATGAAAAGTTCTCATCTAATCTTGAGTTTCAACTTACTGTTCATCAATGTTATCATTGTTTATCTTGAGCATTTCTTGTTGTTTATCTGCTTTTTCTCACAAAATATGTTAACAGTTTGACACTTGACAATGATGATGTACAGAAAATAATTATTTTTCAATTTCTGCAACTGCTTCAGAAAAGATTCAGACAAGTTTCAATTCAGAATTTCTTTCATCTCATTGTTGACACAAGTTCAGATGTATATGATTTTTTTGTCAAAAAATAAAGCTGAAATGAGATTCAGATGAATTGATTGAGCAATTTATGAAAAACAGCAGATGAAATCTCACTACATACTTTTTAATTTTTGAACATTTTGCAACAAAAATTTTCAAAAAGAAACTAGAAGATGACTCTTTCTGATTACTCTCAATCATTTGCTCATCACTTAAATAAATCAAGTGAATGCTACATGATGAGTGTTACAATCTCAAGATGACTGAGACTTACTTAAAAGCAACATACAGTGAAAGAAATCACAGTTTTAATGCCTCAACACTCATCAGTTAAAATAATCTGATTTCTCAAACAAAAATTGCAGTGATAGCAACAAATATTTCTAAACAAGTTTTCATTTTTATGTTTGAAAACTTCAACTTTCACTGATTTCATGACAATTTAAAAGATATGTATTAATTACAGCTGATCAATTTGTAATTATCACAGTAATTTTAATTCTGTTTAGAATTTGAAATTGTGTGGTCAGATAATGATGAAGATGAGTCATTAGTATGAAAGTTGTAAGTGAAATGTTATCTAACTAATATTTTTGAAACTTTACTAAAGTCTTATTCAGCACACATGCAACAGCAGCAGCATTTTTGTAAGTTTTGCTCATTTCACAAACTGATACTTTGCTGATATTTTAATATATTTTTTGTGACACATATAAGCAAGATAGAATTTTTTCAAAATGAAGAACTGAGACATAACAATTTCAGCAAAATAATTTGCAAAATCAGTTATTATATTGAATTTTTAAATGACAGCTCTGCAGTGCTTCTGTTCATTGAAACAGATACAGAACTGAAAAATTTTTCAAAAAATCAAAAGCTTCAAACAAGTGAAGTGCAAGATCAATTTGTGCCACACTTTAAAAATATATTCAAAAATGACATGACATGATGTGCTCAAGATACATGACTTTTCTTTCTTGATGACAAAAAACAATGAAATCAATTGATTAGTCAGATAATCAGAGAAGAGAAAATCAACTATTTTTGTCTTAACATTTGTCTAAAAGAGATTGATGAAAGCATTGACATCATTAAGAAAATGAATGAGTATCATGATCTTGTCATTTTTTAAAGTGAGATCTCAAAATTGATTCTTGATGCTTTTTTCAAGCTTTTTATCAGCTCTTTTTACTTTGTGCTTGCTCATTGTTTTGTTCAAAAGCAAAAAATTTTTTTCTTCTGTTGTGATATCATTTGCTGTGAATCATTCATTCAGTTGATTTTTTCATTAATTCAAGAGCTTCAAGAACTGAAATCTATGTACTTTGTTACTGATCATGAGACTCTCAGTCACTTTTGTGATAATAATGACATTTGTATTCTCTGTAATCACTACTTTAAGCACATAAAGTTCAACATGAAGTGTCTGAATGAATCTGTTTTCATTTATTTCAAATTTAAGCATCATCAACAGCTGAGAATTAGTGGTTTTGTTGACTTCATGAATGATTTCATTAAAAACCAGAATCTTAACTTTAGTTTTGAAAGTGCACATCATGATCAATCAGACATCAAGCACTGCAATCTCTGTGATGATATCTCAAGTGTATTTTCTTGTAAAAAATGAACAACTGAGAATGAGCTGAGACAGACTTTAAAGAAGCTCAAATACTAATATTTGTCTCACTTTTCATAAAATTATTTCTCTTCATCTTTGTTTTGAAAAACTTGTTTCAGTTTTAGAGTAATCAAATTCACTTATTTCTGTTTACTGTAACTCAGATTTATTTTTTGTAAAGTTTTTATTTCTAGCAGATGATTACATTCAATCTGCATGAATGTAAGTATGATTTTGATGATTTTGAAAAATCAAATTCAATCTGAGTATATAAACACATGTGAGAAGAGAAGTCATAAACAGAAAGTGTGAAATTATCTGAAATTTGTTTTTTTTCAGACTCACTGATCTGACATTTCACAATATATCTCTCAAAATGTCATGCAAGTCAGTAGATTTGATATCAATCATAAATTTTCAAGTTTTTTAATTTATTTTAATGTTAGCTGCATTCTCTGAAGACTTCAGCTCACTTTTTAATGCACATTTGAGCAATGATATATAATTTCTTAATCTCTTTGTGCTCAATCATTAAGTTAAATTCTGATTCCTGAATAAACAAAGTCTTGTTTTTGAAGATAAATTAATCAAATCAGTGTAAACTCAGAACTTGCAAACTAAATCATACATTGTTTATCTATCTGAAAACTGAAAAATAAAAAATAACATGATACAACTTCAGTGCTGTAAGCACTGATTACATGAAGTCTGCTTGTCACAGTTGATATTAGATGATCAGTGTTCTACTTGTCAAATCTTGCTTTCTTCATTCAATGATGATTTTAAGAAACACAGCATAATCAGAAAACTCAGATGAGAATTCTTTACTCATCAGCTTATATTCATATGACATAAGCACAACTTCAAACAGCATTCTGCATGAGTCATGAATATGAAGCAACTTGCATTTGTCAGATTCATGAGAATTATAAATGTGCTTGATTTTGTTCAGCAGCTGTTCATGCAAAAAAATCAAAAATTTAAATTTGTTGATCTGATGCTGATCAGTTTCATGATTAATCATGTTGAGACACATTTTGTTCAATAATTTTTCTTTAAAAATTCTGAGAAAACACTTGTGGGTACAGTACAGTCTGAATCTATCTTGATTTTTAGAGTATTTTTGTAATGATGACTGATTACTGAGATGAGATGAGACAACAATCATGACATTGACTGACTGATGTGATGCTTTGCTCAGAAAGTTCATTAAGTCTGTGAAATCATTGTTGCTGCTACTCATCAGATTTTGTGACAAGAACCACAATGAACTGCATGACAATGATTGAAAATGTAAAAATTTTTTGAATTTTGTCACAATGAATGAGCTTCTGACATATTTCACTTGATTGTGATGTTCTGACATGCATTTCTGCATGATTCATATTTGTGATGAAGAGATGATGACATCATTCTGATATACAATTCTTCATGACTTCAGCTGAGTCTCTGTTTCTGTTTATCACATTTGACAATAGAGCTCTGCCTGCATCATCTGAAGAATGAAAATGAGCATCTGATCAACAGCTGTCAAATGCAATCTGTTGAAAGAATCTGTTTGATCTGTATATTCAGTGATTTCTCCCACATTTTTATCTGAAGTGAAGAAATAGTAAAATACTGTTGTTGAATTTTTCTCATGTGAAGAAAGATGAAAATCTCTTCAGTGCACACATATCTGTATCTGACTCTGAATTTGATCATGTAAGAGAATGTCTGAATAATCATGATGATCATTTCATGATGATTTGCAATATTGTCAGACTTGTTGAGTGTATGCAGAAGCACATTGTCAAGATTTATGTCATACAGCATGAAGTGAATTGTTGACAGTGACAGCTTATGTGAGATTTTGAGCTTCACAATATATGCAGATGTATTTTTGCCATCTTTTTTGTTATATATGCAGAATTCATCTGCCAGAGAACAGAATGACTGTAATGACTTGAAATTGTGATTTTTTTTTTGTAAAAATTTGTGTCTTTTCTCATCATTGATATTACAGTTATCTTTGCAAAATGCTTTTGTTTTTAAATTAAAGCTAAGCATGCTGGATGAGCTTTCAAGAAATTTGACATTTGTAGTGATGAATGTTCATTGAGATTGTAATTTTCAGAATGATGAATTGTGAAAAATGTGATCAAAACTCAAACATGATGAAAATCAGCTGAAGTTTGTGCTGTGAGCCAGCAATGAAGTGAAAAAATAAAGTAAATGATGTCATTCTGTCATTTCTGAGAAGAGTGAAAGTTGACAACTGAATGACATTCAGAATTTAAAAAAATGAAAGTAGAAAATTATTCAAATCATTGAATAAAAATTGACTAGTATTTTTTTTGTGTTTACAATGTATGTAGCATTTCAGAAATAAATATATTTTTTGTTAAAAAAAATAAAGTAATGAATTCACTACTTTCTTTGAGTAATCTGCTGTCAATTCTTCTTCTTATATTTTTTCTTCACTCAGTTTCAATTTTCACCAGTCTTCTGAACTGCTTTCAGAGAGTTCAACACTTGCTCATAAATTGTCAAACTGCAGTATATATGTGTGCTCTCAGAATAAAAATGTGTTCTAGCATAAACTTGAACACAAGATATATTTTTGATTTGTGTATCATATACAATTTCATAATAATGCTCAATTCACACAATATCATCAGCAGAAAAGTGAGATCTGTTTGATACTTAGCAATGATAGAAGATATCAATGAGATTAAGCTCATTTTTGATCAACAATTAGACTGAAGCCTGACTGTAAGAAGAACTCATAAAAATCAAATAACATAATTTTTGACAGCAGATTTGAAAGCTTTATTAACTAAATGCTCTTGTAATGCACATTTTGAATCATCTGACAATGAACATGACTGTGTTTGCTGAGCTGATCAAAGTCTAGTCATTTAAAAAGAGTACAAATTCAAGAAATCATGAGAAAGAAGAGAATGCTGTTTATAAGCTGAGATTGATAACATCACAAGATAATCAAAAAATAATGATCATTTTTATATGATTTTATCTAGTTCAGAGAGCTGAAAGAACAACAACACAGATCACTGATTGTTGGCTGAAATGAATCACATTTAGTAAGAAAGACAAGATCAGACTGATTAAGACTGAAATGAGTGATTTGATGAATTTTGTGTTTGATGAAGCAATTTACATTCACTGATAAATTTGTTTGTAATGTAGTTTTCATGAAAGTTGAGAAAAAAAAAACTTACAACTCATTTGTGAACTAATCTGAGTGAAAGATAAGATCAGTTAAAAATAAAATCTGAATTAAATATGAAGCAAAATGTCAATCAATCTTCACACAATCAGTTTTGTGCATCAAATCATCATTTCAGAGTTTTCATCTTAATCATGATGCTTTGATTTTTGTGATTGAAGAGCAAACAATAAAATAAAAAATTTAAAAAATCATTTCTGACACATTCAGAAGTGATGTTTTGAAATTTATGTACTGTAGAAGTGAAAAGTTAAGTGAAAATCAGAAAGCAGATTTCATTCATGCAATTTCTAGAAATCATGATCAGATAATGTGATGTTTTGCCTGAACTGATTCTCAAAACAAATCAAAAAGTGAAGTGACATGCTTGATAGTTTAGCATTTGTCAAGACATCAGTCAAAATCATTATTGCTGCAAATGTACACAGTATGACTTTCAAGCAGAAGATTGAAAAAACATAAATAAAGTAGTGTAACTTTGTACAAAAACATAACAGACAGTTCATCTAGCATTATCATCATTTTTAACTTTTTTTGTGAAGTTAAGTTGTCTTGACAAAATGTCATGTAAGCAATTCTTTCTTTTTTCAGATTTTGTAAAAATCTGAGAGTCAGATATCAAATTTCTGTTGACAGTCACTAGATACAAAGTTTCTGAATAAATCATCTAGAACAAAAATTTTTAAAAAGTGTTTCTTCTGATATATATACAAAAATTTTTGCTTCAAGATGATGAAATTGTTCAATTTTTATTCTTTGATTTTATTTATCTTTGTTCAAGATATACACACATTCAGTCACAGCTTGAATTCATTCAGCAATAATGATTACAGCACAAAAAATGAAAGCAAAAATTGAACATTTAAAAAGCACAAAATTAGTTCTGGTATGCACTGTCATCTTTATTATTATGATTTTCTACTCACTGTGTAGATAAATTATTCATCAGATACAGCTGCATCTGTGTCTGATTGTTCTCAATTCAGATTACTTTGTTATTCACAAGTTTTGAAAAAAAAAAATAAATGCAGTTTTCTGACAATAAAGCAAATGAAAAAAAAGATGCAGTCAAATCAACAATCTGTTGAATGCTGACTATGAGAATCTTACTCATATCTTGAAAGATTATGAACAATTTGAAGACACTGAATTGACAGATGACAAGATAAAAAATCAGATTATGACTTTGATGACTGAAGTTAGAATGATGGCTGATGAGAAAACAACATTCATTTCATCAAAAAGTGATGAATTTGATGTTGCTGCAAATATCATGATTCTCTGTGCATGTGTTGAAATATTCATCATCAGTCTCTTGCTAGAGAACAATATTTATCAGCAAACAGATTTTAAAACTCATGCTGTCAATCTCAGTCAATCATCTCTGTATAAAAGTAAGAAAATGACTACAAAAATCATAGCAATTGAGCTTCATCACATTATTTGATTTTTACAGCCAGAGGATTTCTTCATCAAAACAAAAAGTTTTTCACAGTCAGTGTATTGACAGTAACTACATTTTTATACCACAAAAATTTCTTAAAAATCATGATGATAACATGATGTGTTTGATTGTGTACAGATGATCATGTTCTGCAGTTTTTATTGCTGTTAGTTCATCACTGTTTTCTGAAATTCAAAATGCACTTTTTTTTTTCTCTCATTTTGTGTTCTTATTCAGAGTTTGCAGTTTTGTCAGTCACTGAGCTTCTGATTTGACTTAAACAAAATGACATGATTATCAAAAAAATTCAAGAAATCTTGATCTGTATGATTATAAATTTTCATCATTCATGAAACATATTGAAGAAAACAAATCAATATGAGTTGCTTATTAACACATGAGCTTTCTGATATAAAAACTCTCACAGTAAACAACACTGAGACAGTATGATCATTAAAGCATCACTTTCTCAATTCAACACAATACAAATATGTTTGAAGACAAATATGTTTGAAGACAAATGTGTTTGTGCAAACAAACAGATTTTGTTTTGTGGCATACAAATTTTCTGAAGTTGTAAACAAATTATGTTCACTACACAACTAGCTGAAATTGCTGCTGAGTATGCTGAAGAGAAGAAAAAATCATTTTATAATTTAATTAATACTGAAGAATTTATGTTTCTCATAATGAAGAATGATATGAATTCACAAGACATACATTTAATATCTTGTATTCAACACAAGTTGTAGTCAGAGAATATACTGATTTGTGTTTGTTCAAGTGTTGTTATTGAATTTGAACACTTTCAAACTGAGCATTGAACACTGATAACAACATTTTAGAAAATATAAAAATTCTCTTCTTTTTCTTCTTCAACTTTTCATCTTTTTGCTTGCACTGTAATTCTTCAAACTTTTTTTGCTACAAAAATCACTTTAAGTTTTTAAGTTTTTTCACAACTAGATTTACTTCAAACTCACAAGTTCTGCACATCTAAATAATCAGATAAATATTTTATATCATGCAATTTATCTGTGAGAATAAAAGCTGATCAGAAGCATTGATCAACAAAATGATTGAATATGCACATGTCACTGTCTTGCACAATGTGAACATTTTTAATTTCTTGAATTTTGATTCACATATTAACTACTCTTCTGAACAAGTTTGCTGTTGAATCTGAAGACTCAGTCTTCTTCTGCACACAGATCACTTAATCAATGCTGAATGAACATTTTTTGCTAATGTGAATATTGTCAACATTAATGCTCTTTGTGAAGTTCTGTTCAATTCAAATCAGTTTAATACCACAATTTGACAAATTATTGTGAAGAATGATTAATTGAGTTGAACTAGCATCTGAAATTCTGATTGTATTGTATCTGAATGTCTCAATTTTATTTTATTTTTTATTGAAAATTCATCTGCAGTGCTGTGAGATTTTTTGATAAATTCAATCAACATTAACAATTTTGATGATATTTCAGAAATGAAATATGTTAAGCTTTTCTCTGATGAAGAAATGTCTGACTTTGAGTATGATTTTTATGTGTCAGATTTAGACTCTGACTATGAAAAATCAACTTTATTCTTGAATAAATTCTTGAAGAAAAATGTGATAGATGTGACAGATGATACAGCTGACTTGTTAATTCAAATTAATGATGATGATGATGATGATGAGATGGTTTTTTTGCAACACACACACATCTTAAACTAGATTTTTTTGTGAATACTATATCAGTCAGATGATGATACAGTAAGAAACAGTTGAGTCAGTTATGTGCTTTACAAATGTTAGATTATTTTGAATATCATTAATGCTTTTGAGTGAAATCAAAAGTGATATATGAGTGAAATGAAAGTAAAGTATTAATGAAAAAAAAAGTGAAGTATGATTTCACTGCTTTTGCATTTCAGTATTTGAGAGCAGACATGAATTTTTTTTTTCAAAAAAAATACTCATTGAAAGAATGTGACATTGTCAGTTATAATAAAAAAATATCTTGCTGATGTAAGTAAAATCAAAGAGTCTCAAAGTTTTGACTCTGATAATCAGCAAATTTCAATTTATTTGATCTAAATTTCAATTTGAAAGAATTTTTGAGATTCTTCTTAAATGTAGCAGTTTCAATGTTTAAGTCACTTGACATTTGATTGAATATCTGTTCAAACTTCAAAAGGCTTTAAATTTGAGATAACATCAACACAATAACTGCCATCTTAAGAATCATGTATTAAGATTTGTCAGAGGCAAGCCCTTCATGACTTGTTATAATAAAATAAAAAATCTAATTATTAAATTATATTATCTCCTTATCTGTAGGCTAGAATTTTTTAGCACCTTGACATAAAGTGAATATCACAAGTAATTTAAAACACATGCTTATTGATTGAAAGTTGTATTTTTCAGTATCAATTTGTAATCAAAAGCTTATTTTACATTTCAATGATAAATCTACCAGCATTCTTTCTTTACACAAAGATAAACATTGCAGATTGAGCATTCTGATTTTGATTTAATGATTTTTTTTGATTTATCTGAGAATGTTCTTTGATTGTATGAGCAAATCACACAAGATTGATACATTTCAAGATTAATTCAAATGTGAATTAAAGAAGAATTCAATGCTGAAGCCAATGAACTGTTTATTTTATCATCAAATGACAATTTTCTTCAGTGTAGAAATGCCTTTTTGTTCAGTTCATGAAGATTCTTCTTCTAAGAAATAGGCTGAATTCATCAGCAAGATCAACAGAATTAATATTCAAGACAGTGACTGAATCATCACTTGAATCATTTCTTGAATCATTTCTTGCTTTTCATGTATGAAATTTATGAAGTTGTCAACACAAAGAATGAAAAAATCAAAAAGCTAGAGAAACAAGTGCAGCATTTACATGAAAAAATAAATCAAAAAAATGAGTGAATCAGCAAACTTGAGATTGAAATCTGTGAGCTGAGACATTGATGTTAATGTCTGATTTGTTTTGAAATTCTTTCAGAGTGAAGAACTTTTTTGTGTGAACATAAATTTTGCTCAGAATGTATTTTCTCTGCTGTAAAAACATGTGAAATGCACTGTCATGATAATATCAGTTATATCAAGAGTTACTAGATAAAATATAATTTCTGTTTGAGTATTGATTTCAACTTGAACAAAATTCTCAGAATGAATTCATTCAAAATTACAAAAGTAAGCTGAAAACAGTGTTACATATCTTCAAACTTTTTATCAAACATCTGAAATAACATCTTCATCTTCATTAAGATTCTGAACACACTGTCATATAAATATGTAAAAAAATGTTTTATCATGATGATATGTATAATCAACAATCATACATGTTCAGCACTGTCTAGTGTGTATGCCCATTGCAGAGCAGCTTTAATGCATGTGATGTAGAAAGTTTTTCAGATTAGATAAGAGACATGAAGAAGTGATGAAGTTCTCATGACAACACATAAGCTGACTTTTCATATCAACTTCAAATTCTCATCATCATCATAATGTTGAAGACATAGCATTGTGAGTACATTCATTTTTTTTTTGACACATTTTGTTGAAGAATATATTACTGTTAATTTCTGCTCTGCTGCAATTTCATTTTCAAATGCTGATCATGCAAGCTTTTGCTCAGCTCAATAATGAAGTGAATAATTAAAGAAAAAGTTTAGCAATCTGAGCACTTGATGATTGAAGAGCTCTGATGGTGAATTACATCATTGATGAGAAAAGCAATTGAAAGTACATGAAGAAGATGATATTTTTTTTTGTCATGTTTTTACTAAAGAGCATGAGTCTTCAAGTAGATCAGACTGGTTCACACTTGACATATCACATTAGCTTATGCACATTTAAAGCTTGAGATTTACAATGTGATGATTCTTGATTCACATTTCTATTCAACTCATGTCAAAAATGCAAAAGAAAAAACTATACATCATTCTGATTTCTAAAGTATTGAAGAATCTGCAAATTTTTAAAAATGATGAGAAATATGATCTTGTTTTTGATATTTATGTAGTAATAATTGGAAACTGTGAAATTACATCAGAATTTGATTGTTTGTTTGTTGATGATTTTAGAAAGAAGAATCTTACACTGATGAATAATTTTACATATGTTCAAAAGAATCAAATGACAGACTATAAGGCTCATGAAACATAAAGCTAAACAGATCAAAAGAGGTAAAAAAGATATTATAAATCTTTGAGATCAAGACAAAATCATAACTCAGGCAATCACATATCTGTGTTAATCTAAAAAACAGTTAGTTTCTTCATTATATGCTTTGAAAAATCAATAATATTCATACTCAATGTCATCTTCTGCTATGATCTTGATGATACATGAAATGAAGTAGAGTATTCATTCTTGTTTGAAAATGAACACATTTTTGCATTTAAAATGTGTTGTGAATAAATTAAAGTTTGATTTGTTTTGATCTGCAAATCTTTTGTATTGATGAACTGATTGAGTCTTTACAGCATGAATTAGCAGCATATCAAGATCAATACTCTTGAATGAACAAAAATTCACTCAGTAGAAACAGTTTTCAGTTTTTATAGCTTCATTTCTGCATCAAAAAATATGATACACAATGATGTACTTATCAGATACTCAAATGATACTGCTTCAGATTTTTACTCTTGAAGTCACTCACATATTGACACATCATTCAATCAATCATATTTTTTGAATTATCAATGTGAAGCAAAATGTCACAATAAAAAACTAATATTAACTTCTGATATTTGCTGATCATCACAGCAAATTTTCCAGCAGTTTCACAGCTTCTGAAAAAGTTTTCATATTAACAATTCTTATAAATCATGATTTTTCTGTCTGCTGAACAAAATGTGAAATATTTAACATGTTTTTTTAACAAACATATACTGGCAACTGACTGACTGAGCATAAGCTGAATTGCATTTCTGTTTTTTTTGACAGTAAGAAAGCTGATATTGATTCTGACTTTGTGTCATGTGCTTGAACTTGAGGCAGAGAAGAAAAATTTAACAAGTTGTTGTTTTCATTTGAGCTAATCAGCATGTTCTTTTGAAGAATGCTGATTGTTCATTTTCTGAATGTTGTACAAAATGAACTGAAAGTGATTTAACTTGCAGTTTGTAGATACTGATGACTTATTTTGCTGAGAAACATAAAGTTGCTCATCAGAAGACTGATATTTCAGAATAAATCTTTTCAGATACTCAATATACTTGATATCATTGTTTTCAAAATTGAACTGCTGATGATGAGTTGTCATTGTGCTTGATTTGTTGATTGACTTTGATGTGAAATGATTGCAAGCTTTCATACTCAAAATGATATCTGCTTAAGTGAGTACTCTTTTGAATTTAGTGTAAAAGCTGACTAGTTTCTGACTCATTGAAAATTCTTGCAGTCTCAATGAGTCTTGAAATTTTTCTGACATGAATGATCTTGATTGCTTTACATGCATTTGTGTTTATTTTTACAGTGAATTTTTTAGAGATGAATTTGCTTTTTCATTCTTAATGAATCTGCCAGAACTGAGATTCTCTATCATGTGAAAACATGAAAGCAATAATGATATTGATTCAGCTAAATGATTGCTGATAGTGATGACTTGCTATCTTGTTTAGAAAAACATTAACTGACACAAAACACTATGTCATCTTCTACTTGAATGAATTATTTTCTGCATCATTGTGATGAGAAGAGTCTGTGACTCATTTTTCAACTTATAGAAAACATTGTACTGCTGTGTGTTTCAGAGATTGACACTGATGAATCTTGAGTTAGAAGTGAATTGAATTTGAAAGTTTATTTTGTATCTTGCTGCTCTCTTGTTTTGAAAATGAATCACTTACTTGATAATCAGTTTTCATTCTTTTCTTAGATGATTCTTGAACAGAGAGAGAAACTGATGCAAACAAAAGTCATTAAGATGAACAATTATGATTCAGTAATTCTGTACTTATCAAGAATGAAATTTGTTTCAGCTATAGCTTTTCAATTTCACTGTTTGCTCTTGCATCTTGATGCAATTAAGTGCTTGAATCTGAAATTTTGTTTTTCAGAAGCTTGTGGTTTGCAATGTTGTTGAGATTAATCTCATTTTTTAAATCTTTTCTTAGTCACTGCAGAACAGAGACTGTTGCTTCTCAATCATGACTAGATGTTTTTTTTTTTTTTCTTGATCTAAAGAACAAGTCATTTTTCTCTGATTTGTTTCATCAATTTAATTAATTTATCAATCAACAATATGCAAGACTTTCTGTTTTTCAGATGCTGAATTATATTATGCATTTTTTTCTGTGCTGAGTTCAAGTTGATTGCATATAAAAACAAATTTCACTTTTGATATTCAGATTGAATTGTGATTGACAGTTTGACTTTCTTGAAGTCAAGTCTTACTAATTCTGATATGATATTCTCTTATTGACTCTGTGAGAATGCTCAGAGATGCATATGACATCACAGAAGTTTTCAAATCTCAAGAATCTTCTAAACTGTGATGAAAAATATTAATGTTTTTTTTCTCATCCAATTCACAACTGATTTTCTCTAACATTGCATGTTTCTGCCACATATTTCTGTCAGCTTGTTTTTCACATCTTGAAATCATCAATGATTATTTTTTCTGTCACAATGAATTATTCTTTTTTTTTTTGATGAAGAAGTCTTTCTTCAACACTACAACAATGTAGAAATGTCTGCTTCAACATCTAAATTCATATTTACTACAAAAAATGCAATCTGATATAAACATATATGTTTTTTTTTTGTTTCTTCAAAAAATGAATTCATGACATCAACTTCAAGTCTTCCATCACTGTCACTGCCAGCATCATATGAGTTCAATCTTGACACACAAAAAAGTAATGTGAAAATGAATGAGCATCAATATCAGGCAATGCAAGCTCAGCATTTATTTATTGATTGTTTTTCAAGACAAAAAACTGTGATGAACATCACTGATCTCAAGTCAGTTGAGAAAAATGCCAAGAGCTTCACTCTGATATCTGATGATCTCAAGTTTATAACTCACTTTCACATCAGATGCTGAACATGTTGCTTGTGATGCTGAAAATGTGATGAGAAATGTTTTTTCTGTATGCTGTGCATGATCTGCAGATTGAAATGTGAGAAGTACAAGATGAGATTAAAATGAAAAAATAAGATTGTGTTGAGAAAATGACTGAAGAGAAGAAATATTTCTGTTGTGAGTGAAAAAAAAAGCAAAAAAAAAAACAAGAATGATGGTGAGATGAGAATGTTTGCATCAGAAAGAGAATTAAAAAATGATGAGAAAGAGAAATGACATTATTTATCTCAGAATTGATTGATGATTGTGACTTTTTCTTGTGTGATAATTATTAATCTTGACAAACATTCATGCACATATCAGAAAAATAAATGATCTGATTGTAATTTTAATTATTTCTGCAATCACATGTTACATTTCAGAATTTCTGTTTCTTCAGAGAAATGTTCTAAAAATAGCCAATTAGCAAGAAACAAGTTATTTACAATTCTTGATGAATGATGTTGCTTTGTGCTGCAAACACAATGCTTGTTTTCAGCTTTTTTTTTTCAGTATTGCTTTTGATTCACTTGCAATGAGACTCATTTTTTTTTTTGAATTTCAGAGATTGATTCAAAAACAAGTTGTCATTTCATTTTGTTATGACTAAAGCATTTGATTGTTCTGTGTTAATTTTAGCTTCAAAAATATAATTTTTCATCTCTGATTTGCTGAACTCTTGAATTCTGAATTAATTGAATTGATTTTATTTATATATCTCTTTGCTTTCTGATTAAAATGTATTATCTTGATTTTCTAGTCAGTTTAAATTTCTTAGTGATTTTTTTTCTACTGAGTGCTGTGACTTAATTCTCTACAGTTATGCAAAGATGATGTGAGAATTTTTCATTTTTAAAAATGATATTCATCTTGAATACTGATCTGACATGATGTCTTGCTTACATTTTTCAGAATTAAGACTTTGATTTTGTTTCTTTTGATGAAAATACAATCAAACTGCACTTAAAAATGTTTGCAAAAACATGATGAAAACTACAATGTATGAAACAATAAAATTGAATATGTAATGTGATACTTGATCTGTGAAGTGAGAAAGTGAAAAAAATGAGACTTGCAATTCTAGTGATCTGACACTTCACTAATGTATGTATCTCATATTTCATACTTTTACTTTACTATATAGATGTAATTTCAAGAAATGTCAAGAAACTCAAAAACTGTGTGCTGATTAGTTGAAGTTATGCACTCTGATTGACTGATCAAAAATGATCATTAGAGTTTGTCAAGATGTATAGTTATGTGCTTTTCAAAAAAACACATAAACAACATTGAGAGTCATGTGTTAGCTTCAACAACATGTAAACTCAACAACTTGTTTTGTGTCTTCAATCTTTCAATCTTTCTACATTTTCTATCTAACAGCTTCATCTTTCATCTTATAGCTTCATGCTTGACTTTGCAGCTCATGTTAATGATTAAGAACATCATTTTTACAGTCATTTGACAGAAATTGATCTGTGTTTTTCAATCATAAACATGAATTGCAACATCAGCATTGCAGAGTTATGTTATCATCTGCTGAAATTAAATGCTTTAGATGTTCTTGTGTGTGATCAGTTTCAGAATTTCTACAGTTATCTAAACAAAAATTAATAAATTGTGCTGATTGCTGTAAGAAATGCTGTGTGATTTAGAATTGTTGTACTGCTGCTTGATGATCACTTAAAATTTCAGCTTCAAATCTCAACATTCAGATTCTCTGATCAGCAAAAAAACAAAAACTGATTTCAGCAGAAATGAAATGTGCATTTCAACTTCTGTCTACTGTTGCTGACATTTTTCAGTCATTTACACCTGCAATTCTATCAATTACATCTGCAGAATCAACTGTTTGACATGTCAATCTGATTTCAATTTTCTATGTCACTATAACATCTATGCTGTAACCATCACTGTGCTTCATTCTTTTAATTACATCAATTACACTCATTACATTCTTTCAACATGTCTTCAATGATCAAACTGAACTGCAAATTAAATCTTCATCAAATTTTTCATCAATTTCTTCACAAGAAGAGCTATCAGAAGAAGTTATGTTGAAGATGTTGTCAGATGTTGCAAATGATGATAATGATGATGATAATGATAATGATGAGCATGTTGAGACATTTCAACCTTCATCATTCTCATTTAAAACTTATCTTGCATACTCTTTGCATGCCAGACACTGAAGAAAACATGAACTTGACTGAATGAATGTTTCATGCTTCAAATGTGAGACATTGCATTGAATTGAAGAATGTATTCATGACTCATTTTTGTGAGCATTTGTGTTCAATCATTGTTGCTGAAATGAAGCTGTGAAGCTTTCTTCATTGAAGAAATCACTCTCTTACATTTGATTTTTATACTACAGAAATGATCATGATGCTTTGAAGTTTTGTAAGAACATTTGAAGCTACAATGACTTTCTTGCATTCATCTTCATGATGTATAAAAATGCTGAAGAAATTGAAGATTTTGAAGCTTTGCAGATGCATGATGCTGTGTATCACAAACATGAGCTGCTAGAAATTGCAGAAAGCTGATGATTTGTTTTTGGTTAGATTTGAATTTATGATTCAGATTATGATCTCAATCTTTCATTATGTTATTAATCAAATTCATGAGAAACTTGAAACTGTAGATGTTTTTCTGTTCACTGATTTTTTAACTTCATTTAATTTTTGTCTTTGTAGTGCAATTCTTTTGTGCAACAATATTAATTCATCTTTGAAATCTTATGAAAGTGAGAAGATTTGTATGTCTGATTGATGTTGCTTGCTGACTGTGATTGCTGTTGTGAAAATCTTTCTACAATCACTGAGATTGCTGCTATAATGATTGATTCATCTGTTGATGAATGTGTTTTGCTTCAGAAAGTTTAATTATCATTGAGATTTGAAGATTTACAGCTCATCAACACAGACAGTTCTCTTTATTTTTTTCTTCATTACATTCTTCTCTTTTCAAAAAAAAATCACAGTTGAAACTGAAAAATATCATTGCAGAACATGAATGATGAGAATGAAGATTAAAATGTTGAGACTGCTGCAGATGAAAATCATGCAGTTCAAAAAAACTGTGTTTCACATCAAATGTGATTTGTTTATCATCTGCATCAATGTTCTACATTTTCTGATATTTTGTTTCACACTAAATGTTTGTTTCAGCAGTTTGTTGTTGATGCTTGAGCTGTAATAAATCAGAAAAAGTTGAATTGAGTTTGTCACAATCAGCTTTAGTTACATTCTGATTTATATAATGATCTTGCAAACTGTATAAATGATGATGGCATTGATTCTGACAATCTTGACTGTCAGATTATTATGCCTGCATTGTATGTGAATGATGATCAATATTAACAGAAGCTTGCACACAATGTCATAACACTTACATGAAAATTCAATTATTTTATTTTTTTTATCATCTTTACAGTCAATTCTGCATGATCAGAAGTCATATGCAAGTTGCTTCTCAATCAAAAATTAATTAATCAATCTGACATTGTGATTTGTATTTTTCAGCTCAAGATTTGTCAGTTGTTCAGTGATGTATTTGATCACAATTATTTTAATCTCTGCTTTGTCTGAAGTTGAACTGTTGAATATCAGAAGTGAAACTTGCTGCATATACATTTAATGATTTGACTGAAAAATCACTGTGATTACATGAAAAAATGCATTGTTGATGAAATCATTAGTGTCTGTATTTTTTTTAAAGAAAAAAATTCAGAGCTTCATGAGTTAATTACAATTCTGATGCTGCATGATTTGTGTGATGAAGATGTTCTGAATGCTTTGTGCATGAAAAACAAAAATGATAACTGAAAGTGTTTCAAATGATTTTCAAAATAATTTTCTGACATTATAATGACTGAAAATGATGAATACTTGACTTCAGCATGTTTAAATTTGTCTGAGAAGAGATTTATCAAGATCATTTGTGACTGTGATGTTACATTTAACAATCATTGAGAAATGTCTTACAATGCTTGTCTCTTAAAATGATTTAATGCTCACATTAATGTTGAGATTTATGTCTTCATAAAATCAATTAAATATCTTCACAAATATATGTATAAGAGTAGCAACTGTACAAGTGCAGAGACCAGAACAAAACAGTGAGACAAAATGCAAGCTTGATTGAATGACTGTTACATTTTTTTAATTAAAGTCATGTGACAGTTGTTTGAATATCAAATGCATCAGAAATATTCAGTCATTGAAGTTCTGCTCATACATTTTGAAGATGAACAATCTGTCTTCTGATGAGAAGAAAAAAGCACTTAAAACCTTCATCTGTGCATGAAATGCTCATGTTTAAAGCTCATGATTTTTTTTAATTACAACAGCTGTCATGAAGACAACTGTCATTTGCTTTACAGCAATTTTCTCAATCATTATGTTTGACATGCAGAATTGAGAAAGTGATTGTCTCATCAACAACAATTCAAATTGAGCTGTATGTCATATTTCAGTTTTATAATTAATGAGTGTTATTATTTATGACTTCTGCTTGCAATTTGTTCTGAGCCCACCAGCTTTACAGACATTAGAATGATGAATGAAATGATTTGTACAATTTATTGTGACATCTGCATGCAGCTGAAATTGTTGAAAAATGATGATGAGTGAGTAAGTGCTCTGAAGAATGCAAAGCATTTTGCTATAACTACAGCTTTATAATCATTTTTGACAATTGTTTTAATTCATAACACAATCTTCAATCTTCTTGATTTTTGATTATGATTTTGTGATTTGTTCTGTGATGATTTATTCTGATGTCTGAAGCAACTTGTCAATATATTTCTAATTTTTAATTCTTATTATGATTATAAGCTTTTTCTAATTAATTACATGCTTTGTGAGTTTCAAAAATCAAATCTGAACTTTGATTTTTCATCTTTCAGCTCTCAGTGAAAGTTTGCTATAAACATCATTTTGTTTGACAATGAATGTGATTATGACATTGTTAAGACTGCAGAAACTGCTGAAACTTTACAGCATCAATTGAATTCTGATTAATAACATGTTTATGACATCATTCTCAACTGCTTTTAAAATCAATCATCTGAGTGTCAGTTTTACATTCAAAGTCTGGCTGAAACAGGCAAAACATTTTTGTATCATGCATTTTATCACTGTTTGCATGCAATGTTCAAGATTGTAATCTGCATTGCATTCTCTGAAATCACAGTCATTTTTCTGTTTTGTAACTATACAACTTACTTGTGATTTGAAATCTCATTATTGTTGAATAAGAAATCTGTCTTCAACATCTTGACTCATAGTCAGATTGAAAAGCTTCTGACTGCAGCAGACTTCATTATATGAAATGAGATTTTCATGCAGCATCAGTACTGCTTTGAGATTGTTGATTAATTGCTGAAGAATTTTTGCAAATCAGATGTCATTTTTGATGACATTTCATTTATACTGAATGAAAATTTTGCTCAGATTCTTTCAGTTGTGAAACATGATGATTATGCAATCAGTGTGACTGTTTCTGTTCTCAATTCAAGCATATGAAACTCTGTAAAGATTTTCTGACTCTGTCAAAATATGTATTTACAGTCAGATGAGAATAATGCAGTGTTTGCTAATTTTATTGCTAGCATGTTTTATCAGTTGACTCTCAATGATGTCATCAAGCTTTCATCTTACATTTTTATCATCAACTTTCTTGATGATTTTTGTGAATGTGTATTTTCAGCAAGTGAGCTGACTGCTGCTGTCACAAATCATGACTTTTTTGCCTGCTGAATGATTTTTTCAATGCAAAATAAAAATTTACAAATCATCAATGACAAGTTGATGAACTGCATTTCAAATGATTTTCAAATTTATTATGTCTCACATTATATAAAAAATGTTAACAAAAATGAATATACAGAAAAGTTTCTTGTCAGCTTACAATCATCTGATTTATCTTCTGCAGTCATAAATCTTCATGTAAAAACACTGATGATGCTTCTTTACTCACTGTGATCATTGAAAAATCTTTGCAATGACATCTGCATAATGATTATTCAGTTGAAAAAATGTTTTGTGAAAATTTGTATTCTGACTGATGACTGAAAGAATAAAATGCATTTAATTCTTTACATTCATTTAAATTTTATAGAAGAAAATTTTTCATTCATTTTTAAATATATGCAGCTTTTGTTATGACTCTACTTTGCCATGATGATCAATAAGTTGCAAAATCAATTTCTTGATGTTGTAGATGTGAATTTATGCTATTCAGTTTTTTCTCACAGTCAGTTGTATGTTGCTTTGTCATGTGTGATGAATGTTTTCAATCTGACAATTCTTTTTCATGATTCTGCAAATGACTGTATGAAAATTGTATATTCTGAAATTGTTGTGTGTTTTAAATAAAATTGAAAAAATTATTACTTTGAGATTTTTATTAAAGTTTTTACTTGCAAGTGCAATTGTAAATGCTTTTTCAGATTTTTTGATCAAAATTTGCATTGATTGAATCTCTAACTACTAATATAATACAGGCATTGCATTCAGACAGTCTCTAACTTTTTCAATTGTTTCATTTCAGTTCTTCTATTTTTTTGCTTTGTTTTCTTGCAGCTTCTTCAACAATCACTGCTTCACATTTTCAGCAATTTAATTCATGAAATCATTGAGATTGAGCAGCCTGCCAGCAGTCACATCATTAACATTTTGTTCATGTTGATGAACAAAATCTTCAATCACACCATCAGCATCTTCAGCCATCTTCTCTTTCTTATTGTTCAAATTAACTGTTTCAACTTTCTCATCAATTAGTTCAACTTCTTTCAACTTTGTTTCTTCTGTGTATAAGTCAGTAAATGCTGTCATTGTGACTGCCAGAGCAGAAAATACTTTTGCAGTCACAATGAACTGCTGATGAGTCAGAATCAGAATCTGAAAAAATGTCTGCTGTGTGAACATCAAAAACACTGCAATCATCATGACTGAGATTATACAATTGTAAATGTGCATGATGATTTGTTTTTTTGAGTTTTCTTTTTTTTTCTTTTTTTCTTCATTATCTTTTTTCATTGTGAAGATTTGCTTTTTTTTGTTTCTGTGAGTTTGCAGTGTGTAGTTTATTTTACAATGTCAGCTGCTGATTGTATTTGATTTTCAACAGAACTGATATGATACTTATCAGTCTGAAATGAGCACTGCTTTGTCATGTTATTAACATGACACTTCACACAAGCATTTTCAAAACAATCAGCAATCATCACACAATTTGTGAATAATTTGTAGTCATCTTTGCACTGCTGGCATGCTTTTTCTTGCAGTTTTCTGTGAGACTGCATCAGCACAGTTTTGTAATTCTCTGATCAAATCAGATTTATTATTTTTACATTCTCATGAAGAATAAAGTTTTTTGTGAATGCAATTGCAGTCAGATTTCACATGATCTTGATTAACTTCTCAAGCAATTGCTCTGCTGTCACAATGAGTTCTGACTTCTCTTCAGTCATGATTATTGAGATTTGTAGATTGTAGTAAAATTGTAAAGCATTTGCAAGAAAATAAACAAAATTTTTGTAAGTTGTTTGATTTTCTACAAACTACAATTCTACAGCTCATATATAAAAGTTTTTCAGTGTAGCAACACAATGCTCAATAAAACTTTACAGTCATTCAGCATTGAGATTCAATGATAAATTTTATATATTGAGACTGTAATAATTATTTTCTGAGTAATTTTGCAACTTCTAACTAAGATTTGAACACTTCAAGTGACTGTAAAAAAGCATTAACTGTAAGCTAGTAGTTTCTGATGACAAAGATTTTATTAAACACTTTTTTTTTAAAGTGTCTGTAGTGAATCAACTGCTCTTCAATGTTTTTACACAAATTTAAATGATTGACAGCTTTATCAGTGTATGCAGAAGTAATGTTATCAATATTTCTTGCAAGTTGATGTTGATTGAATGTACAGTTAACAAAAGCAAAAATGAGTATGATCTTCAGCAGTCTGCTGTACAGTCAAAGTGAAGAAATGAAATACAAGTGAGAAGATAATGAGACTGCTGGTTTTGATTATTGCATTGATGAGATGATACTTTTTTCTGAAGAACACAGTTTGATGTATTTTTTATTGCTGCTTTTCTTGATGATAAATTGTGGCAAAATCTGTGTGTAAAACTTTTTTGTGAAATTAGAGACTCTGTTCACAAGCTAGTAGAAGTTAAACAAAAACTCAATATCATAAACAATCAATGCAGAATCATCATGTCATGTGAAGATTACACAACAAGCATTGTCAGAAGCAAGAAAATCAGTTAAGCTTTTTTATCTAGTGAGATTTTTTGTTTTTCATATTGCTGACTCACAGCACAAACTCCAGCTGGCTTTCATTATATTTAAGTTTTAACAACACTTCTCACAGATTCATCATTCTGAAAACTTCAGTTTTAACAAGCATTCATCACTACATATGTTGAGTCTCTTAAAAAACATTTTGTTCAGTGTAGCAGTTTCTTTCAGATAGAGAACAAGTATTAAATATTTTGCCAGCTGAATTGACATGATCTTGCATGTTCATTCAGTGTTCAATATTCTCAGAATTTTGTTCAGCAGCCTGCATAGACAATGCATTTGTTATTTTTATATCTTGTTTCTGTTTCACTGCAGCATAGCATCTGTTGTCAAAAAATCACACTGCTTCATCTGATAAGTGTTCATGTTCTGCATGTTTTTCAAGCTTTAGTTCAAATTTCTTTAGAACAAACATCTTTTGCTGTTCATTAAATGCAATTCACACATTCAACTAAATGCAACATGAAGTAAAAGTCAGTATTATATTTAGCATGTGATTTTCATCAACTCACTAATGCAAGCTGATGTTCAAGTCATAAACATCTTTCAGTTTTACATGTGATAACACTTGAAAGTTTCAAAAATTGCTTCTCAGCATTCTCAAGAGAGAAGCAGTGAAAAAAATCAGAAGAATAGTACAACTGACTTCAGATCATTTCACACATTGAAAAATTCTCTGATAAATGACATTTCATTTCACTTTCTGAGATAGAAAAAGTTTTTTTTTTAAATAAAATTCATTCAAGTTCTGTAAATTTTTTAGTGTGTTTAAAAAAATAATCAAATTGCATCATGATATTTCATTCTGAATATAAAACATTGCTTCAAAAACTAGAGTCAAAGATCAGAAAAAAGTCAATGAAACATGTATATGAGAAAGAACATTTTTATCATCAACATACATTAAAACAAATGCAAGAACATTGAAAGTAAAACAAAATGCATAAAAAATAATTTCAGTTGAGTTTTCAAATGTATCAAGATCATTAGAGATGAAAGTGAAACAAAGCTGAAAGATAAAAATAAAGATAAACATAAATGTAAACTGATAATACTTTTTAACATTTTCACTGATAATAAAAAATTCAACAGCTTTTAGAAACATTCTCATGAAGATAAAATCAGCATCATACTCAAAAAAAAAAGCAAAGTTTGCAGATACAATATAAACTTTTTGTTTTTGTTACTTAACTTTCACACAATCAATCTGAATTTCTAAATGAAACATGAACTCAAGTTCACACTCAAGAAAGAAGAGTATTGACTTATTGTCAAAGAAAATTTCATGAGCTTTTACAAAAAATAACATCACAGAAAAGTGAATGATTAACTTTCTTGAGTTCAAAATAAAATTAAATAAAAAAAAAATAAACTTTCTGATATTTGAAAAAAATTGAACACAGATTAAAAATTTAAAATAAAAAAATAACTGCTGAAGAATGTTAAATCTGACAAAATCAGCAAAATGATGCTGAATTTTCTTTTATCAAAAAAAACTTATCAGCAGTTTTGTTATATCAGTATCTTGCAACTTCAGCTCAAATCTTTCTGTCATGAAGATTAGATTCTTTCACAGTCATTCTGTACTGAGTCAAATCATTTAAGCATTTAATTTATATATTCTCAAAGCTTGAAACACTCTTGAGTAGCAAAATTATCATGAAATAAACAGTATGAATGAAAACTAGTATATGATTCAATGCTTCAGAAAGTCTGTGTTGCAAAAGTTTCAAAAGAAAATGAATTTCATGTTGTCACATTCTTGCTGACATTGCATAATGATTGATAAATTATTGAAGAGCAAAACTTGCTGATGAATGCTGAAATATCAGAAGAAAATCATGATGCTTATGAAAAAATGTTCTGTGTAAAGTTATAAAAGCTTGTCATTGTTTATTACTCAGACTTGCAGTGTTGTTGACTTGCTGATGATTAATTTTCACACATTTTTTCTTTATCAAAACAAGTTCAGCATAAATGATGTGAACTTCATTAATCAATTGTTTTTCTGAGATCTGCAGAATCTCTGACTTCAAAATTAATGTATTAACAAATATCTTCTCTGAGAACATGAATGAATTAACATCATAAAAATATTTTTCAGAAACAAAAAATATCTTGTGAGCTTCATTATTTGAAATAATCTTGAATTGTGATTAAGAATCTTCTTGTGATAATTTATCTGAAGTGATGAATTTTTTCTGAAGATGAAGTTTTTTTAAGTGTGATTTGAAAAAAAATCTTGAATACAATTTCACAATGTAATTGATAAAGCTTTTATCTGACATGTCAGTGCTTGTCAGATAATAAAAATTTAAGAGCATTTTTTTCAGATAATCAATTTCATTTTGATTCAATGTTGAAATCACTGCTAATGCTGACATCAAGATCTTCTGATCTCATCACACAAAACTATAAAAATATACATGTGATTTAAATCAGCTTTCATATCAGAATTTCAAATAATTTTTGTACATAAAAATTATGTTGATCTGCTCTCAATGATAATATTACTTACTCTCAATCTGCTCTCAACTTCAAAAAAAATCAAGTTAATGTAATAGCTAGTAATAGCTAAAATAAATTAAAAATATGTGAAATGACATTTCTACATAAAAGCTGAAATATGTACTTATTGAAACTGTACTTTGCATAACAAAAAAAGTGAAAAAATTTTCATTATGAAGTAATTATTTTTTCTTTCTTTGTTTTCTTTTATTAGAAGATTCCTTCCCTGTCACTCTGTTTTTCATAAATTTTACAAGCTCTTACTATGAGATTTTCATAAATTTCACCAGCTCTTACTATGTAAGAGATTTCATGATTTTCATAAATTTTGCAAGCTTTTACTATGTAGAAGATTCTGCTCTTACTATGAAATTCTCATAGATTTTGCAAGCTCTTATTATGTAAGAAATTTCATGATTTTCACAGTTTTTGCAGACTCTTACTATGAGATTCTCATAGATTTTGTCAGCTCTTACTATGTAAAGAATTTTATGTTTTTCACAGTCTTTGCAGATTTCTACTGTATTATGTATGTATGTTAGTATGTAATGTATTGTAATATACACACTAGAAATGAATAAATTGATTTTACTTTGATAATCAATTTCACATTCTAATAAATCAGCAGCAAGTTGACATTACTCTATAGTAGAGTGTACTAACTGATGAAATTCACTGTTAATGTACAGTAAAGTGTGCTGCACTGTTATCATAACAGCCAGTCTACATGAAATCAAAATTTCATGTAGAGATTACAGTAATGCTTATGTACATCAAATATTTTCAATTTCAGTATAATCAGCAGTAGTTGAAATTTTCAGTCAATGAGAAAAACATTAAGTGAATTTAAAAATAATGAATGCTTTCATTCAAACTTTGCAATGACTTTTTTTTTTTTGATTGCATTTCTTAATATTAATAATTCAGATGTCAGAAGACTTCTGAATGCAATCTTCATCATCTGAACTGAATTGCAATAATCAGTTCTTCATACATATTTTGTTCTTTCTACTGATTTTTGATGATTTATTTAATGTTCTTGCTCAAATCTAGCATGATCATCTGAATTAAAGATGATTTCAGATGATCATTGTATGATCATTGAAAATTCTGATATAAAAACTGCAATAATGATAGAAATCAACAAGCACTTTACTGCATTCATGTAGTTTGAAGTATTTTTCTTTCTGAAAAACATTAATTTTATTCTTATTCATCATTTACTTTCATGAAAATATGTACTGACAATAAAATTACAGACAATTTAAATTATTGTGTAAATTATACATCACTTCATCAAACACAGAATTCATCAAATCACTTATTTCAATTTTGATTGATCTGACATATCATTTGCTTCTAATCTCTTAGTCATCATCTCTTGTTGCATCAGCATTCATTCAGCATTTCTTGCAATAGCTTTTTTGTCATCTCTTTTGTGAGCATACATTGATGAATTTGTGTAACTTGAAGTGTAATAAATGAGCATATCATAAGATTCTGACACTTCATGTAATGACATCAAATTTTTCACATCATATTGAGAGAAAAATATGCTCATCAATTTCATTATTGAAATTGAAGTCACATATTCTTCTGAAAAAAAGTCAGCTGTGTAATGAAGAATCAATAAACAGTTGCTGGCCAGCTGAAAGCAGCTTCAGAACAATGTAAACTGTCAGAACAACAATGTGAACAAGCAGAAATTAATAAATGATCAACAAATGCACTCACATTTGATTTGCATTTTGTTGATGCTGCAGCATGCTTCACAGTGAGTGAATTTAAAACAAATCAAGTTTGACATTCTGAATAGCAGACAGAGTCAAGAAAAATGATTTGCTTGTAGCAAGTGAAAGATAATGATTAAAATCAATCTGCATCAAAAATTCATCTAATCAAACAAAAATGCTGAGAGTTAACATTCTTCACTGTATGTAAAGAGTAGCACTTCAGTTGAACTCAATCATCATAAAAAACAGCAGATAAAGTCATTAGCTGCTCTGTTAGTGTTCTGTGTGCTGTTCTCTATTGCAAAGATTGTTGAACATGTCACTGTTTAGAAAATATACAATTCTAGAGTCATTTATTTTGATAAAAAGTGAAAGAATGTGCAATTGTCAGAAATAAAAAATAAAATCTGCTCAGATCATGATTGATTAAGCAAATAATGTTCAATTTTGAAATATCAGATGCAGAACAAACAAAAAAATCAGATGAAAACAAATGTCATCATCAGCTGATGTAATAACTAATTAATGTTCATGTGATATATCAAGCTGACTTCACAACTCAAGTTTACAACAGTTTTCAATTGCAGCAAATGACTGATGTCTTGTTCATTTTTAATTATTTAAAAATGATTACTGCACTACAGCTTCATGTTTTGACATTCATTAGATTGATTATGTGTCTTCTCAACTAATGTTATTTATTTTTCTGCACATCTGAATTTCTGATGAAATTTCAGATTAAACATGCTGACACTTCAAAAATTCTCTTGAACTTTGATGAATAAAAAATATGAAGAATAAAAATGCAATGTATAAAGCTGCTAGTTAAACAACAAAAAAAACTGAAAAAATGCATGTGATTAATAAAATTTATTCAATACTTCTCAGAAATTATACTACATTTCTTTCTGAAATCACAACAATGTCATCATAAAATACTTTGTTCAGATCAAAGTAAAGTTGCTGCAGCTGAGATTTCAAAATTTCACATGAGATAAGCATGTAGTCTCTGATGCTGTGAATAATCAGTCAAAAAAGAATGAAGTGCATAGTAAGATTGATTTTTATGACTTTCAAATCAGCTGACATTGTTTGACAAGATAAATCAAAAATAACATGAGCTGCATAACATGTTGAATATGATCTTGATGATCTTGACTTTTTTAATAATTTCAATGTTGACAAGAAAAGTATTAAATAAATATTGAAAGTTCAGTTCTTGAGTGATGAATATCTTGTTGACAAGTGAATGATTTGAAGACAACACAGTCATGATGCAAAAAGAAAAACTGCAGTGAAAAAACAGTAAGTAGTGAAAAAGCTCTGAGACTTCTCAAATTATTGAAACAATTGATCATTAGTTCTGCAACAAAATGACAATGTGAGTGAAAGAAGCTATGCATTGAAAATGAGCTTCATGCAATGAGATATTTTTTATATTTGTCTCATGTTTAATCAAATTGTTGGTCATTTTTATGCATCTGAGCAATTTGTTATGTAATAAATTTGAATGTTGATTCTGATGACTTCAAAATTGATGATCACTGACTGAAGTTAGTGATTTTTTTAGATGACATCAAATCAGCATGCAGCTTTTTATCATTGATGCTGAGAAACAAAAATTTGATTGATTGAAATTTTTTTTCTTCAATTTTTTTGATATTTTTATCATTGTGAAGCCATCTGTGTGATTGCAGTTTGTTTTCATTTGAGAAGCAATAATTTTCAACAGTTAAATTCATTTTTTATTATACAACACTCAGAAGCAGATGCAATGTCTCATTTTCTAAATGCATTTGAGTTGTTATATGTCTTGAGCATTTTTTGTGATGCTTCTTGTGAATTGCTTCATATTTATTGCAATTTGAACTTCTGAAAACAAGCAAAAACAGTTATCAACTTTATTATTAATAAGAATGCTGACTTGAAGATACAGTCAACTATTTCAGAAAGCAATTATTCATCTTGTTTTTTTTTTTCAGCACTGTTGAGCAACAGTTCAACAAACAACTCATTATCAAATATCATTTTGCTGTTTGCAAGAAATATATCAATCATCAGTTTCTGCAAACATCAGCATGAATCTGAATCTGATCTCAACAAATTGCTTGATGAGATAAAAAAAATTTTACTGAAGTTTGCTCAATTTTCAAATGAGAAACTACAATTACAAGATATACTCAAGAAAACAGAATCTCTCATTGAAAAGCAGATTCAGTTTTTAAGAATTGTTGATGATAACAGCATTTTTACTGAGCAGAAAATACTTCTGATGAATCTTGCTTAATTTTTATATGCTTTGAAATTTTCTCTCTGACAAGCAAACTGAGAACTCTCTCTCAGAGTAGATGAGATTTGCTTGAAATTATTGAAGATGTTTAAAAAAAATGAAAATATTTCTTGCTATCTTATCAATGAGAATATTTTTGTTGAGTATCACAATGTGATTAGTAGAAACATCAGAGAGAGTTTAAACAAATTTGTGTTTGAGAAGTTATTTTGTAAGAAGCTTGAAAAATCAATGAAGAATGCTGCTACAAAAATGCTAGCTGTTCTCATCTTAACTTACATGAAATTTTGCAAATTGAAATTCAATCAATACTCTCAATTTATTAATATTTTACTTGTTGAAAATGCTTCTATCATTGATTCTTTCATAAACTTATCAGATGGATTTTTAATGCTGAGATTGAATTTTAAGATGTGATATGAAAATAAGTACTTTTTGTAAAAATCAAATATTCTTGTCTAATAATTGATGACTAGAAATTACTGCTGCCAGAGAAACTATTACTCAGAGCATCTCAAATATGTCATATACAGTGATTTGGCATTAGAATGATGCTGTTGATTCTGATAAATTGAATGCATTTAAAAAACAGAATTGTAACATGCAATTGTCAAGCTTGCTAAAATCTGAGATACAAACAGCAGATCTGAACAATTTGTACAGCTTGATGATGCATAATGACTTGAGTGATGCTGTAGTGTCAGAACTTCTAAGAGAAGAATTCAATATAAGAAATCAGACAGCAACATGCATGAATTCAACAAAGTTGAGACAACAAAGTAAGAGAAAAAAACTACATCAGTATCATGAAACATCATCATCTGAATTTAAAAGCAACATGCAACAAAGCTTTTCTGAATTCAGAAATATATCTGATGATTCTGCTTATTTACTGACTGCTGCATGCAGTTCTTTGTGAAGTCAGTCATTAGAAGCTGAAAATTATGATTTTTTTCACTTTTTCTTTATCAGTGAGTAAATTTTGAATTAATTACTCAAATCTGAATTTTGACAATAAGTTTAGAAATGAAGCCAGCTGTGATTTTTCTGTTTCATATCATTTCTCTTGACACAAAATGCAGATTTGACAACAATCAAACTGAGCAGCACTGAAATCATTCATTGAAAACAAAACAATATAAAAACAATGAAATTTTAGAATGTGATGTGAATTCAAGCAATCTCACAGATTAAAATTTCAGAAAAAATACACAACAATTCATCTCAATTCAGCTGCTCTGTGATACAATTGTTGAAGTTGCAAATTCTGTCAAAAATAATATGATTTTGACAGATTTTCTTCAGTGAATTACAATGCTTATTCATGTTTAGCAATTAACAATGAACAAAATACTCATACAGACTTCAATTTCACAATAAATTAAATTTACAATCATGATCAGATGATTTATAATGAATCACTATCAGATAGTGTATTTTAAAACTTTGCATTTTTTGACTCTGCACTTCTTGATTTTGCATTTTTCAATGCTGTATTTGGCAATTTCAGATTTCACAATTTTGTTTTTTTGAATTATTCATGATGAGTCTGTTGATTCTTCAACACATCATGTAAAAATTTATTATGTATGTTGTCATCAGTGTTTTTAGCTTTGAGAATCATGCTGGCAAATGTGATATTCTTATTCAAACATCAATTTCTTCTTTTTTGCTCAAATAATCAATTGTCAATGCTGCTGACATAAGCAATATATTGTCTGATTCAAGACAAATAAAAATAACTGCTGTCAGATTAATTTCATTTTTAATCATCTGATGAGAATCTGACATGATGTGAAAAAAATCATTTCTTTCAGTGAGAGTTTTGTTAGTGATGATGCAATAAATAAATGCTGTACTTGATGATTCAGCAGAATAACATGAGAGTTGAGAATCATTTTTTGATTAGAAAATAATTTCTGAGTTGAATGCCACAGCTTCATCAAAAATACAACTGAGAATGAATGTGAATCAGAAAATATTTGAAAATTACATAATTAGCATCTGCAACTGTTTGTCAATCAGTGAATTCAACTTACATTCACTTTATGATAAAGAAAAGTTTTGCATGCTTTTCTCTCTTCAACTTGTATTGCTCTGATTTTTGCATTTCTTATTTAAAGTTCTTCAAATTTTTGTCTATTAATGTAAATCTTCAATGTCTCAAAAAGTCTTTCTGAAGATACTTCATTGTGTTTAATGATGATGTATTCTGAATTATGAATCATGAGTTCTGTGAATTTTTGTAATTTATTAAATTTTTGAATCTTGAGTGTAAAGTTTGCAGAATTATTTTTTTTTCTGCAAAAAGTATTTTTTCAGTCAAAAATCATGTGAATGTGCAGATTGCATCACTGAAATTATGTCAGAGAACAAACAAACAATCTAAATTCTGTAATTCAATTATTTTTTATTTAATAAATTATATTTCAGCTCTAAAGAAACTAATTACTTAAATCAAATTACACTAGATTTAGAATATTTTGTTTTTTTATGTTCATGAGAATCACAGTTGCTACTTAAATTTTCTGCTCTCAAATAAAAAATTCTATCATGCATTCAGAGTATGTGAGCAACAATTAAGTCAGTTTGTCAGAAAATTTGTGTTGTTTTTGACTTAATGTACAGACTCTAACAATTATGTTTGCATGATATATACTTGCAGATTTTTCCAGCTCAATCTGTAAATTTTTTGAGAAACTCACTTGAATTTATCATCTGTTAGAAATGTGTCTGAAAACAAGTTAGATCACAACTGCTGAAGCAGTTTACTTTTGATTTGCTCATTTCATTTATTTTTATGATTTTTCATTTTTAAGATGACAGAACTCTAGTAAAATTGTTTAAAAAAAACTGCAAATTTTGCTTCATTATGACAATTGCAGACATTCTGTTTGCTATCATTTAGTTCAGATTTGATTCATTAAATCATTTAATTAGCATGATGTTAATGATGATGCTTTTCAAAATTCTGTTGTTGATTTATCACTGAGTTCAAACATTGTGAAGTTATGATCTGCTGACTTAAATGAAAATGTGCTGCAGCTTGACACATTAGAGAAGAATACTTGCTGAAGAAGAAGTTACATCTCAATCTGATAATTTTATCATTAAATCATTTTTACTTTGTGATTACTTTAATCAGACAATATATTAAAGACAAAATCTTCTCAAAAAACAATGCTGTTTATTTAATTTTCTCAAAAGTAAATATTTTTTTATTTTTTTACTCAGAATGAAGAGAATGTGTGACTATACAAAAACTGTGTATCAGTGCTGGCATATTCATTATATTGTGAAGGCATGATGCATTATATATCAGAAAACTGAAAGAAGATATACATTCAATGTTGTAACTGAATAAAAACATGATGACTTTTTTTTTTGTTCTAAGTCTAATGCATTTTCAAGAAAAACAAAAAATGATAATTGTGATAACTAGATTTTTTGTTTAGCATATGAATTGATATGTGCTGCTTAAGTTGAGACTGATGTTACAAATGACTGCAAATGAAAAAAAGTCTGCTCTGAATGATCATAGCCAGCTGAAACACACAAGTTAGAAATCAAAAAACTTTGTTTTTGTGAAGTGTTATTTTTGTTTCTTGAAGAATACAAATCACACTTAAAATATTAGCTTTTTTAAAGTAGAAAAAAATTTAAGTTAAAAGATGTGAATGCAAATGAAAAATTTGTGATGAAGCAGAGATTGTACAGTAAACACTGATTGAAATGATTAATGAAGAAAAAATTTTTTGATTGTGTGAGCTCAGTTCTTTATATTAAAATGCAGTGAACAAGAGCAATCTTTACTTGAAAAACTTTCTTTAAACATCTGAATCATTTTCTGTAAATGATTTTTTGTTTGTGCTGAATGACATTTTGATAACTGAATTTGTTGATGATGTGAAATAAAAATGATGAAATAACTGTAGAGAGTCAGATGATTGTGAGATATATTCATAAATTTCATTGATATGATGAGCTTTTGTCACTTTCAGCTTTGTATTATGTAGCATTACAAATGCTATTTCAGACACTCTGCATTTTTACATGTGCTTGATATGATTTTAAAATAATTTTTTGACTCAAAAACTTTGCAATTTTGTGAATTCAAATAAATCTGAATGATTATTATGACATGTGACAATACTTGATGCTAGATTGCTCATGATTACTGAAAGTCACATCAAATTTCACATGTTTTTGCATCAGTATCAAACATGAAATAAATAAAATCATTATACTGAAATTATATTTCAGCAAAACTTCAGCAGAATGAATGATTTTGCACAATTGAGAAAACAAATTAAAGAAGAAAAACAATGTTGAAAGACTGCAGAAGCTTATGCATTCAAGAAGCAATGACAATGAAAAATTGCAAAGATGTTCTTCACTTCAGCAGATTTAAGTGCATATATTTGAAATTGTCATGATTTATTGTTGACAATCAGCATCATTATTAAGCTCACTGAAATCACACAAGAGAAAATAACAAAGACAACTAAATGCTATTATTTTTCATGAATCATTTTCTGAAAGAAATTTATAAATCAGCAATATTTCATTTGAAATGTGTTTTATAAACACTTTTCATTCATGTCAACAAAATAATTTTCTTCTTGTCATCAGTTGAATTATGTTTGCAAAATCATTTGCAGCAGAAATGAATTTTCAGTATTACAAGCATGATGCAGTGAAGAATCATGTGCAGTTGATTGTGAAGAAAATTTACAGAAATGTTATGTTGAGACAGAAATTTCAGCTGACAGAGTCAGTGATGTTTGAAAGCCACATCAATCTTGAAGTATTGAAGTAAAAATAATCACTTGAGAATCAAATGCAGAAATTGTTTTTTGATTTTAATATTAAATGCTAGAACAGTGCACTGATACAGTCAAAACATGTGAACAAAAAAATGTTTTTTCAACTTGCAGACAAAAACATGAGTTTTGATCTTTTTTGCAATGTCTTCAAGCAATCAGATGTGTTGAAAAAAAAGAAGAAGCAAGATTAAATGTGATTGAAAAATTATCAATTTTTTATAAAATTGCACTGAGCTGGTATTAATTTGTGAGCTTTTATCATTTAAATGTGAGTGAGCAAAAGAAATATAAATTTATCTTCTCTAGTTTGAATAGTATTTTAGAAACTAGCTGTCACACATTTTCATTGAGTCTTCATGTAAAAATATCTGATGAAAAATTTCTCATTAAACTGATCAATTGATGCAGATTCTCTTTGCATCTGAGAAGATCTCTCACATCAAAGTGTTTGTATTCTTGAACTGATATTTTTAAAAACTGAAAAATGTGAAGCAGATTAAAACAAAATTTTTTATCTGAATTTGCATAATGTTTTGTTAAAAAGTTGATTAATGCTACTGAAATGACTTTTGAAGAGGCAGTTGCTTTTCATCATGACAGTAAACATGAATCTGATGTACAAAAAAAATTTAATTCTCATCTTGCAACATTAATATGATAATCACTACTGAATCTGACATTGCTGCTATCTGTGATATAAGTGTTTTCTTATATTCTTTTTTGCTTTTGTTGTTCATCATTTGTCTGTTGAATTTCAAATTAAATTTAAAACAAGCAAATATGATTATTGTATGAACTGAAGAAAAGCTAAGATAAATACAAAATCAATTTAAATGAAAAAGCATTGAAAAAAAAGCAGTGAATTCTGTGAGACTGTATATCAAATGATATTTTAAATATGACTGAAACTGCTTTCTGCAAGGCTTCATGTAATATGTTTATTTGTTTTTATCAAACACAGTGAGTAACTTTATTTACTTTCAAAAGCAAGATCTGATAAAATCAAAAATTCTTCACTTTTTTTCTGTAACAGTGTGTATATTGCTTTCTACATTTACAAATATCTCATGATGATTGCTCATTGAAGTATGAGAGACATACAAATTATCAATTGACAGATTATTGATTGCAGAAAGATCAATAACTCTTTCAGTCTTCTGATGAATTGAAACTTGAATTTTCTGATATTTCTTGTGACTGAAGTTCAGATTTTTCACTTCTCTAGCTGGCATAAAATATGATTATGAGAAGTCATGAATATGTATCTCTCATCATTACTGAGTTAGCAAATTTGAGTGAAAATGTCTGATCTTCTTCTTGTCACTTGCTGAGAGAAAGACATTCATCAAGAATGATTCATTAATCATGATTAAAAAAAATAAATCAGGGAGAAACAGTTGCATGACAAATTTCAATCAAAGCTGAGACACATTGACCCAGCTGGCTTTTTGATTCATTAATCTACATATTTATTGTTCAATTTCAATCTTTCTTGATTTATTCACTTTTCTTCTTGTCATTTTCTTGTGATTCTGCTTCTGCTGTCTCTGCTGCTGATGTTTAGTTTTTTTCATCTTCTTGATGAAGAAGTCATCAGTCACTTTCAAAATAAAATGTCAAATCATGTGAATCATTGAGATTTCATTTATCATCTTGTAATCAATGAGACATTTGTACTTTCAGACAGAATCATTTTGATTTTTTTGACTGACAAACATGCAATATTGTTGAGCTGAAGCAGATCAAGATATCATTTGCTGCTTAGATGATTTGAAATTTTTGAGAATCATTTCAGTGAGATCTACTGTGTTGATTTTCAGCAATGAAGAATACTTGTGCTTGTGTGTTGAGAAATAAGTGTAAGAGAACACTGTATTTCTGTTGCTGTCATCTGACTGAAATTTTCTTTTCACTGCATGATGAACAAACAAGTTTGATTGCTCATCATCATGATTATATTGCACAGTTTTTTTTGTATTGTCATCTGATGAAGAAAATTGCTATGAAGACAGGCTTGTGTCATTATCATCTAGAAGAATCAGAATATCTAGAATAAATCAGAATTAATGATAGACACAAAATGTATAAATGATATTCTGAAAGTTGTCAGTGTGCAAGTTATGATTTGTCAGTGAAATTTGCTCATGATGTCAAGTAAAATCATTATCAGATGCATTGCAGTCATTTTCTAGACAGCTGTGCAGTAAGCAATTTTCTATAATTTTATTATTTTTTGAAGAACATGCTTTGTTCAGTTCACTGAAAATTTTGATATTCAAAAAGTTCAGATCAGCATTATTGTCATTATTGTTCTCAGAAAAAAACTCATGAAACAAATCTTGCTTTCTGTCAGATGTATTGTCATCATAAATTTTCTTTTTCTCTTCATTTTCAGTCTGATTCAGTTGCTGCTTCTTGATCACAGTGTGAAGAGATGAGTGTCAAGAAAAAAATGAAGAAAATGAAACAAATTGTTTTGCAAAAAAAATATGAGATGCATTTTTGAAATTCAGATGCATTTGTTTTGTGCACTTGATGCTAGAAATTGTGACAGCTGTTGATGTTGATGAAATCACTCTCAAAAATTTCTGACTGCACTTCACTGAATTGCACTTATCAAAATAAAAATTTGTTTGAAAAGCAAGAAAGAAGCTGAAGAGATTGAAGATCTAAAAACTCATATTGCTTAATAAATTTGAGTTGTGCAATGTTGATTGTAGAAATGAGAAACAAATGAAAAATTAGCAAAAAATTGTTTGAAGTTTTAACAAAAATTTTGCACAACAATCTGCATTTTTCTGTGACATGAAAAATTCAATGAGCACATGAAATCTAAAAAAATTTATCACTGCTGCTAGTCATTCAGAAGCTATTCTTTTCATGTGTGATGAGAAGAAAAAAAGCTGTGAACAAAAGAGTGAAGTAAATCAGATAATTCTTCAATTCAAATGTGTTGTTGACTTTCAAACAACATTTTGCTCTCACTCTCACTGTATTCATGATGAGCTGAAACATTTACATTTTGTGTATGAGTGTATCTTGCAAATTGTGAACTCAAAAATTTTCACAGACACATGATAAAGAAATGAGTCAAGAAGTTCTGATGTAATTATAAATTGTTGCATCTGTGAGCACATGCAAACATTTAGAAAATAAATTTTATTTGATGAGAATGTGCAGCTCAGATCAGTAAAAATCATTTTCTTGAGTTTAATGCAATTATTGCACTGCATATGCTTATCTCATTTGAAACTGAATCTTGTTAATTCAAGAGATTGCATTCACTCTTGTCAGCATGTTGTTTTTGTGATTGAGCTGAAATTGTGATGTGATCAGAAATTTGCTCTGAAAAAAATTGCAGTTATTTTAAAAAAAAAATCTGTGTCACTCACAAATTATGCTGCTTGAAAAATTTCAGTAAACAATCATTTAATTCAGAAGTCACAACTCTGCTCAACACAATGACAAAAATGATTTTAAAGTGATCAATGAAAACAAGTTTCACAGTTCTGAAACATCATGTGATGAAGATGATGAATTACTGAAAGCAAATGCTGAAGTGCTCATGTGTAGACACAGCAGAAACAATTGATCAGTTTGAGAGATTGATGATGAAAATGAAAAATTTTTCAAAAAAAGCAAGAGTGAGAAAGAGAAGACTGAAGAACACAAAAACACAGTAGTCAGAAAAGCAAGTCACAGCAAATGAGTAGTCACTGTTAATCAGTGAAAAGTGAAAAAATGAAACTGCATTGACAAAATCTCAAGAGTAAGCAGTAGGCAAACACAAGTGACATGATGATTCAGTCTTGTTTGAAGAGGAAAAGAAAAGAAAAAAATCAAGAATGATGAGTGAAAGAGCTTCAGAAAAATTCAGAGCAGTTCAAGATGAATTTCTAGTTGAAGTAAAAGCAATTGTCAAGAATGTTGAAAAAAAAAAACAATTGAATGAATGACTGAAATGATGAGAAAGACAGAGATATTTATAAACATCTAAAAGCAGTGAGAGATCAGTAATAAATGCTAGATCAGATTGAGAATGGCTGTAACTGAATGTGGAAAAGGCCACTTCCAGAAGCAGTGACAATCAAAGGTGAATTACAATCTTGATTATACATTATGTGTGCATAATCATAAAAATTTTTAATTTTGTTTAGCAGCAGAGTAGTGAACACAATTCAAATAAATCAAGATGAAAGTAGTTTAACTGCATGAGTCAATGTTGATTCAAAGTGATGAATGTTGTAATTTTTGTTGATGATTAAATGAAAAATTGCACTGAAAAAATGAAATTTGTACTTCACAATTCACTCATAAAATTTTTTGTTTTTTTCTAACAATGCAGCATTTTTGACTTTATTCATTTTGTCAAAATGATCATTTCTTCACTTTCATGACTTGACAAAAATTCTAATTATTTTTTTTGATGACTCAAATTTGATGATTTCATCTGAAAGTGAAAATTTAAGTGAAGCATCAGAGTTAAAAATGTTGCTCTGAAGCAACATTTTTTTTTTGACTTTTTGAGCATTATTGATTTTTTAAGAATGTATTTTGCAATAGTGTAGTGCAAAATCACAAAAACTGTATGATTGATATCATCAGATTTTTTGTATAAACTAGAGTTTTCTGAATCTGAAAGTGCAGAAGTGAAAATATTTTTGTTGATGCAGCAAATTTGATATAATTGATTGCTGCTGATTTGAAATGAGCTTTCAACAAAATATAAATGAAGTTTATTTTGAAAATATTGATGATAGTCAAAATATCAGTTAAATGCAATGACAGAAGAAATTGTGATGACAGTGAGATCAGTAACAAAGTTTTGTTTTGTAAATTTTTTTTTTGACATAACATAAATTAAAGTAAGAACTTCAATGATCTTGCTGAGATTCATGTCATCAGCAAGAATATCAGTTTGAAGAGCAGAGTAATTTTCTTGCATTTGAGCTCAAGTTTTAAATTTAATATTTTTCATGATAATTACTTCTGTGACTTGATGATGCAATAAAAAAAATGAGCTAGACTAATCTGAAAATAATTTGTGTGTTTTTTTATCAATTTCAAGCTTCTTGCACAACATGTAATAATTTTTTATTAATTGTGATGCATAATTTAGTGTTTGTTGTATCTTGACATTCATTTCATCATTATTTTCTTCTGAAATGATGTCAAACATTGCTATTTGCTGATGAAAAACTTTCTGCACACTCTGAATTATTTTGTTAATTTGTTTGTTGATTAAATTTTTTTGCTTCTCACTGAAAAGTGTGTTGTCTCACTTATTTTCTTTAACAATCAGTTCATTGACAGTGTATTTAACTAATGACAAAAGTTCTTGCTCAGTGAAATTGAGAAGAGAAAAATATGCAGAATTATACTCAATCAATTTTGATTTGACTGAAGTTTTTATTGTGTCATCAGTTGAGTTGAGTAAATTAGCAATCATATCAATGATATCTTCTTTATCAAACATCTTTTTGTTGTCATTGCTGGCATCACTATTGTTATTCTGAGGCAACATTGACACATTGTAATCAAAAATTTTGATGCTTGAATAATCAATGAGGAGTGAATTGAAATCAATAATGTTTTCATTGTCTTCAAAGTAATGTAACATCATGATAAAGTTTTTCTGTAACTGATCAGAGTTGTTTGATGTTTTTGCTTTTGATTTTGCTTGATGTTTCATGTGCTTAGTGTGAGCACAGAAAAAACAATACATTCAGTGAAGATTCTTGATGTTTGAAAAATGTTTTTTTGTCTTGATGTTGAAATTACTGAATGTTGATTCAAAATATTTAGACTTTGTGACAATACATTTGATCATGATTTGAATTGTAGCAAAAAGAACAAGAATTTCTGTAAGTTTGTTGACATCTGAAACTGTGATGTGTTTCAAAATTCAATGAGAGTCAGAAAGTTCATCAGAACAAATTTTTTCTGAATTAATGAAACTGAAACAAAGCAAATCAATAAACTGTAATATTGATGTTGAGCTTGAAATGATTGTGACATTTGAAAAAAACTGTGTGACATCAATTCAGTCACTGAAACAAAAAATAATATATTTACACAAAACATCACTGAGCTTGTCAAAAATTTTTATCAAAATTTTTGTATCTGAGCAGTTTTTGAGATAATTAGTGATCAATGCTTGATTTTTGTAGAATTCACTTTTTTTAATCACAAGTTCAATTATTCTGATATCAGATAAATTAATTTTTTTTGTCTTCTGTCTGATCTTCTCAGTAATATTGAGTGAAACTATGTGTGATGTCATGACAGCTGATGTTGTCTCAAGATAACAATCTGATTTTGTGTAAATTTTTCTTTATGTTAGTTAATAATACAAAATCAGTTGATGAAATTGATATCAAGTGGGTTTTCAGATTTTGAGTCTAAAATAAGATTCATTAGTGTCACACTAAAAAAATCAATAAAATGTGATTGTCTGAAGTCAGAGGTAAACAAAAAAACATAATGTTGTCTTGAAACATCAAATCATCACATGTTAATGAAACTCTCATGAAATGAATCTTTATCATTTGCTCATTTTTCAACACAATTTAATTCAGAAAAAATAATCACTGTAAAAATTGAGATTTGATTAGTATGATCAGTTCATGCTCAGCATATAAAAAAGTGAGATTAAGTGAATTTACTTATTAAAAAATTCATGAGCAGATGCTGAGCTTGAGAGTTTAGAAAATTGAGAAAGAAGAAAAAAAAATCAGATTGAAGCTCAAGATCATTTTGTCATGTATTTTTGCATTTTTTTTAAGTTTAGTTTCAAATTTTATATGAGTTATGATGATGAGTCATTATTTTTTATTTCAGAATAACAAATGTGTGATTAATTATTATTTCTGTATGCAATCTTGTTTGAAAACAACAATCTGACTCACTGACTGAATCTGAATCTTAATGTTTGAGTAACTACTCAAATATGTTATGTTGTTCAAGTACAAATAATCTCATGTTGTTTCTTTCTGAAGTACAATCTGCATGTGCAGTTGATCACATACATGATCATTTGAGCAATTATGAATGATTTATCAGATGAAAATTATCAATCTGCTTGAAAGCAGCTTGCTGAATGAGACAATGATCATAAGTCAGATTCAGATAATGTGCAATTGAAACTGAAAGAAACATTTTTCTCAATCTTTATACAGAAATCTCAATGCAGCACATGAAATTCACAATAAAATTAAGCAACAAGTTTTAATTAATTTATTCTTTTCTTGTCTGAAAGCAATTAACAGTTTCAGTCATTTCAAAACAATACTGTGATTTCTGCAATTTTTACACAGATTGAACTTCATCTCAAGTACATTAATATTTTCACAAATGAGAATGATGCTGTTATTTCTAAGTTTGAGAATTAATGAGTGTTGACAAAATATGATTAAAAAAATGATTGAACATGATTCAAGATGAACAAACACTTTGAAATATGAGCAAATTATACTGTAATTGTTGCAAAAAGTGATGAAAAAATCTTAATTTTATGCAAGTGATGTGCTGTTGTGTGAGTTCACATCAAGAACATGAGTTGAAGTACTACTTCAATGATCAAGCATGTATAATTACAAGAATGCTGATGTCTTGCTGAGAAGAATGAACTCTCATCAGTTAAAAATGTCATCAGAAAAGTTAATGATCAAACTCAAATAAATTATTTATTTTAAATGCAAATTTTTATGATACATTTTACTAATAATAATGAGCAAAATTCAAAACTATCTTGAGTCTGAAATCTCAGCAAAGAAATTCACTGTTGAAAATTTTAATTGAATGATGACATATGTTATATGTAAAAAATATTTATCATTTTGCTTTGTCAACAATTTTCATTTTCAGAAGCTGATTTGCATGTTATGTTCTGATGTTTGTATCTTAAGTGACAAAAAACTTTGAAATGTTATTGATGATTTATCACAAAGTGATTGAAAGAAGATTATTGTTGAGTTATCTGACAATGCAAAAATGTTGTTTATCATTAATGTCTAGTTGAGTTTGTTTTGACAATCTTTCATTGCAATTGTGATGAATTTTATTAACAAGAGTTGAAGCTTTTGTAAATTACTTCTAATCTTCATGCATGTTTCAATTTCATAAAATAAAAAAAATATTGTACAGATGATAATTAAAACACTAAATAAATATAATTTTCTCAGTTAGCTGCTGACAATCAATGATGATAATGCATCAAATAATGAATTAATGATAAAATCATTAAATACAGCAGTTGAGTTCATTGAAGAAATCACTGATAGGAAATTTTGTTTGTTCTCTGCATGATTCATGTCATTCAACTTGCACTCAAAAATTTGTTAATTAAGATGAAAATTGTGTCAACATTTGACTTTACAGTTTTCAAATGAGATAACAGCATGTTCAAACATGAGCTTGATTTAAAAATATCTTGAATTTTACAAAAAATATGTTGAAAAATTCAGATTCACACAATTCATTGTTGTTCTGAAACAACATTGTGCTTTTCTTGCTTAAGAAGTGTTATTTTGAGACAACAGTAAATTGTTTTGTATTTAAATGCAGCAGCTAATTTCATTTAATTTAAATTAAAAATCTTGTGAAGTTTGTCAATGTCAGCAATTTGTGACACATCACTTTCAAAAGTTTTTAAGAAAAGAAATTTCTGAAGCTGAAGTTGAATGTTAAAACATGTTGAAATTTAACATATGAAATGCTTGTGCAAGCATTGAAACTTCAGTTTGTGATTAAAAAGTTTTTCAATGAGAAAAAGTTCTGTCAGAATTTGAAATTCTCAGAAATTGAGTGAATGCTTGTGCAGTATCTGATTAAGCTCACAGAGTTTTTTGTCAACTACATTAAAATGTTATTAAAATTTCATGATGCAATCATTTAAAATGTTTTTTGAATTTTTAATGCATTATTTAATCATTTGAAAAATCAGCAAGACTGATTTTGTGAAAAGCAAGCACAGTGAAAGCATGATTTTGTTTCAGTCATCACTGCTGTATGTGTGAAACTTGTTAAATATTATGAAAAAACTTACAGTGATCTGAACAATGTTTATACAGTGAATGTCATGCTGAATTTAATATTCAAGCTTATTATATTTGACAAGTTAGCATGAAGTGAGAAAAATTATGAATGAAAACAAAAATATGCAAAGTATTTTTATGATTTTACTGACACATATAGCAAGTTCAATATGATGCAGAATGTGTTAAAGCAGCATTCACTGCAATTCAAACAGCATGATGATATAAATAATTTATTATATGCTGAAAAATCACACTTAAGTTTTATTTCATGTGAGTTTACAATTAAAAAAATTAATTAATTTCTAAATAAAAATAAATATGACACTTGATTTGCTCTATCACTTCAACTGCTAATCTCAATAAAAATTTTAATGAACAAAATTTGTGCACAAAATTATTTCATTCTTGCATTGATTATTTGAAATTATTTCTTCATTTTTACAACTTCAGTTGATGTTGAGCAATTTTTCAACACTGCACAAGATATTTGTCATTATTGATGTAATTGTTTATGATCAGAAATTGTTGATACATAAATAATGTAATTGATGCTGAATTTTTTTGAGATGAAAAATCTCAAGCAAAGTTTAGTGAATGATAATGATGAAAAAATAAGTGATGAAGAGCTGAATGTAACTGTGAGTTGAAAAATATATATCAGTGATGATGATGAAAAATTCAATAATAAAAATAATGTATTAAAAAATAATGCTAAATTATTTGACAGTGAAGATGATGTGTAATTTCAATTAACTAAAAATCATGTTTTGCAGCAGCAGAAACAACAAGAACTTATTAAAATGTCAATTTGTCAGCATACAAATGTCACTGAGCAAACTCAACAAATTCAATGTTGCAACAACATCATTGCTGAATTTCTTCAGCATATCATCAAGCAAAAACAATAAAATGAGCATGAAAGCAACTGATTAACTACATGTCAGTTCATTGCTGTTGTATCTGCACAAATTTCACAGATATAAATTTAAAAAAAATTTCAATTGCACAATGATACAATAAAGCAGTTTATTCACAACTATCAAGTTTAAGAAGTATCAAAAGTATTTGTGAATGAAAAATTTTCAACTATATCAGTCATGCAGAAATCATCATGTAAACATGTGAGAAAAAAAACAAATGTTTCAACAGCACCACTGAATAAACATGTGAAAAAAAATAACACAATTAGTAGCAGTTTCTGACTTCATGCAAACATTTTGCAATAAAAAACACATTTTTAAATTATAGTATTATCTGATGTATTTATTGCATTGAATAGTAGTAATCAAACTGTTTGTTTTTATATCATTGATTCATTTCTGTACTCACTGTACTCTGCTGGCTGTGTCTGAGCTGTACAATTGTATTGAACTGTATCACAGTATACAAATTTTCATTTCTAGCTCTAAGTGATTTAGCATGCATGTTAGTGCAGCCACAAGATTCACTGAGTCAAATGAATCTAAATGATTTGAGTTCACACACTCTACTTGATTCATCAATGATTTATTGAGTTGTTGTTCTGAAAATATCAAATTGAAATCATACAGTCTGAGTCTGATCTGAATTTGAGTAATATCTGAACTTGTTTGCAGTTTAAACTGATTAGATGATGTGCTAAATTAGATGATTTCTGTTTTGATTATTAGTATAAAATTGTGTAGTTAGAAAGATAGAAGTTGTTTATGAGTTTTATATATAAAACATTTCTTTTTTTTTATATTTTGTAAAATTCAAGCTCAAATAAAATAATGACAATGTCACTGCAGTTATTTCATGAGATTTTAAATTCTGAATGCAATAACAGTTCAGATTTGATTAACATTCTCATGATAAAAATCATTGAACAACTGACAGTTAAAACAGTGTGAAATGATGATTTATTAACTGCAAATATCATCAATTAAAATGACAAAATTGCATTCAGTGACAGAAAATTTGAATTATCATTAAAAAAATATATCATAATCAGTTAGACTTCAACAGTGCTTGATTAAATAACTCAAACAGTATTTCTCAATGTGAAAAAAAAATTCAGATTATTTAATAAATGATACTTCTGAAATAACTCTGATTAATTTAATATTAACAAATGTTTCAGAAGTCTCTTGATAATGAGCTGCATGTGAATGAAATTATATCAATGAAATTGAAGATGCAGAGTGCTCTAATAACATTGTAAGACATGTTGAAAAATCTAAACAAATCAAAATCTAACAATTCATTTGTAAAATATCAGATTTCTTCTGATTATAAAAATGAGATTTTGACATATTTGATTTAAATATCAGTTGTTCATACTTAGAATGATCAGAAAAGTGTGTTTGAAGATAACATCATGATTGCAATATATAGTTATTGAAACAACTGAAAATCAGTTTATTATGTATATAACTTGTTTTCTTGATCAAATTGAAGACATATCAGAGAAGATGAAACTTCATTAAATAAAAAAATTTGCTAATCTCAAATTGTACTGCCAGTCTTTCAATCAATGTGAATATAAATAATGATAAATCTTTAAGTGAGACATCTGCTTTGTTTTTTGATTCTAAAATATCAGTAATCAGTTAAAATATCAAAACACTTGCAGTGAAGATAATAAGTAAAGCAATTCACATTATTTAAATATCAACAATTAATTCAATGATATTTCATCAGAAATTAATGACTTAAATGAAGTGTCTGAAGAATCAGATTCAGCAGATATTTAATATTTTATATTATATATTTAGAGCAGTACAGAAATAAATTAAAATTTAATATTTTATTAAAATTCTGAGTGACTTTGATGCTTTTTTTCATGCATTTATTTGTAAATGATTTGTAAAATTCATCTGATTTGTATATATACTTATTTCAGATCAGATAACATGTCATCAGAGTTTATATATAATCACATGATTTTTATCAGTTTTATTATAAATGTGTTCATCTGTTGTTTTTGAAAAATATTAACTCTCATCTCAAAATTTTACTTTCTCATTTCACATTTCAACATCAGATTGATCAATGATTGAAAATATTGATCAAAAAATTTTAAATTTTCTTTTATACACTAACAAGTTTTATTACATGTGAAATTTAAGTTTACTACAATTCTTCATTTGATGAGAAAAATCAGAATACATTATAAAATATTAGAACATTTTATTGATGTGTTCTGGCAGTAAAAATATAAATAAAAATAATATATATCTGATTCTTCAAGGAATTTCAGTGAATCAAAAAACAAACTTAACATTTCTTGAATGTTGTGCTGAATTGAGTCTTTCAGCTGTTAATGTTTTTTAATCAAATAATGTTAATTTAATCACTTAGTTGTTTAATAGTACTGAATGTGAAGTCACTATAATTTTTTTTAAAGACAATAAAATTTTTGAATTTACTTCTGCATCAAACATTGAAGTAAAATGTTCTGAATAAAAATGAATGTATTTCATGATTGCAATTGAATTAACTGACTTTTTTTAAATAATTAAAAAAACTTTCAAGATCATCGCAACACAGCTGAGCAGTGAAGAAAAGCTTACTTAAAAAATTATTTTTAAAAATAAATGATTTTTTTTAAAAAGCAAAAAAAAATGAGACACATACAATCAAAAAATCAAAGTAATTTTATTTTACATTAATTGAATTGAAGATGAAAATGATGCTTTGTTGATTTTTGACTATCAGTCTTGCATCAAATATGATTGAAAATGTTGTGTATACAAAAACTTTATTGTATTAATTAAGAAACATACTGAAGTTTATTGTTTGTGTTGTTGAAAAAACTTAATTAAATATCAGAATTTTATTGACTCAGAAGAAGCAAGAAGTGTTTTATTATTAAAACAAATAACTGAAAATAAAAATTTTTTTACAACTTTGAATAAATTTTGTTTACAGTTCATTAATACATTATTCATGAAATAATCTGTTAAGATGTGTACAATCTGAATGATAATTTCTGAAAAACATGATCAGTCAGTTATTATATCTGAAATATCAAATCTTAAATGATGATGTTCATCTGAAGCATTCAAATTTTCATCATCATTTTTTTTGTGAATTAATAATATGACTGATGTGAGATTTGAAAAAATTATTAATGAATTAATTTAAAATCTTGAGACATTAAGCAATCAGAACATCATCATTATTAAAATTAAATTAATCAAAATTGAGAAAAATGTTGAGTGGATATTGTAAATTTTGAAATTAATTTATAAAACTTCTGAGAACTTGTGAGAAGATTATTATGATATAAAACTTTTTGAATATACTCAATTCTTTTTGAGTACTATAGTGTATGATATTTGTAATTAAAGTAACTGAAATGAAACAGACTTCTATTTTTTATATTATTATTAAATTAAATTAAATATTGTTAACAGAATTCTGATCAAATCAGTACTCTGTCAAATTAAATTTTATATTAAAACTGTTATAAAAAAACTTCAATTTACTTGTATATCAAACAATTTAAAAAAAGAATTTTTTTTCTGAATTCTGATTTCATTCATTATTATAATTTTTTTCTAAATGTAATCATTAATTGTATTAATATATTAATGCAGATTTTGAATTGCTTCAGATAGCTTCAGTGTTGAATTGAATTAATCATTGTTATATAATTTTGAATTTTGAAAGAAGTTCATCAGAAAGTTCATCAGAGTATATGTTAATGTTTGTATATTCAGTTATGTTAATTTACTAAAATGTTTGATATTTATGTGCTCTTCAAACACATCTTTCATCTCATGATGCAGATTGTATGTATATCTGAATGTATATATTATCTTCTAAAATAATTTTGTAACTTTAAATGTAAATGTATGTTTATAATGAAGTAATTTCTTCAGCTTCAGATTCAGTAATTCATTTAGCTTGTCAGTTTTTATGAAATGAGTTATACTATTGTGTACAGTAATAAAACTATTTGCAAGAATTGTATCACACAGAATTTGATTGTGAAATAATGATGATATAAGTTATCAAAAATACAGCATCTCAACAGTATACTTGAACTGTTTAATGCTTGAGAAAAACATTATTAACTGTTCAATACTCTGTTTCAATAAACTGATGTTTTCTAACTGAATATCAATTTTGATGTTTTTATATGTTTTCACAAACTGCAAGAATCTGATGTGTATTGACAGTTCATAATTAAAATTGTCAACAGTAAATAATCTGAAATTTTATCTGATTTTAACTGAAATAATTTTATTCAAGATATAATTTAAGCTTGTGTTTGCTAGATTTTCTGCTTTCTAAATATTTTTTGAGAGAACAAAATGTTATAAACATCATTTATCAGCATTCATATAAATTATAATGTAAGTTTGAGAATTGTGACAGTAATCTCATCAATTTGTATAAAATTCAGAAAAATATTAATTTTTTTTTTCATTTTCTGAAGTTTTAACAAAAACACAGCAATAATTTGAGAACTGAAGCTCTGAAAAATCAGTTTTTTAAAATAATAAAATAAAACTTATTTGTTGAGTAAATGTTATTGTTGCAGAAAATTAATGTTATAAAATAAATTTGTAGATTTCTGATCAGTTTTGACAAAATCATTGAAACAGAAAAACTATATGACTCAATTGATATGAGCAGATTGAAATGAGTCTAGTGTAAGAAGAAGAAAACACCACAATCAACACATCAATAATCAATATCAGCAATAACAATCAATCAAGAGTCTGTCAACAATTTCATATCAAGTTCTCAAGTATTGACTCTAAAAATCATGATAATGTTGTGAACAAAAATCATATCAGAAAGACAATACATTGATTTATATGTATCAATCATTATTAACAACAAAACAATTAAGTGATCAACAATATATGTATAAGTAATGTTCATATATCAAGAAGTATGTGTGAAGATGTGTGTTCTCTCAATAATAAATAAATGTTTCTCATATATATCTTCAGCAACTGATAGAAAAAATATAGCAAAAAAAATGTGATGTAAGTGATCAATAAAAGTAAAGTTAATAAGAAAAATGACTAAGAAAATGTCTGTCAACTAGAGTGTATCAACATAAAATGTTGACTTAACTGTATGTGTCATGTTGATAAAAAGCACTGAATTTTTCATTACAATCTCATCAGATTCAGTTGATGTTATTCTCTGATATCAACTCAAAAAAAAAAAAATTTCAGCATTAATAAAAACAAAAAAAAAACAAAACAAACAATCTTAGTCAACAGCAGTGTTGTAGAAAATTCAAAAAATAGCAAAATAAATTTCAATTTAGTAACATAAAAAAAAATAAAAATTCAGAAATTGACACATTTCATTCTTCTGATTTTCAATGTGATATCAATTGTAGAGAGTCAATATTGATATCATTGTATAGCTGTTCATTTGCACTGTATATCTGTAATTTATTAAAAAGCAAATTGCAAAAATTGACACAAAATCAAGTGTAGAAACTGATAGAATTTTTGTACCAATTTGAGTAAATTTTTGTTATTCTGAGTGACAAGAAAAATTTTTCACATTTGTGAAAAATTGATGACAGTATTGATGATTTGTTTTGTTGATTTGATATTTTGTTTGAGTGTCAAGTAAACAAACAGCAGAGCATAAATTTTCTCACAATTTCTTCAATTTTTCTTTCTTCAATTTTTTTTTTTTCATATTTTTGTTTCTCAGAGTTGAGCTTGATGATTGACAATTCATTTGCTTTCATCTTGATATTTTATCACTCATTTATTTCAGTTAATTTCTCTCATCATGATTAAACAAAATGTTTGTGCATTCAATTAAGAAAGCATCAAAAATTTCTAGTGAGTAACTGATTAATATTATGTTTGACAAGTAATGTTGCTCATGTTTTTAGTCAAGTGAGTTGCTGAAGAGAAAGCATTATTTTTTTTTTTGATTTAATGTTTTTGTTGTAAATTTATTATCATATTCTTTCTGACAAACATTTAATTGATATGTTTCTCCAGATCAAGCAGTCCGTAAGATTAAGCTGATTAAGAAAATTTAAATTTTTATTATTGTGAAAATCAGCAACATTATCAAAAAAAAATTCAAAAAAAATATTTTTACTTTTGTTGCTATCAAGAAAACACTTCAAAAGAATGTATTAACTTCAGTAATGATTAAAAAAATTAATAATGTCATGTCATCAACTTTCATTTCTGCATTTAAAAATTCAGCACTCAAGTGAGCAGAAAGTTTATCAGTTGTCATGACTCAAACTTGCAATTTTTCATTCAAAAAAAATTGCTTAATTGTCAGTTTTTTGCAATATGTTCATCAACATTTCAAAATAAGTTTTTTGAAATTTGTTTCTGACAGTATTCTGCAATATATATTTAATACAATTGATTTATCATTGATTGATTCTGAACATAAAATTTTTTTTTATTGATTTTTCTTTTCTCTAGCTGTTGATTGACAATTAATATAAAAGTGAACTCTGAGAACACTTCATCTGTTGTTGAAGATATTTATTGAATTAACAAAAATTTTATTACACTTGACTTTGTTAAATATCTCATCAAATCTTCATTAGAAAAGACAAAGTTGCTTAATGCACTTTTCATTGTGTGATCAATTAATTGACATATTGTGTCAGATGTTATTGTCTACAGTATACTCAATTCTGTGCATCATCAAAATGACATTTTTGTTCAGATTTGTGAAGCAGTCTTATCAACTTCATGTGATTGTTGTGAGAAGAAAAAGAAAAATTCTTTTGTGATTTGTGTCACTTATCAAAAAAATTTCATTAATTCAGATAATGAAGCATGCAAAAATTGTTTGTGAAATGAATGTGAAAGTTCTTACACTATTTGTGAGTAAAAAAATTCTGATCATTTTGCTTGTTTTTTTAATAATTTTGTTGATAAACTCTGAGTGTTTTATTCATTTGAAAAAAAGATTGAGAGCATTCATCAACAAAACAGTAAATAACTCTGTCAATTCTTCAAGCAAAGTTATAAATTTCAATGAAGAATCTGTTGTCTCAGCAGAGACAACTCAAATAAATAAAAAAGTTATCAATTTCTTTAGAAAAAATCTAACTGTTAGAAGTTCAAGAGTTATTGAAAGCTCAGTTGATGATTTTTTCAAGAATTTAATGAATAAATTAATTGTCAAGCTAGTCAATGAGTCAGAGACTATCAGCAAATCAGTAAAGAGTCTTCATTCACTGAAATCAACTTGTGCATAGTTAGTGTCAATATTAGATTTTTGGCAAACCTCAGCAAAACTTTTACAGGAAAAAAACTGATTCACATTATTTGATGTCAAGTAATATTAATTACTGTCATCACATCACATGAAATTATTATAAAATATTATTTGCTCATGATCAGTAAATGAAAATGAAATTTTGCAATCACAGAACAGTATTGATTTGTTTAACTTTATCACATTGCTTATTTCATTTATTTCAACAACTTTACTTGATTTTTTCATCAAGAAATTAGTGTGAGCATGTCATTTGTTATTTATAATAACTACATCACAATTGTTCAAGCAAATAACATTTCTACATTATTTATTAAATCACTCAAATTTAGTCTGAAGCTTCTTCAGTATATAATAATGTATATAATTATGATGAAAGATGAATGAAATCATACTTTGAAATTGTACAACTTGATATTCAATCAGAGTAAACTAACACTTAAACATAATTTTAATTATGTTACATCACAAACTTGTACTCAAAAATTGACTCTCATTCAAACATACATTCAAAACATTTTAAGTTTTTTTTTTGTCAACAATACTGCAAGCTGAACAGCAAATTTATTGTGAAAATTTGAAATTTTTTTTAAAATTAATATTTTTAATATCAACTTCATTAACATTTTTGCTGATTAATTTCAATTGTGAAGATTGTGCAGTACTCTTGAACATATTTTCAAATTAATTCATATCATGTTATTCATCTGAAGTTTGTCATTTTTGCAATGAAACATGTTTTGATTGTGATTGACTAAGTACAAAACATTTTCTTGAACAATTAGCAATTGAAACAGATACATCACATTTCAATGAGATTGTAAAATCAATTTCAAGCTCAGAAACAACATTAGAAACTGAGAATGCAGCAGAAAATATTGATAAATTTGTGATAAAATGAATTTCATTAAAAAAGTTAACAAAAAAAGTGAATCAAGCAATACTAAAATTAATATCATCAACAAAAAAAGCAGCAGAATCAGATAAAGTTTTTGATTAAGCTTGTAAAAATTCAACAAAGCAAATTTCAGAATCATCATGTGTGAAATTTATTAATTTAAATTTTGCTGAAGTGAGAGATAAAACATTTTTGCAACAATTTTGAGAAATTTGATTCAGCATCTGCTTTATCAGTATTACAGCAATACATTTATTTTTTACAAATAAATCAAGATTTTCTGACTTTCTTCAATTCAATCACAAGAAAAATTGCTCAAACATTTTTTGTAATAATTCATCAATTTTCAATTGTAATAAATTAAAAACATCATTTTCTGCTTCATCATCATTATTTTTCTTCACAATTTTCATTTCAGCTGCAGCTTTTGCTTAATCAAGATTAAAATTCTCAAAAATTTTATTTTTCATTTCAATTATTTGATTGTTCATCTTTCATGCTTGATTAAATTTCACAAATTAATCAAAAATCTGTACATCATGAAGTATTCATATATTCTGAAAATGATTCTAATCTAAACAATGCACACATTTTATAATCTGAAAAACAGTGTTTGCATTCACAACAAGCTTCAACATTATCAGATTCAAGCATTGCTGATGCAAGTTCAGCTTAATCAAGCAAGTTACATAAATCATAATAAGAATTTAAATTTTGTTATTGACATTATTAAATCATCTCACAACAGCAAATCATTCATCATTATTCATTTCAGCATGAAGTGATAGCATCTCAAATTTCAGATTCTTCAGAACAATTTTAACATGAAACTGTATCATTAAGTATAAAATAAATAAAAATAGTCAGCATTTTTTTTTCAAAACAACATTGTTCACAATTGCAAGTAGTGTGAAATATTTCAGTGTTTTATTCATCAGATATTCAATTATTTATCAATAATTTCATAATATAAATAAAATTTGTAAATCAGTAAACATTCAATTAATTAATCAAATAAAATTTTTTGCAAATTTGAATCATCATAATGAAATATTCTGTGCAAGATTTTTTTTTTTTATCAATGTCATTTTGTACATCTGATTTAATGCAAAACATGCTGATGCATAATATAAACAATAATAAACTTGTATATTAAATCATTCACTCACATCATTTTCATTTTTCTGCAAGTTGTCTGCATCATCTGATCAACACATTTTACATAAACATTTTATTAAAAAATCATGAATCATTCAGTATTGAAAAAATGGCTGAGATGTCATTACACACTCAATTGTTTTAATTTTGTAAAATGAAATAATTTCATTTATCACAACAATGTCTGAATCTAACTTTTTTACAATTATCAATTGTTTTATAAAACATTGCAACATAATCTGATCAAAAATTTTCAGAATCATAATCAGTGCTGTCTCACTTAACATTACATAAGCAGTAAAAAAACAACAATACAAATCAGAATTAAGAATATGAAAATCAGTGCTTTCAGTTTCATTGAAGACATTAATTAACATGATATCAAATGTGTATGTTGATGTCAACTGTTCAAAGTCAGCATGATGCAGAAAAGTAAAAATATTCAAAACATTCAATGTGTGATTCATTATTGATGTTGCTGTAATAAATCACTTTAATTGAACATTCAATGTCTCAACACTTTGAAAAATGCACATCTTGCAGTTTTTGAAAGCATGACTTTCATCAAGAAATATTTGTTTGAAAGAAACATCACTTAATCATGCTGAATGAAAAATCAGCTTCTGTTTTTTATTTAACTCAGCTTCATCATTCAAGTTTCCTTCATTATTTTTTAAATTATTTGTTTTCAGTTCTTTCATCTTGTCATTATTTTTCATCTCATTCTGATTTTTCATCTCATTCTGCTTTTTCACTTCATCTGCTCACAGTTGAGTCTCTTGTTTTCAACATTATTTTTAATTTAAATTGATTTCACAAACCACTGATTTTTTTATCAATGTGCACTTACATCACATGATATAGAAGAACAAAATAATCATTCACAAAGTCATTGAATTGTTAGAGTCAAGAAATCATACTTTGCTTATCAATCACTTTGTATTGTTGACTATGAACAGTTTTAACAAGAAATGTGACATATCATTTGATTCAACATGATCATGAAAAAAAAAACATTAAAAGTATTCTCAAAAAAATGAATAATTTGCTCAACTCAGATGATGATAACAGCTGATGAGTAAAAAATAAATGTGAAAAAATAAAAGTTTTTCATTTTCAATTTCAACTTGACATAAACAACAGTTAAACATTGCAGTGTTTTTTTCAAATTGAGTTCATCAGCAAGAATATCATTTTGTAATGACAACAATTTTTGTTGAAACATTCAAATTACTTCAGTTGTTTGTCAAAATTTTAATTAAAAAATATTAACTTGACATGTGTCTGAGAAAAGTTTCAGCTCTCTACATGCATTCATATAATTAGAAAAAAACATGTTTGCAGTATTCATGATTTGTCAGAGTTTGTTCAAATTTAAAATTATCTCATTAATCAATTCATCTGTTATGTTTTGAGTCTCAAAATCATTGACAATTTTAAATGCAAGCACAGTTCTCATGATTTTATTTTTTGTTCAGCAACAAAATCATCTGCTTAACATAATATTTTCAATTATTTTGCAATATTTGTCAAGTATTTTTTTTATACTTCAAAACTCAGAAATGAGAACTCATCTTAAGATATATCACTGAATGTATTTTTTATATTATTTTCAATCAGCTCAACATTAACAGAAACAAAATCATCAGATGTATCAAAATCAAAAACATCATTTTCAATGATTGATTTAATATCTGATTATATGAGTTTTTAAAAAGTAATAATTTCATTTAATGATTTATTATTGGAATCTTCAGATTGCTTCTGCTCAATCATGATTAAGTTTAAAGTTTCTTCATATTATAATCAAAAATCTGACTGAACAGTTTTATCATTACATTTTTCTGTCATCAAGATACAATTGAATTTGATTTCTCAAACTGCATATTTCACAGCATACATTAATCAGAAAATGTTTTTAGAATTTTTAAAATTAAATTTTTCTAAAGTAATCTCTATAATTTTTTTGATGATTCAGAAATATACATGTAGAAAAACATTTTTTGTCAAAATGTTGATTAAAAATTTCATATTGTTGACTTGTTGTCAGATGTGAAAGTAATTGTGCATTTTCAAAATGATATTAATTGTTATTTTCTTCACTTTCTTGAGATTGAGAACATTAAGTCTGAAAATATTCACATGCACATTTCAAAACAAGTCAAGAAAAAATTTCATACTGACACTGTTCAATTAATTGTGAAAAATTCTAGTATTCTCAAAATCAAAATAATTATATAATTTTTTCAGATTTTTATTCAGATTCTTATCTTTCAGATACACATCAGAATATTTATTCTGAGAAGATATTTCATAATAAATATATCAACTTCTGAATTCAGTCAATCAGTGATGATTTTTTATGTACTTGATCTTGATCAGCATGTTTTCTTGCTAATAATTCACAAAAATTATGTTCTCAATTCATCAAATTCAATACATAAACTCAAGCAAATCAACACACTACAAAACTTGTGTTAATTGAGATAAAAAAAAAACTCAAACTAGCATTCAAATCTGAAAGTAAACTTGAGACTTCAAACAAGTAAAAAAAAGAAGCAGAATGCTAGAAAGAAAAAAAAGCAAAATGTTTTTTCAAACAAATGAAAAAATTAAATTGAAAAAATTGAAGAAATTGAGAAAAAATAAAAAACATATGAGAAGAAATATTAAGTTAGAGTCAAAATCTGAATTTTTCTCAATTAAGAACTTGATTATATTGTTATTCTCAGTAAAAACACATCAACAACATCTGATTTTAATCAAGCAAAAATTATTCTGAAAAAAAAAATATTCATTTTTCAGTATTTCAGTATTTTGAAATGCAAAAAAATGCAAAACTGATGATTTTTTTCATCTGAAGTTATCTTGAATATTCAGTGTATTTGTATTTTTTAAACATATAAAAAATCAAAACAACAAATATCAATTTGAATTATTTCAAAGCTTCAAGTTTGTTTAACAATTCTCAACATGATAGCTGAACATAACAATAATCTTGAAGCAACATAATGTCAGTGTTGACTTGATTTCACATGCACACATTAAGTTTTAAGTCACTAGCATATCTTGACACTGACTAGTTACAATGTAATTATGTAGTTAACTCAGTTGATGCTGTTATCAATCATCAATCATCAATGAATAAGCTTAAATATGATAGAGTCAATCATAGAATACATTGATTTATTCTAACTTCATTAATTATATTATTTTTATATTCTCAATCTGCTGCAGTCAAATGTTCATGAGTATAACAATATTTTGTTTCATACTATTTGAATTTTGATATATAAAAGTTATTAATATTCTGATTCTGATGTTGATGATCTCATTTCATTTTATTTTTGAGTTATTTATTGTAAAACAAAAATATTACATATGTTTCTGAATGAGCATTGAATGGAAAGACTACTGTTTAGAATTTTAGTTAATTTCAAATAACATTTGCATGATGCTTGATGAGTAATAGTATGTGTTTTAGAGTTCTTGCTCAAAAAACATACTGAACTTGAAAATCTGCTTATATTATAATCTGATGATGCAATTATATGTGAAAATTTGTTGATTTTTGCTTGCAAGATCAATGAAGAACTCTTATATAAATATCTCACTTTTTTTTTTTTTCTTCAGCTCACTGATTTGTTCAGTGTCAGATCTGCAGCTTCACATTTTTCAGATTTTCACAAAATTAATTTGCAAATATTTCTACATACATTACATTTCATGTTTTGATTCTCAATGTTTTCATACTATTTCATCAGAAGCAGCATGTATAGTATGAAAAATATACAGAAGTTAATGTTTTTGTCATATGCTTACTTGTTTTATAAATGAAATGATGTATACATTGAATCATGCTGTTCACTTTTATCATTTTTTATGTCAACAAACACTAATTCTCAATATGACATATTCAGATGCCTGCAATTACATCAAGTACTATGAAGATCAGTGCACAAGCAAATCAATAGAAACAATGTTATATTACATTTGATTAATATTTTAATGAATTAAAACTTTTGAAGAAGAATAAAATTAATTATATAAAGTATGAATCATCACTGAATGTACTTCAGCAGATGTATTTCAATCATAATTCAACTTATCTGACAGAAAAAAATAATACAGAAGAAAATTTGTCAGATGTTTCACTTCAGAATATTGAATCAGAATTTATGAAGAACTTATGTGATATTGTTGATTTGAAGAAAATTATTAAAAATCTTGTTTTTTTTTTCAAAAAATCTTTAAGTTGACAATGACTTTGAAGCAATTTATTCAAGACTTGAGCTTATTGAAGAAATGTGAGATTGATGATATAATGACATAAAAATTAATTTGAGATTAACTAGACTAGTTGTCAAATTGAAATAAATGTTAAGAAATCAACTTATTTTCATGCATAATTTTGTAATTATATATTAATATATTTAGTAAGCAGATGAAGTCACTGAGAGAAATTATTCATCAACATTCTATTAAATACATTGTTAAAACTTGCTATCATTGTTAAAACTACTCAAAAAATGTTAAACATACACAGTCAAGCATGTGTTTATTATGACAAGAAATTTAAGACAATTTCAAAGTGAAAACAACATCATTCACATTGCAAGACTCAAAAAAAAATCATGAAAGAAATAAATATTTTTCTTCATGAATTTAACACAAATACACAATTTGCTATATGTGTATATTCAGTAAATGCAGATGACACAATGTGTATCATCATCAGTGATAATGATGATTTGTATGTAAAATCAGTTGACATTGTTAACATTATGTCAGCTGAATTCATCAATTCTAATATTATTAATTTTGTAAAAAATCTTCACAAGATAATCTGCATACAAATCAACAACTTTTCATTATTAAATTTTATTTTTAAACTTGCAAATTTTTATGTGATAGTATCATTTGCATCACACTCAATTGTTTTGATAATATACATTTTCACATACTGACTGAAGATAAATCAATTTGCTGACACAGTTATTTAAAAAAAATGAGTATTATTTGTCATTTGTATTCAACTTTGTCACTGATGCATTTTATTCATTTAAAAATAAGTTCAAGTATGCAATCACACATTTTTTTGTCAATCACAAGCTCACTAAAAACAACATCAATGTTTTTTTTCAAAATTCAGTTTTGAAAAATATCACAGATTGTTTCAGTTTTCATAATGCAAATCAGTTTTATAATTTAATTAATCATACTTCATATAAAAATAATGAAAATTAAAAAAAAAATACTTTGACAATTAATTCAAGCATTGAAAACATGAAAAATAAGCAATTCACATTTTTTTATACTGATGTAAAAACTGTTATTTGAAATTTTCTCAATCACAAATCATTTAAAAATCATCTTACATACAGTTCAGTGCATCAATACAACAATGATGACTACAAAATGTATATGAAAATGCATTCATCAGAATGATGATGATTTATTTAGAATAAATTTTTTGAAAAAGCTACTGTCATTTTTTTGCTTATTACAAGTGACAAAACATGTTTAACTATTTTTCAAGAAGATAAAACAATGTGATCAGTATATTTGACAATTGAAAATCTAAGTCATTAAGCTCATCATTTACAGAAAATGAATGATATTCAGTTGATTAAATTTTTTTTCAATGTAAAAAAAATAAACATTCTGACAAAAACTAGAATATATCATGTCACAATAAAGCAGATTTTTGAGAATATATATTACAAGCATAACTGCTGAACACTCAATTTTGATTAATGATCACATAATTTTTATTTCAGATGTAGCTCACATGATCATCAATCAAGATCAAGTTAATGTGATTTTTATTTCTTGCATTTGATTTTTCTGATTTTTGATCTAGATTGATGCAATGTGATTTGTATCTCAAGTTTTAACTCACATAATTATTAATCAAGATTAAGCATGTAGACTTTTTCATGACTGACTTGTTTTTTTTTGTATAAATATAAAACAACTGACTCATGTAAAAATTTTGATGCAGTGTGCTGACAATCATGTTTATCATTGCTTCTTTATCATTGCTGTCATTTCAGCAAATTATAAAAAATAAATCATCATTACTGCAATAAAAAATAAGAGACATTGCAGCATCTGCACTGTTTCATTAAAAAAACAAAAGCATTTAATAAAATATTGATTGTTGAAAACTTATAAATTCATGCAAAATCAAATTAATGAGCAGAAAAAAACAATTGTTGATAATCAAATCAAGTACTTTGAATTAGAAAAAAAAAATAATTTGATTCATAATGTCAACAATTTCACATAACATTATAAATTGATTAATATTCATTTAATTATGATGCCAGATTTGCTTCATCAGCTGCTGAAAAAAATGATTAAAAATTTTGTTACATAATTGAAGATTTTTATGAAGAACATATATAAAGTACAACATTGTTTTCACTTAAACACAAAAATTTTTCTGTCAGAAAGTGATGAGCTTGAGCAGCTTAACAAGCATTTCAAAAATGTTTCAAAGTATTCAGATCTGAAGTGTTTCATTAAATTCACTAAGTTAAAGCAGAGCAATGAAAAGCAATAAAAATTCATTGCACAACAATTAGTAACAGTTATTGTTTCACTTTTCATGTTAAAAAAATCAGCAGCAGTTTTTTTTACATACATTTTTATTAATTTTTTGTTTTTTGCTCAATATCACTTTCACATCAGTGATACTTTTTATTATATAAAATAAACTTTGTATCAAATGAACAAGTTGAAGTGAGTTTTCAGTGATTACAAAATTAACAAAAAAAATTTAATAAAAAATAATTATTTCAACTTTTCAAAATTTCATGTACTCTCACATTATGTAAATTTTATTCAGAAATATGATGCTCTGCTCAGCTATGATACAAATGCTTATGAAAGTGCTCATAAAATTCACTGTAAGAATTCATATCATCAAAACAATAAGTAAGAAAAGTACAAAAAATAAATGATTTATATTACTAATTATCATGTTAATATAATGATGATGAACAATATTCTTTATCATGAAGACACAAACAGTGAAAATACACTTACTGTTAATGAGCAGATGAATGCTAAAAGTAACTTGTTTGTCAGATTATTGACAAATACTGAATTAAAAAATTTAAGTTGAATATCTTGTTGCACAAATTTAAAAATCAATAAATTAACAATTTTAAATATTGCACAGCAGATGAAAATTTTGCATGATGAGTTTTTGAAAACTTTTGCTGTATTCATACAACAAATGCAGCTGCAACTAAACAATCAAGATTAATCAGTTGTTAGTTAAGAACAATCTGAAGTCAGTGATTAACATGAATTTAATTGTTTCTGAATTAACAATTACAGTGTGAAAGTTCATGTCAGTATTACAACACATAAAACAAGTGAAAAAAATTCATATTCAAAAAAGCTTAATAATCAGATTATGCACTGTTCTTCAAATTGACAGAATACTGACAAGTGACATTATAATTATATATAAATGCAGAAGAATGAGAACAGAACTTGTGACATTTTGAATAAAAAATTTATTAATTAATTTTTGATACTTATCACAATTTCAGATGAGTGTCATCAAGTTCATTAAATAAATTTCAGTGAATTAGTCATCAGAAAATCAGCAATATATTATGAAGTTTTTATTAATGTTTTTCAGTTTGAAAAATAAATTATTTATGAAATTTATAAAATGTACAAAATACAAATTACTTCAGTTTCATCAAACAGTTTTCAAGATTGCAATCTAGAAAAACAATAATTTTATCAATTAGAAAATATAATATAAAAAGCAAATAATGTGTTTGCTGCACATTCAGATACATACATTAAATCAGAAAAGCAATTATTCTACATTAATAATTATATTGACTGAAATCAATTTAATACATTATATGCATCAAGCTTTGAGACAAATGAAAAACAACTTACAAATAAGTTCTCAATTTCTTCAGAGCAAAATTAACTTTCTTACATTTTTGTTCATTTGCTTATTCATCAGTCTTCACATCTGCTGGCTTGTTTATTTTTCATTTGTTTCTTACTAGCTCATTTATGTTCTTGTCACTTGTTTGATGATCTACACATACAGTTGAGCTGCACTAACAAAAAAAAAATTAATTTGCTGATGCTGAAATTCAAACTCACAATTTCAATTTTCTAGTAAATTTAATGTGTCAAAATCATTAATTAATTGATGATGATTTGAATGATAATGTCACAAAAAATGAAATCTGAGCAAATGCTATATCAGTTTATGAGATTCAGATCATGTAAAAAATATTTTACAATCATAAATTCTTCAATATATATGAAATTTTTATCACATATAGCTTGCAACTCAGAAAGAAGAAAAAAAAAGCAGATTGTTAATCATTACATCATAAAATTTATTTTGTTAATATCACATGACAATTAATGTTTAAAAATACATAACTTAAGTAAGACAGATTATTTCTAAGCAAATGCACACAAAGTTTCATAACTTTTTCAAGCTAAAAAAATCTCATGCTAGCTCATGAAAAGCACAATGCAATTATGTGAAATATTTAATAATTTAAGAAAGCATTCAGCAAGCTCAGAACTTTTATAACATTGATAATAAAATTTAAAATAACAAAAAAATATCTACAACTTGTTTGTATACACATCTGAACTTTACAATAAACTTAAAGCAAGCAGCTGATTAGTTCAGAAATGAAATTGCAATGTATTTATTTAATTGCAACATGTTTTTGTACATTAAATGTTTATAATAAAAAGTAAAAATTTATAAAATATATACATGATGACAGCAAGTTTTTAGCTTGAGTATTCTCAATCTGAATCAAGAATATTGCAGTCACATTGACAGATTTATGTCAGTTTTTGTATTTTCAATAATCATGTATTTAATTTCAAATTTCACTACATGTTAAAAACAAAATAGCATCTCAACATCATTCAATCTCTGAATCATTATACAAGAAATTAATTTCATATAATACATTAATATTTTTTTACTAATAATACTGCAAATTACTTTCTGTACTGCTGTACATCTGACAGTGAATCAGCAATTATTTTTTGATTAATATAATTTTGTTGTGTTGATTTCAGTTCATTTGATAATTTTTTCAGATATGTTGATTTTCATTCAGAGAACTCACATTTCAGATCATTGTTCATCAAATATTCATTTCAATAAAAATATTATTATGTGTTTCTTTCATTCTGTGTAAACTGATGATTCAGTTTTTGCTAATCATTTATCAACAACATACACAAATGTCTTCAAAATTCAGTATGAATGTTGACTTGTTAATCAACTTGAACAGTCAACAAAATAATTCACTTGTTGTAAAAAATTAAATTACTCTGTCAATAGTGTTTGATGATTATGAACAATAATTCATGATGTATCAGATGAATCATGAAGTTTTAAAAAAATTTATTAATTTCAGTGAAACATTTATTAAATGTAACATGATGCTTACTGTGAGATACTGAACAGTATCACAAATTAAGCAAAAACTGAGTATTGATAATGATGAATACACATCATTATGTGAAGCAATGAAAGATGAGCTGAGCAAGAAAAAATTAATTGAGAATAAACTCAGTACTCATCAGAATAAGCAACAGCTGCAGTTTATTATTGATAAAATTTTGAACAATTCACAATATCAACAAATGTTTCACTTTATTTCAATGTCACAAAAACAGTGAGTTTTAATCACAATTGCTCAACAATGCAACAACAATCAAAAACATCATCATAAGTTTAGAAAACAACATTTCAAGAATGTTTATTTAAAAGACTGCAATCAATGCAACACAATACAAAATGTGAAAAAATCAGCAGTACTAAATTATGAATTTTTAAAATTCACAACAACATTGAAGTCTGATGTGTTAATCTCTTATATGTTACAAAATGTTGCTCTAAAAGTTTCAGTGAGCTATAACAGTGACTTGAATGAAACAAGAAGTATGACACTACAATCAATGTTTGTCATTATTCAACATCTGAAGAAGCAAGAAACAATGATTTGCATTATTAAGAATCTGATGTGTCTTCATTTTTTAAATATATTAAATAATAATGATGCAGTATTTCAAAATGTTACTGTGATTATGTTATTAAAATATGAATAATTAAAACAGTTGATGCAGCAGAAACTGTAAATTAATCTGAATGAGCACAAATTGTGATACTGAAATAAATCAAAAGCTTTAAAAATTTATGATGAATATTTTTTTTAAATAATATTGAAAAATATGCATCACAAACAATGAAAGCAGTTTCAGTTTTTTTTTACTAATTCATCAGATATTGAATTATTTTTGTATTTTGAAATTGAAGATGAGCTGAATCATATGTTATGACTGAAAATTAATTTTATTTTAATAATTTAGTATTTGTGATTTCAAAAAACATATTTGATCTTAATTTTTATGTTATTCTAATTAATCTAAATATGTTAAACATTTGTCATAAAAATCTGATGTGAAGACAGATCAGTTTTTCTGACAAGTTATTATTAAATCAAAAAACAACATCATAATAAACAATTTGAATTATTTTATTGATGCAAAATCAGTCATCACAATTTGTCACAAATTTTACTAAAAAATTATGTGAAAATGCTAAAACATGTTTTTTCTGCTGAATTAATCAGTTTTAGTAACAATATATAAATATATCAAAACACTTTCAAAATCTTCTGAAGATTTCTGGTTTCATTCTACTTACTGCACAATTTGAAATATACTCAATGAGCTTTAATTCAAGTGTTTTTGTTTACATCTGAAAGCAAAATAAAATTGATTATTTAGCATTCACATTGATAAATTGTTTTTATTTATTGACAATATTGTTTTACTTACTTAATGTTTGAAGCACAATGTGCTCAATCATGATCAAACACATTGTGCTTGCAATTCAAATCATTCATCACTTATAATTAGTTTCAATTGACATTGATCAATCTGCTTAAATATACAAACTAATAATCTGACAACAACATGCTTTCTTCAAGATGTCAGAATTTTGTAACATCAAAAACTAAGCAAAAACAACATTTTTTAAATTTTATGTTTTCAAATAAATCAAAATTTTCTTGCAGCACTGCAAGTAAAAAATATAAGCAAATAATATGTATTATTTGATTATAATTTTTTTGTTATTAGTTAATATTTTTCTGAAGCATATGTGATGTTTAATGTGTATACAAAATCATATCAAACAAAATTCACAGTTCAATGCTAGTTCAGAATCAAGTGACTCACAACTACTGCTAAAAGTTGTTCAGCATGAAGTGATAAAATTATTAAATAATCATGCAGATGACAATGAAGATGACAATTACTTTAATAATGACAAGTTAACATTGAGTGAAAATGAGAAAGAATAATTTTTTTCAAGTGATCATTCACTGTCAAGAACAAAACATAATTTGATTGTCAGACAGCAGTTTCATTCACAATATAATTTTAATGAATCAAGTCAGAATTTTGAATTTGATGTAAATTGTGAAACTGAAGTTGATTGATTGTTTTTTGCTTTTCAAATTAAAGTATGAACTTATGTTAATTAAATGTTATTTAAATTAGAATTCACAATTTGTAACAAATAAAATCAAATCTACAAATCATTCTCAACAATTTTTTTATGTTAAAAATTCAGACTTAAATTAAGATGATAGTGTCTCTGAACAACAGTCAGATAACTTTTATAATTCATTTTTATCAAGTACACAATTAATAAATTCTTCAACACAAAATGAAAATGAAGTGCAGAATTCTGAAAATGAATTCACAGCAAATCAAGTGACATTATGAAAAAGTTGTAATTAACATGACAAGATGAATATTTTCTCATGAGCAGATAAAAATGTATTTAAAATAACTTAAGTGATTTTTTATGTGCAGATCATAACAGCAGTCAATATTGATGAAAGAAAAAATATTACATTATCATCATAATCAGAATATTTAAATGCAGAAGTCATTAATAATTTTATGCAATCAACATGAACAAAAAAACTGAAACTGCATAATAAGCAATTTTCAACAACAAATTTCAGTGTTAGCAATAAGAAAGCAATTTCTTCAATTCTGATATTTTCAAGAGCAGCAGCAAGAAAGATGACAAGTTTTGAGTTTTCATTATCAATAACAAATTGTTTATACAAAATCATACTGATAATATATAACTTTATGATGACATTGAAATGTGACAAAATCACTTGATGAATAAATTTTATAAAATTGTTCAAAATTATTTCAATTTTCAGCAAATGAAAAACTGCAAACAATTGATTGATGATTTTCTGAGAAATGACAATTTTATTTGTGAATTCTGAAAAAAAAAATAAACACTTCTTCAAATTATAATATGATTTACTTGATATCACAGTTTTGACTCATTAATGTGTGTGATATAAAAAATGACAAACAGCAGTTTCTAGCTGAAATACTTATCAAAAAAATATTCAAATGTTTTTTTTATACAAAAAATCAAAAATTAGCATTTAACTGAGCAACAAAAAATCTGTTTGATTTTCTCTTAAGAATTTTTATTTTTTTTATCACAACTGACATAAAACATTGCATACAAAAATGAAGTGATGATATTCATGCAATTTATTAATTTAAGTATATTAATGCAGAAGACAAATTAATTGTCTTCTGCAATCAAAATATTCATGTTATCAATTTTAATTTTTGTTTATTAATGCTACTAGTGAACTTTAATCAAATGTGACATATCTGACTTTTTCAATCAGAAGTAAGATAGTTCAAAATTCAAAATGTTTTGCTTCAGAAAGTGAAGAAGCACTGTGATTACAAACAACATATACAAAAAACATCAACTGTACAAATCATCAAGAATAAATATGCAAATCAACTTGATGATCTTGAAGAATTTAATGAGAAATCATCAGATGAGACTGAAACAAGTTATGATTTTATCACAAAAGTTATTGATATTTTTAGTAATAAAAAAAATGAACATCATATTGCAGAGTTTCTTGCAGAAATGTGTGTTTCTTAATATTTATGTCAATATATTCATTCTGACTTGAGTCAATCAGCAATCATTAAATACAGTTGAGTTTTTTCAAACTGCACAAGAAACTTAAAATGATTGTTTTGTGTGACACAAAATTAATATATCACAAACAATGCTGCTTGACAAATTCAGTGTTATTCTCAATCTAGATCATCACTGATCTAAATTGAAAGATTTCAAGATGATTGTTTTATGTGACACAAAATTAATATATTATAAACAATGCTGCTTGACAAATTCAGTGCTATTCTTAATTTAAATCAGCAATGATTTAAATCAAAAAATTTTAAATGCTGATATTTTTTTGTTGTACAATTTTAAATTACTTAATTAATGCATAATGTTTTTCTGATATCTGATTCACAAAATATACATAATACTTATATTTCTTTAATCATGTTAAATTCATGTGTTTGTTTTTCAAAGTGTGATGCATTTAAAATATTGTTATTGCATTTGTTGATTTGACTGTAATTGATACTTGAGAATATATGAACAGCAGTGTGTATTTTGTACATATACAAGACAGTAAATGCTACTCAAAAAGCAGTGTGCTTTCATGAGAAAACAATTGATTATAATAACAATACAAAAAAACAAATGATTAAAGCAAAGCAATAAAGTAATAAATAAAACATTAATTTCTTTTCTCTGTAAATGTTAAATCAGACTTTGTAAATTGCTTCATGTTATAAAATAAACTACAAACATCATATATTTCACAGTACTAATACAAGAAGCTGATAATGATGTAAATTACAGAAATTGTGCAGATGCATGAAAGAAAGCATAGTGTTCAACAGCAGAGCACAAAGTTAGTAAAACAACTTTAAAAGTTATGTGCAAGAATAAAAGCTAGATGCAGAAATAAAAACTAAATGCAGAAATAAAAGCAAGATGTTACATGAAGAAGTTTTAACTGCTAAATACTGCATCAACTTGCAAGAAACTTCAGAAATTGCCAGCAATAATTTAAGCTGTTGTTAAAGCTCATGATTTTAATAAAAATACTGTATTAATATTGTTGTTTGTTCAGTCATGAGCCTTATTGAAGCAGAATCAAAATGCTCAGAGCATGCTTCAAACATAAAACTCATGCTCATTAGCTTTATAGCAAAATCAGTTTGAGGCTAGCTCAGAGCTCTTTTCATATTTGCTGATGAAACAGAAATAATGAAATGATTGATGAACATGAAAAAGCTTTGTCTAGCAGTGAAAGTCAAGATGATGACTCATTGATTTTTGAGCTGTTTAGTAAAAATCTTGAAACTTCTGTATTTGTGAAAAAATAATTTGATACTGTTTCTGTTAATGACTTTTTTATTGACAATTTGTTTAAAGCTCATCATTTATTCAAGTTGATTTGTAACATTTGTTCAATTTCAAAAACTGTAGATAATCAATTTGTGTTTGTTGACAGTTTTTTAATTTATGAAAATTTCACAAACATTAAATATATTCTGCAGAAATGTGAAAAAGTTTTGTTTACACTGAAAGCATGTATCAATGTTCTTCAATGCATCAAGTTGTGAGCTTTTTTTCTTTTTTCATAATCATAAAATGCTTGTTGATTTTTTTTCTTTCTTATTAAAAGTTTTGTTGTTTTGTAAATAATTTATTAAAGTAATTTTTTGCAAGCAATCAAATTCAGTTTTTATTTTCAATTTTCATCAGTTTTTAGCAAGTGTTTTTAATTGATATATTAGTGCTTCTGACAGCAAATTATGATATAACAACATTAAAATTTCATTCTGATGAAAGTCATTAACTTTCTCTCTCAATTGTGTCATTATCTCTCTTCTCAACTTCTTCATTACTTTTTTTTTTACTCAAATTCTCAACTTTTTTCATACTACACATCACTCTTTTATTTTCATCAATATCAGTCATTTCAACATTCATATTTTTTTCATTTTCAGAAACATTTTTCTCTTGTCTGACATTATCAATTTTTTGTGAATAAAATTTTTTCAATTAATTTTCTGAAACTGTTTCAGCAATTTTTATTTTGTCAAGTTTTTCAATGCAATAAGAGTTATGTTTTTCATTGATCAAGATGATTTGATAAGATTTCAATCATTGAAAGTGAAGTTTTTGCATTTTTGACATATCTTTATCATTTTTGATGTGATGAAAAGTCATCAATTTTCTGATTTTCAAAAATTCATTGTGTGTCTGATGTGCATCATCAAATTAATTTTTGTTTTGATATTACATTCATTTTATTTGACTGACAATCTTTTCAACATTCTGATTTTGTTGTTCAATTTGACACACTCACATTGCTATTAAATCTGAAATTGATCTTACAGTTTGTCACAAAAGAGTTGCTCATGTCATTATTTCACACTTGATAAAAAAAACTGTTTCTTGATTCATTAACACATGATAGAGAAATATGTTTGTTGTTTATTTGACAGTGATTCAATCAGCAAGAAAAGCAGCTGATAAATGTTTTATTCACTTTTTTTCTGTTTCATCTGTTATTTTTGACAATTCATTTTTAATTGATTGATGATTTCTTTCAATCATGCCATTTGCACAAAAGTTATAAACTGATATTTGAACATGTTTGATTTTATATTTTTTTAACAATTTCTTGATGATTTTTTTGTTTTCAGAATTTTCATCAACAACAATTTTGTTTGAAAATTCTCATCAACAAAAAATATTTTCATATATAAACTGAGCAATTGCATCAGCTGTGATTTTCACAAAAAATTTAACTTTAAATCAGTCAGAAAAATTACATTGAGCAACAGCAAAAAAAAATTTTTCTTTATCAGACAGTATATAAACAATGTTGATGACAATCTTAATTCAAATAATTAATACTCAAGTTGAGTGCAAAATTTTTTTAATATGTGTTGAATTTTTCAGTTGACATTCTCTGCAGATCTAAACATATTGCTTGACATCAAAATATATTTTTTTTCATCAGTATTGATTTGACAACAGTTTATAAATTTTTTTTTTTGATGCTTAAATTCATCATGTAAGACTTTAATCACTTCTGTTTGCTTTTCAGAATCATTGATAATATGTTGAAAAAATATATTCTTGTTGACACATCAGAACAAGTGATTTTCTTCAACTGCAAATTTCAAGATTTTTTTTTGAAATACAGTGAAATTTTTTATCAAGTTTTTTAAATGACAAAGTGATGTCAAACATCACACAATCATCTCAAATTCATTAAAGTAAGATTCATCAAAAATCTGCAGATCAACTGATTCATCTTCAATTTTTGTAACATTAATTTAAGCATAAAAATGTTTCAATTTTGCATTAATAAAATTTTCAACATTTTGAGCATTTTTGTTATTTTCATTATCTTCAGTTTTTAATTATCTTAATAAGACATTGACAGCAATGTGTTTCAAATCAGATATGTGCTTGACATTAAAATTAAAAAAATATATTCAAACTAATCAACTGATGACAAGAACTTCAGAAAAATTTGTAGCTATTCAATTTAATTAAGCAACAAAGGTTCTGACATTGATTTTCAGAGTGAAATGAATTTCATAAATTCAATATTGAAATTTTTTTAAAGCTTTCAACACAGCATGACATTTTCACTTTTCTGCATTATAATTTTTTTTGAATTCTGATCAGATTTCTGAGTCAAATCAGACTGAATGACATGCATCTTGTTGAAACTGCATGAGAATAACATCTCATTCATGCTTGCTTGCATTAACAATGATAATGATTTTCAGTGAATTGACAGTATAATCAAGAAAAAGAATTGTTGAAAAAATGCTTAATTTTTTTTTAAGAGTATTGAAAGCATTGTTTTATATTTTTTTTTAATTTCATTGAATATTTGTGTGAAGCAGTTGATACAATGATTCAGCAATTCAGTCATAATGTTCAATACATGCTTGATAATATCTGATAAAATCAAAAAATTTTCTCATTTCTGAAGCATTCATTGATGTTGATCAGTTGATAACTTTTGCAATTTTTTTTTCATCAGATTCTCAATCATTATAATTACATACTTAATCAATGATTTGAATTTCAGACATTACAAATTAAAATTTTTCAGTTGAAACAATTTCTTCAGTCATCTCACAATATCAGATTGTTGTGTTGAGATTCTAAAAATGCTTCATGATATATTAATGAACTTTAGAAACAATTTCTTCATCATTGTATCAGATTTTTGATTCAGAAACACTGATATTGTTTATAAACACTTAAGCAATTTTTGATATCATATTATCAAGAATTTTTGTCATCACATGAACAAATTGAGCAACAGAGTTGATTGTCTCTTGAAAAACAATTGTTTGTTGAAAAAAATCAAGTAATGTTATTATGACAGTTATATCTTGATTTTTCAGATGTAATTTCAAATGATTATAATCAGAAAAAAAATTAATAAAATTAGCAACAATTATACTGACAAAGTTTTCAGCAAACTCATCAACATTTGAAAACAATTTAACATTTCAAATTGTGTGTTAATTCATAAAAATTGCAGAATTAATAAGCTGATATTCTGATATTTTTTTTTCAACAACAAATCATGAATTTTGATAAAATTTGTATCAAGATTCAAAAATTTCAGCAGCAATTTGAGTTTTTAACATATCAGTGATTTTTTTTTCTAGTGCACAAGAAATTTAATAATCAGAAACTTGTCAAGCTGTATGTTTGACTGTATGAATTTGTTGCAGAAATATAATTTCTAAATGTATTTTTTTCATATTGACAAAGCTTCAAGTTATATTTTTTTCTTGATGAAACAAAACTGTCAACAAGACTTTTTTTTCTTGTGATGTTAAATTTAATTCACAAACAATTTTATCAATTCATTCAGATGTCAATTTGATTCAGAATGCAAAATTCACAAAATGAGATTGAAAAAACTTGAAATACTCAGTGAATTCTTGTTGATTAAACTTTTTTTCATCATATTCATTTTTATGATATTTGAAAAAACAAATTTTGACTCAATCAATAAGATCTTCAGATTTAGATTCATCAGATTCACTCAAGTTGATGAGTTTCATTTTGTTTGTTTTGCACTTTCTCATTGTTTTGATTTTGAATTTATGATAAAATTTATCAACTCAACTAGCTCACTTGCTCAGTTTGAAATTTTTTAATTATTTTAATGTTTTGTACTCAACATCATCATTTTCTGATTTTTCTGCAAATTTCAGCATTTTTTTCATTTTTTGCCTGACTTCACATGTGAGAAATATTCAAGTTCATATGTCACAAAACTTGTCAAAAACTTTTTTTGATTTTTTAAAATCATTATAAATGTTTTTTTTATTATCTTCTAACTTAACTTCAGAGTTTTTTGATTGTTTCTTGTCAACAGCAAATGCATGCTCTAATTATATACATTTGCTTTCTAATTTAAAAATTCAGATTGTCAGACTTCATCTCAATGCTGTTAAGTAAAATTTGTCACAACAAAAATTTTGAATTGAATTATTTATTTTTTATCAAACAAGTAAATATGACTCATCACATTTTTTTTTTCATCAGTTTCACAATTTTAATTCACTGACATTTGTCATGATTGTTTCAGAATAAAATTGTGATTTTCTTCATCAAAAATCAGCAATGAGCAATGAATAATTACATCATCAATTTTCACTGAAACATCATCACAAACACTGACACATAACATCAAGTTCTTAATTTGATCAGTGATAATAATTTTTTCTTCAGCAAGAACAAACAATTTTAATTGCTTTGCAAAATTGAAATTGATGCAATTGATCTCAAAATTATTATTAATAATGATTTTTACAACTTTTTTATTGACACTGACAAAAGTTTTCAAAACAGTGACAGCATATATTGAGTTTGAGTTGTTAATCAGAACTGATTTAAGTTTATTAATTTTTTAATGATTGATTTTGATGTTGAAATTTTTGTTGTCATTTTTTTCATTTTTTGCAATCAGTATTAATTTAAAAAAAACATAGTGAACATAATTTAAGCTTCTGAGAACTTCTTACATGATAACATTCACAACTGAAATATCAAGCATTTTGTCAATCAGATTCTTAACATTTATTAATTTTCTCAATTCATTGAACAATTTTTGCATTAATTGACAAGATGCTTAAATTTTAACATTTTTCATATTAATATTCTTATTAACAGTTTTTTTTTAATTGATTTTTCAAATCAAACATGCTTTATTTCTGATTCATCAATGTGATTGACAGAAACATGAACTTGCACTTCAGAATTGACAACTTGTTTTAAAATCTTATAATTATTTTGTTGATACATTTTGACAGCAGAAATGTGTGATTTCTCAACTCTGAATTTTTTGATATCAGAAACTGTATATGTGATATCAACAAAAATATTATTTTCATCATCAACATCACTGTCAAATCATTCTTCATCAGTGTCATTGACTTCAGTATTTGCATCAGCATTAAATTTTAATTAAATAACTTGCATCTGAGCTTGAAAATTTGATGATTTTTCTTTATCTTGTTAATTTATTTCAGAAGTTTTTTTTTTTATTTTTTCATGATGAAGATATAATTAATGAATGACATAAACTTGTAATTTATTTTATTTAATTTCAATGATAAAATTTTCTTTTCTTCATCAACTTACACACAAATGTTTTATTTTTTCATTAAAATAAATTTTATTTTTAGTTTGATTTTTCTGAAAATGTGAACAAGTATTCTGATGACATTCTTCATTTTCACAATAAAAGCATATCATGTTGAATTTTGCTTATTGAGATAAAACAAGTGTCTGATGTTGTGTTGATTTTTAAAACATTGAAACAATTGATTGAGATGAAATATAATTGTTGATTTCATGAATTCTTCAATTCATCTGATTAGCAAAAGTTTGAATTGATAATATCAACATTTTCATTTGTTTTGTGATTTTTTGCAAATCATTGATGTAATTCATCTTTGACCATTGCTGCTTCCAGAAGTGGCCCCTTCCACATTCAGTTATGACTGTTTCTGATCTGATCTAGTGTTTATTACTGACTCCTCACTGCTTTTAGATGTCTATAAATACTTCTGTCTTTCTTGCTGTTTTGGTTGTTTGTTTGATTGTCTTTTTTTTTTTTTCAACATTTTTGATGACTGCTCTTGCTTCAACTAGAAATTCATCTTGAACTGCTCTGAATCCTTCTGAAGCTCTTTCACTCATCACTTTTGATTTTTTTTCTTTTCTTCTTTTCTTCAAACAAGACTGAATCATCATGTTGCTTGTGCTTGTCTACTGCTTACTCTTGAGATCTTGCCAATGCAGTTTCATCTTTTCACTTTTCACTGGTTGACAGTGACTACTCATTTGCTGTGACTTGCTTTTCTGACTACTGTGTCTTTGTGTCCTTCAGTCTTCTTTTTCTTGCTCTTGCTCTTTTTGAGAGATCTCTCATTTTCATCATCAATCTCTCAAACTGACTGACTGTTTCTGTTGTGTCTACACACAAGCATTCTGACATTTGCTTTCAGTGATCTGCCATTCTCATTGCATGATGTCTCAGAGCTGTGAAACTCATTTTCATTGATCATTTTAAAATCACTTTTGTCACTGTGTTGAGCAGAGCTGTGACTTCTGAATTAAATGATTGTTTACTGAGATTTTCTGAGTGACATAATTTGTGGATGACACAAACTTTTTCTCTAGAACAACTGCAACTCTTTTCAGAATGAATTTCTGATCACATCACAATCTTGACTCAATTACAGAAACAACATGCTGGCAAGAGTGAGTGCAATCTTTTGAGTCAACAAGATTCAGTTTTGAATGAGATGAGCATATGCAGTGTGACAATTGCATTGAACTCAAGAAAGTGACTTTCACCAGTCTGAGCTGTGCATTTTCATCAAACAGAATTTGTTTTCTGAATGCCTGCATGTGCTCATGAATGTGATGATCTATGATTACATTGAGGCTTCTTGGCTCACTTCTCTACTGTGTGCCTGTGGAGATCTTTGAGTTTGCAGTTTGCAAGACACACTTGTATGTGAGGTATGAGTGTCTCAGCTCATCATGAATATGATGAGAGTAGAGGCAAAATGTTGTTTGAGAGCTGATGATACATTTGAATTGAAAAATTGTCTGATTTACTCTGCTTTTCTGTCTGTGGCTTCTTTCTTTCTTCTCACTGCATGTGGAAAGAATAACTTTTGAATGACTAGCAGCAGTGGTAGGCTTTTCTAGATTCTGTGTGCTCATTGAATTTTTCATGTCACAGAGAGATGCAGATTGTTGCACAAAATTCTTGTTAAAACTTCAAACAATTTTCTGCTAATTCTTCATTTGTTTCTCATCTCTACAACCAACATTGTGTGACTCAAATCTACTGAGCAATATGAGTTTTCAGATTTTCAATCTCTCCAGCTTGTTTCCTGCTTTTCAGATAAATCTTCATTTTGTTGAGTGTGATCTGATGAAGTGCAGCCAGAAATCTTTGAGAATGATTTCATCAACATCAACAGCTGTCATAATCTCTAGTGTCAAGCACATAAAACAAATGCATCTGAATTTCAAAAATGTGCTTCATACTCCTTCTGCAAGACAATCTGCTTCATTCTCTTCATTTTCTTCTTGATGCTTGTCTCTTCACACTGTGGTTAAGAAGCAGCAATCAAACCAGACTGAAGATGAAGAGAGAAAGAAGATCTGTGATGGCAACACATCTGACAGAGAGCAAGATTTGCTTCATGAGCTTTTCTCTGAGAACAACAATGACAATAGTGCTGATCTGAACTTTTTGAATATCAAAATCTTCAGTGAACTGAATGAAGTGTGTTCTTTGAAGAACAATAAGACTACAGAAAATCACTCACTGCACAGCTGTCTAGAAAATGACTGTGATGCATCTGATGATGATTTTACTTGACATCATGAGCAGATTTCACTGACAAACCACAACTTGTGCACTGATGACTCTCAGAGTATCATTTACACATTTTGTGTTTATCATTGATTCTGACTTATTTTAGACATTCTGATTCTTCTAGATGATAATGGTGCAAGTCTGCCTTCACAGCAATTCTCTTTGCCAGATGACAGCACAGAAGAGACTGTGCAATGCAGTTGTGATGATGAGCAACTGAACTTGCCTGCTCATCATGCAGTGAAAAGAGAATTTCAGTCAGATGACAGTGACAGAGATACAATGCTCTCTTGCACTCATCTCTCAACACATAAGCACAAGCATTTCTCATTGCTGAAAATTGACATGATAAATCTCACTGGAACAACTCTCAAGAGTTTCAGATTATCTAAGCAGCAAATGATGTCTCAGCCTGCTTCAGCTCAACAGTATTGCATGTTTGCTGATCAAAAAGATCAAGATGACTCTGTCTGAAAGTACAAACACCTCATTGACTATGAGATGATAAATGAGATTCTGATGATTCATGTGGCCTGGCATTCTATCTTGAAAGTGGCTGATGACTTCTCTGTCAAGAAGATGAAGGAGGCTAAATGTTGACAGCAGAGGCAGCAGAAGCAGAATTGCAAGAAAATGATGAGAAGAAAAGTGAGCAGACTGAAAAAAGCCAGAATTGAATAATAAATATGTAGATTAATGAATCAAAAAGCCAGCTGGATCAATGTGTCTCAGCTTTGATTGAAATTTGTCATGCAACTGTCTCTCACTGATTTATTTCTTTTAATCATGATTAATGAATCATTCTTGATGAATGTCTTTCTCTCAGCAAGTGGCAAGAAGAAGGTTGAACATTTTCACTCAGATCTGCTAACTCAATAGTGATGAGAGATACATATTCATGACTTCTCATAACTGTATTCTATGCTGACTAGAGAAGTGGAAAATCTGAACCTCAGCTGTGAGAAATATCAGAAAATTCAAGTCTTAATTCATCAGAAGACTGAAAGAGTTACTGATCTTTCTGCAATTAATAATTTATCAATTGATAATTTGTATGCCTCTCATACTTCAATGAGCAATCATCATGAGATATTTGTAGATGTAGAAAGCAGTATACTCACTGTTACAGAAAAAAAGTGAGAGATTTTTGATTCTATCAGATCTTGCTTTTGAAAGTAAATAGAGTTACTCACTGTGTTTGATAAAGGCAAATAAACATATTACACAGAGCCTTGCAGAAAGCAGTTTTGATCATATTTGAAATATCATTTGACATACAGTCTTGCAGAACTCACTGTTTTTTTTTCAATGCTTTCTCATTTAAATTGATTTTGTATTTATCTTAGCTCTTCCCCAGTTCATACAATAATCATATTTGTTTGTTTTAAATTTAATTTGAAATTTGACAGACAAATGATGAACAACAAAAGCAAAAAAGAATATGAGAAGACACTTATACCACAGATAGCAGCAATGTTGGGTTCAGTAGTGATTATTATATTAATGTTGCAAGATGAGGGTTAGATTTTTTCTGTACATCAGATTCATGTTTACTGTCATGATGAAAAGTGACTGCCTCTCCAAAAATCATTTCAGCAGCATTAACCAACTTTCTAACAGAACATTATGCAAATTCAGACAGAAGATTTCATTTTGATCTGCTTCACATTCTTTAGTTCTCAAAGATATTGATTCAAGAATACAAACACTTTGATGTGAGAGATCTTTCTGAATGTGAAGAGAATCTGCATCAATTGACCAGTTTGATGAAAAATTTCTCATCAGACATCTCTACATGAAGACTCAATGAAGATGTGCAGCAGCTAGTTTCTAAAATATTATCTGAACTAGAGAAGGTAGGTCTATATTTCTTTTGCTCACTTGTGTTTAAATGATAAGAGCTCACAAATTAATACCAGCTCAGTGCAATTTTATGAAAAATTGATAGCTCTTTGATTGTGTTTGATTTTGCTTCTTCTTCTTTCTCAGCACATCTGATTGCTTGAAAACATTGCAAAAAAGACTGAAACTCATATTCTTGTCTGTGAGTTGAAAAAACATTTTTTTATTCACATGCTCTGACTGTATCAGTGCACTGTTCTAGCATTTGATATTGAAATCAAGAAACAGTCTCTGCATTTGATTCTCAAGTGATTGTTTCTACTTTGACACTTCAAGATTGATGTGGCTTTCAAACATCACTGGCTCTGCCAGCTGAAATTTCTGTCTCAACACAACATTTCTGTAGATTTTCTCCACAATCAACTGCACATAATTCTTCACTGCATCATGCTTGTAATACTGAAGGTTCATTTCTGCTGCAAATGATCTTGCAAACATAATTCAACTGATGGCAAGAAGAGAATTGTTTTATTAACATGAATGAAAAGTGTTTATAAAACACATTTCAGATGAAATACTGCTGGTCCATAAATTTCTCTCAGAAAATGATTTGTGAAGAATAGTAGCATTTAGTTGTCTTTGCTGTCTTCTCTTGTGTGATCTCAATGAACTTGATAATGATGCTGATTGTTAACAATAAATCATGACAGTTTCAAATATATGCACTCAAATCTGCTGAGATGAAAAACATCTCTGCAGTTTTTTGTTGTCATTGCTTCTTGAATGCTTGAGCTTCTGCAGCCTCTCAACATTGTTTTTTTTCTTCAATTTGTTTTCTCAGTTGTGTGAAATCATTCATTCTGCTGAAGTTTTGCTGAAATATGATTTCAGTATAGTGATCTTGTTTATTTTGTGTTTGATACTGATGTGAAGACATGTGAAGTTTGATGTGGCTTTCAGTAACTATGAGTGATCTAGCATCAAGTATTGTCACATGTCATAATAGCCATTCAGACTTATTTGAATCTGCAAAATTGCAAAGTTCTTGAGTCAAAAAATTGTTCTAAAATCATATCAAGTGCATGTAAAAATGCAGAGTGTCTGAAATAGCATTTGTAATGCTACATAGTATGAAGCTGAAAGTGACAAAAATCTGTCATGCTGATAAAATTCATGAGTATATCTCACAATCTCCTGACTCTCTACAGCTATTTCATCATTTTTGTTTTGCATCATCAACAAATTCAGTTATCAGAATGCTGTTCAGCACAGACAGAAAATCATCTGTGAGAAGTGATTCAGATGTTCAAAGAAAGTTTTCTGAGTAGAAACTGCTCTTGTTCACTGCACTTCAATATGAAGAGCTGGACTCACACAATCACAGAAATTTTTCTTCATCAATCATTTCAATCAGTGTCTACTGTACAATCTCTGCTTCATCACAAATTTTTCATTTGTGTTCATGTTTTTTGACTTGAGTCTTCTTCTACTTTAAGAAAGCTAGTACTCTAAGTGTGGTTTGTATTCTTCAAGAAACAAAAATAACACTCTGCAAAAACAAAGTCTCTTGACTTCTAACTTGTGTGTTTCAACTGGCTATGATTGTTTGAAGCAGGCTTTTTTTTGTTTGCAGTCATCTGTGATGCCAGTCTCAACTTAAGCAGCACATATCAATTCATATGCTAAACAAAAAATCTAGTTACCACAATTATCATTCTTTGTTTGTCTTGAAAATGTGTTAGACTCAGAACAGAAAAAAGAAGCTGTCATGTTTTTACTCAGCTACAACATTGAGTGTACATCTTCTTTCAGTTCTCTGATATATAATGCATCATGTCTTCACAATATAATGAATATGCTGACACTGATACACAGTTTTTGTATAATCACACATTCTCTTTATTCTAAGTAAAAAAATGAAAAAATACTTGCTTTTGAGAAGATTAAATAAACAGTGTTGTTTTTTGAGAAGATTCTGCCTTTAATATATTGCCTGGTTAGAGTAACCACAGAGTAGAAATGATTTAATGATAAAACTATTGAATTGAGATGTAACTTCTCCTCTGGCAAGTATTCTTTTCTAATGTGTCAAGCTGCAGCACATTTTCATTTGAGTCAGCAGGCTGTAACTTCATGATGTTTGAGTCTGGTGATAGGTCAACAACAGAATTTTGAAAAGCATTGTCATTGACATTGTGCTAATTGAATGATCTGATGAATCAAATCTGAACTAAATGATAGCAAACAGAATGTCTGCAACTGTCATAATGAAGCAAAATTTGCAGTTTTTCTTGAACAACTCTACTAGAGTTCTGTCATCTTAAAAATGAAGAGTCATAAAAACAAATGAAATGAGCAGATTGAAAGCAAACTGCTTCAGTGATTGTGATCTAACTTGCTTTCAGATGCATTTCTAACAGATGATGAATTCAAGTGAGCTTTCTGAAGAGTTCACAGGTTGAACTGAAAAAATCTGCAAGTATATATCATGCAAACATAGTTGTTAGAGTTTGTACATTGAACCAAAGATGACACAAATTCTCTGACAGACTGAATTGATTGTTGCTCACATACTCTGAATGCATGGTAGAATTTTTTGTTTGAGAGTGAAAAATTTAAGTAGCAACTGTGATTCTCATGAGCATAGAAGAACAAAATGTTCTAAATCTAGTGTAATTTGATTTAAGTAGTTAGTTTCTGTAGAGCTGAGATATAGTTTATTAAATAAAAGATAGTTGAATTACAGAATTTAGACTGTTTGTTTGTTTTCTGACATAATTTCAGTGATGTGATCTGTGTGTTCATGTGGCTTCTGACTGAAAGAGTACTTTTTGCAGAAAAAAAAATAGCTCTGCAAACTCTGTGCTCAAGATTCAAAAATTTAATAAATTACAAAAATTCACAGAACTTATGACTCATGACCTGAAATACATCATCATTAAATGTGATGAAGTACCTTCAGAAAGACTCTTTGAGACATTGAAGATTTACATTGATAGACAAAGATTTGAAGAACTTCAAACAAAAAATGTGAAAATTGAAGCAATATGAGTTGAAGAGGGGAAGGCATGCAAAACTCTTTTCTATCATGAAGTGAATGTAAGTTGAACTCACTGATTGGCAAACAGTTGCAGATGTTAATTATGTAGTTTTCAAATATTTTCTGATTTGTACTCATTGTCAGTTGTACTTTTGATGAAGTTGTGACATTCAATCCAGAAATTATTTTCTGGTCAAAAAACAACCCCCAACTCTCATGTTATTCTGTCAGGCTGCTGAGTACAGTGTTTATCTATTGCATCATCATTAATGAAACTTTCACTGAGAGAAATGGCCTCTTTTACATTGTGTCAGATTCTCATTGAATGACTAGAGATGAAATTAATCTGACAGCAGCTGTTTCTATTTGTCTTGAACAAGGCAATATATTGCTTATGTCAGTGACATTAACAATTGATTATCTGAGTGAAGAAGAAGAGATTGATGTTTGAATGAAAGTATTGTGTTCACCAGTATGATCTCCAAAGCTAAGAACACTGATGACAACATACATAGTGAATTTTTACATGATGTGTTGAAGAACCAACAGATTCATCATGAATAATTCAGAAAGACAGAATTGTGAAATCTGAAATTGTGAAATACAATATTGAGAAATGCAGAATCAAGAAATGCAGAGTCAAAGAATGCAGAATTTCAAGATGTGCTATCTGATAGTGATTCATCATAGATCATCTGATCATGATTGTGAATTTGATTTGTTGTGAAATTGAAGCCTGTATGAGTATCTTGTTCACTGTTGATTGCTAAACATGAATAAGCACTGTAATTCATTGAAGAAAATCTGTCAAAATCATATTATTTCTGACAGAATTTGCAACTTCAACAATTGTATCACAGAATAGCTGAATTGAGATGAATTGTTGTGTATTCTTTCTGAAATTTTGATCTGTGAAATTGCTTGAATTTGTGTTGTGTTCTAAGACTTCATTGCTTTTATATTGTTCTGTTTTCAATGAATGATTCTGATGCTGCTCAGTTTGATTGTTGTCAGATCTGCATTTTGTGTTGAGAGAGATGACATGAGACAGAAAAGTCACAACTGACTTCATTTCTGAACTTATTGTCAAAATTCAGATTTGAGTAATTAACTCAAGATCTACTCACTGATAAAGAAAGAGTGGAAAAAATCATAATTTTCAGCCTCTAGTGACTGACTTTGTGAAGAGCTGCATGCAGCAGTCAGTAGGCAAGCAGAATCATTGAGCATATTTCTGAATTCAGAAAAGCTTTGTTGCATGTTGCTCTTAAATTCAGATGATGATGTTTCATGATACTGATGTAGTTTTCTTCTCTTACTTTGTTGTCTCAACTTTGTTGAATTCATGCATGTTGCTGTCTGATTTTTTATATTGAACTCTTCTCTCAGAAGTTCTGATGCTACAGCATCATTCAAGTCATTATGCACCACTGAGCTGTACAAATTGTTTGAACCTGCTGTTTGTATTTCAGATCTTAGCAAGCTTGACAATTGTGTGTTATGACTCTGTTCTTCAAATGCATTCAATTTATCAAAATCAACAGCACCATCCTGATGCCAGATTGCTGTATATGATGTATTTGAAATGCTCTGAGTAATAGTTTTTCTGGCAGTGGTAATTTCTAGTCATCAATTGTTAGACAAGAATATTTGATTTTTACAGAAAGTACTTACTTTCATACCACATCTCAAAGTTCAATCTCAGCATTAAAAATCAGTCTAATAAATCTATGAGAGAACCAATGATAGAAGCATTCCCAACAAGTAGAATATCAATAAACTGAAAGTATTGATTGAATTTCAATTTGTGAAATTTCATGTAAGTCAAAATGAGAACAGCTAGCATTTTTGTAGCAGCATTCTTCATTGATTCTTCAAGCTTTTCATGAAATAACTTCTCAAATGCAAATTTGTTTAGGCTCTCTCTGATGCCTCTACTAACCACATTTTGATACTCAACAGGAATATTCTCATTGGCAAGATAGCAAGAAATATTTTCATTTCTCTTAGGCATTTTTGATAATTTCAAGCAAATCTCATCTACTCTGAGAGGAAGTTTCTGATTTGCTTGTCAGAAAAAAAATTCTGAAGCATGTGAAAATTGAGCAAGACTCATCAGAAGTATTTTCTGCTCAGTAAAAATGCTGTTATCATCAACAATTCTTAAGAACTGAATCTGCTTTTCAATGAGAGATTCTGTTTTCTTGAGTATATTTTGTAGTTGTAGTTTCTCATTTGAAAACTGAGCAAGCTTTGATAAAACTTTCTTTATCTCATCAAGCAACTTGTTGAGGTTGAATTCAGATTCATGCTGATGTTTGCAGAGGCTGATGATTGATATATTTCTCACAGATGGCAAGATGATATCTGATAATGAGTTGTTTGTTGAACTGTTGCTCAACAGTGCTGAAAAAGAGGGGCAAGATGAATAGCTGCTTTTTGAAATAGTTGGCTGTATCTTCAAGTCAGCATTTTTGTTGATAATAAAGTTGACAACTGTCTTTGCTTGTTTTCAGAAGTTCAAATTGCAATAAGTATGAAGCAATTCACAAGAAGCATCACAAAGAATGCTCAAGATGTATAGCAGCTCAGATGCATCTGAAGAATGAAACATTGCATCTGCTTCTGAGTGTTGTATAGTAAAGAATGAATTTGGCTGTTGAGAATCATTGCTTCTTGAATGAAAACAGGCTGCAATCACACAGATGGCTTCACAGTGATAGAGATGTTAAAAGAATTGAAGAAGAAAAATTCCAATCAATCAAATTTTTGTTTTTCAGCATCAATGATAAGAAGCTGCATGCTGATTTAATGTCATCTAAGAAGACTACTAACTTCAGTCAGTGATCATTGATTTTGAAGCCACCAGAATCAACATTCAAATTTACTACATGACAAATTGCTCAGATGCATAAAGATGACTGATGATTTGATCATACATGAAACAAATATAAGAGATATCTTGTTGCATGAAGCTCATTTTCAATGCACAGCTTCTTTCACTCACATTGTCATTCTGTTGTGAAACTGATGATTAATTGTTTCAATAGCCTGAGAAGCCTCAGAGCTTTTCCACTACTTACTGCTCTTTCACTGCAGTTTTTCTTCTTGCATCATGACTGTGTTGTCTTTGAATCATCTGCTTGTCAACAAGACATTCACCACTCAAGAACTGAACTTTCAATATCTATTTGATACTTCTCTTGCCAAGATTGAAATTACCAAAAAAGTCAAGATCACTGAGATCATATTCAATGTGCCATGCAGCTCATGTTATTTTTGATTTATTTTGTCAAACAATGCCAGCTGATTTGGAAGTTGTAAGAATTGATCTTATCATGCACTTCATTTTCTTTTAGCTGATTATTCACAGCATCAGAGGCTACATGCTTATTTTGTGTGAAACTTTGAGATCTCAGCTGCAGCAATTTTACTTTGATCTGAACAAAATATTTTATGATGGCATTGTTGTGATTTCAGAAAGAGATGTAGTATAATTTCTGAGAGATACTGAATAAATCTTATTAACTGCATGTGTTCTTTCAGTTTTCTTTGTTGTTTGACTAGCAGCTCTATACATCTCATTTTTATTCTTCATGCTTTCTATTCATCAAAGTTTGAGAAGATTTTTGAAGTGTCAGCATGTTTAATCTGAAATTTCATTGAAGATTCAGGCATGCAGAAAGATAGATGAGATTAGTTGAGGGGGCACATAATCAATCTGATGAATGTCAAGACATGAAGCTGTAGTGTGGTAGTTATTTTTAGACAATCAAAAATGAACAAAACACCAGCCACCTGCTGCAATTGAAAACTGTTGTAAACTTGGGTTGTGAAGCTGGCTTGGCATACTGCATGAACATTAACTAGTTATTACATCAGTCAGCAATGACATTTGTTTTCATCTGACTCTTTTGTCTGTTCTGCATCTGATATTTCAAAATTGAATGCTATTTGCTTAGTTGATCATGATCTGAGCAGATTTTATTTTTTATTTCTGACAATTGTGTGTTCTTTCACTCTTTATCAGAATAGATGACTCTAGAATTGTATACTTTCTGAACAGTGACATGTTTGATGACCCCTGCAATAGAGAACAGCACATGAAACACTGATGAAGCAGTCAATGACTCTACCTGCTGTTCTTTATGATGACTGAGTTCAACTGAAGTGCTACTCTTCACATACAGTGAAAGATGCCAACTCTCAGCATCTTTGTTTGATTAGATGAATTCCTCACATGAATTAATCTTGATCATTGTCTTTCACTTGCTACAAGCAAATCACTTCTCTTGGCTCTGCCTGCTATTCAGAATGTCAAACTTAATTTGTTTCAAATTCACTCACTGTAAAGCATGCTGCAGCATTGATGAAATGCAAATCAAATGTGAGTGCATTTGTTGATCATTTATTGATTTCTGCTTGTCCACATTGTTATTTTGATGATTTACTTTGTTCTGAAGCTGCTTTCAGCTGGCCAGCAATTGTTTATTGACTCTTCACTACACAGCTGACTTTTTTTCAGAAGAATATCTGGCTTCAATTTCAATGATGAGATTGATGAGTATATTTTTCTCTCAATATGATGTGAAAGATCTGATGTCATTACATGAAGTGTCAGAACCTTATGATATGCTCATTCATTACACTTCAAGCCACACAAATCTGTCAATGTATGCTTGTGAGAAAGATGATGAAAGAGCTATTGCAAGAGATGCTGAATGAACACTGATGCAATAAGAAATGATGGCTAAGAGACTGGGGGTGAATGATATGCCAGGCCAATCAAGATTGAAATGAGTGGTTTGATGAGTTCTGTGTTTGATGAAATGATGTATAATTCATGTGATAACTTAGATTGTCTGTAATTTTATTGTCAGTACATATTTTCATGAAAGTGAATGATGGATAAGAATAGAATTAGTGTCTTTCAGAAAGAAAAATGCTTTGAACTACATGAATGCAGTAGAGTGCTTGTTGATTTCTATCATCATTGCAGTCTTCATATCAGGATTCTCAATGATCATGCAGTGATTGCCTGAAATCATCTTTAATTCAGGTGGTCATGCTAGATCTGAGCAAGAACATTAGATGAATCATCAAGAACCAGTAGAGAGAATGAAGTATGTATGAAGAACTGACTATTGCAATTCAGTTCAGATGATGAAGACTGCATTCAGAAGTTCTCTGACATCTGAACTATTAATATTAAGAAGTGTGATCAAAAAAAAAAAAAGAGTCATTGCAAAGTTTGAATGAAAGCATTTGCTATTTTTAAGTTCACTTGATGTTTCTCTCATTGACTGAAAATTTCAATCACTGCTGGCCATACTGAAATTGAGGATATTTAATGTATGTAAGCATTACTGTAATCTCTATGTGGAATTCTGATTTCATGTAGACTGGCTGTTATGATAATGATGCAGCACACTTTGCTGTACATTAACAGTGAATTTCACCAGTTAGTACACTCTACTATAGAATAATGTCAACTTGCTGCTGACCTATTAGAATGTGGAATTGACTATCAAAGTAAAATCAATCTATTCATTTCTAGTGTGTATATTACAATACATTACATACTAACATACATACACAATACAGTAGAAATCTGCAAAAACTGTGAAAAACATGAAATCTTCTACATAGTAAGAGCTGACAAAATTTATGAGAATCTCATAGTAAGAGCAGAATCTCCTACATAGTAAGAGCTTGCAAAATCTATGAAAATCATGAAATCTCTTACATAGTAAGAGCTGGTGAAATTTATGAGAATCTCATAGTAAGAGCTTGTGAAATCTATGAAAAACAGAGTGGCAGAGAAGAAATCTTCTAATAGAAGAAAATAAAAAAAGAAAGAATAGTTACTTCATAATGAAAATTTTTTCACTTTTTTTGTTATGCAAAGTACAGTCTCAATAAGTACATATTTCAGCTTTTATGTAGAAATGCCATTTCACATATTTCTGATTTATTGTAGCTATTACTAGCTATTACATTGACTTGACCCCTTTTGGGGTTGAGAGCAGATTGAGGATAAGTAATATTACCATTGAGAGCAGATCAATGTAATCTTTATGTACAAGAATTATTCAAAATTCTGGTATGAAGGCTGATTTAAATCATGTGTATATCTTCATAATTTCATGCAATGGGGTTGAAAGATCTTGATGCTGGTGCTAGCAGTGATTTCAACATTGAATCAAGATGAAACTGACTATCTGAGAGAAATGCTCTTAAACTTCTATTGCCTGACAAGCACTGACATGTCAGATAGAAGCTCTATCAATTACACTGTGAAATTGTATTCAAGATTCCCTTCTGAATCACACTTAGAAAAACTTCATCTTCAGAAGAGGTTCATCACTTCAGATAAATTATCACAAGAAAACTCTCAATCACAATTCAAGATCATCTCAAATGATGAAGCTCACAAGATATCTTCTGTTTCTGAAAAATATCTTTATGATGTTAATTCACTCATGTTCTCAGAGAAAATATCTGTCAATACATTAACTTTACAGTCAGAGATTCTGCAGATCTCAGAAGAACAATTAATTAATGAAGTTTGCATCATTTATGCTGAACTTGTTTTGATAAAGAAAAAATGTGTGAAAATTGATTGCCAGCAAGCCAACAACACTGCAAGCCTGAGTAACAAACAATGACAAGCTCTTATAGCTTTACACAGAACACTTCTTCATGAGCATCATGATTTCTTTCTGACATTTCAGCATTCATCAGCAAGTTCTGCTCTTCAGAAATTGGTCAGTTGCTATGCAATGTCAGCAAGAATGTGGTGACATGAGATTCATTTTCTTTTGAAACTTTTGCAACACAGGCTTCCTGAAGCATTGAATCATATGCTAGTCTTCATTCATACTGTTTATTTCATGATGGCCTTGCTACTCAAGAGTGTTTCAAGCTTTGAGAATACATGAATTGAATGCTTAGATGATTTGACCTGATACAGAATGGCTGTGAAAGAATCTGATCTTCATGACAGAAAGATTTGAGCTGAAGTTGCAAGATACTGATATAACAAAGCTGCTGATAAGTTTTCTTTGATAGAGAGAATTCAGCATCATCTTGCTGTTCTTGCCAGATCCAACATTCTTCAGCAGTTGTTCTTTTATTTCAAATCTCTAATCTGTGTTCAATTCTTCCCAAATATCAGAGAGTTTATTCTTCTTCTATTTAATCTTATTTTGAACTCAAAAAAGTCAATCATTCACTCTTCTGTGATGCTATTTTTTGTGAAAGCTCATGAAATTCTTTTTGACAATAAGTCAATACTCTCCTTTCTTGAGTGTGAACTTGAGTTCATGTCTCATTTAGGAACTCAGATTGATCATGTGAGAGCTAAGTGATGAGAGCAAGAAGTTTATATTGCATCTGCAAACTTTGCTTTTTTTTTTGAGTATGATGCTGATTTTATCTTCATGAGAATGTTTCTAAAAGCTGTTGAATCTTCTATTACCAGTGAAAATGTCAAAAAGTATTACTAGTTTACATCTATGTTTATCTTTATCTCTACCTCTCAGCTCTGTTTCACCTTCATCTCTAATGATCTTGACACATTTGAAAACTCAACTGAAATTATTTTCTATGCATCTTGTTTTACTTTCAATGTTCTTGCATTTGTTTTAATGTATGTTGGTGATAAAAATGTTCTCTCTCATATACATGTTTCATTAGCTTTTTTCTGATCTTTGACTCTAGTCTCTGAAGCAATGTTCTATGTTCAGAATGAAATATCATGGCACAATTTGATTATTTTTTTAAACACACTAAAAAATTTACAGAGCTTGAATGAATTTTATTTAAGAAAAAAAACTTTTTCTATCTCAGAAAGTGAAATGAGATGTCATCTATCAGAAAATTTTTCAATGTGTGAAATGATCTGAAGTCAGTTGTACTATTCTTCTGATTTCTTTCACTGCTTCTCTCTTGAGAATGCTGAGAAGCAGTCTTTGAAACTTTCAAGTGTTATCACATGTAGAGCTGAAAGATGTTTATGGCTTGAACATCAGCTTGCATCAGTGAGTTGATGAGAATTGTGTGCTAAGTATAGTACTGACTTTTACTTCATGTTGCATTTAGTTGAATGTGTGAATTGCATTTGATGAACAGCAAAAGATGTTTGTTTTAAAGAAATTTGAACTAGAGCTTGAAAAACATGCAGAACATGAATGCTTATCAGATGAAGCAGCACAATTTTTTGGCAACAGATGCTATGCTGTGATGAAACAGAAACAAGATATAAAAATGACAGATGCATTGTTTATGCAGACTGCTGAACAGAATTCTGAGAATATCTGACACTGAATGAACATGCAAGATCATGTCAATTCAGCTGACAAAATACTCAGTACTTGTTCTCTATCTGAAAGAGGCTGCTGTGCTGAATGAGATGTCTTTCAAGAAATTCAACATATGTAGCAACAGACACTCATCAAAACTGAAGTTTTCAGAATGATGAATTTGTGAGAAGCATTGTCAAAACTCAAACATGATGAAAGTCAGCTGAAGTCTGCATCATGAGCCAGCAACATGAAAAACAAAAAATTTCACTAGATAGAAAAGCTTAACTGATTTTCTTGCTTCTGACAATGCTTGTTGTGTGATCTTCACACAACACAATGATTCTGCATTGATTGTTTATGATGTTGAATTTTTGTTTAGCTTCTACTAGCTTGTGAACAGAGTCTCTAATTTCACAGAAAAGTTTTACACACAGATTTTGTCACAGTTTATCACTGAGAAAAGCAGCAATAAAGAATACATCAAACTGTGCTCTTCAGAGAGAAGTATCACTTCATCAATGCAACAATTAAAGTCAGCAGTCTCATTATCTTCTTACTTGTATCTCATCTTCCTGCTTTGGCTGTACAGCAGACTGCTGAAGATCATACTCATTTTTGCTTTCATTAACTGTACATTCAATCAACATCAACTTGCAAGAAATATTGACAAGACTACTTCTGCATGTGCTGATAAAGCTGTCAGTCATTTGAATTTGTGTGAGAACATTAAAGAGTGGTTGACCCACTACAGACACTTCAAAGAAAAAGTGTTTGATAAAATCTTTGTCACTGAAAACTACTAGCTTATGGCCAATGCTTTTCTACAGTCACTTGAAGTGTTCAAATTTTAGTTAAAAGTTGCAAAATTACTTGAAAAATAATTATTACAGTCTCAATATATGGAATCTATCATTGAATCTCAATGCTGAATGACTGTAAAGCTTTATTGAGCATTGTGTTGCTATGCTGAAAAATTTTTATATATGAGCTGTAAAATTGTAGTTTGTAGAAAATCAAACAACTTACAGAGATCTTGCTTACTCTCTTGCAAACACTTTACAATCTTACTACAATCTACAAATCTCAATAACCATAACTGAAGAGAAGTTGAAGCTCATTATGATGATGAAGCAATTGTTCAAAAAGTCAATCAAGATCATGCAGAATCTGACTGCAATTGCATTTGTGAAGAACTCTGTTTTTTGTGAGAGTGTGAAAATGATGAATCTGATTCAGTCAGGGAACTGCAAGGCTGTGCTGATGCAGTCTTGTGAGAAACTGCAAGAAGAAATGTGCCAGCAGTGCAAAGATGACTACAAATCATTTGCAGACTGTGTGATGATTGTTGATTGTTTTGAGAGTGCTTGTGCAGAGTGTCATGTTAATAGCATGACAAAGCAGTGCTTGTTTCAGGCCAGTAAGTATCATATCAGTTCTGTTGAAAACCAAATACAATCAGCAGCTGACATTGTAAAATAAACTATATGTCACAAACTTGTGAAAACAAAAGAAAGCAGATCTCTGTGGTGGAAGAAGGCAATGAAGGAGAGAAGAAAGAAGAAGAAAACTCAAAAAAATGAGCTGTCATGTGTGTTTACAACTGTATGATCTCAGTCATGATGACTGCAGTGTTTCTGGTGTCTGCACAGCAGGCATTCTTTCAGATTCTGATTCTGACTTGTCAGCAATTCACTGCAGCTGCAAAAGCATCTTCTGCTTTGATGATCACAATGGCAGCATTTACTGACTTATACACAGAGAAGATGGGGTTGAAAGAGATTGAATCAATTGATGAGAGAGTTGAAATGACTGATCTGAATGATGAGAGAGAGAAAGTGACTGAGAATGCTGATGATGCAATTGAAGATCTTGTTTGCCAACATGAACAGAATGCTGGTGATGTGGCTGCTGGTGGGCTGCTCAATCTCAATGATCTCATGAGTTGAATTGCTGGAAATGTGGAGCAGTGGTTGTTGGGGGAGCTGCAAGAGGATGAAGTGGAGAAGTAGAAGAACTGAAATGAAACAATTGAAGAAGTTAGAGACTGTCTGGGTGCAATGCCCATATTACATTAGTAGTTAAAGATTTAATCAATGCAAATCTTGACTGAAAGATCTGAAAAAGCATTTACAATTGCACTCACAAGTAAAAACTTCAATAAAAATCTCAAAGTAATAATTTTTTCAATTCTATTCAAAATGCACAACAATCTCAGAGTATACAATTTTCATGCAGTCATTTGCAGAATCATGAAGAAGAACTGTCAGATTGAAAACATTTGTCACACACAACAAAGCAACATACAACTGACTGTGAGAAAAGGCTGGATAGCATAAATTCACATCTACAACATCAAGAAATTGATCTTGCAACTTATTGATCATCATGGCAAAGCAGAGCAGTAACAGAAGCTGCATACATCTAAGAATGAATGAAAAATTCTCTTTTGTAGAATTCAAATGAATGCAAAAAATCAAATGCACTTTACTCTTTCAGTTATCAGTCAGAATACAGATCTTCACAAAACATTTCTTTAATCAGATAATCATCATGCAGGTGTCATTGCAAAAATCTTTCAATGACTGCAGTGAGCAAAGAAGCATCATCAGTGTCTCTACACAGAAATTCATGACTGCAGAAGGTAGATCAGATGACTGTAAGCTGACAAGAAACTTCTTCACATATTCATCTCTGTCAACATTTTTTATATAATGTGAGATGTAGTAGATTCAGCAATCATCTGAAATGCAGTTCATCAACTTGTCATTGATGATTTGTACATTCTCATTTTGCATTGAGAGAATCATTCAGCAGGCAAAGAAGTCATGATTTGTGACAGCAGCAGCCAGCTTGCTTGCTGAAAATACATGTTCACAGAGATCATCAAGAGAGTTGATGGTAGAAATGTAAGATGAAAGCTTGATGACATCATTGAGAGTCAATCAGTAGAACATGCTAGCAATAAAATTAGCAAACACTGCATTATTCTCATCTGACTGTAAACACATATTTTGACAGAGCTGAAGAATCTTTACAGAGCTTTATATGCTTGAATTGAGAATGAAAGCAGTCATGCTGACTGCACAATCATCATGTCTCACAATCAGAAGAGTCTGAACAAAATCTTCACTCAGTACAAATGAAATGTCATCAAAGACAACATTTGATTTGCAGAGATTCTTCAGCAGTTGATCAACAATCTCAAAGCAGTATCAGTGCTGCATGGAAATTTCATCTCATATAATGAAGTCTGCTGTGGTCAGAAGCTTTTCAATCTGACTATGAGTCAAGATGTTGAAGATGAATCTCTCATTCAACAACAATGAAATCTCAAATCACAAGTGAGCTGTACAATCATGAGGCAGAAGAATGACTGCAATTTCAGAGAATGCAATGCAGATTACAATCTTGAACATTGCACACAAATAATAATAAAGTGCATGATACAAAAATGTTTTGTCTGTTTCAGTCAGATTCTGAATGTAAAACTGACACTTGAATGATTGATTCTGAAAGCAGTTGAGAATGATGTCATAAACATGCTGTTGATCAGAATTCAATTGATGCTGTAAAGTTTCAGCAGTTTCTGCAGTCTCAACAATATCATAATCATGTTTGTTGTCAAACAGAGTGGTGCCCATAGCAAACTTTCACTGAGAGCTGAAAGATGAAAGATCAAAGTTCAGATTTGATTTTTGAAACTCACAAAGTATGTGATCAATTAGAAAAAGCCTGTAATCATAATGAGGATCAGAAACTGAAGATATATTGACAAGCTGCTTCAGATGTTGAGGTAGATTGTCACAGAACAAATCACAGAACTGTAATCAAAGATCAAGAGAATTGAAGACTGTGTCATGAATTAAAGCAGTTGTCAGAAATGATTGTAAAGCTGTAGCTATAACAAAATGCTTTGCATTCTTCAGAGCACTTATTCACTCATCATCATTTTTCAACAATTTCAGCCACATGCAGACATTATGATAGATTGTACAAATCACTTCATTCACTGTTCTGATGTTTGTAAAGCTGATGAACTCAGGACAGATTGCAAGCAGAAGCTGTAGATAATAATGCTCATCAATTATAGAACTGAAATGTGGCATACAGCTCAATTTGAATTGTTGTTGATGAGGCAATCACTTTCTCAATTTCACATGCCAAACATAGTGGTTGAGAAAATTGCTGTAAAGCAAATGATGGCTGTCTTTGTGATGGTTGTTGTAATCAAAAAAAATCATGAGCTTTGAATGTGAGTGTTTCATGTGCAGGCAAAGATTCTGAATGCTTTCTTCTTTTCATTAGAAGATGAATTGTTCATCTTCAAGATGTACAAACAGAATCTCAATGACTGAATTCTTCTGATGCATTTGATATTCAAACAATCATCACATGACTTCAACTGAAGAGATGTAACAGTCATTCAATTGAGCTTGCATCTTGTCTCACTGTTTCATTCTGATCTCTGCACTTGTATGGTTGCTATTCTTATACATATACTTGTGAAGATATTTAATTGATTTCACAAAGATGCAAACCTCAACATTAATGTGAGCATTAAATCACTTTAAGAGACAGGCATTGTAAGGCACCATCCAATGATTGTCAAATGTAACATCACAGTCATGAATGATCTTGATAAATCTCTTCTCAGGCAAATTTGAACATGCTGAAGCTGAGTATTCATCATTTCCAGCCACTGTGATGTCAGAAAATTGTTTTGAAAATCATTTGAAACACTTTCAGTCATCATTCTTGTTTTTCATGCACAGAGCATTCAGAGCATCTTCATCACATGAATCATGCAGCATCAGAGTTGTAATCAACTCATGAAGCTCTGAATTCTTTTCTTTAGAAGAAATACAAGTGCTAATGATCTCATCAACAATGCATTTTTTCATGTAATCACAGTGATTCTTCAGTCAAATCACTAAATGTATGTGTGACAAGTCTTGCTTCTGGTATTCAACAGTTCAACTTCAGGCAAAGCAGGGACCAAAATAGTTGTGGTCAAATACATCACTGAACAACTGATGAATCTTGAGCTGAAAGACATGAGTCACAATGTCAGATTGATCAATTGATTTTTGATTGAGAAGCAACTTGCATATGACTTCTGATCATGCAGAATTGACTGTAAAAATGATAAAAAAAGTAAAATGATTGAACTTCTGTGTAGGTGCCATGACATTGTGTGCAAGCTTCTGTTGATATCAATCACCATCCACATATAATGCAGGCACAATAATCTGACAGCCAAGATTGTCAGAATCAATGCCATCATCATTCATATGATCTGCAAGATCATTATATAGATTGAAATGTAACTGAAGCTGATTATGATGAACTCAATTCAACTTCTTCTGATTTATTACAGCTCAAGCATCAACAACAAACTGCTGAAACAAATGCTCAGTGTGGAACAAAATGTTGAAAGATGTAGAATGTTGATGCAGATGATAGGCAAATCACATTTGATGTGAGACACAGCTTTTTTAAACTGTGTGATCTTCATCTGCAGCAGCCTCAACATTCTAATCTTCATTCTCATCATTCATGTTCTGCAATGATATTTTCCAGTTCCAACTGTGATCTTCTTTTGGAAAGAGAAGAATGTAATGAAGGAAGAGATAGAGAAGACTGCCTGTGTTGATGAGCTGTAAATCTTCAGATCTCAATGACAATTGAACTTTCTGGAGCAGGACACACTCATCAGCAGGTAGATCAACCACTATAGCAGCAATCTCAGTGGCTGTAGAAAAATTTTCATGATGATGATTGTGGCCAGCAAGGCAGATCAATATTGTTGCACAAAAAAATTGCACTACAAAGACAAAAATTAGATGAAGTTAAAATATCAGTGAACAGAAAAACATCTACAGCCTCAAGTTTCTTGTGAATTTAACCAATAACATAATGAAAGATTGAAGTCATAATCTGAATCATAAATTCAAATTTGAGCAAAAACAGATCATCAGCCCTCTGCAATCTCTAGCAGCTCATGTTTGTGATACATGACATCATGCATCTGCAAAGCTTCAAAATCTTCAACTTTTTCAGCATCTTTACACATCATAAAGATGAATGCAAGAAAGCCATTGTAGCTTCAGATGTTCTTACAAAACTTCAAAGCATCATGATCATTTCTGTAGTATAGAGATTGAATGTAAGGAGATGATTTCTTCAATGAAGAAAGCTTCACAGCTTCATTTCAGCAACAATGATTGAACACAGATGCTCACAAAGATGAGCCACAGACACATTCTTCAATTCAATGCAGTGCCTCACATTTGAAGCATGAAACATTCATTCAGTCAAGTTCATGTTTTCTTCAGTGTCTGGCACATGAAGAGTATGCAAGATAAGTTTTAAATGAGAGTGGTGAAGGTTGAAATGCCTCAACATGCTCATCATCATCATTATCATCATCATTATCATCATCTGCAACATCTGGCAACATCTTCAACATAGCTTCTTCTGATGGCTCTTCTTGTGAAGAAATTGATGAAGAATTTAGTGAAGATTCAATTTGTGATTTGATTTGGTCATTGAAGGTGTGTTGAAAGAATGTAATGAGTGTAACTGATGTAATTGAGAGGATGGAGTGCAGTGATGGTTGTGGCATAGATGTTATAGTGACATAGAAGATTGAAATCAGATTGACATGTTGAATGATTGATTCTGCAGGTGTAATTGATAAAATTGCAGATGTAAATGACTGGAAAATGTCAGCAACAGTAGACAGGAGTTGAAATGCACATTTCATCTCTGCTGAGATCAGTTTTTGCCTCTTTGCTGGCTGGGGGATCTGAATGTTGAGATTTGAAGCTGAAACCTCAAGTGATTGTCAAGCAGCAGTATGGTGATTCTGAGTCACACAGTGTTTCTCATGACAGTCAGCACAATTTACCAATCTCTGTTCAGATGACTGTAGAAATTTTGAAACTGATCACACACAAGAACATCTAGAGCATTTGATCTCAGCAGGTGATAACATGATTCTGCAATGCTGGTGTTGCAATTTGTGTTTATGATTGGAAAACACAAACTGATCTCCATCAAATGACTGTAGAAATGATGTTCTCAATCATTAACATGAGCTGCAAAGTCAAGCATGAAGCTATAAGATGAAAGATGAAGATGTTAGATAGAAGATGTAGAAAGATTGAAAGATTGAAAATGCAAGACAAGTTGTTGAGCCTATGTGTTGTTGAAGCTGACACATGACTCTCAATGTTGCCTACATGTTTTTTTGAAAAGCAAGTGACTATATGTTTTGGCAAACTCTAATGGTCATTCTTGGCCAGTCAATCAGAGTGTGTAACTCCAACTAATCAGCACACAGCTTTTGAGTTTCTTGGCATTTCTTGAGACTACATCTACATAGTAAAGTAAAAGTATGGAATATGAAATACATACATTAATGAAGTGCCAGATCACTAAAATTGCAAGCCTCATTCTTTTCACCCTTCCACTTCACAGATCAAGTATCATGTTGTGTATTTGATTCTATTGTCTCATATGTTGTAGTTTTCATCATGTTTTTGTGAACACCTCTAAGTGTGATTTGATTGTATTTTCACCAGAAGAAACAGAACCAGAATCTTGATTCTGAAAAATGTAAGCAAGATATCATGCCAGATCAGTATTCAAAATAAATATCATTTTTGAGAGTGAAAAATTCTCACACCATCTTTGCATAACTGTAGAGGATTAAGTTGCAGCACTCAGTAGAAAAGAAGTCACTAAGAAATTCAAACTGACTAGAAAATCAAGATAATACATCTTAATCAGAGAACAAAAAAATATATAAATGAAATCAATTCAATCAATTCAGAGTTCAAAGATTCAGCAAATCAGAGATGAAAAATCATATTCTTGAAGCTAGAATTAACATGAGACAGTCAAATGCTTTAGTCATAACAAGATGAAATGGCAACTTGTTCTTGAATTGATCTCTGAAATTCAAAAATAAAAGAATGAGTCTCATTGCAAGTGAATCAAAAGCAATACTGAAGAAAAGAGCTGAAAACAAGCATTGTGTTTGCAGTGCAAAGCAACACTGTCTGCTGAAAATTGTAAATAGCTTGTCTCTTGCTAATCAGCTATTTCTAGAATGTTTCTCTGAAGAAACAGAAGTTCTGAGGCATGGCATGCAATTGCAAAAATAATTGAGATTACAATCAGATCATTCATTTTTCTGGCATGTGCATGAATGTTTGTCAAAATCAGTGATTATCATGCAAGAAAGAGCTGCAGTCATCAACTGATTCTGAGATAGATAATGTCATCTTTCTTTCTCACCATCTTCCAATCCTCCCTCTGGTGCAAACATTCTCATTTCACCACCACTCTTTCCTTCTCTCTTGCTTCTCTCCTCACTTGCAACAGAAATATTCCTCTCCTTCAGCTGCCCTCTTGACACAACCTCATTCCCCCACTTCAATTTCATCTTGTACCCCTCACATTTCAATCTGTGAGTCATGCATGGCATGCAGAAGAAGCATTTCTCATTGCATTTTTGATGCTGCAAGTGACATGTTCAGCATCTGGTGTGAAAGTGAGTTATAAACTTGAGATCATCAGATATTGAAGTGAAGCTCTTGGCATTCTTCTCAACTGACTTGAGGTTGGTGATGTTCATTGCAGTCTTTTGTCTTGAGGAACAATCAATAGGTAGATGCTGAGCTTGCATTGCCTGGTATTGATGCTCATTCATTTCCACATTGCTTTTTTGTGTGTCAAGATTAAACTTGTCTGATGCCAGCAGCAGCAGTGGTGAAAGGCTTGAAGTTGATGCTGTGAATTCACTTTTTGGAGAAACAAGAAGAAGACATGTATGTTCATATCAGACTGCATTTTCTGTAATGAACATGAATTCAGATGTTGAAGCAGGCATCTTTACACTGTTGTAGTGTTGGGAAAAGACTTCTTCATCAAAAAAAAAGAAAAAATAATTCATTGTGGCAGGAGAGATAGTCATTAATGATTCTGAGATGTGAAAGGCAAGCTGATAGAAATATGTGGCAGAAACATGCAATGCCAGAGGAAACCAGTTGTGAATCAGGTGAGAAAAAAAATGTCAATATTTCTCACCACAGTTTAGAAGATTCTTGAGATTTGAGAACTTTTGTGATGTCATATGTGCCCCTGGACATCCTCACAGAGTCAATAAGAGAATATCATATCAGAATTAGTGAGACTTAACTTCAAGAAAGTCAAACTGTCAATCACAATTCAATCTGAATATCAAGAGTGAGATCTGTCTTTATATGCAATCAACTTGAACTTGACACAGAGAAGAATGCATAATATAATTCAGCATCTGAAAGATGAAAAGCCTTGCATATTGTTGGTTGATAAACTGATTAGATTGGTGAAACAAATCAGAGAAAAATAGCTTGTTCTTTAGATCAAGAGAGAAAAAAAAGAAACATCTAGCCATGATTGAGAAGCAACAGTCTCTGTTCTGCAGTGGCTAAGAGAAGATTCAAAAAATGAGATTAATCTCAATGGCATTGCAGACCACAAGCTCCTGAAAAATGAGATCTCAGACTCAAGTGCTTGATTGCATCAAAATGCAAGAACAAACAGTGAAATTGAAGAGCTATAACTGAAACAAGCCTCATTCTTGATGAGTACAGAGCTACTGAACCACTGCTGTTCATCTTGATGATTCTCATCTGCATCAGTTTCTCTTTCTGTTTGAGAATCATCTAAGAAAAGAGTGAAAACTGATTGCCAAGTAAGTGATTCATTTTCAAGACAAGAAAGTGATGAGATACAAAATAAACTTTCAAATCTGATTCACTTCTAACTCAAAACCCATTGATGCCAACTTCTGAAACACACAGCAGTGCAATGTTTTCTATAAGTTGGAGAATGAACCACAAACTCTTCTCATCACAATGATGCAAAAAATAGTTTGCTCAAGTAAAAGATGACATAGTGTTCTGTGTCAGTCAATGTCTCCCTAAATGAGATAGCAAGTTGTCACTACCAGCAATCATTTAGCTGAATCAGTATCATTATTGCTTTCATGTTTCCACATGATAGAGAACCTCAGCCCTGGTGAATCCATTGAGGATGAAAAAGCAAATCCATCTCTAAAAAATTCACTGCAAAAATAGACACAAATGCATGTAAAGCAATCAAGATCATTCATGTTGGAAAGGTTTTGAGGCTTGTTGAGGCTGCAAGAATTCTTGATGAGTTGAAAACTAGCTGGCTTTTACACTAAACCCAAAATGATACTTGCTTAAGTGGGTACTGTTTTGGGTATGAAAGCTCACAACCATCTCACATCAAAGCCAACCAACAAATCAAGCACAATGGCAACCCACTGCTGATGATTCAACTTTGAAGGCAGTGATGCTGAGTATATTGAGTATCTGAAAATATTTATTCTGAAATATCAGTCTTCTGATGAGCAACTTCATGTTTCTCAGCAAAGTGAGTCATCAATGTTTATGAACTGTGAGTTGAATCACTTTCAGTTCATTTTGTACAATGCTCAGAAAATGAACAATCAGTGTTCTTCAAAAAAATGTGCTGATCAGTCTGAATGAAAACAACAACTTGTTAAATTTTTCTTCTCTGCTCTGAGTTCAAGCACATGGCATAAAGCCAGAATCAATATCAGCTTTCTCATCATCAAAAAAAACAGAAATGCAATTCAACTTATGCTCAGTTGGCTGATTGCCAGTATATGTTTGCCAAAAGAACATGCTGAATATTCCACACTTTGTTCAGCAGACAGAAAAATCATGATTTGTAAGAGTTGTCAATATGAAAACTTCTTCAGAAGCTGGGAAACTGCTGGAAAATTTGCTGTGATGATCAGCAAATATCAGAAGTTAATATTAGTCTTCTATTGTGATGTTCTGCTTCACATTGACAATTCAAAAAATACAATTGATTGAATGATGCATCAATATGTGAGTGACTTCAAGAGTAAAAATCTGAAGTGATATTGTTTGGGTGCCTGATGAATACACTGTTGTGTATTGTACCTCTTGATGCAGAAATGAGGCTATAAAAGCTGGAAACTGTTTCTACTGAGTGAGTTTCTGTCTGTTCAAGAGTATTGATCTTGATATGCTGCTAATCTGTGCTGTAGGGGCTCAATCAGTTCATCAATATGAAAGATTTGTGAATCAAAACAAATCAAGTTTTAATTTGTTCATGACACATTTTGAATGCAAAAATGTGCCTATTTTTGAACAAGAATGAATACCCTACTCCATTCCATGTATCATCAAGGCCATAGCAGAAGATGACATTGAGTATGAATGTCATTGACCCTCCAAAGCATACAATGAAGAGACTAACTGCTTTTTAGACTAACACAGATATGTAATTGTCTGAGTTATGATTTCATCTTGATCTCAAAGATTTACAATACCTTCTTTACCTCTTTTGACCTGTTTAGCTTTATGTTTCATGAGCCTTATAGTCTGCCATTTGATTCTTTTGAACATATGTAGAATTATTCATTGATGTAAGATTCTTCTCTCTGAGATTGCTGACAAACAAACAATCAAATTCTGGTGTAATCTCACAGTTCTCAACTGTTACTATGTAGGTACCAGAAACAAGATTGTATTTCTTGCCATTTTTAAAAATTTGCAGGTTCTCCAATACTTTAGTGATTGAAATGATGTATAGTTTTTTCTTTTGCATTTCTGACACAGGTTGAATAGAAATGTGGGTCAAGAATCACCACATTGTAAATCTCAAGCTCTAAATGTGCATAAGCTAATGTGATATGTTGAGTGTGAATCAGTCTGGCCTACTTGAAGACCCATGCTCTTTAGCAAAGACATGACAAAAGAAAATATCATCTTCTTCATGTACTTCTGATTGCTTTTCTCATCAACAGTATAATTCATCATCAGAGTCCTTTGATTGTCAAGTGCTCAGATTGCTAGACTTTTTCTTCAATTATTCACTTCATCATTGAGCTGAGCAGAAGCTTGCATGATTGATGTTTGAAAATGAAATTGCAGCAGAGCAGAAACTAATGATAATATATTCTTCAACAGAATGTGCTGAAAAAAAAAAAATGAGTGTACTCACAATGCTATGTCTTCAACATCATGATGATGATGGGAATTCAAAGTTGATATGAAAAGTTGACTTATGTGTTGTCATGAAAACTTCATCACTTCTTCATGTCTCTCATCTGATCTGAAAAACTTTCTACATCATGTGCATTGAAGCTGCCTCACAACAGGCATGCATGCTAGACAGTGTCAAACACATATGGCTGTTGATCATACATATCATCATGACAAGGCATTTTTTTATGTGTTTATATGGCAGTGTGCCTGAAACCTCAGTGAAGATGAAGATGCTATTTCAGATGTTTGATAAAGAGTTTGAAAATATGTGACACTGTTTTCAGCTTACTTTTGTAATTTTGAATGAATCCACTCTGGGGGTTTTGTTCAAGTTGAAATCAATACTCAAACAGAAATTATATTCTATCTAGTAACTCTTGATATAACTGATATTATCATGATGATGCATTTCACATGTCTTTACAGCAGAGAAAACACATTCTGAGCAAAACCTATGTTCACACAAAAGAGTTCTCCACTCTGAAGGAATTTCAAAGCAGATTGAGCATTGACATTGACATCTCAGCTCATGAACTTCAACCTCAAGTTTGCTGATTTGCTCATTCTTTTGACTTATTTCCTCATGTAAATGCTGCACTTGTTTCTCTAGCTTTTTAATTTCTTCATTCTTTGTGTTGACAACTTCATAAATTTCATACATGAAAAGCAAGAAATGATTCAAGAGATGGTTCAAGTGGTGGTTCAGTCACAGTCTTGAATATTAATCCTGTTGATCTTGCCAGTGAATTCAGCCTATTCCTTAGAAGAAGAACCTTCATGAACTGGACAGAGGGGCATTCCTACACTGAAGAAAACTGTCATTCAATGGTAAAATAAACAGTTCATTGACTTCAGCATTGAATTCTTCTTTAATTCACATTTGAATCAATCTTGAAATGTACCAATCTTGTGTGGTTTGCTCATACAATCAAAGAACATCCTCAGATAAATCAAAAAGAGTCAATTGAAATGTAAAATAAGCTTTTGATTACAAATTGATACTGAAAAATACAACTTTCAATCAATAAGCATGTGTTTTAAATTACTTGTGATATTCACTCTATGTCAAGGTGCTAAAAGATCCTAGCCTACAGATGAGGAGATAATATAATTTAATAATTAGATTTTTTATTTTATTATAACAAGCCATGAAGGGCTCACCTCCAGTGAACCCTAATACATGACTCTTAAAATGGCAGTTATTGTGTTGATGTTATCTTGAATCTAAAGTCTTTTGAAGTTTGAATGGATATTCAACCAAATGTCAAGTGGCTTAAACATTGGAACTGCTACACCTAAGAAGAATTTCAAAGATTCTTTCAAATTGAAACCTAGATCAAATAAGTTGAAATTTGCTGACTATCAGAGTCAAAATTTTGAGACTCTTTGACTCTACTTACACTGGTGAGATATTTTCTTATTATAACTGACAATGCTGCATTCTTTCAATGAGTATTTCTTCTGAAAAGAGAAATTCATGTCTGCTCTCAAATACTGAAATGCAAAAGCAGTGAAGTCATACTTCACTTTTTTTTTCATTAATACTTTACTTTCATTTCACTCATATATCACTTTTGGTTTCACTCAAAAGCATTAATGATATTCAAAATAATCTAACATCTGTAAAGCACATAACTGACTCAACTGTTTCTTACTGTATCACCACCTAACTGGTATAGTACTCACAAAAAAACCTAGTCTAAGATGTGCATGTGTTGCAAAAAAACCACCTCATCATCATTGTCATCATCATCAATTCAAATTGATGAGTTGGCTGTATCATCTGCCACATTTGCTGTGTCTTTCTTCAAGAATTCATTTGAGAACAAAGTCAATTCTTCATAGTCAGGGTCTAAGTCTGACACATAGAAACCATACTTGAAGTTGAGCATTTTTTCATTGAAGAAGAGCTTGACATATTTCATTTCTGAAACATCATCAAAGTCATCAATGTTGATTGAATTTATCAAGAAATCTCACAGTGCTGCAGGTGAATTTTCAATAAAAGATGAAATAAAATTGAGATGTTCAGATGCAATACAATCAGGATCTCAGATGCTAGTTCAATTCAATCAATCATTCTTCACAATAATTTGCCAAATTGTGATATTAAACTGATTTGAATTGAACAGAACTTTATGAAGAGCATTGATGTTGACAATATTCACATTAACAGAAAATGTTCATCTGATGTTGATTAAGTGATTTGTGTGCAGAAGAAGATTGAGTCTTCAGATTCAACAGTGAACTTGTTCAGGAAAGTAGTTAATATGTGAGTTGAAACTCAAGAGATTAAAAATGTTCACATCACACAAGACAGTGATGTGTTTGTATTCAATCATTCTGTCAATCAATGCTTCTGATCAGCTTTTATTTTCACAGATAAATTGCATGATATAAAATATCTATCTGGCTATTTAGATGTGCAGAGCTTGTGAGTTTGAAGCAAATCTAGTTGTGAAAAAACTCAAGAACTCAAAGTGATTTCTGTAGCAAAGAAAGCTTGGAGAATTACAATGCAAGCAAACAAATGAAAAGTTGAAGAAAGAAGAGAAGAGAGTTTTTATATTTTCTAAAGTGTTGTTATCAGTGTTCAATGCTCAGTTTGGAAGTGTTCAAATTCAATAACAACACTTGAACAAACACAAATCAGTATATTTCCTGACTACAACTTGTGTTGAATACAAGATATCAAATGTATGTCTTGTGAATTCATATCATTCTTCATCATGAGAAACATAAGTTCTTCAGTATTAACTGAGTCATAAAATGATTTTTTCTTCTCTTCAGCATACTCAGCAGCAACTTCAGCTAGTTGTGTAGTGAACATGATCTGTTTACAACTTCAGAAGATCTGTATGCCACAAAACAGCATCTGTTTGTTTGCACAAACACATCTGTCTTCAAACATACTTGTATTGTGTCAGATTGAGAAAGTGATGCTTCAATGATCATACTGCCCCAGTGTTGTTTACTGTGAGAGTCTTTATATCAGAAAGCTCATGTGTTAATGAGCAACTCATATTGACTTGTCTTCTTCAACATGTCTCATGAATGATGAAAATCTATAATCATACAGGTCAAGATTTGTTGGGTTTCTTTGATGATCATGCCATTCTGTTTAAGTCAAATTAGAAGCTCAGCAGCTGGCAAGACTGCAGACTCTGAATAAGAACACAAAGTGAGGAGGGGGAGGGGGGAGGCACATTTTAAATTCTGAAAAGCAGTGACAGACTAACAGCAATAAAGACTGCAGAACATGATCATCTGTACATGATCAAACATGTCATGTTATCATCATGATTCTTAAGAAACTTCTGTGATACAAGAATGTAGTTACTGTTGATACACTGACTGTGAAAAGCTTTTTGTTTTGATGAAGAAACTCTCTGACTGTAAAAACTGAATAATGTGATGAAGCTCAATTGCTATGATTTTTGTAGTCATCTTCTTACTTCTATACAGAAATGATCAGCTGAGGTTGATGATATGGGTTTTGAAATCTGTTTGCTGGTAAATGTTGTTCTCTAGCAAGAAACTGATGGCAAATATTCCAACACATGCACAGAGAATCATGATATTTGCAGCAACACTGAATTCATCACTCTTTGATGAAATGAATGTTGTTTTTCCACCAGTCATCATTCTAACTTCAGTCATCAAAACCATAGTCTGATTTTTTATCTTGTTGCCTGTCAATTCAGTGCCTTTGAATTGTTCATAGTCTTTCAAGGTATGAGCAAGACTCTTGTAGTCAGCATTCAACAGATTGTTGATTTGGCTGCATCTCTCCTCTCATTTGCTTTGTTGTCAGGAAACTGCATTTATCTTCTTTTTTTGAAGCTTGTGAATAACAGAATAATCTGAATTGAGAATGATCAGACACAGATGCAGCTGTATCTGATGAATAATCTATCTACACAATGAGTAGAGAACTGTAGTAGTAGAGATGACAATGCATATCAGAATTAATTCTGTGCTCTTTAAATGTTCAACTCTTGCTTTCACTTTTTGTGCTGTGGTTGCCATTGCTGAATGAATTCAAGCTGTGACTGGATGTGTGCATATCTTGAACAAAGATAAATAAAATCAAAAAATAGAAATTGAACAATTTCATCATCTTGAAGTGAAAATTTCTCTATATATACTGAAAGAAACACTCTCTAAAGACCTCTGTTCTAGATGATTCATTCAGAAACTTTGTACCTAGTGGCTGCTGACAGAAATTTGATACCTGGCTCTCAGGCCTCCACAAAATCTGAAAAAAGAAAAAATTGCTTGCATGACATTTTGTCAAGACAGCTTGACTTCACAAAAAAAGTCAAAAATGATGATAATGCTAGATGAACTGTTTGTTATGTTCTTGTACAGAGTTACACTACTTTGTCTATGTTTTTTTGATCTTCTGCTTGAAAGTCATACTGTGTACATTTGCAGCAATGATGATCTTGACTGACATCTTGACAAATGCTAAACTGCCAAGCATGTCACTTCACTTTTTGATTTGTTTTGGGGGCCAGTTCAGGCAAAATGCCACATTGTCTGATTGTGATTTCTAGAAATTGTGTGGGTGGAGTCTGCTTTCTGATTTTCACTTAACTTTCTGTTTCTACAGTACATGAATCCCAAAACATTGCTTCTGGATGTGTCAGAAATGGCTTTTTAAATTTCTTGCTCTATTGTTTGCTCTTCAACCACAAAAATCAAAGCATCATGATCAAGACAAGAACTCTGAAATGATGATCTGATGCACAAAACTGATTCTGTGAAGATTGATTGACATTTTGCTTCACATTTGATTCAGACTTTATTTTTGATCAATCTTATTTTTCACTCAGATCAGTCTGCAGATGAGTCACAAGCTTTTTTTTTCTCAACTTTCATGAAAACTACATTACAGGCAAATCTATCAGTGGATGTAAATTGCTTCACCAAATACAAAACTCATCAAACCACTCATTCCAGCCTCAATCAGTCTGATCTTGTCTTTCTCACTAAATGTAATCTGTCTCAGCCAACAATCAGTGACCTGTGTTGTTGCTCTTTCAGCTCTCTGAACTAGATAGAATCATATAAGAATGATCACTGTTTTTTGATTGTCTTGTGATGTTATCAATCTCAGCTTATAAACAGCATTCTCTTCTTTCTCATGATCTCTTGAATCTGTACTCTTTTTGAATGGCTAGACTCTGATCAGCTCAGTGAACACAGTTGTGTTTGCTGTCAGACAGTTCAAAATGTACATTACAAGAGCATTCAGTCAATGAAGCTTCTGAATCTGCTGTCAAAAATTATGTTATTTGATTTTTATGAGTTCTTCTTACAGCCAGGCCCCAGTCTAATTGTTGACCAAAGATGAGCTTAATTCTGTTGATATCTTCTATTGTTGCTAAGTATCAAACAGACCTCACTTTCCTGCTGATGATATTGTGTGAATTGAGTGCTACTATGAGATTGTATATGATACACAAACTGAAAATATATCTTATGTCTGAGTTTATGCTAGAACATGTTTTCATTCTGAGAACACACATATATACTGCAGTTTGACAACTTATGAGCAAGTGTTGAACTTTCTGGAAGCAGTTCAGAAAACTGATGAAAATTGAAACTGAGTGAAGAAAAAATATGAAAAGAAGAACTGGCAGCAGATTACTCAAAGAAAGTAGTGAATTTGTCACTTTACTTTTTTTGACACAAAATATACTTATTTCTGAAGTGCTACATACATTGTAAACACAAAGAAAATACTAGTCAATTTTTATCCAGTGATTTGAATGATTTTTTACTTCCACTTTTTTGAATTCTGAGCACTGCTCAGTTGTTGACTTTCACTCTTTTCAGAAATGACAGAATGACATCATCTACTTCATTTTTTCACTTCATTGCTGGCTCATGACACAGGTCTCAGCTGGCTTTCATCATGTTTGAGTTTTGATCACACTTTTCACAATTCATCATTCTGAAAACTGCAATTCTGATGAATATCTGTTGCTACAGATGTTGAATCTCTTGAAAGCTTGTTCAGCATGCTTAGCTTTAATTTAAAAACAAAAACACTCTGCAAAGATAACTGTAATATCAATGATGAGAAAAGACACAAACTTTCACAGAAAAAAAATCACAGTTTCAAGTCATCACAGTCATTTCACTTTCTGGTAAATAAGTTCTGTGTATATAACAAGAAAAATGATGAAAATACATCTGCATATATTGTGAAGCTCAAAGCCTCACACAAGCTGCTGCTGTCAACAATTCACTTCATGCTGCATGACATGAATCTTAATGATGTGCTTCTGCATACATTCAATAAGCCTGACAATATTGCAGATCATCATGAGATGGCTGCTGTGATCACTCAGACATTCTCTTACATGATCAAATTCAGAGTTGAATATGAATATGTGTGCACTGAAGAAATCTTCATCTTTCTTCATGTGAGCAAAAATTCAACAACAGTATTTTACTATCTCTTCACTTTGAATAAGAATGTGGGAGAAACCACTGAATATACAGACCAAACAGATTCTTTCAACAGACTGCATTTGATGACTGTTGATCAGATGCTTGCCTTCATTCTTTGAGCAATGCAGGCAAAGCCCTATTGCCAAATGTGATGAACAGAGGCAGAGACTCAGCTGAAGCTGTGAAGGATCATATATCAGAATGATGTCATCATTTCTTCATCACAAACATGAATCATGCAGAAATGCACATCAAAACATCACAATCAAGTGAAATATGTCAGAAGCTCATCTGTTGTGACAAAATTCAAAAAATCTCTACATCTTCAATCATCATCATGCAGTTCATTGTGGCTGTTGTTGTGAAACCTGATGAATAGCAGCAATGATGATTTCACAAACTTAATGAACTTCTCAAGCAAAGCACTGTGTTGATCAGTCAATGTCATGATTGTTGTCTCATCCCACTTCAGTGACTGATTGTCATCACAGAAATACTCTAAAAATCAAGATAAATTCAGACTGTACTGTACCCACAAGTGTCTTCTTGAGATTTTCAAAAAAGAATTATTGAATGAGATGTGCTCCAACATGATTGATCATGAAACTGATCAGCATTGAATCAACAGATCTAAATTTTTAACTCTTCTGCATGAACAGCTGCTGAACAAGATCAAGTGCATTTATGATTTTCATGAGTCTGACAAATGTGAGTTGCTTCATATTCATGGCTCTCACAGAGTGCTGTTTGAAGTTGTGCTCATGCCATATGAATATAAGCTGATGGATAAAGAATTTTCATCTGAGTTCTCTGGTTATGCTGCATTTTTTAAAATCATCATTGAATGAAGAAAATGAGATCTGACAAGTAGAACACTGGTCATCTAATATCAACTGTGACAAGCAGACTTCATGTAACCAGTGCTTACAGCACTGAAGCTGTATCATGTTATCCTCTATTTTTCAGCCTTCAGGTAGATAAACAATGTATGACTTAGTTTGCAAGTCCTGAGTTTACACTGATTTGATTAATTTATCTTCAAAAACAAGACTTTGTTTATTCAGAAATCAGAATTTAACTCAATGATTGAGCACAAAGAAATTAAAAAATCATATATCATTGCTCAAATGTGCATTGAGGAGTGAGCTGAAACCTTCAGAGAATGCAGCTAACACTGAAATAAATTGAAGAACTTGAGAGTTTATGATTGATATCAAATCTACTGACTTGCATGACATTTTGAGAAATATATTGTGAGATGTCAGATCAGTGAGTCTGGAGAAGAACAAATCTCAGATAATTTCACACTTTCTGTTTATGACTTCTCTTCTCACATGTGTCTATATACTCAGATTGAATTTGATTTTTCAAAATCACCAAAATCATACTTACACTCATGCAGATTGAATGTGATCATCTGCTAGAGATAGAGACTCTACAAAAGATAAATCTGAGTTACAGTAAACAGAGATAAGTGAATTTGATTACTCTAAAACTGAAACAAGTCTTTCAAAACAAAAATGAAGAGAAATAGTTCTATGAAAAGTGAAACAGATGTTAGTGTTTGAGCTTTTTTAAAGCCTGTCTCAGCTCATTCCCAGCTGTTTGTTTTCTACAAGAAGATACACTTGAGATGTTGTTGCAGAGATTGCAGTGCTTAATGTCTGATTGATCATGATGTGCACTTTCAAAACTAAAGTTAAGGTCCTGATTCTTAATGAAATCATTCATGAAGTCAACAAAATCACTAATTCTCAGCTGTTGATGATGCTTGAATTTGAGATAAATGAAGACAAATTCATTCAGGCACTTCATGTTGAACTTTATGTGCTTGAAGTAGTGGCTGCAGAGAATACAAATGTCATCATTATCAAGAAAGCAGCTGAGAGCCTTGTGATTGGTAACAAAGTACATAGATTTCAGTTCTTGAAGTTCTTGAATTAATGAAAGAATCAACTGAATGAATGATTCACAGTGAATGATACCACAGCAGAAGAAAAAACTTCTTTGCTCTTGAACAGAACAGTGAGCAAGCACAAAGTAGAAAGAGCTGATAAAAAGCTTGAAAAAAGCATCAAGAATCAATTTTGAGATTCCACTCTGAAGAATGACAAGATCATGATACTCATTCATTTTCTCAATGATGTCAATGCCCTCATCAATTTCTTTTAGACAGATGTTAAGGTGAAGATAGTTGATTTTCTCTTCTCTGGCTATCTGACTAATCAATTAATTCCATTGTTCTTTGCCATTGAGAGAGGAAAGTCATGCATCTTGAGCACATCATGTCATGCCATCTTTGAATATATTTCTAAAGTGTGGTGTGGATTGATCTTGCACTTCACTCATTTGAAGCTCTTGATCTTCTGAAAAATCTTTCAGTTCTGTACCTGTTTCAATGAACAGAAGCACTGCAGAACTGTCATTTAAAGATCAAATATGATGACTGATCTTGCAGACTATTTTGCTGGGATTGTTATGTCTCAGTTCTTCATCTTGAAAAGACTTTATCTTGCTCATATGTGCCACAAAAAATATACTGAAATATCAGCAAAGTATCAGTCTGTGAAATGAGCAAAACTTACAAAAATGCTGCTGCTGTTGCATGTGTGCTGGATAAGACTTTAGTAAAGTCTCAAAAATATTAGTTAGACAACATTTCACTTATGACTTTCATACTAATGATTCATCTTCATCATTATCTGACTGCATGATTTCAAATTCTAGACAGAATTAAAATCACTGTGGTAATTACAAATTGATCAGCTGTAACTAGTACATATCTTTTGAATTGTCATGAAATCAGTGAAAGTTGAAGTTTTCAAACATAAAAGTGAAAACTTGTTTAGAAATATCTGTTGCTATCACTGCAATCTTTGTTTGAGAAATCAGACTATTTTGACTGATGAGTGTTGAGGCATTAAAACTGTGATCTCTTTCACTGTATGTTGCTTTTAAGTAAGCCTCAGTCATCTTGAGATTGTAACACTCATCATGTAGCACTCACTTGATTCATCTAAGTGATGAATGAATGATTAAGAGTAACCAAAAAGAGCCATCTTCTAGTTTCTTTTTGAAAACCTTTGTTGCAAAATGTCCAAAAATCAGAAAGCATGTAGTGAGATTTCATCTGCTGTTTTTCATGAATTGCTCAATCAATCTGTCTGAATCTCATTTCAACTCTATTCTTTGACAAGAAGATCATATGCATCTGAACTTGTGTCAACAATGAGATGAAAAAAATTCTGAATTGAAACTTGCCTGAATTTCTTCTGAAGCAGTTGCAGAAATTGAAGAATAATCATTTTCTGTACATCATCATTGTCAAGTGTCAAAATGTTAACATGTTTTGTGGGGGAAAGCAGGTGGACAACAAGAGATGCCTGAGATAAACAATGATAACATTGATGAACAGTAAATTGAAACTCAAGATTAGATGAGGGCTCTTCATATCTATGAACACATGTATTACATCAGCTGTGTTCACAGAAAAGTTGATGTTGTGGCTGTCTGTCTGTAATACACAACACACATACTCTGTTTGATTTTAAGATACAGAGTAAAGCACTCTGTGACATCACCTGCTGGCAATGAAGCTCTAATGCAGTACAATCTTCATTCTCAAGAGCTTCAAAGTGAGTGATCATTTCACTCTTTGTCAATCTACATATTACTTCTGATGTGAAAGATTTTGACAGTCATTCTTTTTTATGTGCAGTATTGAGTGCTAAAAAAAGTGAAGTGTGATACAGAAAGTCAAAAATCAATGCAGGATTGAACACTGCATGTGTTAGTTTTTCTGAAATCAATCAATGCTATGCAAGTGTACTCACTGTGCATTTCAGATGAATAGTTGTCTGCAAGTATTGCTGATGATAATAAAAGTATGAGATCATCAATCTGAATTTCAGCTCTAACAGCAATTTTGAAGTAGCTGTATCAATACATGCTCAGTTCTGAAGATATCTCATTATCAGCTCTCATTGCTTGAATGTGATTGAATGATGCAGTGATTGTCAATGCAACATGTTTGCATGCTGTCTTGAACAAAGCATTTAAATGTAATGCAGAGAAACTGGCATAATTGATGAATTGAGTCTTGAAGACATTATTCATTTGCTGCTGAATGATGAATTTCAATGAATCAAAATGTACTGTCTTTGAAACATGCTTTCTGATGACTTTTTGTCTCAGATTGAATATCTTCACTTCTGAGAAAGTTTCTGCAAAAATTGCATAATGTCTGAAGAGATGATTTTTCAATTCAATGACTTTGAAAAATTGCTTGAAGGTGAAGATGATCAAAACTTGTGATTTCACATCATCAGAAAAAATGAAGGTGATTTTTGCATTTTGAGCAGCCACTTCAAGATAATTGGCAATGCTGTTGAGACTTTCAAAATCATCTTCAAATATACAAATTAAATCACAGAAAGAAAAGAGTAGGTGAGAATAAAAAGTAGAGAAAAGCTTTGCTTTTTTTATTTCAGTTCATGCAATTTTATATGCAGTTCTTTGATTGAACTGTTCACCTTGCAGTTTAAGAGTTGTCAATGAGTTGCTATCTGCAAAGAGAAGTGGCTGAGATGAGTTTTCTGTTTCTGATGCCATCTGAAGATTCACTAATGCATTGAATTGAGTTCATTTGATGTTGTTATAAAAAAATAATAGTTTTAGTGCATTTTCTTTCACTTTTCACTCTAAAAACAGTGCAGCAAATGAGTATTGCTGCTTTGAATCATTTAATTCTTTTACAATTTGTGAGAGACAGCCATAGTCACAAAGATAAGAATGATCATCACTTGACACAAAAATATCAAGTCATCTAGAGTCATGTGGCATTTTGTTCTATTAGTTTGTTCAATGTTGTAAAGATGAATTTTTTATATAGTTACAGAGAGCTTGATTGTGATTGCTTCAGAGTACAAATACTTGATGACAGATTTCTGCTTCATCAGCTCACTTCTGATTTGCACTTCAGTTTACTAGAAATGTCTGTTTTGAATTGCACCTTCTGTTCTGCTTTAAAATGATGATTTTAGACAGAAACATCTTAAGAAAGCTGTGGGCACACTACCTACATCTAAATATGTATATTGACAGAATAACATTGATTATTTCCTTCCAACCATCACAATTATGATTTATCAAAAAAATGTTCATCTGAGCTTATATTGTGTTCAATACAACATTCTGTCATTTTTGCTGCTGGCCTGGGTTGAATTTTCACATGAATGACTGAATGTATCTGTTTTTTCAAAAATTCAAGAGAATTGCTACTCTCCAGCAGCTGAAATCCACTCTGCTGTCTACTTTGTGAACTGAGTATACTCACTACACATTGCTTTCAACATTTATTAATGCTGCTAGAGCATCTATGGAAGAAATTACACACTGCAAGCCTTATCTGTGGATTGAATAACTCATGTCTTATATGCATTTGCCAATGTTCACTCTGAAAGTGATGAAGTGTCAGTGTATCATTCCAGAATGTTTCAGCATCAACTAATCAAAATCTATTTCAGATATTTTTTGAATAACTGAATGAATGTGAAGAAACACTTTTCTGAAGATTCTTGAAGCAGTCAAGACAACAATGTCTATGACTGTATCAAGCAGCTTTTTTTACTGAAGAAGAACAATCATCACTTAAAAACACTGTTATTCATTGAAGAATGAACTTACTCAGTCAATTTTGTGAAATCTGCAAGCACTGATGCTGACAGAAATAAATTTGTCCAGACTGCCACACAGCTGCTTCTTGACTTTGAATTTGATGATTGCAAAGAAGATTGATGTGTGTTTTTGAATTCAGCTGATCATTTTGTTTTAGGTTTGAATATTGATTGAAAATATTTCAAAAATGAGACTTTCTGGAACATTTGTATTCAAGCTGACAGATTGTAAATAAAAATGAGAGTAGAGACTTTGTGAAGCTCTTAAAGATTATATGAGAGATATAATGTATGCACTCAACATCATGATCTTGCTGATCAAGCTCAGTATCTCAACCATGCTTCTGGTTCTAATCACCAGTTTTTGCTGACAGCTGCAGTATCTGCAGATATGAATCAATTAATTAAATTGTCTGATTATCTGTTAATCATCATTCTAGATCAAAAGCACTATCAACAACTGCAGCTCAAGAATATAACTCTCTATTTGAACTTTTACAATCTGATGTGTTATGACTACACAGAAAAATGATTGACTGTAGCAGGCCATCAGATCAATCTCAAACTCTCAAAAAAAAATTCAAAATCAACTTCATTCTTCACTGAAGTCACTTTGAATTATTATATCAGAAAAAATCAAGTTTCATCATTCAAGATTCTTCTTGACATGCTGCTTTATAACTGAGTGTTTGCTGATACAGATGATCTGAGTGCACCATTTCAAGAAAGTGATAATGAGAAAAGTTGAAAGGCTGACATCTGAGATTACAAGATTCTCTCTCAGTCAGATGTCACAGAGCAAATGAATTTCAGCTTGACTCAAGATGATGCAGGTGCTTCTTGAAGTTATGATTCAGCAAAATGTCTTATGATCTCATATGATACTGTGTCAATGATTGAGAAGAAGACTGAGTATGTTATCTTTCATGATCTTGAGAGTACAGTGTGGTGAAAAGCAAGTGAAGACTGTGATGGAAGAAATGAAACCAAAAGTGACAGAAGTCTGATTTCTACATTTGTTGACAGTGTGAAAGCATTTGAAGATGAGTTGAAAAAAAGTGAGAATGTACTGAATTATTCAGAGAGTTGATATAAAAACATGCAGAGAGAATTTTCTAGCTAGTGAATATTAATAAGTACATATAGTTATCACATGAATCTTAGTAAGCAAGCAGCTTTCATCAGCAGAAGCATCAATTTTTATGTTATCTTGAGTCATAATGCACAATAATGATTGAAAGATTGATACTTGTGTGATTTTAGCAATTTTTCATTGATCATGAGGAAACAATAAATATGAGTTTCACTTTGTCTAAAGCTCATTATTTACATTGAAAGACAGCTTGCACACATTTCACTTGAGTCATTGGAAAGAAAAAATCATATCAGTAGTGCTCTGATAGCCTTTTCTTTCAATATTGAAATGATGTTTGATTTTCTTTGTTTTTTAAATCAAGACACAACATGAGCAGCAAATTGAAGCACATCAGTTCTGTAAACAATGTGGCTCAAGATGAAACTGAAATTGCAACTTCTCTTGCTGAATGGCCTGAAGTATGTCTTGACATTTTCCAAGTGAAAGACAGAATCAGCCACAGCACTGTATGAATGTTAGTCTTTCTGAAAGATATTGTCAAAAAATCACTTACATTGTCATTGCAAAGCTGGTAGTCTGAAAAGTCTGAATGCTCAATCTGAGCTTGAGTTCTTTCAAACAGAAAGCATGAACAAAATCATTTCAACAGACTTACATTCACAGATTGATTAACCTAATCATCATATCTGACAATCTGACTAAAAAGTAACATACAAGTACTGATGAAAGTACAACTGCACAAAAATGTCTTTCATTTTTTAGAAATGATCTCATGCATCATTGTTTGTCATTCACTAGCAGAAATTTGTAGTAGCTCAATCAAAAAAAAAAGTTTCTTTCTTTAATTAGCAACTACTTGTATGTACATACATACATACTTTATGTATGATAAGATGAGTAAAGCTTTAAGATGTAACTACATACTTCTGCTGCAAGAACAGATTTGCAAATGCAATTAGACATGCAACATCACTTTAATTTTTGCTAAAATAAAGAAAGATTGATGGCTTCTGCACTCAAGAACAAGCTAAAAAGTATAATCATGATTGTGTTAGAGTGAAAATTTCTGACAGATGTTTGAGCTCTCAGATTTGAGCTAGCTTCTTTTCTAAAAATAATCTGCATTAAAAATATATATGTACTGTTTCACTTGTACAGTTGAATTCTAACTCAACATCACAAACTCACAATCTCAAAGCAGTTGCAGTCACTTGTTACATACAAACCCAGCCTAAGCACTTGCCTGTTTTGCAGCACTGATCACACAATTGTTTTTTGAGAGTGATATCAGCATGATTGCAGTTCATTCATGCTGATTGTCATTCTGTTCATATCTGAAAAAGAAAGTATCAGATAGCAATTCACAATCTGTCATGTTTTTGCTAAAATTCTTTTCAGAGTCAGATCTCACTCAGTCTCTTCTTCATATGATTAGAGAATGATAACTTTCATGAGAAGTCACATGACAATCATCATCAGATTCTTTTGCTGTGAGCTGAAGTATGCTAATGGAATCAATGTGAAAAGTCAACTTTCTGCCATTGTTCATTGGGATCTGAAAGAAGTCTCCATCTTTTCAATTCATGAAATTGTTTGGGTCATTGCCATCACACCTGTTGAGTAGCTTATCTTGAAGATATAATGTACAGAAGTTAAAATCTAAATGTATATGCTGTGTAAAATTTTTTCAGTTCAATGAAATCTTGACTTCTTTGAAAGTGCCATCATTATATATTCATGCAATCTCATCATCTTCTGATATGTTGAACTTCTGAATGTTGAAACAGAATTGTTGCTCAATGATGTTTTTTATTGTGTTTTTAGTTAAGTATCTTTCTTCAGCAATGTCATGACAAACCTGTGAAGATTTTGTGAGCTTTGAAAAGATTGTCATCATCATCATGTCTGTGAACTGTAAAGAACTGACAGAAGATTTTTCTTTCATCATTGAGTCTGTGATTTGTAAAGAGCTGACAGAAGATTGCTCTACTGTCATCATATTTGCAGATTGCAATGTTGTGACAGAAGATTTTTCTCTTCAATTTGTGTTTATAAATGAGCAGGTGGCAATTGTGAATTGAAGCCAAATAAGAAAATTTATGAAAAGCTGCATTTGAATCAGATTGAGAAACAGATGAGTGATGTTTCAGTTTTCAGTGAAAGATTGTTTTGTTAGTGATGTTTCAGTTTTCAAAAGACTATGTGAACTTTTAAAGCTAGTTACCTGAAAAATTAAAGTTGTGAACTCATTTTTGCCTCACAATCTTGTCTTTGCATCATCATTTTTGCATTGCAATTACATTTGAATGAAGACACAGATGAGTACTTAAATATAGAGCACTCATGTAGATTTTCTGATTAGCATCATGTGTATCAGAACTATCTACAATGAAGTGAGAATATATGAGAATGTTGCTTGAGCTTGATGATATTTCTTGAACTCACAATGTTGATGTGAAGCTGTCTAACTGAATAATACTTGCTGAATATCTTGTTCTATCTGACACATTCATCTCATTTCAAAGATCAAAAAGTTTTGAGAATTATCTTAACAAAGTTGAATTTTCACACACAGTTTTACACACAATTCAGAATTCATCATTGCTAGTGATTGTCTGCTTTTTATTTCTGGCAGAACTTTCTGATACAACTTGATTGAGCTGAACTTGACAGTTAAATTATATTTGACTAATCAACTGTCTCTTTATGTGAGTTCCTTCTTACTGGAATTTTGATGTAATCTGATCTCAATGGTAGGCTCAATCTGCTGAACTTAATTGCAGGCTTACTCACTATCTTAATTAACATCTACACAGTTTGTGGAGATGATTGATTTGTAATGACAGTCATTACAATTGTAATCACTGATTTTTCTACTATTGTGTCTGCTGTGCTTTTATGGATTTATCAATTCTTCAAATTAAAGAATGTGAAGAAGAAACACAACTGTCAAATAATCAGACTTGAAATGATCAAGAGTGATTGACTTTATTACTGAATGAAGTAAACTTGAGTGTATCATTATCTACATAACTCATGTAGTGCACTTTTGGCTAGAATATCTGTATGCACTTAACTTAGCATAATCTGCAATTGATTGTTGAAAATTAAATGTTATAACTTCAGAACTCTTTGAATCAGCTTGATACAAGTCATTTTCTGTTGAATTTTGAGCTGATCATCACAAGCAGTTGTTTCAGAAATACTTACTGTGTCATCTTTCACTTATTATGTTTCTGATTTGCTACTGTTTTGATAATTTCTTGAAGATAAGTTCAAAGTCTGTCAAAGATAAAAGAAGTCTCTAAATAAATTTTTATGAATATGAGCTTGCAGTCATATTAAAAAATCTTACATTTTCTCACTTGTTACTGTACTGTTTTTGTACTTGAGATTTTAATCAGTGTTGCTGATGACAGTAAAACAACATTCAAGAATTATTTTCAATATGTAGATACTTAACAAAATAGTTCAGTCAATCTGAGCAAAATTTGGCAACATTGTGCCTCATGAGATTAAAAGCAAATTTGAAGTAGCTGCCTCATAGTTATACATTGTGTTACAAAATCAAATTTCATTCATATTCATTGAGAACCAGAACTGAATGTAATAATCTGAAATCTTATGATAGTAGCAAGCCAATTTCAATGTCACATCAGACAGAAGTTGCATTTTTGTATGAGCATTCTGACACATGATTAAGTACTGAAGATACTATATATCAAGCACAACTCAAGTGACTGAACACAAATTTAAAGCTTGAGATAATCAACACAATGAAGAAACAAGAAAAAGAGAACATCACTTCAAGTGATTTTGCTAACAATGCTGCATTCAGGCAAGATGAGAGTGCTCATGATAATGATGACTCATCAATGAATGTGGATGAGACAGTAGCAAAATCACAAGACTCATGAATTGATGACATCATTCAGAAGTTTATGCAGAATTCAACAAGCAATTCTGTACAAGCCATCTTCTCAAATGCCTTGCTGGAGGAGATTGAGAAAGCAGAAAAAGCACTTAATACAGTGAATAAGAAGATTATACAAAGAAATGAGCAGAAGAGTTACAAAGATTCTGAAGTGAATATTGAAATTATTTCAATTTCAACTTATTTTGAATTTTGAAATTTGTGAATCTCAGTGCTGAAGAAAGCTCAAGAGCAGAAAGACATGATATATAATTGAAAGAAATATGCTCATCTTCACAAGATTATCATGATGTACAACACTCTCAACAGTCTTTCACTGAGCTGAAATTTGAACTCTCTTTAATCAGAAAAAGAACTTGAAAAGTTGACAAGTGCTTCAGACAGTGTGTTGAATATTCATTCAGACAATGACAAAAAGTTATCAGATGATTTTCAATCTTTAAAATCTAGATCTTGATCAACATATTTGGAAAAGAATAACTGTGAGGTTCTTTACTGGTGGAAAGTTGGCAAATATAAAAGAAATTGCTTTGTGAAGTATACCAGAAATGGCTGTCATTGCCATAGAATTGAATCTGCTGATTATCACAATTTTGACAGTGTTAAAGTGTCTTGAATCAGCACTGAAGATAGAAAGTTTTTTCAGAAAAAAAATGAAATGTGACTTGTTAATGAAGAGCACATTGACAAAGTTTTTGCAGTTGTCTGAAAAGTGTCAGGCAACTGAAATGCTGATGATTTTCTTGCAAATATTCACTCATCAGACAACATGCTTCTCTCTGAGATTCTGTATTCTCAAACTGTACTTATCATCTGTTATAAGAATGATACAATGAGTCTGAAGACTCAAGAGAGATTTCACTGAATGCTATGAAACAAGATTCTTGCTGATAGAATAATTTATACAATTGCCAAAGAGTGAAAGCAAAAGTATAGCAAGTCAAGTTGCAAGAATGATTCATTCAAAAAAAATGTTCACTTTGACAGTGATGTGCTCAGTGAATACTCACTTCATTCTCAATCACATCAATCAGACTGATTCAGTCAATTCAGTTCATTACTCTGATCAAGTCAATCTTCTGAATCAGAATTCATGAAAGAGAATTGTCTTCTAAAAAAATGTCTTTGCTGGCTTGAAAAATTCTTGAATTTTTATTTAAGTTTCTCATATAGCAACACTGACAGTGAAACTGACAGTAACAAGATCTACAACATTGAAAAGCTTTCTTGAGAATGAGCTTTGTGATGAAGAAATAAACATAAAATCTCATCATTTTGATGATCTGATTTTGAGTCAGATCTGTGAAGAAACAAAGAGACAAACTATTTCTCTTGATCTAAATTTGTTCAACCATGCTCATCAAACTGAACTTGCTTAATCAAGTTTGCCATTCTCTAACAATTTCATTTCTTATAGTTTGTGTGTGTACAATGTGGAGCAACAGACTGTATTTGATATCTACTTTCAAGAGATTTCAACTAATATTAGCTTACATATAATGATGATTTTTAGAATATTCTAGCAATTTAGCTTTGAAGTTTTGACATTCTTTTGATGAATCAATTTATACAACATTAGCTATATTCTGAATAGAGCCAAGAGTTTCACATACTATTTATGAGATTGGAAGCTGCTTGATTTTGGTTGATGTACTTATAAACATATCAATTTCTATATGAGAAATTTATGTAATTACCACATTCATCATCTTTTGTTTTTCTTGAAAATGTGTTAAACTCAAACAAAAAAAAAACATCATCATTTTCTTACTCAGCTACAACATTGAGTGTACATCTTATTTCAGTTGTCTGATATTTTATGCACCATGCCTTCACAATATAATGAATATGCCCACACCAATACATAGTCTTTGTATAGTCACACATTCTCTTTGAGTAAAATGATGAAAGAATTCTTGCACTTGAGAACATTAGCATTGCATTGAAAATTGCCATCTTTTATATATTGTCTGATTAGATTGTAGATATCATAGAGTAAACACACTTTATGATAAAATTATTGAGATGTAACTTCTCCTCCAGCAAGATTTCTTTCTAACATGTCACTCTGTAGCATATTTTCATTTGAGCCAGCAGTGAGATTGCAATCAGTAAGATGAAGCACACATTGAACAATTTTGATGAATATATCATTATGAAAGCATGATGCAGCTGCAGCAAATGCATTCAGTTCACAAGAATTTACTCAGGAAAAGATTGCTTGAGGATCTCTGCAGAGAGTTCAAAACTGAGTGAAGTTTGTCAGAGAAGATGAAAGCTGACAAGATGATTTGATTGACATTTCATCAGAAATACATTGTATTTGAATCATTTGAAGATCATGTTGATTGCTGATCTTTAATTGATGAATGAAAGTCTCACATCTTCAATTGTGTCATTGTGGCTGTAGTGATGAAAGAGAGAGCAACTGTTTCTTCACTGATGCCACTGTGTGCTCTGTGATGAGCAAATTTGAAATAACATCTGATGCTGCATTTCAGATGGCATGACTGAAGAGGGAGTCTGAGCACTGAGAAGACAAGTTTTTCAGTAATGAATGAAAGGCATTGATTGAGATTGAAGCATGCAAGAAACTCTTTTCAGATGATGAGAGCTGACTTTGTTATCACTGAAATAGAGTTTATAAAGTTCATTCACAGATTGATCACTGCTGTTGGCTGAAATGATGTGAAGTGTTATGATTATGCCAGAAAAAGCAGAGAAGGATGTGGGGAATAGACTTGATTTCACAAAGTGCAAAGAATATGCAATAGCTGCAGCTTTAGCAGGAATTCAGATCATGAATCTCAGATACTATCTGAGATGTTCAGTAGATTTGCAAGAGTCAGCATGATCATTGATGAAGCAAATGAGATTCTCATTTTGTACTTGACAGATTACAGACTTCAGCCTGAACAGCAGGCCCCAAAAATCATATTCTGAAGAAATGAGGCAGTGATGAAGTCTTCTCAACTAGTCATTGAGTGAAGAAGCCTACATCACAAGAAGAAACAATGCTAGAATGGCATAGATGTTGAGGACATCTCAATGCTCATGATTTAACTCTACTAGTGAAGAACCCTAGAACAGAAATGAAGATTAAGAACATTAAGAAGATAGGTTTCTATGAGACTTGCATGAAGGCAAAGCAAGCTTGCAACCTCTTTCAATCTGCAAATTGTTCAATTAGGTCAGCAGCTAAATTCTACATGAATATAACAGATGGTGGCAAGACTCTTGACTCTACAGACAAAGAGATTCCTACCCTTGATGATGTGAAATACTCTCTCATTATTACAGATGATGCCATGTGTTTTTGATGAATATTCCTTCTAAAGAACAGATCTGAAGCCTGTGAGATAATTATCAACTGGATTAACATGATTGAGACCACAATGGGTAGAAAGATTGGCATAATGCTCTCTGATGAAGCAAAAGAATTCAAAAGCAAATGCCTTACTGCCTTCTATGATTTGAAAGAAATATTACATGATGAGATCTGCCCTGACATGTCTCAACAAGATGAACTGTCTGAGGGAGCAATCTGAATCTTTGGTGAATGGATTAGAAGTGTTTTGATTGACTCAGGCCTCTCAAAGCATCTTTGGGGAGAAGCAGCAAAGGCCATGAGCATGATAATCAATCATTCTTCTACATCTACATCTCTATACAGTTGCAAGAAGAACACAAAGCCTTTGATGCCATTTGAAGCTTGAATGAGCATCCAGCTGTCTGTCAGATGGATTAGATGTTGAAGATGCAACACCTACATGAAGAATCTCAAGGAATCTTTCAAATTGGAGTCTAGGTCTAGGAAACTGAAGCTAGTTGGTTACCAGAGTCATAATATTTATCACCTCTGGAACTCTGAGACTGAAAAGATAACTATCTCTAGAAACATTGAATTCAATGAGAAATTGAACAAAGATTTGATGATTTTCTCTGCTATTCCTACAGCAAATTCAATTGCAAGTTTGGCAGCCAAATTGATCTCAAATTTGTCAAATTTAACAACAGAACCAACATGAGATAAGACCACAAATTTACTAGAAAAATTGCCTATAAATTCAACAATCAAACAGCCTATGCCTACACCTACAGTCATGAATACAGTTCAAATTTCTGAAGAATATGACATGATAAACCTGCTAAATGACTGGCAGCACAAGCTGCTAACCTACCTAGCAAGAGATAAACCTGAAGTGTTGAAATGTCCTATGAATGAAAATCTAGAAGGTTTCATTGAATCAGTCTATCTAGGCCAAGAGCATGAGATTATAGAGGATTCTAATGAGGATGAATCTTCTGAGTCTACTGAATCTTCTAGCATTGAACTTTCAGTACTGAGCATGAATACTGACATTTCTATGTTTGTTGCAGCTGCTAAACAGTCAAGCAAGTGGCTCTACTGAAATGAAGCTATGCAGAAAGAAGTCAACAAGCTCCAGGAGAAGAACACATGAACTCTAGTTGAGAAGAATCTTCAAATGAATGTTCTAATGGGTAAATGAGTATTTACAAGAAAAGTTAACAACACTGGCAGCACCATATGATTCAAAGCTTGCTGGGTTGTACAAGGCTTCTTACAACACAAAGAAATACACTATAGAAAGACCTACACAGTGGTGGTTAGTGGCTCTACAACAAGAGTCTTCTTTGCAGTTGCTATGACCCAAAAATGAAAGATTAGAATGTTCAATTTTGTTACAGCTTTCCTAAATGGAACCCTTCTGAACAACAAATGTGTTTATATGGAGCTTTCAACTGATTACAAGCATGGACAGGAAAATCTAGTGACTCAACTGAGGCAAGGCCTCTATGGGTTGAAACAGGCAGTCAGGCTCTGATACCATGAGGTAACTGAACACATGAAAGACCTAGAATTCAGGATTTCTCCATATGATGCCAGGTTGCTTATTCATCAGAGGAAGCAACTATACATTAATCTACATGTTGATGACTGCTGAATCATGAGTCCTAATGAGGAAGCAATTGAGTGGCTGGTCAAAGAGCTTGGCAAGCAGTTTGAGATGAAAGAAGTCACCAATCAGAGCTGCTATCTAGGCATGAAGATTGAAAGGCAGCCAAATGGGGACCTTTTCATTAATCAAGAACAGTATATTGAGGATTTATTGACTGATTTTGGCATGAAAGACTGTAACCCAGCTGTGTTGCCAATGGTGAAGGGTTTGAACATTGAGTTTGCCCCTGATCAAGAGACCCCAGAGACAGCAGGCCTTGATAATGAATTTACACCTACTAATTACAGAAAGGGCATGAGATTCTTGCAGTTTCTAGTTATGTGCACACATCCTGACATTGCTTTTGCTGTTAACTATCTGTCTCAGTTCAACAGTAGACTCAATAAGGACTCCTGGGCAGCTTGCAAATGAATCCTCTGATATTTGAAAGACACAAAGACTAGGGGTTTGGTGTTCAAAGTGAATGAAGCTGACAGATTGAAATCTATTGCCAGTGCAGATTCAGATTGGGCTGGGGTGAATCCAGCATACAAATCTATCTCAGACTACCTTATTACCATGAACAGGGCCCCAATTGCATGGAGGTCCCAATGTCAAATGTCTGTTTTCAAATCAACAACTGAAGCAGAGTATATAAGCACAAGTGAGGCAGCTTGTGAGCTGGTTTGGTTGAATGACCTGCTACTGAATGCAAAGATTATTAGTGACAGGCTGGTGAAGATACAGAGCTCAAAGCTCCAAGTTGACAACAAGGAGGCAGTTGACCTTGCAAAAGCTGAAGTCTTAACATGAAGATCTAGGCATATTGAAATATGTTACCACCTGCTTCAGGATTGGGTTCAAAAGGAAGAAATCTCAATTGAACATGTTGCCATGAGCTTCAACAAAGCTGATGGCCTCACAAAGATGTTGGCCAAAGACCTCTATATTGCATTTAGGGAAGGAATCAGGTTGATTGAGGCCAAACATGTTGGCCTACATTGACAAGCAGGCACAGTTCAATAGGAATGGTGGAAAATGGTAATTTACAGGATTTGGGTGGCCAGAACCAAGAAATATTGTATTGATTGATATTCTGAGCTAATCTCAAATAGAAAAATAAAATTGCTAACTGTAATTTATTTTTATTGCAGTTTTGAAAGATTTGGGCTTCAAGAGCTTTGGCTGGAGATTTTGATGGATTTGATTGAGAAGTTCATGTGATTTTCAGCAGGTTTCAACTCAGAATTCTGAAGATTTGTTGAACTGTAACCTTATTGTAACACAGACACAGAATTCTGATTCAATGTAGACTGCCTGTTACAGTAGCAGTGTGGCATACTTTGTAATATGTTGATAGTAGAATCCACCAGTTCATAGAACTTAATCTAGAGTAATTTCTACCTCCTGCTGATCTACTGGAGTGTGAAATTGACTTTCTGCTGATCTACTAGAGTGTAGAACTGATCTTCTGCTGACTGTTTGAGTGAAATCAACCCTCAGAAGATGAAGCTGACCTGATTCAATGTAGAGATTTATGTTGGTGAAATTCTGCCTGAGGGTTGCTTTGCTTCACTGGTAGAATCACAGTAGATTGAAATTGAAATTCTATTGCCTGAAATAAACACTACATACAAAAATTATAGCACAGAAATCCTCCATGTACAATTGAGAAATGTAGTTGATGATTCACTGAGATCAAGCCTTCTAGAGTTTAGAACAATGAGTATAGCATGCAGACTAGATTTGTGAAATGCTGAAAGACTGAAGATTGTGCAGTACATACTGTCCATCTGTAGAATTGGCAGGTTCAATGCCTTCTCATGTTGAATTCTGTTGGCAGAAAACACCCCAATAAAGACCCTCCATTGATTTCTTCAATAGTGACCAAAAACACTTGCAATTTGGCCAAATCCTGAGCATGATGAATGTGTGTATTCCACCAGCTCATCTTGTAGCAATGTGGTGTGATGAGCATCATCTTGAAATGTAAAGATTACCTTTTGAAAGAATTGTATGAATGTAGAACTGAAATTCTGCATGCACATATTATATTTCTCACTGTAAGCCCTCTGGAGTTCAGTCATGAAATTATGATTAACTGGCAGTCTATTGAGAGATGTAGTTGAAATGCTGACTGCATATAATTCTTTCTCAGCCTGCAATTGACATGATGTTGAGAGTGCAATGTGGAATTTGATATGATCATGAATGAGATTCTCTTCATCAGTATCCTCAGTCTTCTTCTTGCAGAAATTCATGCACAGCAGACTGTTGATAAGTGTAGAGCATTGATTGTGAATGAGCTTAATCCTCTCACTTATTGAAGACTCTGATTCAACAAATGCATTTTCAAGTACTAGAAACAGAGTGTGTTTAAAGATTTCCTGTACAAGCAAGATCTTTTCAACATTAGTGACAGTTCAGTTAGGAATAGAAGAAGACTATCTTCTCAACATCTTGTTTGTTGGTTCTCTGCATCAAGTTTTTGAACTCATGATGCTTATTCTCCCCAGCCAGCATGTTGCAATTGTTGAGAAGTGCATACTTCTTTGCTTGATTCATGTAGTGGATGTCAATATGCATGTTTGACTGATTCTTCCATGCTTGAAGTTCCTTTCCAGCTTTTGATGCAGCCCCAGCAATCTGTTTGTTAGAATCCTTCCTGAATGACATATGACTTGACACTGAGAGTTGCTGTGATCTCAGTATTAGCATTGCTTGAGATTTTGATTTGATTAGTTCTGCTGCCATTACTACTGCATTGATTATCTTCTGTAGCATGATTCAATCTTCAAGCACAATCTGATGGAGTTTGTCTGAATGAACTGAGATCTGAGATATCAGTGTGGAATTGCTCTGAGCAACAGCACTGAAAGCTTTAGCAAGTAGTGTACAGAAAATATCTAAGCTGTTGAATGTGTCATCAAAAAAGTTCTGCAGAGATTGTTCTATAACAGAATGAATTCAGTTCTGTTTCATTGTGTATTAAAGAATAATTGAAATTGCAATAAATGTCCAGGCATGCTTCTGAAGCTGATATGACTTCAGATGAGTTAATGAAGACTGTAGTCATTCTCAATATTGTGAGAATGAAAATTACTGAAGATTTTGACAGTATTTTTTTTGTCCATTTGCTGTGAGAATGTGTGTCACCAACAAAGTATGCATCATCTTGGAGATTTCAGAAAGTTCACTGTGAGCAAAGTCAGAAAAAAAGAAGATTATTAGATTAATGCATGAGCTCATTTGAAGAATTGAAAAGTTTTTCTTATTCATGCCAGATGTCTTTCATTCTTTCTTTCTTGCAGCAGCAGTTCTTATAAGAAGAATTTCTGATTGAGTATTGAGTAATTGATAGTGGTATCAGCTCTCTGCTACTGTATCAAAGAACATATTATGTCTCTGAGATTCAGCAACATTGCAGATTTGACAGAAATGTACTGCAAAAGACCTTTTGATTTCTGCATTGTCATTCTGCTGAGGCATGTCTTCAAGAAAGACAATACAGGATGCAACAACTCTTATTGTGCCTTCATGCATGACTGGAACATCAAATCCTTCATTCAGTGTTTGAAATGCTGGTGTCAGCACATCAATAACATCTGAATAGTTTGTAGCATGTGGGTCAAGAGAAATTGTGTATAAACTGTTTTTTTTTCTTCTTTCTGCAGCACTCAACCCTGCAGGTATCAAATAAAAATCAGTTATACTTCTATACATGTTGCAGTATAACTCAAATCTGTCAATGAAAAGCTGGAAAGAGATGAAGATTACTTGATGTATCAAGTTGTCTGAGCAAAGCATTTGAATTAACTGATGTCTGCTGAAATGAGAGATCTCTAGCTCTTCATGTAAAGAAGTACTGAGATGTAGTATATGAATTTTCAAATTTCTGAGTACTTGTTGGAGAAACAGCTGATCTGATTTTATTTGTGGTGATACATCATGTGTACTGTTGAATTTGTAGTTAAGGTAAACATTCATTCAACAGACAATATTGTTTTCATCAAGTAGTAGCTTCCAGTCTTCATCTTTTCATTCAATCAGCTCTCTAGCATGAAAGAGTGACACCATATTTTTGAACACAGTCTTGTTTGTGAGAGAATTATATTCAAACATGAGGTGAACATGCAGTATAATGCTTCCAGATTTGCATGAGATGAATCTCTGATCTTGAGCCACAAATTGAACTCTTTCATAGTGCAGTGCATCTGATGACCTGTGACATTTGCAGTTTGTGGTTTGGCAGGTATGATGTACAATGTTGGAAGAAAATATTGAATTTTTGTTGGAGTATTGTGCAAAATCTCCTGAAGTGCATCTTATTGAACTACCTCAACTGAATGACTGCCATAACTCAGTTAACTCATCAACCAGCTCAGTCATGCCAATGTGAATCTTGCAGTGAAATGCTCAAGATTGAGCAAGAACTTCAAGTAATGCAACTGAATTCTGAAAAAACATGTTCAATTGGCTCAATGCCTTCAGAAATTCTCTGTTCATGACTGACAGTGTTGAAAGCTGTCAGAAGACAACAGAAATTGATGTTGATCTAATTGAAAGAATAGGAAATTGTGATTGACATTTTTTCTTCAAATCACTTAGATCATTGGGTAAGGTCTTAAGGGTATTGATGTCTTCAACAGAGTTGAGAACCTCTCTCAATGCTGTATACTGCTGACAAGATATTTCTGACTGCTCACATCATAGACTAAATGCAGTTGCAAACTGGCTTAGAATCTGTTTCTCAGATTGATGATGCAAAACCTCTGTGAATTTGTTGTCAATCAGAGTAGAAAAATCTTTGAGGATTTGGCTTTGTTTGTTTGGAATCCTGAGTTGAGATGTGTTGCCAATACCATGGTTATCTGGCTTGTTCAAGAGTGCTTCATTGACAATTGCCTCAACTCTTGCTTTTTTGAGTTCAGATTTGACATCTGATTCTTCTGAATCAGTGGTAGCCTGCATGTTAAAGAAAGAAACAGGTTAGAAGGCTGTAATCAACTAGAGTGAACATGCATACTGTAGAATAATAATCTTGATCAACTGTTTCAACTGTTTCAGTGACAGTTCTGGTACCAATCTCAGCAGCAGCATTGAGTAATTCCCCAAACAGCAGATTTGATGACTGCTGAGCCTGTAACTCACTTCATGCATGAAATTTCAGAAATCTTGCATGGATTTTGTGTCACATATTGTATGTAAGGGGGGGTTAATTGTAAGTAAAGAATAGATTGATTGAAACCAGAATTTGTAAATAGAGAATCAACAACATAGTGGTTACCAACATGTTGCATCAAGTTTGAAAGAAAATACAGAATGAAAAAGTAAAGAAAGAAAAAATGCTGTTGCTCATATATTTATAAAGCAAAGATTTTTGTTATGATGAGAGTGGCATAGCTCAAGAGCTGCAGGTGAAAATTCTTTCAAGCACAAAGATTGATTATGCTGCTGTAATCTGCAGATTTTCCTGTAATGAGATGCATTGATTGGCTCAAATATGCAGAGTAGCTGCAGTAGCATATCAATATTCATCCATCAAATAAGAGTTTTCATCTAAGTTGACAGCAAATGGGAACCCAGCAGCTGCTGGAAAGATTTCTGTTAGTTGTCAACTTGATGAGCTTTTGATCTGAATACATAAAGCAACATGATCACTCATGGTTTTCTGGTTGTTTGAACTCAGCTTTCTATTCATCTTGATAGCAATATACACATTGAAAATTAACTTTTCAGCATGTCTGCCCCCTCAGGGTCTTCAAACTCTGACAAAGAGAATATCTTCTTTCTGAAGCCACCAGCCAACACCTTCTTTGAAAGTGCAAGTACAGAGATTATATTCTTTTCCAATTCTGAGAGTGTAGAAGTGATTTTGCATTCATTTGCTCAATGCTTCAAAAAGGCCAAAGCTAGAAAGAAGAAGCTTTTCAAGAAGCTCTGATGAATGTATCTTCTCTCTCTGTGTTATTCTGGAATTCTGAAGATTGTAAATGAGGTATATGACTCTCTAGATAAGCAATTGAGAACCTGATATTGAACTGTTGAATACAAAAAATGAGCAAGAGACATCTTGAAGAATTGAAAATGCCACAGTTTAAAGAAGTTCAGAGTCAGCATTCTTTTCCTTCTGCCATTTGCAATAGCTCTAGCTAACAGTCAACAGATGCATATAGAATATCTCATGAAGATTAGCTGTGCAGACAACCCTGAGATGAGAATTCACCACTGTATGAAACAAGACAAACTTGTGGCCTATTTCACATGTTTATTTGATTGAGATTTCTTTGAAAAGATGTTCTATTGAGTCACTTCTGTTCTTGACATTGAGAACAGCTCACTCTGTGGTAAATGATATCTGGCATGTAAGTGAATCAACCCTATAATCAACAAAGATCAGCAGTTAATTTCACATAGAAATATATGGCAATATTGCAGCATGAGTCAAGATCTTGACTGATGTTTCAAGTGATGACTGAAAGACTGATGATAATGAATATCTCAGTACTTATTGAAGCACCATTATCTGGAAATCTGGACTCTGTGATGTTGATGTTGATGACTTTGCTGAGTGGCAGCATGATGATTCAGATGGATGTTGCTTCAAAAGGCAGACAGATTATAAAGTTCTTGATGATGTGATATTGACAGTGGAGATGCCAGCAAAACAAGCAAATGCTTCTGTTGCAAATGCTCCTGCTGGCACTGAATCTGATCTAGAGGAATCTTTTGAGTCAGGGCTTGTTTGTTTTGAGGCAGAGATTGAAAAGCAAAAGCAATGTGCAGCTGAGCTTGCTGCAGCTTCCAAACCAAAGAGAAAGAAGTGAAAGTTTTGAGCAGTATAAGTTGTTTTCATTTCACATTTCCAATATGCTTTTGTTTTGTGTTTCCAACATGCTTGATTTCAGGCCAGATTCAACTGGAATATAATAGACTGTTAGCAAAGATATCTCAATATAGAATGCTTAAATTGCTCACCTATTCTTCATAATTCATTGAAATCAGCTTGTAGAGCCTCTGGAAGGCTCAATTATATAGATATCAACATAATGAAATAGCATATAGAGGCTCAAGCAGGTAAACATGCTAGACAACTGGATAATCATATAGAATACTGGAGAAACACATTTTCACAGCAATGTGTTTCAATTAAGAAATTAAAAACACTTGAGATTCCATAACAGAAAATCTTGAACACAAATCTCATCTTCTTCTTTTTTCTTCTTCAAGCAATCAACAAGTTCTTCCCCCCCTCCCCCTTCTGTATAACCATTTTTCTCAGTAAGTTGAGCAGATCTGCATAGAATCAGAGCAGACTAATGATATATATAGTGATTGCTGCAAAATGCCAGCCACTCACAAGAGTGTCACCACATCATCACCCACTAGTGTGTCTCCAAAGACTCACAAGAACAAAAAAGCTGTTGACAACAAGCCAACAATTTGCTGTGAGTGCCTTGACTGAGTCTACATGACACATCTAGACAAGTCCTGCAATTGCCAGCAGGAAACAAATAAGGCCTGCTCAAATTGCTTCTTGGTCAAAAAGCATTGTGTAGTGATTGATGATCATCACCACACCCTGATCTTGAAGATTCATAAACTTCATAAAGAGTATTGACCAGATGAAAATGCTCTGATAAAGAAAGCTCTTGAAAAGGAATTTGAGAAACTAGCTTTGACATTGCATGAAGCAGTGGAAGGTGACTCCCCAGAGAAGAATGTTGCTGCAAGTCTACCAGCAACAACAGTAAGCTTGTTGACTTATCAGAACACATCACTGGCTCTTCTACAGAAGCAGTGAGACCTCTTGTTGGCCTTTCTCAGAATTCAGATGATATGTTTAATTTTTCAAATATGAAATTTAATTAGATATTATCAACTAATATTGTGCATATAGAGACAGAAAGAGTGTTTGACCTTTCTGAAGAAAGAAATAAATCTTTTGTGGAAGGAATTTTGTGAGTCTTTGGGCATAAGTAAACAGAATTCTGAATGAAATAGCAGCAATATTGATCATATTTTTTATATAGACAAAAAAAAAAAGTGAGGATTTTTCTGCCAGAACTTCAATGAAGCTCAATTGTATTCTCTCTTTCTTTACATCAACTTCTCTTTCTCACCTCAGTGGCCTATTCTTGCCTGGCTTTGACTAACACTATGAATCTTCTGACTTCAGTCATCAAAGTGGCTTCAGCCATCCATCTGGCTCTGACCAGTGTATGCCATCTTTGAGCCCAGGCCCTGAACCTGTTACATTAGCATCAATCTTGATGTCTCAAGAGAATGAAAACAATAACTCTGCTGAAGCAGAAGCTTCAAATTGAAATGTTGCCTTCAGGTGAATGAGTGAGTGAGTTTTTTTTTTTTTTTTCATTGATATTTTGTGCATTTGTGGTGTTTTTGGGTGTTTTTAATGTTGTGTTTAAGTGGGTGGATGGATGAGTGTTTTTTTAATTGAATTAGTATGTTGGGCTCTGGGCATGCAGGTGAACATCTTTTTTACTGCTTCTAATCAAATCAATCTGTTGGCATTCTGGTTTCCTTATATGTAGAAATGTGTTTTCATGTATTCTCAATTTATTGTAGTTATTATGTGCTGCTATGTTCAATGTATGTTGGCTATATGTTCAAATTACCTTTTTGGGGTTGAGAGTAAATAACATTATGATTGGGGTTGGGTCAATGTAATTCTTATGATTCAACAACTCTCTGAAATTCTGGTATGATTTGCTGCATGGAGAAATGTTATGTAATACAGCTAGCTCTAGTATCATGTGACCCACAGTCATATCCTTCTGATAGATTTTCCAGCTATGAAGTAGTCATAATATCAATCATACATTATGCTCATCAGATTCTAACATGATTTGGTGCATCAAAGCTCTGAAGTTGAATGTTTTAATTAATTAATACATTTTTAATGAAACTCATCTATGTAACCCAGCATTAATGACTATCTTTTCTTGTTCATCTTTTCTTGTTCACATTTTCTCATTCACATTTTCTTGTCCACATTTTCTTGTCCACATCTTGTTCATCTTTTCTTTTTTTTCATTCATCACTTTTCATTTGACAACTTTTCAATTATGGAGCAATGCCCATTTTGTGAAAATGAGATATTATGAAAAAATCTGCCTTGACATTGGAGAGAGGCATGCACTCCTAAAAATTTAGATCTGAAATGCTCATATTGTGAGTTACTGATATTGATAAAAAAATATAAACAACATTCATGCAATGCATTTCTGAAGAAAAAGTCATGCCTTCTGCAGTGTGGAAAAAGAGTTCATTCAAAAAAGCTGAAATGACATGTTCAACAATGCAGAAGCCACAGTCAGCATTTAGACTGATCAATTTCAGAAATGTTAGAAACCATATCACACAGTAAAGAGATATCTGTATGTCAAGCAACTGGGTCATTTCAGTTTCAAGATATGAAATCATTTTCTTTGCTAGATGAATTTTGCTAAAACCAGTGAATCTTTAGACACAGTTGCCAATGTTTCACACTGATCCTGCCTTACAAATCTTATTTCAAGAATTGAGTGATTGCAAAGTGATGACTCTTTTTCACAATGTGAATTACAACAGCTTCAACTTCTGCCTACTGGCCAAAGACTTGATTGAAAAGAATCTGTGTTGATAAATCTGAAGAAATGTTGGAACAATGAATTTTCTGCAAGAAAACTATTTCATGTCATGCATTCAACTCTACATCAAAGATCAAATTTCAATGTACTAAAAGATGATCAAGAAGTAAATCTAGCAGAATTAGAGAAAGAAATATCCACAGTTTTATATCAAGCAATGCTGTTTTTGAATGAACAGAATGATAGTGATAAATATTCACTGATGAATATATGGCTATCAAAAAAGTATCAGCAGCTACATTTTAATCAGATTCTTGAAAGTCAGCTGAGAATAGCACCTTATGAAAGTCTTTCACTTGAAATGAATTTCACATCTGCTCAAACTTTTGTGAATCTTCATATAGATGAGTTATTTATTCTTGCTAAAAACTCTTCTAAAATGACTGATCAAAAATCTTAGATCAGAATAGACATGTTCTTTCACAGTTTATTGATGTCTTGTGTTGTATTTAACTTCTATATTCTCTCACTGAATGAAATCTTGAAGTATTTATAGAGCTTTCTGATGAAAGTGACTGCCTGACAAAGGCTTCAAATCAACTTGAAGAAGAATATGTGGCTGAGATTGATGCTTCAATGATACTTTATATGCCATCAGCTTGAATTCATGAAACATTTACCACAGTATCCGGAGGACTGATTGAAGTGAACTTTAAGTCTCTTGATGAGCTGAATGAAATGGCATGAAGTCTTGCTGCTCACATTTCATATATGTTTTGACTGAAGAAAACATTTAATAATGATCTGAAAATATATCAAGAAACAATTCAGAACTTTTTGAATGATGAATATGCAACTAGTGTCATCAAATCTGTGATAAAGAGCTGAGTTGTATTTGCAACTTCTGTTCAGACATCATTTTCCAACATAATATTGCATTCATGAAGTCAGAAGAACCTTGAACATTGACAGAAGGTTTTTAATGATGTGTGAAGACAAGAAATCTCTAAAAAGCCTAGTTCTTGTTGTGAAAAAAGCTTCAAGAATGTTTATCAGCACATACAAGCAAAGCATTTATGATAGCAAGAGAAAGCAAATAATCATCTGTTTATCAGAGCTTGCTTCATCTATGCTTGATTCTTCTTGAGTTCAATCAATCAGTTACTTGCAAGCTTTGACATAAGAAGATGAATGTGACTTCCTGACAGCAAATTAACTGAGAAACAAGATGCTGTTGATTTTTTGGCTGCTTCCAGCTGTATTAACTACATAACATGAAGAATCACACTTCTTTGAGTCAAGTTCTGTAACTACAAAATCTCACTTTCTCTTCCACTCTTTCTCTTCTCTTCTAACCATCTGGATCAGCCCTCTATGCTGTCATAATGATATCATTCCTTATCAATGCTATAGCATTCTTTGGCTTTTCTTAATCTTCTTCCTTCCTTTTCTCTCACATTTCATACTTCAATCTAATTATGATGCTACTGCATGTTAGCTCTGCTAACATGTAATCAGCTTGTCATACAATGAATGTATATGATAAGAAAAAAAAATCTCTTATTGAAGGCATCACTGACATCAAAGACAAGTCTAAGTTCACAAAGCAAATGAAAAGATGCTGATAATCTCAATATTTAGAAGCTTCTAGAGTTTAGAAAACAGAATTCAAAAGCACACTTAGTGCTTCTAAGCTCAACATCTTGATACTCATCAGATCAACTATCAAAAGAAGATGCTTTGCTTAATGAAAAAATGTTATAGTAAGCAATAAAAGCATCTTATAAATATCTTCAATCACATTTTCTCTTGAGAATTCAAGTGCAATGAATATTTCTATTAAATGCCAGCATGAGTCATTATATTATGATGACATACTCTCTGTGATAGAAGACTTCTAGTCTTCATTTCTTATACTTTTCAAGAATGGGCATTTGCACAAACATCAAGGCTGCTCATGAGCTTAGCTTAATTCTTATTAAATCTAAGTGCATGTACAGAGGGAAATCACTCTTGCATACACAAGTCACAGAAAGAAAAACTGTGTTTGCAAGATTCAGAGTAGCTATTCTGATTAGTATGTGATTTCTTTTCAACTTCAGTTTCAATACATCTTTATTGATCTCACACAAAATGATATTCTTGACAGTCAGACTGAAGGTTCAGCTTCAAAAACTTCTCTTGATTGTGTTTTTTTTCTGGTGATGAAGGCAGAGAGGATTTGAACATGACAATTTATTGTCTTCTGAACTGACTTTGCAAAGAGTAGACTTCTGATGAAGATGCCACAGATCTGAACCAGTAGCACTGAAACTGAGCTTGATTCTTCTCCTGCACAGCAAGAAAGAAAGTGAATCACATGCTAGATGACAGAAGGTTAATAATTTTGATCATGAACTGAAACACAAAAAAGCAAGTCAGAATATTGATGACAGACTACAGTTGATCTGAATATTGTTAAGAGTTCTGATTGTCTTAGTGATTAGAGGTTCTGACTCAATGAAAACATCTTTCAGTATTAAAGACATGGTGTGTCTAAAGCTTTTCTGTATAAGCATGATCTTTAATTGATGTTAGCAACAGTCTACTTAAATATAAAAGAAGATTACTGATCTATGAGTCAATCTTCTAAGCTTTGACAAGCTTATTTGAGATGAATTTACTGTTCAGCAAGTTGAGTATGCAGGCAAGCATGCTCTACTAATGAAATCTTCAGATAAGACTACAAACTTTGAAGCTCTTCTCTCTGACAAGAATGTATTTGTTTTATGAGCTTCAAGAACACAAAGTATTTTGACCTACACCTGCCCAAAGAGCATTTGAAGCCTGCCTACATAAACAATATTCTTCAAAATCAACACAAAGATCTAGAGAATATTGAGCCTGGTTCCTAGCCACTGAGTGAAGAAGTCTACACCACAAGAAGAAACAATGCTAGAGTGACATAGATGTTGCATCTTAATGCTCATGATTTGACCCTACTAGTGAAGAACTCAAGACAGAAATGAGAAGCAAGAGTGTCAAGAAGATAAATTTCTGAAAGACTTGCATGAAGGCAAAGCAAGATTGCAATTCCTTTCAGCCTGCAAATTGTTCAATTAGACCAGCAGCTAAGTTCTATATAAATATAGCAAATGGTGGAAAGATGCTTTCTGATCCTACTGATGAAGAAGTTTCTATCTATGGTGATGCAAAATATTTCCTTGTTATAACTGATGCCACATGTTTTCAATGAGTATTTCTTCTAAAGAAGAGATCTGAAGTCTACAAGATTATAGTTGACTGGATTAACATGATTGAGACTGCAACAGATAGAAAGATTGGCATCATCAAAGAGTTCAAGAGCAATTGCCTTGCAGCTTTCTACAAGCTGAAGAAGATCTAACATCAGAAAACCTGCTCTGACATGCCTCAACAAGATGAAATATCTGAGAAAGTGATTTAAATTAATCATTGAATGAATCAGAAGCTCTAATTAATTCAGGCCTCTCAAAGTGACTCTGAAGTGATGCAGTTAAGGTTGAGCATGATGATTAATCTATTGTCTACATCTACATTTTTATATGGCTGCAGAAAGAATACAAAGTCATTGATGCTGCTTGAAGCTTGAACAGATGTTCAACTGTCAGCCCAATGACTCAAATGCTGATGCTGCAATGCCTATGTGAAAAATCTCAATGAATCTTTCAAATTGAAATCTAGGTTCAAGAAGCTCAAGCTAGTGAACTACCAAGATTAATTACATTTTGCCTTTGGGACCCTGAGACTGGGAAGATAACCATCTCTAGAGATGTTGAATTATGAGAAATTGAACAAAGAATTGTTGATTTCCCCTGCTATTCCTGGGGGCAAATCAAATTGACAATTCAATGGCAACATCAACCCCAAATTTGTCAAATTTAACAAAAAATTTACCATGAAATATATCACAGATTTAGCAGCAAAATTGCCTGTAAACTCAACAACTGAACAGTCAAATATGACTCAAATTCCTGAGGAACATGATCTAAATGTTGAATGATTGGCAGCATAAGCTATTGGTCTATCTATCACTCACTCTGTACTGCCATGATTGATGCTGCAATGCCAGCACTTGAAGAGTTCAATGATCATGTGTCATGTGTTTACAAACTATGTCACATGAAGAAGTAAGCTGCTTTGATTTTAGCTTTACAGATAATCTGCTATAAATTTTGTCTTTCTCTTTCTTTTTTTCTTTTTTTTCACTCTTTCACTCAAGTTCTTCTTTTTCATTTTCTTCACCACAGGCTGCAGCATGTACTGTGTCATCTTTGCTAATTTATCAATATGCTGCAATTTATATTAGCAAATGAAAGAAATGATGACAGTTCTAACAATCAACCTACAAGAAGTAGATACTTGCTTCAAAAAAAGAAAATCTTACAGAGAACAAAACTTTGTCTTTCTTTACTCTGCTCTTTCTTGTAGCTCACTATGAAGTACATCACAAAGAAAACAAACTTCTGAATAACAGATTTTTTCTCTCTCTTACTTTGCTTTTTACAGCTCATCAAATCATTGTGTCTCACTCTGAAGCTATGATGCAGTCACATTTGATGTGTCTGCATTAAAAGACAGCTGACATAAACTCAGCTAAAAATTCATCTGCTGAGAAAGACTTCAATCTCTGCTTTGTTCTTTACTGAGAAGCTATTATCAAATAAACTATTAATAAAATGTTGATTTTTAAAATATCATTATAAAAACAGCTTGCTTTCTTCTTTTCTTCTTCTCTTTGAAATTGTTTTTATTATTGCTCAGTTGAAATATCTATTTGACAAGTTTATATTGTCTGGAAAGAGAATGTTCACAATATAATGTGAATTATGAGTCAGTTGCCACTACAGCTCTGATGAAGTCAATTTCCATTTTTTCAGTCACAATCACTGATGCATTGATTCTGTTCTAATTTGCAGAAAACTGAAAGCTGAGGCAAAATAATCCAAAATCAATTTTGTGAGATATCTCTGCTGATAATACTGAATTTTCAGATGATAATGCTGAAGCTAACAATGACAAAAAAAAAACTCAGATTTCTCTTCTGATTCCTCTCATGTGCAAGAAGCACTTGAATTGTGTGACTTGTTTTTTTTTATTGAGTCTGTATCAGAAGAATCAATTTCTGCAAACATACAGAAACTGATGACTCAAGCTGAAAAGAATTGCAAAGCCAACATGTTGGCTATTCAATGAGCAGAGAGAGATGCTGATGAATGAAGTCTACAATGACTACTGCATTGGCATATTTCATTCTGATCTTCTCAAGATCACACTCATTTCAGATTTTGACAAATACTTTGACTGAAACACATCTTTCAGAACATGATATCAAATCATTTTTTTTCATTGACACTCTTTCACTGTGCACTACAAGTGAAATGCTAACAATTTTTGAAATTTCATCTTTCAACAACATCTGAATCTTTGCTGCTGTTGATATTCTAAAAATTGACTTTCTGAGTCAAATGTTTCTTAATGTTCAGATCATGATTATAATGAATTTCTTATGTTCTTGCTGATTATTAGCCCTGAGTATATGATTCACTTGCTCTCTTCAACTCTTTCAAATCTCAGCAATTATGTGATTTTTTTTAGACTAGAACTGAAAACACAACTGAGATCAAGATGAATCTCTGTCAGAACAACAGATTATTGTCTTGATCTTGAAAATTTTTTGTGCAAAATCAAGCTTTTCAAGAAACTCACAGCTGAGCTTGCAGTCAAGATTGCTAAGAGATAGCACTTTTTGACTAGTGATTCAAAAAATATTATGATTCATGCCAGACCTTTTCATCTGTGAAAACAGTTGCTGTATGAAAGACTTCAAGAGGCATAAAGAGTTTCTTTATGTCACAATACATATATACTTTTATTTCAATAAGATGAAAACTACTTGCTTGCAAATGAAAACAGAATACTGAAATTCAGAATAAGATTCATGAATCTCAAAAAACAGTGAAAAAAATTAAGAAATCTGAAACAATCTTGACATTTTTTGTACTTATGCTGTTTCAAGCAATCACAACTCTACATAATTACATACATATTATATAAAAAATGCTAACTCCAACAGCTCTTAGAGATTCATGTCCACTAAGAAGAAAACTAATGTTAAACAAAATCATTAACAAGATGCTGTATATTTATTACAGTGTTCAGTTGTGACATTCCCAACATACTGTGAATCACAAGTCAGTTTTGTCATAAAGTTGCTGCACTATGCATAAAGAGACACTGACTGAAGTCAATCATAACTGCATGCTGAAGCTTCACTTCTCAAATCAACACTCACAGTGAACTCTGAAGTTTCAAAATCAAGTGACTAAAGAGTTACAAACAAACTTCAGTAGTACAAATCTCAGTCAAGAATTGTATCATGTTGAATGATGATGATGATAATGATGATCTGTTTGTCAAATCTGAGCTTCTAATTATGCATGCATGCAAGATCAAAGTCAAGCTTAAAAATCAAAGTGCATTTTACATCTTTTGAAATGAAATAGATACATCACTGAAACTGAACAGCAATGAATTTATCATCAGTGAAAGAAGTCTGCTGCTTGTCTTTCATCAGCTTTAAATTTTATAAATTCTGGCATCTGCTTTGGCATCTGCTGCAGCTTCTTCAAAGATTTGATGAACTTTGATGTATTCATTGAAGTCTGAGAGATTGTCATTAGTTTTTAAAGTCAGCTGCATTTGTAATTAGTATATTGTCAAAGTGAATATGATTATCAGCAATCACTGTCATTGGAAACTGATGTAATCATTAGAATGGCCTGATGGTATTTCTGATTCAATTAAGTGATGTAGTCTTTCACATATTGATAGATTTTGAGACTGTATGCCTGTGAAAGTGCTGTGTGCTGAAACAGTTGGAGCAATTGAAGCAAGTAAAGCATATACTTTTGCCTGTCAGAAATTGAAACAGAACATTTTGAATGGTTAGATAGTTAAGCAGCTATATAATAAATCTCAAAAGCTCATCTGAGTAAATTTGAAGCATATAAAAAAGCTGAAATCAATATATCATGCCTGAATGACATACATTAGTAACTAGCTAATATCAAAGATTCACTGATACTAGTTGACTCTGATGTGAAGAATGGCAGAAATTTGTCTAGTGTTGTTCCTCATCAATCTGTGCCCTCCCTGTGAGAAACAGCAGTCAAAATGAAGTTTGCATGAATGACTCTCTAAATTGTAGATATATTAATATACAAAATAATTTTCTTTTGTGATCACTGCCTATGTTGTGTGTGCAGCAGAAAAGTTGGAAATTTTTTGAGGGATTTTGTGATCTTTCATTTGTCACACAAAAAGTTCAATCAAAATACATTTCTGCTAGTCAAACAAGCTGTTACATAACTACAGTTCTGGGAATAAATAACACAGTCAAGTGCATTGACAAGTCTAAACCCCCAAAAATCTGATTGCTTCACTGAAATCTGTTTCTGAATCTGATTATTTTTTTGATGTTGAGTCTGTTCTTCTGGCATAGATGAGTTAATGTTTTCTTATAATTCTGCACTTGGCATAAAATCAATTTATTGACTTCTTGAAGCTCTGTTTGATGTGTGTTGAAATCAAAGAGTTCTTGATGCAAATTGCTATTTCTTTTGTGCTGATTTTGCACTTCCTCTTTTTCTCTCATGAAATTCTGATGCATATCATTGAAAAAGTCTTTTATCTCATTTAAGATTCTTTTCAAATGACTGTTGTTCTCTGTTGCTGATTGAAGATTGCTGAATAGTTTATTGATTCTGTCTGTAAGAATTTTAACATCATGATGATACATTTTCTCTAAGCATTCAATGATTTCAATGTGTTCTTTGGCTGTTATCAAAATATTCAGAAGTGTCATGAGAGAGAATGAAGGCACAGAAGCTTGACATTTCAGTGAAAGCACTGCAATTGTCATGCTTGAAAGAATTAATAAAAATTTGTAGTCTGATCAAGTGTCTGTTTCATGTGTTTTTTGTAAAAAGTTATTTGCTTAGCATCTGAATGAGCTTCTGCTTTATTTATTAGCAGGAGGTTGAAATATGAAGATCACTGATGAGAGAAGAAGAGAAAGAAGATGAAGAACTATAAAAAATCAAGTCAGCCACACTTTCAAGAAGATGTGAAAAAGTATTCAATTTCATCTGTGTACTCTGTATGTATCATTTCAGTTATTTTTAGTATTGTGTATCAGAATACTTTCATTTCATGAACTTTCAATCATTTCTGTTCTTGAGCTTCATCTTTCACTGAATTGTAAACAAGACTGCAGAGTATCTTCACTCTTGTCAGAAAATACTATCTTGATATACACACAAGTGAATGATTTCTGACTTGTGATTGTGCTGTATGTACATTTCAGATATGTTTCAATGTGTCTAACATGCTTGAGATCATGAATGATGTACAGTTCACATTTTAGTTTATCTAGAATATAAGTATGATGTGAAGAAAATGTTGCTCTGATTTGTACTGATCTACAGTCTGCAACTGCTGAATTTTCTCTTTCAGATACTGTTTCTGTTCATTTCAAAAACAGCCTCTCTTTGTGTTCATAAACTGTTGAGTGGTATATAAAACAGCACTGTGAAAGTCTTAAATATTAATCAAATGATCACTCTCAGTAAGATGCTTCTGTATCAAATGCTGACATTTAGCTTTAAATCTGATGAATGTGTCTTCTTCAACTGCAACATTGACAAGCTCATATTTCAGTGAGATGATTACAGAAATGGCCAAGATCTCAAATCTCTTATGTATGAAGAATGAATTGAGAGTTTTGATTCTGGTTGACCACTGGATCCAAATCCACACCACTAACTGATTGCCAACTTGCATCTGAATTGATTTCTGCATGACTCAACATCTGCACACTATGAAACTTCATAAATGCTTATCTTGAAATTGTTATGAGTGGTATTTAATAAAATCTTATTCTAGAGAATGTTAGCTTCCTGTGTCTGCTCTGTAGGATTGGAAACAAATCATTTTGACTATTTAGTGATTGTTGAGTAGTTGTGATACATTTCATAATAGTCTTGACACTGTGAAAGGGGTTTCTGAAAACCATTTTTCATATACTAATATATATATCTCTGAAAGCATGCTATAATCACAGCTGTCACCAAAGCACACAGAACTGAGCTTTTTATCAGACTGAAACTATAAGCAGTTCTGAAAAGCTCATAGCATCTTCAGATACACCACATTAGCAACAACACAATTTTCATGTTTAAAACTGTAAGCTTTCTCACATTATTATGAAAACTGAGTGGGAGATGAAATGCTAACATTAAGAACTCAAGCTTTCTGTCTTGAAGTGTGAAGCTTATCACATTCTTGTGAAGTGCTCTTCTGAATCACATTCTGTTCACATTCAAGACAGAGAAAGCATGAGTCAGGCCTCAAGCACAGTAAGATTAGTACAAAATCTTACCAATCTGTGAACTGCATTTTGAGACCAGAGTTTGTTGTTTTCTATTACTAGAGAAGTCACTTCAACATATCTCAGCAAGATTGCAGCATAAACACACAACTCTTTCATGATTCAGTTTGATGATGAGTCTGATTCATGCAATTCTAATTCAATTGACATCTTTGCATGTTGACTTGTCTGCTGAAAGTAACATGAACATTTTTTCAATTTGGTATGTGCAAATCTTGTTGTGACTTGTTTTGATGCAATGAAGAATGCCATAAATATATAATTATGAAGTACATTGAGTTTTGTTCTGAGAGCATTCACTTTCATTTGTGCAGAAACTCATTGATTTCTCTGATCATGCTACAGAGTACTCATTGCTCTGTTTTTGCAATGGCTGAAAACAAAACATGCAAAACAAGAATGAATTGATTTCATTTTTTTCACAATTTTCAAAGATTATATCAGCTACAGAAAAATCAATCTTGATCAAAAACAAATTTCAGTCTTGCTCATGACTTAGTTCAGCTACTTCTTGAAATACTTGTGCATATCAAGTATGAGAATTGGGGCCTGAACCACAGTGCTGTTTCATCAAAATTCACATTGATTCAGCTTGATCAGAAATAATGTTGATGCAATTTCAGATTTGAAACTGTTTTGCTTCTTGATTTTCTGATGATAATTGATTCAGTGTTGAACAACTTGTCCAGTGCTGAACCAATCACTGATCATGCATGAGTCTTTCAGAAGCAGTGAAGAGTTCAGATGAAGCTGAAGAAAGTGAATTTTTTCATCTTATGTGCAGAAGCTTTTTTGCTGCCACAACAATGTTTTATGATTCTGAAGATGTCAGATCTGCTCTGTGAATTTTGTCACACACTTCAAATGATGTTCTTCTGAAGACAAGAGAAGAAGTGTTGATGGTGCTTGTCAGATTGAGAAAGCAGCTGGCATTAGCAGTCAATCACTACATGAAAGTGCTTGAATTTGTATTAAAGCAAAAAAAAAGAATTGAAGAACTTGAGAGAACTGGCATCTTCAGAGCTCTTACTTCAATTGCAGAGGGGAATGTGAACATTTGATTTCAGCATATTTCTGCTGTACAGTCTCTGAAAAATGATATTTCATTCTGTGTTCAGATGCTTTTTGCCTACTGTTTTCTTAACAAGAAGTATGATGTCTATCTGTGCACCCAAGAACTTTATTCATGAGTAGATGAGTTGGCTGCCAACACATGCAAGGCCAAGATCAAGAATGAACACATTAAGAAATTCATAACAGAGAAAGAACTGAATGATTTCTCAAGCAAGAAGACAATTCAATTTTTCATCAGAGTTTTCTTTCTGAAAAGAAAAATTGAATGTGCTGATGTTTTGATGCTGATGTCATTCATCTACTTCAGAGTTTGCAGCTTATCATTTGCAGCTCTAGCAGATCTGATGAGCCTGCTTCTGAACAGCAAAAACCACACCACACTGAAGAAACTAGTGCTGTTTCTTTCTGAAATCATTTCAAATGATTAAAAATTGTATGACAGTGAATTCACAATATTTGTGAGAGAGATCAACAAAAGGTGGCAGATGTTAATCTCACAAGCAGGCATTGTTGATCATGTCTGAATCACATCTATTGAGTGGCTGAGTTGTGGTGAAAAGTGTCAACATAAGATCTGATCACAGCAAAGAGAGTTATCTGATATCAGAAATCACAAAAATGTTGCAAATGAGTTTGTAAGTAGAAAACAGTGTTTCAGAATGTCATCTGTTGTGACTGAATCAACAGCAACATGAACTGTGCAGCTTGAGAAATCTGCTTTGCACACTCAACAACAATCATCTGCCAGCAGCTCTTCTCACATTACAGTTTCAGCAGTGCTTTGTCTGATTGATAATGAATGTTGCTTGGCTTCAAACTGCAGTTCACAAGCAAGCATGATAAACAATCAAAGTCAAAAAATTGACAATGTGATAGCAGAGTGTGAACTGATTCATGAATATGCATCTGCTCAGAGTTTCACAGATCAAAGTATGATAATGCTGTGTAGAGAAAAAATCATGAGCTAAATGTCACAGGCAACAGACATGATACACACAAGATGATTCACATGCATGATCTTGAGATATCAAATTCAGCAGCAGCTGAAAGCAAAAGTGAAATGTTGAATGACAACAGTCTGAATAAACTCAATATGATAACTTGAGACAGAAAAAAAAAGCTAATCTGCACACATTACAGACTGGACAAACACTTTGATTCATGAGCAAGAAAACAAACTGATGCTCATTTCTTCAGGAAATGACTCACAGCTGCTGTCAATAATATCAGTTATTTTCAGCACATCAAGAAATAATCAGAATGTAGAAGCAAATGCAATTTCAAAAAAAATGTTGAGTAACACTTCAGATTCTTTAAGTCACTTTGAGAGATTTGTCTTCAGCAATATGAGTTCAAACTTCTGTTTCAATGATTGATTTATGTTGACACTGTGGTCTCTTCCAGCTCTCACATCTGATGCTATGACTGTCACTTGATCAGCAAGACTTGCAAATCATAATGTCTTTGATCAGACATAATCAAACAGTTTCACTGATCATTCTTCTTCAGTATCAGATAACATAACAACAGAACACAGTTTGAGTGCTGAAGCTTCTGGATCAAATGATCAATCTGTGTTCTCAGAATTGGCACATTATGACATGACAGTGGTCAATTCACATGCTGTGATTTTGAATGAAACAGATGATCAGAGAACAAGCTCAGTTGAAAGTGATTAGTAAGCTCAACAAAGCTGTCACAATTAACAAGTTCTTAACAGCTGACACATCTACAGATTGACATTTTTTGATCATTCAGAAAAATGCATCATGAGCTTCACCAGAAGAATTGAATGCATTCAGCACATCTGAAGCAATGATGAGAAGCATTTCAAGCTTACTCTTAAATAATGATTCTGTCATCAGCAATTCAAGCATAAGTCTTCATGATACACAAAATGCATTGTTCACACACAATTTCATTCTGATCTTCAATGTTTTGACAGCTTCTTCATCAGTCAGTCATTCATTTTCAAATTATGATACTTCTGACATTCAGATTCATGATGATAAAGTCTACTGTGAATTCAGACACAATTTTATACTAAAGACTTAAACACAGAACATATTCAATCTCAGTATACTCATGACAAAGTGATAGAGCAGCTCAGGGTGCTATTTTTTGTTTCATTCACATGAAATCATGATGAAGCAGTGGGCCAACTTGAAATACTGTCACTCATCACACCCACATGAAACCATGGTGAAGAGATAACCACAATATCAGAGAGAGATTACAGAGCATCTGTGACATTCAATCATATCTAGTCATCACATAAAACTGCAAATCTGAGCTTCTGACTAAAAATCTAAGACTGATGCACTGAAACATGTCAAAAGCAGCTCATCATAACATCAATTCTTTCAATATCATGTTCTGCATTTCTCACTCTATTGAATTTTTGAAATAACAAGAGCTTTCATTCTACTGTTGGGCATGACATGAAGAACTGCAATTCTCAGAATGTGGTAATAATTTTCTTCATTCACAGCTATGTCTTCAATTTTTATCTGCTCTGAAACATGAAGTGGTATGAGAATGATGAAAGACTTGATAATCATTTCTTCTGAAAAGTACATGAATTCAGTATGCAAATAATTTGATATTTTTTGCAGTTTTTCAGCATACAGAATAGAAGATGTCATCTAGTGCAATGATTAGCAGCAAGTAAATATGAAGAATTATAAGCTTTTCATCTTTTGAGAGTATTTCTCAGTGGTGTAGTGAACCAAAAGGCCACATTCTGTTGTAGGCTGAAAGAATTTCAAGCTTTGAATGTTTTCAGAAGAGAATATTTGTTTGCAAGTATCTTTGACTGAGATTCAGACTGCTTCATGTTGCCACAAGATCTTATCAGTTGATGAGATCTGAATAACAGTTATTGTAATAAGAAACTTGATAAAGTCTTCAATAAGTAGTTAGATATGGTATTGAAAATTTCAAGTTTAGATCAGTTCATATATACCTACACTCTTGAATAACAATGATTTTTCAAGAAAATATGATGTAGAGATTGAAAAGTCTCTTCTTTTTCTCATTGAGACTTCAAGACTTCTTGGCAAAATGATGTTCATGATGTAAGATACTACATTATTGGGCCTATCACACCCAACTGGCACATATTCAATTAGATATAATATGGTTGTTCACATGACCAAACTTGTCATGCTTTGTACACAAGCCAACAGATAGTTGTCTGTAAATATATCATACATCAGAACTGTTTTTGAGACTGCATATATATATGCAAGCTTGATGAGAAAAAGCTCATCAACAATTAGCAAAATTGAAAACTTGTGAAGAAAATTGTGATGACTTCAAATGACTTGATAATCTGAGTGCTTTTTTGATTTCTCTTTTTTCTTTATCATCTGACTGTCTTTGTGAGGGCACAGTTCTTATTTTATTCACCAGACAACTGTAATGAATTTCAGAGATATGAGCTGGTGTTGATTGAACTTTTATGCAATCTTGACATCACTTTTTCATCAGATCTGCATTGCTGCTCAAATGATGAGATTCAATTGTTTACAACTTTTATGACTGTTTGCTCCTCCATCCTGATTCTCTGTGTGAATTATTGAATGAGATTTATCAAAAATATTTTACTTGATTTCATGAATTCTGCTGGTGCACCAGTGGCCTGAAACAATATTTTGTTTTCAGATTGCCTTCAAAAACTCAATCTAAGCTGTGGCCAGCAAAATTGTGATGACACAAAGACTGAATCAACACTGCAGGCTGTCATTGCATATGTATGTATGCACAATGTGTGTGATTTTCTTTTTCTGAGTCATTGTTCTGACATAAATATTCATGTGAGACCACCACTGATGATGTAGTCTCAAGAAATGCCAAAAAACTCTAAAATCTGTGCATTGATTAGTTGAAGTTATGTGCTCTGATTGACTGACCAAGATCAATCATTAAAGTTTTGATCATGTGCCTGACAGCTGTCATGTGAAGCTCATCACTTTACACAGAAGTTACAAACTTCATGAGAGCAAGATGAGAGCAGTGAGAAGATAGAAGAAGGAAAGAGCACAGTTGAAGATTGTGCTTCTTAGCAGTGAACACAGTAAAGTGTTCAACAGCAATTCATCTTCTACACAATAAGACATATTTTGAGACAGCACAATTGCAGCACCAAGACAGAGTCTTTCATGTGACATGAGTGTCAAGTCAGTGACTAGATAACTAAATCAATCACTGAATACATATGTGCTTTGTTTCTGTTTCTGTCAGCTCTTGAAAGTCTTATGAAGTTTTGCCAGAACATTGCAGCCTCAAAACAGAAACATGCTTTTCATCAAATGTGAAGCAGTTATTCAGCAGGCAGGATGAGAATCAAGCTGGCATGAAATCAATTCTCAAAATATTGACTCATCATCATTTGGGAGAGATGAGAAGAAGAAGGAAATCACATGAGTCTGAATCTTGAATCTTGAGTTGAAAGCTGTCTGTGAAGTGTAGATTTGCCTGTTGTAACTCTTTCACTGTGCTGATAATATGTAATCATTGCTTGAATGTGCATTGATGAGTGTGGAATTTGTCAGATGTTCTTAAAGTGTTGTTCATCAGCACTGATTGTAGATTTCTTTCTTTTCTCTTTCATTCACACACTGAATTTCAGAAGCATTTTACCATCTAATAACTCATTATATAACTCTGAAAATCTCAATGACACAATTCACAGATTTTTGAGTTGGCAGAGAGGCATTTCTGGCAAAATTTATGTTCACACATGAGAGTTCTTCACTCAGAGAAAATGATATAACATATTGAACATTGACACTGATGCTTCAGCTTTCTGATCTCAGTCTCAAGCTTGTCAATCTTCTTGTTTTTTTCAATCAGCTCTGCATGATACTTTTTTTCTAGCTTGACATTCTGCTTCTTCAGATGCTGCATTTCTTTCTGTAGTGTTCTGATTTTCATGAACTCTGCTTCAAATACTGCATGAATTTTCTGATTTGCAGTTGCCTATCTCAATATCAGCAAAGAACAAGTTCAGCTGGAAGAAAAATCTTATCAAGACTGTTTTCAAGTTGGAAATTTTGTGTTTCTTCAGTGGCTGTGATGTTGTGGATGCAGAGACATCAGAAAGTGCTGAGTAATTGAATAAATTCTCATACTCTGAAAAGTTATAGTCTGTAAGATGTCTCTTTCTCTGCAGCTTTTGAGTTGGAAACTGAGATGCACTCATCTCTGTATCTGTATCATTGTTAATGACAATGATGTTGCATGATTCAGATTCAGCAGAAGTCATAACTGACAACTCTGAAAGCTCACACCTGCAGAAGCTTCAGATTGAATGCTATAGATAGATGAAAAAGAATAATGTCAGATCATGCTGAGGGGTGAATGTTTTAGACACTGATATATTAGATCTTTAGGCCATTGCAGTGATGAATTTGAAGGTGAAAAAGAAATTGAAAGAAAGATGAATCAGAGAGAGAGAAAGATCATATATATACTCAATGACTGAAGAAGAAATCATGAGATTGCATATAAAAATGACAAAAAGACACTGATGTAGAGTATAAGCTGTTGTTCTTTTGTAATCTGATCATGCTCATTCTATTGAATTTTTGATTGTGCTAAAAACTAGCTGATGATCAGAAAGATAAATTGCAAAATACTAGTAGCTGCTCTGAATTTTGCAATCAGAGTTTTTCTCTTTGTGAGTAGACTTTAAGATTCATAAAAGCAGAATGAGAGTATCAAGATGTTGAGTTGAAGAAGCACTAAGTGTGTCAAATATCATTTCTGTTTTTTATTTTTGAATGCTTTCTAAGTATTGTCAGCATCATTTGCTTTGTGCACTTGAAATTGTCTTTGCTTTAATGCTTTCAGAAAGCTTTATTCAATCTTTCTTGTGAGTTTGTGCTGTGAATGTCAAGATTGAGATTTCTTAACTTTTTTTTACTGTTTTTTAAGATTCATGAGTCTTATTCTGAATTCCAGTATCTTCTTCCTCATTTGCAAGCAAGTAGTTTCCATCTTATTGAATAATCAAAATTGATAAAAAGTATATATTGTGGCATAGAGAAACTCTTTATGCCTCTTTTGAAGTTTGGAAGTTTCTTTCATACAACAATTGTTTTCACATATGAAAAAATCTGGCATGAATCATAATATTCTTTGAATCATCAGAAAGTGCTATTTCTTAGCAATCTTGACTGCAAGCTCAGCTGTGAGTTTCTTGAAAAGCTTGATTTGGCATAAAGATTTTCAAAAAGTAGTGATCTGTTGACAGAAATCTGTCTTGTCAGTTGTGTTTTCAGTGATCTTCTATTCTAAAAAACTCATATAATTAGTTGAGATTTGAAAGAGCATAGTTGAACAAAAAGAGCAAGTGGATCATATACCTGAATAAAACTAATCAGCAAAAACTATTTGACTCAGAAAGTTGATTTTAGAATATCAACAGCAGCAAAAATCCAGATGTCACTAAAAGATGAAATTTCAAAGATAGCATTCCACTTGGAGGTGAAAGAATGCCAATGAAGAAAGATGATTTGATATCATGTTCTAAAAGATGTGTTTCAGCCAAAATTCTGTCAGAATCTTGAATGAGAGTTGAGAAAATCAGAATGAAATATGTCATGTAGTAATCATTTCTTCATATATTGTAAATTCTGTTGCTTAATGACTAGAGATCAGAAGAGATTCAGTCTGATTGATTTTGATGCTGATTTTGAGATGATGCAGATTAGAACAAAATCAATGCATCAGTGATTGTGACTGAAAAAAGTAAAAATCAACCACATCAGTCTAGACTAGCAACTGACTGAGTCTGTCATGAAGAAAATGAAAAAGAAGAAGAACTTGAGAAAGTGAAAAAAAGAGAAAGAGAAAGATTTGTAGCAGATTATGTATCTTTCTATAAAGCTAAAATCTGTTACATAATACAACTTACTATGTATCATGAGATCCACAGTCATATCTGAACTTCACCAGTAATATGATTATTTATCTCAACTTCAAAAAAATAATTTGAATGTACAGTCAATGCAGTCAAATTACTCAATTTCTGCACAACAGTCTCAGAGTCTGACTTGACTCAAGAGTGTGAATTCAGCCTCAAAGATGCAACAAATCTCTATGAAATGATGAATAGCAGCATCATAACAACTGCTTTTATGTTGACATCTTCTTCATTTCAAACAACAAATGTGCTTATCATCAAAACAAAAAGTCAAGATGAGTTGCAAATTGAAGTGTCTAGTCATTACCTTACAGTTATCACAGAGACTGTTTTCTTCACTACTCAAACTGATATTGAAAAAAATGAGAAGATTGTGCTGTCTTGTGTGCAAATTTTTATTTTAATGATTGCTGTTCATTCTTCTTGATTGAACTTTCTGTCATCAAGAAGCAGTGTAGTGTTACCATCACAAACAAAGTGTGCTGTGTCTCAAACTGATTTTGACTTATTCTCAAATACTTGCTTACTTGCTATGCAAATGAAATTTGGGCAAAGAAGTTTGCAATGAGGCCAACATGAACACCCAACTGGCTGAAGCCAGTAGTAAACATTTCAGAGACTTGAAAAAACTGTGAGATCATATCAAACTGAGAACACTGAGATGATGAAATGTTGAAGATGAGAAGAAGCATATGAGAATGTTTTATCAGCATTTCAGAAGAAGATGACAAGTTGGCTTTTCTTTTGTGTTATATATTATATGTCAGTATACTTGATGATTTGTCTTGAAATTTCAAATTGCATACAGCTTGTGCCCCAGAAGCAATCTTCTGCATTCAAGAGAGCAGACAACACATGATCAAACTTCTTGAGATATGACTTCTTCACAAAGTTATTTTGAACTTCAGTATATTCTTTATGAAGACCCAGGAGCTCCATAATCAGACATGATATTATCTGTCAATAGCAACACAGATCTTCTTGCTTGTCAAACAATTTGAACAAGTCTTATTAATCTCCTGCTGATGATTGCAGAGCTTGTCAAGATGAAATGTATATTCAATTGATGCAGTTTCAACACAAGATTGACTTGCTCTCACTTTTTTGAACATGTTTAGTTGTGAAGATGAAAGACAAAACAGGCAAGTCTTCTATTTCTTCAGGCAAGAATTTGAAGCCAGCACTTTTTCTTGTGATAAGCATCTCAATCTGCATATGTTAATCAATATTTATTGCTTACAGAGCTATTCAATATGTTTGTCTTACATGCAAATCAATGTCATATCTTTTTGGGAGGAGGAAGCAGGCAAAAATTCTGAAATCACAAAAAAAGAAGGTGAGATTTGTGTGAAAGATTTGTTATTATGAAATTCTGAATGTGTTGATGTCTCAATCAAAATGTGTTGTTTAGAGTTAAAAGTTTTTCAGATTTTCTAGAGGCTTTACTCCAGCATGAAGTTGTTTATTTGATTAGAAAGGTTTCTTCTTCTGGCAAGAAGATGCTTTGCCATCAAGAGCTGGTCTAGAAAATTGAACTCATGCTTGCCACTTCTTGCTCTCTAGAAGGTTTACTCATTTGAGCTCTATATGCTATTTCAGTGGTTTATATCTACATACATATATAATCAAGCTTTATGCAATACATATTGCTTCTTTTCCACCAGAGCTTTCTTTATAATTTATTCTTGATTAACTGATCAATCTGGTAAAAACACAAAAGATCTCTAAACATCATCAGTACTCATAATTTGTCATCATCAATTGAGACTTGTATTTTTTTGACTGAGAGATTGTTTTTCTCTGATTGCTCTCTTATCATTCACATTGAAGTGATCTCTTCATTCATCACATGAGTCAAATTGTCTGAATTCTTAGTAAATAAAACTTCATTCTTTTCATTCTGAATTGCAACTTGAAGTCATTCTGAAGACTCAATGACTCATTTCATCTGATCACAAGAAAAATAATTCTTCATCATGTATTTTTTGATCACACATGCAATGTGTGATGAGTCAAATTTGTGCTCTTCTGTTGTTTTTCAGTTCTTTTCATTAAATATTTTAAACACAATTTTCTCAAGCTTCAACATCTCAGATTGAGTGTTTCTTGTTTCAGAGCATTTCACAGCAGACTGAATCAGATTCATTTTGTTTTTTGTTTGCTGATGTGTTTTCTTTGTAGACTTCAGTTGTAGATTTTTTCAGTCATTGTTTGTCTCAAACAAATTTTTCTCATTTCTCAGTTGTTCTTCTTGTTCAAAATTGCATTGTTCAACACTTTCTAAGACATTTTCTGAATTAGCTGTTGCTGGCAACAAGTGTTTCAACTTTGTCTTTTTCATTTTAAGCTGTTGTTGAATGTTATCAATATCTTTGTGCAATCTCTTCAGTATGGCTTGATCTCTCTGCATTTGTCTTCTCAAATTTTCAGCATCATTTTGTATTTGACTCAGTTTTAATTTCTCAGAATTCATTTTTTGTTGAAAGATTTCAGCTTCTTCATGCAGATTATTCACTATGATCTGCTTCTTCTCTTTTTGCTCTTCAATACTTCTGGTCTTGTTTTGCAGTTTTTTTAACTTCAGTTTTTCTAATTCTAATTGTTGTTGAAGATGTTCAGCATAGTTCTGCAGAGTCAGTGTGACTTGTTTTCTTTCTTTTTGAAAATTGCAGTTTTTTTTTTCTTTTTCTGATTGCATTGCAGCTTGTCTTAACTCTGTCTGTAGTTGTTTCAATATAACTTGCTTTTTTTTTTTTGCTGTTGAATGTTTTCAACTTTTTTCTGACACTTTTTCAACATGACTTGTTTTATTTCTTTCTGCTGTCTCACTTCATTAAGTTCTTTCTGCAATTGACTGTTTTCAGTTTTTAGTTTCAGATGTAATTGACAAGCTTGATCAGTTCCAGCCTCACAGCTGCATTCTTCTAACTGATTCAGTATTTCTTCAGAACAGTCTTCATTCAACATCATCTCATCAGTGACTGAGACTGCATCTGTACTTTCTGAAAAATACATGTGATCAAAAAATGCAAAATACACACATTTGCAAACAAAGAGAGTTGTAAGATGCTTTTTCATATGTGTGTCATCTGCATGTAATATATTCAGAAAGAGAGATGATTTGTTCTGTTGATGAGTCTCATTTGTTGATATTTCACAGTGAGAGCTAAGTGTTGTAATGAGAATATGTTCATGTTCAGACTTGATGTGATAACTTTCAGCTGTGGAGAAGCAGTGGTCAATCACATCAATTAAATATTCAATTTGATTGTAATGATATTGATCTGGCTTTTGAGCTTTGAGTAAAGCAGCATGCATGATCAAATGATCTGAATGATTCTCAACCAAAGTGTTGATTTGTGTCAATTCAAAATCAAATATGTGTGCAAGAACTGTCAACTTATGAAGAATCTCTTTGTTGATCTTCATAGAAGTTTTTGCTAGCAGTTTATTGCTTCTCTTTGTTTCTTTTGATAAATTGAAATACTCACACATGATGTACAGTCAGAATTGATGATAATAAAGTTTCAAACAGCTTTCAGTGCTTTCAGCTCTTTTCTGAATATTTCTGTTGAGAATTTGAACAAAGATATAATTATTGCTCTCATTGAAGTCTTTGAAATCTGACACTGCTGTCTGCTGAATGATCTGATTGATGTCTGATATTGAAAAGAGATGCTTCATGATGTTTGCACAAATTTTCAAGTACTTGAAGTCTTCAAAAAATGTGAAGAGAAAAAGAATTAGATGTTTACAAGTCTGTAATTGCTTTCAAATCACATCATGTTCTTGCTCAGTAAATTCATCAAAAATCTTGTCACTCAGAACTCTATCTTTGATGAACTGAAAGTCAGTCTCTGAGGCAGCTGATGCTCTTGACTGTAGTGTCTCCACATCATGCTGATTAATTTTAATCATCAATGATTGATTATTTTCTACTAGAAATGAGAAATTCTTCTTTATACTGCTCAGATAGTTAATGATTTTCTATTCTTGTAAGAAGCAATTGAGATCAGTTCAAGAATGAAAGAACTCACTTCATCACATTTGAAATTAATCATTTTATCTAACATATTAATTCTCAGCCTTCCTCAGAGATCAGAGATGTTCAAGAAATTGTCAAATGCAGCTTTGAGTGAATTGTGGTTGGAAAAATGTTGAAGCAAGTCATTTTTGTTATTGAATTTATTAGAGAACAATTGTGATCATCATCTGTTCTCTGAATAGATATTTTCTTTCTGCTGATACTGTTGAATCTTGTGGTATATTTCTTCATCAGTGAGCTTATACTTGTTGCAGTACTCTTCAATGAGAGAGATGTGTAAAGATTTTTCAATATCTGTGCTACTGTTAGCCAGACTGAAAGAGTTCTAAGACTGAATTTTTTGCATCATCAAGAAATATATCAACAGTTCACCAATGATCACTGAAAGAAAGAATTTCATGTGCAACAAGAACATGATGTGCTTCATGCAAGCACTTCAACTTCTTGAAGAGAAAAAAAAGCAGTGAGTAAATTTCAGTAAAATTAATTTTTAGAGATTTCAAACAAACTTCTGCTCTCTGAAGAGATTCATTCAAAGAAGTTTGAGAAATTATACAGACAACATGATTTTGTGACTTCAGGCAGAGACAGCATTTTTTAAGCAAAATTTGATGAAGTTTTTCATACTTCTTTGTATTTTTCACAGCAGGCACATAAATATGATTCACATTTATCTGTGCTGTGTTCTGAAACTTAAGACATTGCTCTGCTGTCAGCTGTTTTTCTGCTTGGGTGAACAAATTTCTTGACATCTTGCTCAATGAGAAGAAAGTAAGAAGATTTCAAACAAATTTAACTTTATTTTTATTATGTAAGAAAATGCTGAGCAACATTTTATCTGTGAATTCATATCATTCTGCACACTTTCTTTCAATCTTTCTTATGTTTTTACTGACAAAATCAAGAACTTAAGATTGTGGAAAACTTTCTTGAAATACACTTGTTTCAAAAAATATCATACATTGTACAATGTCATACAAGAAAAAAAAATGCACAACTCAGTTTAATCTTGCATCTCTACAAGACACAAGACATTCTCAAAATTCACATTGCTCAAGTTCTTTTATTCAGAAAATAAAGCAAGTTCACTTTCAGAACAATGATTCAGATTTCTCACAGCAGCATTATGTTCAATCAAGAATCTGATTTTGATCAAGAAATCTTGCTCTTTCTGATATGATAAGATTTGAAAAGCAATCAAGTGAAACAATAATCATTAGAAAAGAGTTTTCTTGACTCACTTACACTGTGCTCTGAAACTGTGAGCTTGATGACAACTTCACAGTAGTGCAGTCTCAAATTGCATCTTTTAACATATTTGCTCTTAGACAGTTTTCAATAGCCAAGAACAGTATTCTATCAATTCTAAGTAAAGTGCAACACAAAAATATCATCTTGCCTTTAAAGAGCTTTCAGTTTGAAGATTCACTTTATCTTATCTTTAAGTATCAATCAACTTCATTAAAACATCTTGTTCTCTCACAAAAATGATTTGATGCAATTGAACTTGCCTCTGTCATTGATCAGATAATCAACACTCTGACTCACTTGTTGATGAGTTTTAACAGTTGATAGCTTCTTGATGAATTGATTTATTTTGTTGCTCATAATCTAGAATTGAATTCTCTGATCTGTGCTGATATCTTAGTTGATCTGAATGATTTTGTGAAAATTGATACATACATATGTATTCATGATTTTTTTTGATCAGCTTGTATCTGATAGATTCTAGCAAATTCTCAAAGCTGACAGATGCATTTCTCAAAACAGTTCACTTGAGAGATTTGAGCATTGAGTGCTGTCATGATGCAATTGATGAAGAAAAATGCAAAAAACAATGAGACAATTGATGTAAATGATTTTCAGTGCTGATTATCAGACTCAGATGCAGTGTCATTTCTATCAGCAATCACTGCTGTAAATACTTTGAATGACTTGAAGAAAGTGAGTTCTTACAATTCATCATCACTTCAAGTCTAATGATTGATAGCATTCATTTCTGGCAAAACAGAGCTGAAATGCCAAATATCTTGAGAAGCTGATCATTTTTGCTCTAATGTTCACATGAAATTTTTACTCTAATTATATCTGAGTTTCATATCTTCACCTGTTTGCTCAATGTTGAACTTGATATCAGATTATTAAAAAATTAAAACAACTTTTAAAACTTATGTGATCATGAAAGCAGAGCTTTTTCTGCTGCTCTAATCTTTGCTGTTTTTGATTAAATCACTGCATTATCAGAAATTCAGAATATGACTTTAATCTTTATACATTTCTGATCTGCAGTAAATCTCATCTGTACATAAAAAAATAAGCAGTATTTTAGACAGTTTGCTGAAGACAAGCTGTGAGATGTTTAGTGTTTGTCAGAAATGAGTCTGTCAAAACTTGTTATAACTATATGATAAGCAAACATCACTATCTATGTATGTATCTGAGAAGATGACAAAATATACAGCAGCATTGAATCAGCAAATTCAGTGAATTCAATTTTAAAACTTCTACTTCTCTGACTGAAATTCAAGTTTCATCAATCTTACTTTATTATGTAAATGATATCACAGAATGCTACACAAATGATCATGCAACTTCACTAAAGTCAAAACTGAGCAAATCAGCATTTTGAATCTAGAATCTTCAATGTGAAAATGACTCCTCACTCATAATTAGTACATTCAACTGATCATTTCATGCTGAAAGTTGTTTAACAAACTTTTCTGAAATTTCTTCATTCAAGATTTGAAGAAAATCTGCACTTTCATGATATAGAAATGCATGATCATGCTTTTCAAGAGGTAAAGTTCTATCAGGCACAGAATGCTCAACACTAAATGCAGAGTAGGTTGAATGTTCAAAACCAGATGCAGAGTAAATGAAAATAATAAGAATCTTTCTAAGAGTTAGTTAAAACATTAGATTAAGCAGATTTCATACACACATAGTTATCATGCAAGCTGTCATTCAGCAGTAATTTGTTAAGCAATGACTCTGCAGCTATAGCAGAATCTACTCAAATTAGTCAGAAAGTTGCTTGGCATAAATTGAGCTCATCAATTGTTTGTAGCTGTCACACAAAATGTACTTGCTGAATCTGAGAATTATTTTTTTTATGATTATGAAGCTGTTGTCTGAGATATGAAAATACTGCAAAAATTTCAAATTCAGTTGTCATCATGACAATGATCTTGTAGCTCTCTGTTGACTCACTGATGCTGTATGAATCACTGAAGAAAGCAGAAAAAGAAAGCTGCTTGTCAAGATTCTCTGAAGTATGACTTGCCAAAGTCATCAACAAGTGATGTTGAGAGTGAAGAAATAACTTCAATTCAGTTTGTTTTCCTGAAAGATAGAATGTCATCATCACAAAGTAGCTTTGAAGTAAAGATTATGTGCTCAGCAATTTTACCTGAAGACTGATAATCTGTTCTGGTCATACATTCAAAGATTGTGACAATATCACTCAAATCTTGATAACAGTGATTACTCTCTTCTGCAGATCATCTTTGTGAATTTCTTTGGCCACATACTCTACAAGAACTTTAAAACACTCATTAGAAAAAAAAACAGCATTCTGATGAAGAAACACTGCAGATTGAATAACAAACATTAATGCAAACATTGCAAACTGTGCATACAAGTACATCTGATTGAAGAACTTGTGTTCTGAAATGTGCCATCAGATTACAAAAAAAATCATCCAACAGAAACTGTGAGATATTCATGAAGACAACATGAATAAAATGTGATTGAAAAATGGTAAGAAAAGCAATATCAAAATTCAAGAAATTATCACACTCTAGTCTTGTTAGTACAAATCAATAATTTACAAAAGTTCTGAGATACTTGCAATGAGTTTAAAAATAATTTTAGGCTCAGTGAATGATGTTTTTCAATCAATAACTCTTGCAGTGATGACATGCAATGTAATCATCACAACAGCAACTCAGCTTGTTGTTGTGAGTATTTTTTGACAAGTACAGTGATATATTTTCATAATATTAGCTAAAAAACTCAAATGTATTTCACTTGACAAAAATCTCATGTTGATCAGAAAGAGTGTTGCTGCTTGATGACATATATCTCTGAGTGCTTTCAGGCATGAAAACCACAGACAACACATGTTTGCAATCACATATAACAAATGTAAGACAACATGAAAGACTCTTCATGAACCTAACAACTGATGATGATGAAAAAGATATGAATAAGTGAAATATTGCACAAAAGAATGAAAGAGCAAGTTTGTTGAATTGATAAGATATAGTTGAGGCAATATACTTGTTGAACCCTTCAGATAAGCAAAAAAGTAAGCAAAAACAAGACTTGTGACAAGATCACCAATAACTATTGTGTATATTTTAATGAGATTCATGATAAAATGTGTCTTGTGAAGATCTCTGCAGATTTGCTGAGAATGATAATCAGCTGCTAATAAATGAGAAAGTTTTTGTGAATTTGAACAGAGCTCACATTCTCAAAATGACTGATGAGTTCAAGTGCATTTTCACTTCTAGAAGTAACTCTTAATAATTTAGTATGTAACTTCAGCAAGATCTGCATGTGTGCAGTTCTTTTGTACTCACAATTTTACAATATATCAAGCAATAAGAATTGCACAGAATGAAGAGTACACTGTTGAAAAATGCTCTCTGAACATATTTGTAAGATATCTACATTCATTTATTGTGTCAAGTCTAGAAAATAACTGAATATTGAGATAATCAATTGAAAATTTTCATCAACTCACTTGAGATCAAGTTGATTTCAGATGTAAGAAATCTCTATGCCTGAAATATCTTTCCATCAGTTGAGCATCTTTTTGAGAAACAACTGAGTAAACACTCAATTGGTGCATATAAGTGCTTGACAGATGAAGTTGATAAACTCTTTCAGACAGTTTCTGCATTATCATTGACAATGATGAGAATTTTTCTCAATTCTTCTCACCTGGCACTTCTGTGAACTGACATGCATAGACAAATTTTTCACCACAAACTCAAACTTTTAAAGATCTAGAGACAAAGAACAGAGCATTTATTGAGAAGCTGAATGAATTGAAATTGAAAGTAGCTACAAAAGTAACAGTCAACATGCAAGCAAATGAGAAGGTTGCAGAGATGCAACAATATCAAGATGATCTTGAGATAAAAGTCTTGCTGCTGAAGAAAAATGTTAAACAGTGGAAAGTCATTGCTCAAAATCTTCAGATAAATGCATTGCAGTGCTGTCAGATGCTTTCAGAAACATTTTCTCAACTTTGTTAGAGAATTAAATCAATCAACTAGTTAGTCATCTACAAGTATACTGGATAATTTCAGACTTGTTTGCACATTCTGGATTCACATGCACTTTATCAACACAAATGCTGGCTTTAAGAAATCTGTAAGACTCTAAAGTGTACATATCTGTTCATATGCCAAACATTTGAAATCTCAGACATTGATCTCTTCATTAAAAAAATGAAACAAGACTTAAGCAAATCAAATGCTTCAAGTGATAAAATTTCAGACTTTAATTTTATCAAAGTTAATTTACTGAAACAATCATTTCAATCTTCATTGCTCAGCATTTCAAAAATCTTGTTTTTAGATCATCAAATTCTTCTTCATGAAGATATCAATTCAAATCTTGAGTGACTTTCATCACAAATGCAGTCTCATAAAAAAAAAAATTCATCTGTGTATCTAGAGGATCAGATCAAGAAGCTTGTCTATGAGAATTCTTATCTCAAAGAAGAAATCTTCTTGCATGAGAATTACTGCCATGCACTGCTTAATCTTAGAAGCAGAGTGACTCACATGTTTGAAATGATGAAAAATATTCTGAATGAAGCAAATTGATGCTTGCAGAAAGCAGATCACAACTACTTGAAGCTTTGTGATATTGAAGCAGACAGAAAAAAAAGTGGCAGTGAGTTTTAGAGCACTCTGTCAAGTCATTGAACTCAGAATTTATTGCCACATGTGTTTCTGAGATACTTGATTTCTAATCATGTGTCATTTTTTGCTTATCATGTTTTTGCCTGATCTGATGATTTTCAGAAGATGAGCTTAAATGTATATAAAAAAGCTTCTGTATTCAGATAGAAAAGTTGAGTTGATTCTCATCAATCTACTAGCTTGCATTTCTCAGACTGAAAAGTCAGCATGAAATCTCTGATTCAGTTCATATAAGTTTACTTAGCTATCAATTGATTTATTTGCAAGACTGAACTTCTTAATTGCCCTCAAAATCTCTTCAGCTAACAAAATGAGATTAGAAGCTATGATAAGTTATTCTGTCATTCTGATTTGACAAAATTTTCACTTCATCTGAGCTTGACTGTATCAGATCTACTCTGAATATCTTGATTTCTTTCTCTATTTCAGGTGTCTGAAGTTGTCTGTTGAAACTGTTTCAAATACTGAATATGCTTGTTGCATTGATCAAGCATTGGCATTAGTTTTTCAATAAGAGTGCTTTGCTCTTGTGATGTGTAAAAAAGCTCTTGAACTGTCTTTGGCTGGCTGAAAGTTGATTGAATCAGAAGCATCTTGTTGATCAATTGTCATAATGTCTGATTCTTAACATGCAAGAAAGCCAACACAGCATTCTTTCTTGTAGCATACTTGATTTTTTGTGTGAGAAGATTGTGATGTAGCACAGCTTGCTGAGATCTAGTCTCATGCAGTGCAGTCTGAAGAGCATTGCATTGAGAACTCAATGTTTGCACAACATCTTCAAGTTTACTGCAATGATCAAGTGCATCTTGAAAAGTCATCTCATTCTGATTTTGATGCTGATCATGCAACTCTTGATTGAGATATGAGTCTAGAACCAGCTGAGAGTACAGATGTAAAATAAAAGTATCACAGCTACTGTCTGAAGTGCAGACATGAAATGATTTTGAACACTGAATTAGTTGAATTCTGAATATTAAGAAAAGCTAGACTTATCAGTGATGAAGAAGAAGCTGATGTTTCTACCATTTCAAAAATTGACTGTAATAGTTTTGACAGCTGTGAGTTGAAAATCAATAAATTGAAGAGATGTCTCTGAGTGAATGAACAGATGATTATATACTTTATAATGAGATTTGAGTTGCTGCACTCACTTCAGATGATGATTAATGCTGACATGTTTTTTCATGATCATCTAATTTCTGCAATCATCACTCAAGATAAGACATGTTTCTCAAGAAGTGATCAGAAAGATTTTTGAAAGTAGGCTTTTCTGACAGAATACTGAATGTTTTTTAACTTATCAGACTCATGAAACTGAGTCTTACTGCTCAGAAACATCATCAATGAGCATGAGATGAGCAGCTAGTTATATAAACACAAGCACTGATCATCAATTCATCTTTTCTTCATCACATTCACAAAATGAATACTTCAAAGAAGAACTGAAATGCTCTTGTGACAAAGATCAACACACTCTGCAGACTTATCAAGAAAAATCACTTGACTTCTGCTGACACCAGTCAAATTCATGACTCAAGTGAAACAAACATCTTTTCATTCAGCTCAGATTCAACTTTTCAGTCTGCAAATCTTCTTTCATTCTTTGAGAATGTATTGCAGTTTTCAAATGCCAGCTTCATCTTCCAACAAACTGATCTTGCTTCAATGATTGAGTTTTACTTGTGTGATTGCAGAGAAAAGAAAAAAATGCAACAAATGAAGAACTGATGAGTATCATAGTAAGAAATTTTGCTTGAGTTGCAATGCTAAGATCACATTTCTAGAATCAATGAGTTAGCTGAGTATGTTAATTAATTTCTTGAATTTTCATGAAACTAAGTCAATCTTTTTTTTCAGACAGTTGCAAGATCAGCATGAAAATCTGGTGCAGATATTTAAATGAGCACAAGACATCACCATGATCTTTGATCAGTTTGTGAATTTCAACTCTTCACATGACTTCACTGCACAAAAACCAATCAAATAACTAGTTAAAGTGAGAATCTTGAAAGGCCAGAAGTGAAGTGAGAAGATTGAGAATGATTGAATGTACATACATTGTACAGTACATAATATTCACAGTTTTGCAATAATATTATAGTGAGTTTCTGTAGAAAACATCTAAGCAATGATTGATCATACATTGTGAAGAAACAGTTGATTTTCTGGCAATGCATGATCAAAATTCAACTGTTGCTTTACAGAATTTAGATTGCTCAGTTTTACAATATTCTGAGTAATTATGTACTCTACTGCAGTAACTTTTTAAGCTTGTGCTGAAAAATTCTAGTTCAAGAATGCAATCAAAAATGCTTTCTCTCAGAGAGAGTTTCAGCACTCAAATAACTACATTGTATGTGTGAATCTCAAAAAAAAAAAAAAAAATGCAGTTATTTTCAAAGTGTAGCTCAAGCTTTTCTGGCCTGACCATGTAGCCACCATTTGAACTGAATGACTCTTTCAAAATTTCTGACACTGACTGCTTTTACAAGCTGCTCACACTTACAGAATGACCTACATTAGCTAACACTATCAAGAGAAGAGTTCTCTGCATGACAAAGTGTTGAACATCTGCAAGAAATAAAAATCAGCTGCAATTGTAAGTTTCAGAAGTCTCTAGTTCATGATAATAATTTTCTGTCAATTGTCACATGTGAGTGAATGATGTGAATTATCATTTTGAGAGCTAGACATTACTCAGTGTGAGGCAAATTGGCATCATGACATTGAAGAGGAAGATTTTTAATTCAAAAGCACTCAATGGCTACTTTGTCTAAATTTTAAAGTCAATATTGATGTATTCTTTTTGCACAATCATGACTGATAATACTGAATTGACAATACACAAGCCAGATTAAACATGCAATGCTGACTGAACAATTACAGAAAATTCAATGACAGTCAGCAGTTTCAAGTTTTTTTAACATGTTCACAGATTGATTCAAAAAAGAAAAGAAAAAAAAAAAAAAGCATCTGCTCAGAAAACATTGCAAAGTGCTCAGAAGACTGAATTTCAGAAAGAGTTCTGAGAGCAGCTTTATGCAGTAGAGATTAAATGTTTAAAACAGTTTGGTTTCTTGTAATGAACAGATGTGAAAGTATTTGAGATTATCTTCATGAGCTTTTGTGTGTCAGTTTCTGGCTGGGGTTCAACCCTGCAGAGCAGCAGCTAGACTTATCTAGTTAATCATTTATCACCTGACTGTTTAGTGTCCTGGTGTGAGTATTTAAACAGCTCTCTTTCTTGTTTGTTTTAATATTCATGTTCTATTAACTCTCACAAAGCTTCAATACATGATTCTAGAGCAAATCAATTCTCCAAAATGACTGAATCTGATTCTCATCATTCTGAGCATCAATGCTTCAATAAACATTTCACAATCATTCTGGAAAAATTGATGAAGCTTGCTGCAAAGTCTGGTGTCAAAGTGTATGTGCTGATAATACATTCACATGATGCTTATGAGTACAATTCAGAAAAACAGGCTCTTCAGAATGAAGAAAATTTATTGAGCACTGAAAAGAGTAAAGCTTGTTTGATAAAATCTGAAAACTGGCTGTCATCAGTGTTAGAAGTGGTATGTTTTGCTTCCAACTCATATTAAAACTATGCTCATACTGTCAAGAACTGCATATATTCAAATCTTGAAAGAATGAATGACAATTTAAAAAAGTTTGAAGTGTCACATAAGCAGAAATTAGCAATTCTGAGAAAAAGAAAAAAAGTTGCCACACAACTAAGATTAGAGATATGAAGACTGAAAGTGATAATACCTGAAGTGTCAAATTTTGTAATGTCTAAAAAATCTGAATTATTTGAAAAAAATGAATGGCAACAGGAGCAACAAACAAGAAACACTTGCTAAGAACAGAAAATTTTTACTGTTGTAAGATGTTGGCTAAAACTCTCAACTGATCTTCAGAGTCTGAAAATTCATAATATTCTTGCAGCTGAGTGAGAATGACAATGAAACTCAGCAGAAACTTAAATCACATCTTGCAGACACTCACTTTTTGTGCTTTTTTCACTCTCATGTGCTTGAAAAAAGTATTGTTCTGGCAAGTCAATTCTTTTGAGAGTCACAGCTTGATACTGTTGTGTTTGAGTCTGAATGCTGATTCTGTCTCTGTCTCTGTTATGTTGTGTATGATGATGTTCACAATAACCCACTTGAGAACAATTAATCAGAAAACTTAATTTAAGTTTGTTATCAGTTCTTCAGATCACAATCTTCATTAGTATATATTTTAAAGTTCTGAGATTGCTGCAGATCTGGATTGGAAACCACAGATCAACATGTTACTTTAAATTTAAATTCTCATCAGTTGTGAAATGCAACACCTGAATACTACTGTGTAACATACTAATGCAAGCAGAATTCAAGCTGAGCATTGATTATGCAATGTTCAGTCACAATCTGCAATTTAGTGAAAATATGAGTAATTCTTCAAATTTCTGTATTTACAAAAACTTGACAAAAATCATTTGACTGCTGAGAATTCAATTTGTCTTGTGATCTGATTTGTCTTGCAGTCTGATTCAAGCACAGAGACACCATTTTAAACACATGACTTCATTTGAAGACACTCATTTGTTATTCACTTCCCAGCCATGATGATCTTGACTGATTTGCAAAAACATGAAGAAGCACTGTGGCAGTCTATGACAACACAAACAAGCTACATGAGATCATGAAAGTAAGTGTGTTCTGAAACATCAATGGTATGCAATATCACAAAAATAAAAGTCTAGACTTCAAGAAGATGAGGTGTGAAAAGACTTCACATGAAATTGTGAGTTCTTAGTGCTTGTCTAGCACAGCTTCTCATTCAGTTACTTGTATGTAGATAGTACTACAAACATACATCTTACAAGCATTGTGCATTCAATTCACAACAGTGAGCCAAAGCAATCAGAATTCAAAAAAGCAAAAAGTTTAAAGTGTTGTTTCAAGTAACTAACTAATTTTCTGTCACTCTTTCTCATCTTGAAAGAGTCAGATTAGAACTGTCACTCAAAAATCATCACCCAGGCCAGAATGACTGTATTGTTGATTTGCAGTTGCCAGAGATGAAAACTTCAGAACTCAACTGTTGATGTATTCAACAAATGTGATGATGAAGAATGAAAAGTTTATTGAATAAACTTTTCCTCTTTTGCAATGACTGCTACAATGAGATAACTTTGCTAATTGCTGAATATGATCTTGCACCATCAAAACAAGTGATCAAGTACTTGATAATTGAATTTTCAGCAGCTCAACAACTGAAGCAAGATTATCAGAACATACAGAAAATGCAAAAGAATTGAAAGAAAACTCTTGCATGCATGTTGCAAAGCTACAGCAGAATTTGTCATTGTGACTTTTCTGTCACTGTGTCTGAACTAGAACTTCATCAGACAGAAATTAATGACAAGTGACATGAAGTCTGCTGAAGATTTTCACTCAAATCTGCTAATTCAAGAAAAACATTTTCTTTTTTTGAAACTTGTCTGATATGTCTTCTTGCATTTTTTCTATTTTGAAATATTCACTCTTCAGCAGAAAAAATTCTATCCATCTTCAATTTAAATCACATGAGAAAATTACTCAAATAAAGAAAGATTCTGACTACCAGTCATCTCAAATCAATGATTTTCTAGTGTTGATTTTCAGCTGATTGTTCTTTTCTGGCAGTTCAGCCAGCTTAATAGCTTCATCCTCTCTGAGTGAACTTGAATGATTACACATACACTTCAACTATCAATCTGTTGTCTTCTGTTTTGATCAAGAAAATGCTCATTCTGACCTCCCCATGTGATCTGTGTTGAAAATTAGAAATGTGTTAAGATGATTGTCAAGCATGCTGATCATCAGAAAAACATGATGTGACTTCATTCATATTATTTGTTGTGGCAGTCAAAGTTTCTAAGCTTGCATTGTGCTGAGAAAACCTCAGAACTTTTGAGAAAAACTTTATTGATTATAGCAGAGAAGATGCTCACAGATTGCAACATCATTCATTTTTTTTTGCTTAAATAATGAAAGAATTCATTTCAGAAGAGTTCTGAAAAATATTGATGAATAAAAAAAATAAGTTAATTAAGTATAATCTGAACTCTGTCATGCTGCTCAAGTCTGAAACATTTTGAATTTTTTACTTTGAGTTATATCTGCAAAACATTTTGCATTGAAATGATCAGAACTGCTAAGACATTTGAACATGAGAATAATTAATTATGTGTAACTTACTTAGTCTGTATCTTCTCAGTTTGCAGTACAGTGCACATCATCATCTGTAAGCATTGTGATGATGATCTTAATTTTCTGAATGATCATTTGTTTTCTTTTGCTGGCATTTCTCACCATGAGCACATGCTGATGATATTTTCTCATGATTGCTTCAGTCTTGTGAAACCTCTCTTTCACAGTTGTCAGAATGAGTTGTCTTTGCTTATTACTGATGAAATGATGTCTCTTAGAGAAAAAGAAGAATCAACTGGATATAACAATGATCACATCTTTTGATTTTAGTTTGATGAGAGACTTGATGAGTTGAGACCAATGATATGCTCAGACATTATTGATGATGAACTGCATGTATTGATAATGCTAGAAATTAAACAGTTAGTTTTTCAGTTGAATGATCTTTTTCAAATACATACTCACAAAAGAAGCCAGAAGATCAATTGATATAGCAGATCTGTCAGATTTTTTTAATGTGACTCATATATTCATAAAAAATGTCTGACTTTCTAAACTATTTGAATATATACCTTTGAGCTCATTTTCAAGAAATTATCAAAATAGTAGCAAATCAGGCTGAAACATGATAAGCCAAAAATGACACAGTAAGTATCTTTGAAACAAATGCTTTTGATGATCAGCTCAAAATTCAACAAGATTGCTCATCTCAATGACTGTTGCAGCAAAGGTCATAAGCATATTATAAACTAAAGCTGTTGATTGATCAATCTTTAAGCATTGTTTTAGCTCTCAAGTTTGATTTCATTGAGATGTTTCAAACTCAGACAGATTCTCTTCACTTTCATCTCATCATTTTATCAGAAATTCATCTAGATGTCTTCTAATTTTCTTGAAAGTTTCAATGATATTGCTTCAAATCAGCTTCAAGTCATTCAGCCAGATTTGCTTTAGCTTGCTAGCATCATGATTTTGTAAAAAACACTTCATTGCTCTGATGTTGTCATGTCTGATCTTATGTGTGTAGATGAGTGATGTGAGTCCTGAACTATCTTTCAAGTTCACATTTGCTTCTCTTGCAATGAGTAGCTTTGTGATTCTGAAATTCCTCTCCTCAGCTGCTCAGCTTAATGAAGATTTTTCATTATTGTCTTGTTGATTCAGATCTTTCTCATATTTAAGAATGATTTTAACATTGCCAGCCCAGCTGGCTTCAGTCACTCATGAAAGTGCTGTTCTGCCTGAATAATTCTTCTCATCAACTTTTTCTCTGTAGAAATCATTCAAGAGTGTCTCAAGAGCATGAGATGATTTGTTTTCTGCAGTCAACAAAAGCTGCTCCCTCTTAAAATGATCCCAGAGAAATACCTCACCACTTGAAGAATGAATTAAAAGAAGAAAATTCTTGCAAAGAAAGATGAACTCACTTGATGATACTCATGATGAAGAGTCAATCTTAAACTGTAACTAGACAAAAAACAGACTGAATTTGATCAAAGTGATAAATATGTAAGTGAAACATAACAATAAAGCTATTTCAAACTTCATATCAGAATATAATTATTTCTTTAGCACTAGAATCAGATTGTGATTGTCTTCTGAAACAAAAATCTTATTTTGTAGCTGTGATTTTTTTTTGAGTATGCAATTTCAAGTCTGATACAGAATTTTTCATTGACAATTTTAGCTTAAAATCTGCAGTACTACATCTGATCATTCATCAAGATCTATGCACTCACTCAGATTGAGTTAAAAAACCTGTTAATGGCAAGTTCTTTTGCATTTGATTCAATCATGCTTGAAGACTCAACTAAACAATTCAAAAATCTTGATTGAATGTGAAAATGCTTTTCACTCCAGCCACATTGAACAACTGAACTGTATCTTGAAGCTATCAAGAAAACTCTTGAAAAGACACTTATGAGCACATCAATTGTTGTTAGCTCTTTAGCTAAGAGTGCCTTCAACAAACTCTATGATGTACAAATTGACTAACAGCAGATGATGATGCAGATATTCTTATCAGTTGATTTAAAACTCAAGATTCTGAGTGAGATTGCTATGATCAATTGAATACAGCAGAATATATCTTTATCAGTGCTGTGTGTTCTTGCTTATTGTTTGAGCTGAGATAATTGACTGAGTTTTGAGTGAATTTTTATGAAAAAAATAGCTGAAAAACCTCTGACAAATTTGTGGAAATTCATATCATATACAGCAAAAAAAAATCTTGTATGGCAAATTGCAGTTCTCTTCTTGACTTTCTTTCAACATCAATTTCATGAGATTGAAAACATATATTCATATTCATTGTCAGTCAGCAATATCTTTTCATCTTTGAGTTGTCTTGTGTCAAAACATTTCTTCTGAAGAAGTCACATTCTGCAAGAAATTTCAAGAAAATCATTCTGCTCAAGCAAGTGTTGATTACTTGCAAGCTTGCAGCTTGTAAAAAACAGCTGCAACTCTATTCTTCAAAAGCACATGAAGAACAACTTGAGTGAAGAAGCAGAGCTGAATTTAGAACATGCAAAGATGACATTATCAAATATTAATAAACTTCAGAATTTAGTGCAGCAACACTTTTCTGATAGTCACAAAATTAAGTGTTTGATGCTTTTTGATGATGATCTCAGCTGCAGCAACATTCTGATAGATGAGAAAGATGTTTTGACTGAAGTAATGAACTGAAAATGTGTTTTGACATTGTCATTATGAATGATGTGTGACTTTTCTGAATTTCTGAAAGATTTTTCTAGAAATAGTCTATCTGATGTGATCAAAAAGCATGCTGATGATTTCAATACTCATTATTGAGATCATTTGCTTGAGTATGAGCAGACTGAATTATGTTGCTATTTTCTTGAGAAAATGAAACATCTGAAACCAGCATGAACTAAGATTTATCAGTCATCAGTCATGAAACAAAACATTTACATTGCTGTTTGTCTCTGTGATGATGTGTGGCCTCAGGGGCACATCACTCAGTGGCTTGATGACATTGAAAGTCAAAAAGCAGAAACACAGTTCTTGCAAGCCAGACTTGACTAACTGTTCTGATCAAATCTAACTCTGAAAATGTTATTTGCTTCTTAACTTGTGATTTACATGTTATTAGATTATTAGATAGATGATCACAAGCTCAATAAATGAATATTGTGAGTTTACTACTGAGAAGTAAACATTCTTGAATTTTCTAAGCTGAACATATTTTTTATCCTGACTTGACAAGATCAGATTTCACATGTTTCTTCAGAGATATATATCAGCCAACACAAGTCATGATGTAAAATATGTCCAGCTAGCATGTATCAGTTGCTGATATATATCAGAACACAAAATATATCAGCTGACACAAGTCATGATATAAAATATGTTCAGCAGCCTCAGCTCAATTCATGAACTTCTCAACATTTATTATCTCAGCAGATCTGTCAGATGAGACATTTGAATGAATGTGAACTAGAAAAATATGAGAAGCAAAAAGAAGCAAAAAAAAGCCTTTTGTAATAAATGATTGAGAAGCTTGCATGTCTGAAAACACTTTGTCTTTACTTATTAAGATATCATTTAATGTGGATAATTGTCTGCAAGCTTAAATATCTTGTCAATATATGATGTCTGGCTCAGTCAAATTTTGCCTGCAGCTCTATCTTGTATAATCTCTATTCTCAAAAATCATTGAAGATCTTCTTCTCTTGAAATGTTGATGTATATTCACATGCAATCAAGAACTTTGCTGTCATACACCTTCTTCTTTTTAAGTGGTGACCACAAATTGATCAGTCTATGGCTTTGTTTCTCTTTGACCTGTTTAAACTAACAAGTGGTCTTGCACTTCATTTTGATGAGTTGAGGTGTCTGAAAGATCCTTGCAATGCAGAGCATGTAGACCTCTTGAGTTGCATTTTATTAGATGCTTCACATTTGCTCTTGTAATCATTTTATTTTCTATGTGTTCTACCTGTTGTATCTTTCTTCCAGCCACAAATGCAGCCTTTCAGGATTTGAAGAATTAATCAAAGCAATAGATTTCTTCTTTGTGTTGTTGCTTCAATCACATGATCATTAGAAAACTTGTTTCAGATGTCTCTGAAGATGTAAAACACAGACTGCAAAGATTCATCTCAAGAAGAACTTGCTAAGCTATGAAAGAGAAATTTTCTATGTCAGTAAAGCTGTTTGTAGAATTTGTAATGTTTAAGAAAAAATCAAATATCTCATCATCTCAAATTCTTGTCTCTTTCTGAGACTCTTTCACTGCTGCAAGAAAAGCTCTGTACTGTTTCTGCTGTGGTGAATTTCTGAACTCTCTCTGCTGTGTTCCACCAGCAGTTTGATTCATAGAGACATCAGGTTCATTGCAAAACCTTCACAATATGTGACATTGTAGAGTCTTAGGATCCTTCAACTTTCTTTGCTCTTTCTTTGATAGCAGACATTTATATTGACATTACTGTAGCTTCTTATAGAAATAACTGCTTTGTCTGCAATTAGATTATTTCCAGTTGAAGTGATCTGAAAATGTATAAATTGAGATATTTTGTTAAAAACATGAAGTGTAGAGTCAGAATTCAGTATTGATGAGTTCTTCAGTGAATAATTTTCAATCTCAAATGACACTTGATGATAATCTAGTCATTCTGAAGCTTTCTGCTCTTTTGCATGCATTGCAGTCTGTTCTTGCTTTTTCTGCTTTTCTTGATTTGCCTGTAACTTCTTAATCTTCTTCTAAGTTAAATCTGATGGCCCTTCAGAATCTCCTTCTGCATCTTTGTTGGCTTAAATCATTTGAATGCAAGCTCTGAGAAGGCAACTCAGCATGCTTCCAGTCTGTGTCTGACTGTTTCACACACTTCACAGCTGTTTGAGTTTGTGGTTCATGATTTGACTGCTGACTGCTGCAGATCATTGAAGACTGAGTTTCTGTCTTGTTGCTTTTTTTTGCAGATGAATGTTTTATTCTTGTTTTCACTTTTTAATTTTCTTTCTACAAATGATTCTTTTCTAGAAGTGTTCTTGTTCAAGAGCTTGAAAGCTTCTGAATCACCTGCAAACCACATGACAAAAACACTCTTCATAACTGCTTCACATCTCTGAGATTTCACTAGTACTGACTTCAGATGTTGATGAAAATGAGCAGCTAGCTCACAGAAATTGAGATTCTCAGTGTTGATTCAATCTTTATAGTGTATTCTATAAAAATTTATTCAATTTGCATGTGCAGAGTCTTGCTGCAGCTGTCTTTTCAGCAGCCTAAATCAGTCTTCACTACTGTCTGCAATTCATAGTTTTTTGAATTTCATATGAAACAATGTTGATTCAAATACATCTACCCATTTTGTCCAATCTTTGATGATCACTTTCAGGTTGCAAATGTACTCAAAATAATTCTTTAGTTCATCATCAACTCTTGCAATTCTGTTCTGTACTCTCATTTTCAGCTTGTTATATTGAATTGCAAATGAATTTTCAGATTTGCAGCATTCAAACTTATAGTTCTTGCAAATTCTTGCCTTCATCCACTGATTCAGCTTGTTAAAAGCTTTCATTTACTTCTCATATAATGCTTGATCACAATCATAGTCTCAGATCTGCACTTGATGAATTCTTCTGGCAGTGCAAACAGCAGACTTCAGTATGTTTCTTGATTGATATGATAAAATTCTTGTATATGTGACATTTCCAACTGTGTTTGATGCATGACTGGCAACCAGAAATCAACAGAGCACTGTCTTTGCCTTTGATGATGTGAAAGAGAGTCACTTTGATCTTTTGATTGTAGGCATTTCATTCTTCTTTGCTTTTTGAGAAGAATCACTTGTCTTTGAAGAAAGCTTTTCAACTGAGCTTGCCTTTGCTGCTCAGCTGTTTTGCAGTGATCTTGAAAGTTCTTTTGATTGATTGAGAAGAGCTGGTTGATTCAATCACAGCAATAAAATGTGTTTGTTTTTATTCAGAGTGTCTCACTTTGGTGTTTAATGCAGAAGTAGACTCAGAAGTCTTGTTGTCTTCAAGAAAAATCATGTTGGCTTTGCATTCAGTACTGCTAGATGACTGAGTGGTTGAGTGAATGCTGCTTAATCAAAATGCATCAACAGCTGAGGGGCTCAATTCAGTGTGACTGTCTTGAAGAAATGTTATGCTCACCTGTTGGTTCACTGAAGTTCACTGAGAAACTGAATACATATTGTTTTGATTCATGTTTTCATTGTCAGAACATGTTGATGAAGTGTTCTGATGTTTCATGATGTATTTTGATTTTTCTTGTCAGGGGAAGGATTGCAACAGGCTTATATTTCACATTTAATGAAACTTGCTAATGCATAACAGAGAGTTTGAAGTTCTTTGATCAGTATTTTCATTTGCTGGTCAAAGTGATGTTGAAATATGAGATGAGAAAGTAAGATGTTGAGATGAGATTTGATACAAGCAGACTTTCTTATTGAATGAAGCTTCACCTTCTCTGGAATGTCTTCAGTTTGATCAAGAAGACAAGTTATATACATGATAAACTGATTTTTGATTGTTTCAACAACTATATATTGCAATCATGATGCTATCTTCAGATATGCTTTTCTGATCATTCTGAGTATGAACAAGTGGTGTTCAGATCAGATATGTCAAAATCTCACTTCTATGATCAGAAAAGATTCAATATTCTACAGATGAATTGCTGAATTCTGATTTGTCTAGACTTTCTAGCATGTTTTACAGAAGACTCTTATTATTTTCTTCTGACAATATAAAAACAATAATCATCAAATCTTGCAGCTGCTGATAAAATCAACTTTTCTACTAATTGTGAAGCTGTGGCAATACAGCATGAATGCTGTGCTGATTCAATGTATGAGCTTGCTGTAGCAGCCATACAATGAATTCATACAAGAAGAGAAAAGAATCTCTCATTGAAAGTGTCAGATCAAACTGAAATAAACAGCACAAATCTTTAAGAAAAGTCAAATAAAGCTCTCAAACTGAAAGTATTAGTGAAACCAAACTGAAAAGAAAATCACAGCACAAATCATCAGAAAAAAAGAAAAATTTACACTGAAAGCAATCAGAGAGATGTTCACATTAAATAAACTTGTTTTTTTTTTTTTTTTCACTTCTTCACTTTTCTTCTTTTTTTTATTTTCTTCACAACATCATATCTTGCTGAAGCAGCAAAGCTATGTCATTAAGATTTTTGTTCTTTAAAATCTTTATCTGAGATTATTATTAATGAGTGACTGCTTCCTCTTTTTCACAATATAATGTATAAGTCAGTTGCTGTTCATGAACTTGAAAACTCACAGGCAGTGAAAGTCATGAACCACCTCAGTGTCACTTCTTGAAAAAATTCATGAATTTTGTCTGATACACATACTAAAATTGAGCAGAACCACCAGAACATTCTCAAGATCATTATTTTGCAGTTTCTTAATTCAATTTTGAAAAAATATTACTGTTGAGTTGATAAGAATTATGATATCAAAAATTCAAAATCTTCAAGTCATTTACTTTTGCAGATGTCTTCTCAAAAGCACAAGCTGCAGCCTGCTCAGTTAAATATACATTTTTCTTGAGAATGAACATTGAAAATTAATTCATTCTGTGGCTTTTGAACATTCATGTTTATTCTCATATGTGACCAGGCAATCTACAATGCTCTTTTCAGTATTTTGACATAAACATGATGCATCATGCACAAAGCACTGATTAGAGTCAATCACAATCATCATGCTAAAGCTTCACTTCTCAACATCTGCAGTAAAGTTTTAATTTTCAAAATCAAATGTAACAGTTATAAACAATCTCTAGTACCTTCAGCATGTCTTCTGAAGATGAAAGATGAAATCTCAATTAAAAAGTGACATTATATTGAAATAATAATGATAATCTGTTTGTCAAATCTGAGTCTGCTGCATGCATGCATGCAAGATCAAAATCAAGCTTGGAAATCAAAGTGAACTTTACATCTTTGAAATGAGATGAGAAGACATCTGAAACTGAACAGCTATAAGAAGACAGAGTTTCAGTCTCATTCTAAAACTCTTATTGTCACTCTTGAAAGATGCAAATCATGCAATTGTGATGCATTGCTTATGATTTAGCTAGATTTTTCATCATGCTTACAATATTACTAAGAATCTTATCATTCAGCAAAGCATTGACTGTTGCAGCTTGTGGAAAAAGAGATGCATCTGAAAAACAGCTTGATTCTGACATATGACACTTTTCAGATCTGCAATCTGCTATCTGCCCCTGCCATCCTACATCAGAAAATCATTGGCATAAATCTAGCTAAGATCTCATCAGCTGAGAATGAATCTGATTGCAGATGAGCTTGCAGTCAAGATACTACTTCTCAACTAATGATTCAAAAAATGTTATGACCTTTTCAATTTGTGAGAACAGAAGATCAGCATATACACATATACATTATATTTTTGAACTTCAAGCACAAAAACTCAAGAAGTTTCTCTTTGTCATGATTATATCTTTATCAACTTTGAATAAGATGAAAACTGCTTACTTGCAAATGAAAACAGAAAGAAGATACTGAATTCAGAATAAACTCTATAAATTTCAAAAAACAGTGAAAAAAACTGAAAAATCTGAAACAATTTTTTACTGAAGTCTGAGAATGACTTTTCATTTTGTCTTCAAAAAAACAACTGCTTATATCATGATGAAGTCTTCTGCTGAATTTGAGCTGATTAAGCAGCAAGCATGATAATCAGTTTATTATTAACTTCTTCTACATCTCTTTACAGAAATTGAATTCAAAAATCTTTGATTTTTTGAAGTCATTCAATCAGATGCTGAGTGGTTATTGAAATTTAGCTTCAGAAAGCTGAATGCAGAGTCAAGACTCAAAAATAAAATATTTTGTCATTTTTACTCAAAAAAATCAGATAGTCTTTCAACAATGCCACATGCTTTGATGAGTATTTAAAAAAAAGATTCTGCACTGCTCTTCAAATTGAGTGCAAAAGCAGTAAAGTCAACAGTCTTTCTTATTTTATAAGAACTTCTCAGATCATGACTTCTAAAACATTCTGACAAATACTTTAGAAAGACATGATATCAAATCACCTTTCATATCACATTTTGATGCTTCATTGATATCTTCATTGATGCTCTTTCACTGTCAGTGAGAAAGGTGACTTTGACCTGAATCAAGAAATATTATGTGAAACATGAATCAGTTGTGACTTGTTTGCTACAAATGAAATAGTGTTCAAATACAGAAGTCAAATCTCTCATATTGTCTTTATCTAATGACTCAGAAAGACACAGAATACAAATTATCATCTCTTGTTTAATTTTATTTATTTAATTTTGTCACAACATTTTTTACTTCTTGAGTTGTTATGTACATGTAATTATGTGCCTCTGCTCAAGAATAGAAGTTTACATTATTAAAGTTTTTACTTACAAGTACTCTGTACTCTCAGTTCTGCCTCACTGAATTTTTTGTTCTGATTTAGCATTCTTATTCAGATAAGACACACTCTTGCTGCTTTATTGTGATATAAAGTTCTCTTTCTTCTGCTGCCTGATCATTTTTTCACCATTGTTCTGATTTTTCTCTTTTTTCTTGCACTTTATGTTTTCTTTCTGTGTGTCATTTTTTTTTTCTCTGCTCTCACTTTTGAAATTCAACTGTGCTGCAATTGTGTGTTTTCACATTTATTTCTGTCACTGTCTGAGTCAGACATGCATTGCTTGTAGTTTTTATTGCCTGATCTGCTTAATTAAATTCTGACAAGCTTGTTGTTGAATTTCTTATGATTTTTTGAAGTTACACTGTGAATAATGCAGAGTGTTTTTGTTTTTCTGTACTATCTTTCAATGTTGCAGCTTCAGTGTGTCAGCTTATAGTTCATATTCATGACTAGATTGTGTTGACATCTCTGATTCAGAAAATTGTGATGAAGATGCCAATCATAAAACTTAATGCAGTGAAGAAGATTCTGAAAATCTCTAGATGATCTGCTGTGAGATGCTTCTTCTAGAATACTCAGTGACTCAATTAAGTTTTCTGATCTACTTGCAGTTGATGAAAGCATGATGAGAGCATATAAGAATGATCATCACTTTTTGAAATGAAAAGAAAAGTGTATGACTGATGTTTTTTCATTGCAACTTCTCATTCTACTTTCTCACTGATGTGATTTTTTTTGTAATCTCAGACATTAATTCAAGCAGAAAAATATACATCTTTGTAATTTGCTGATGAGTTCTTCAGAATAGCAACTTCTTCAGCATATTTGTTTTTTTCTGTTTTCAGTTTCTGAGTTTCAAAGTCTTGTGAATCTCTCAAGTCAAGATAGATTTCAGAGCACATTGTCAGCATTCACTTCAGCTTTGAAAATGTTTGCAGAAGAAAAAAATTCAATTATTCTTCTGAATGTGTTGCATTCTTTTCACAGTTCAAACATTCTTCTAGCAGAAAACTTTGATATGCTTTGTAGCTGATGAGTTTTCTGAGATAAGAATAATTGTAATCTGACAAATTTCATTTTAGCAAATCTTCATGAAACTTTCTATTGAGCAAAGTCTGCAGTTTCATGAGACAGAAACACAGAACAGCAGCATAGTGAAGTGACTTAAAAAAGCTTCTGTCAATATCACATTTGTTTCAACATTGCCTGCAGACTTTCTGTGTGAGTGCAGCTGTTGATCCATCAAGAAGGCTTCTTCAAGTCTTAAATTCATGAATAGCAAACACAGAGCATATCATCACTGTGACTGTGGAAGAATGATTGATGAGTACAGATGAGAGTATTCTCATTGTTTCATCAACTTAGACTGATTTAATTTCAGCAAGCTCTGTTCCTCATGCTACAAGAAAGTGAAGTTCAATTCAGAACAAGAAGAAACTTTGAATGATAAGAATGAAAATTTAAAAAAAGATAAAAAATTGAATGAAAATAACTTTCATGAAGCTATCTGTGAACTTGATGGTAAATAGCAGTCAGAAAGTTTTAATAGCAGAGATATTCATGTTTTTAACATGTACACCTGATGTGTATCTAGAGTTTTGTATTTGTTAAAAGTTTTTTTTATTTGTTTGAAAAATGCTCACATGAAACTCATACTCTACACCAAAGTGATTTTAATTCTGACAATATGTAGTCAATATCAAATTCATTAATCAAAAAATTTTGTGATGAAATATCACTCTGAAGTAATCTGATCTTGAAGTACAAAAATTTGTATTCTGCAATGCAGTTCTTCATTTCTATGAGTAAAGTCACTCTGAAGCTGCTTTTATAGATGAGCTTTCTGTAATCTTGAACAATGATGTGATGATGCACACAATTTGATGATTTGTTCACAGCATGCTTTGTTAATGAGCTGAACTGAATGTGCTTGCTGAGTGAAAAAAGCACTGAGTTCATGCAATCAGAAAACTGTTTTTGCCTGATGATGCTGCTTTGACTGACATGACATTTGTTGAATGCACTTTTTTTCAGAATCATCTGCAAGCTAATCTGCCTGAATTTTGACATAAAGATCTCTAGATTCTTTCAAATGCTTCAAATCTTGTTGTTTTTGCTGTTCATCTGAATGATTTGATGAAAGTAGTGTTAAGCAAAATTCATGACTCTGCTTTTCATCATTTTGTGCAACAATTCTTCTTTCTCATCATGCTCTGAGTACTGTCAGAAGTTCTTGATCATCAAAGACTATGACTGATCATTCTCAGAATGTGCTATTCAGCATGTGATAACTCAGTTCACAATGCAACATGCTTTTGTTCAGCATCAGACACTTCTTCTGGCCATCACACTCAATTTCAATGCAGCATCAGCTGTTGACTGTGACAATGATCAGATCAAAGTCAAACTGCTGTCAGTCTGTGAGAAGAAACTCAAGAATCATCATGATGAATCAAAGATCATTTTTATTGATATCTGTCTTCTCTGAGCCAATTCTGCTGCAACAGTCAAATAGTCAAGCACAAAAAAGTGATTCACACAGTGTGAACTCAAGCATGAATCAGTGACTGTTCTGAGCAGATAGCATCTCTCAGATCAGATCAAGCTGCATCTTTGAAGAATTATCATGTCATTTTTCAGTTCTTCAGACATCAGAATTTGTGATCATTTGTACTGTTTGTCTGCAACAGTTGAACTTTCAGATGTGCAGAGAAAAGCCACACAACATAAACTCAAGAATGAATCATTGGCTGTTCTGTGTGAATAACACCTCACAAGCATATCTTGTCAAATCAAGTCTCATCTCTGAAGAAATAACTTGTCATTTTTCAGCTTTCTCAGCATCAGAATTTGTGATCAATTGTATGTTTTGTCTGGTGTGGCATGTAAGTTGTTCATGAAGTCTATGTTGAGTTTTTGCTTTGTGATGAATTCATCAATCAGAGTGAGCTGAGTCAGAAGCTGATGAACAATTTTTTGAGATGAATCATGAAGTTCTGCAAGCTGTACAAGCTGATTGATGACTGTAGCCAATCAATTCAGTACAAGTTTTTTGTTCACATTGTCAGATTAATTCTGCCATCTGCTTTCTTCATGATAGAGAGAATTATCACTGATCTTGCAGCTCTTGAACACAGCCTGTGTGATTGAGCTGAGTCTCTCAACATTATTGAAATACACAGCATAAAATCTTGAGATATCATCATGAAGTTGTTCTAGCAGTTTCTTTCTCAGAACAGAGTCAATATCTCTTTGAAGCTCTGATGAGTTGGCAAGACTGCTGGTATTTCACAAGCACAGGGTCTTCAATTACTGCCTGACAGCTTGTTCAAGTATCTATGTTTTATGAAAATCTAGCAGAAGAGAAAGTGAAAGAAAAAAAAAAAAAAAAATAAATATAAAAAAATTCAATGCTTTGATAATATCAGACTATGTACAAAAAGTTAAAGATCTAATATGAAAGAAACTTGTTGCTAGCACTGTTGGCTCAGGCTCTTGCTCTTTTAGTATTTTTGTTTGAAGTCTTGAAATTCTTGATGCTGTCATTTGATTGTGCAAAACTTCAGATGGCATTGTGAAACTTGACTTCATCAGATGTGACTGACATATCAGAGTTCTCTAGAATGACAGTTGACTCAGAAGTTGTCTCACATTCAGATGAGAGAAATTCAGATTGAGCTTGCACATGTCTCTCATTTGCAGATTTGATAAACTCATCTCACTGTTTTTTTGCTCAATCTCATGCATTTCAATATGCAGTTGCTCCATTTCAAAATGTTTCAAAATCACTAGTCATTGATCAATCTTTGAGTTGACTCATAATGTATTCAGAATGGCCATTGCTTTCCTGAGAGGTGGTGAAATGTGTTGTGTAGAGCTTGAGTTAACCAGCTTGATAAGTTGATGTTATTGTGTAAACTTTATTATTGAAAACAGACTCATTCTGCTTGTATGACTGAAGTTTATGTATTTCTTGAGCTCTCAGTGCCTCATTGTAACAAGCTTGTCTTGTGGTTACAGCAGGTGATCTGTTGGAGTTTTTTGTCTCTAGAAAAAAGTTGAGAGTCATTAACAGAAAATCTTGTGTTGATGAAATGATAACATCATTAAGCTTCTTACAGATTTCAGAGTGAAGCTGCTCAGAACAAGCATCAAAGAAATAATCTGATTTTGCATTGATCAGTGAGTCATTTGTTAGAGAAGCAAGATTGCTGAATAGATAGTCTTCTTCAACACATTTAGAGTCATCAATATTGCTGTCAATAGTTGAAATAACAGAAGTTGTCACTGGCCTTTCTTTAAATGCATGAGCATCTGCTTTTCTGAAGTTCTCAAAGCATTTTTCAGAGAATTTTGAGAAAGAAAAAAAGACTTGTAACTGTGTCAATCTTTCATGAATTTTCATTCAGTTATCTGATTTTGATGATTTCTGATCATCTGAATACTTATACTTCAGAAAATAAATCTCATGATCAATCAACTTTTGCTTAAAATTCTGATTATAGACAATAGTACTTGTGATCTTTGTGATCTTGTTGTTGCTATTATCTGAAAAAGTTTCTGCATGTTGCTTTCAGCAACTTAAATTATTTGCACTCATTGATTGATAACAGAAAATGTGAGAATCTGAAAACTGAGTCAAGATCAGCATGAGAATTAGCATGTTGCAAGAATTACATACATTTCTGAGATCAGATAAATCAGATTCATCTTGTCTGAAGAATCTTTTAATTTTGTTCAGGCTCTCAGACTTGCAGTTGAGTAGAGAGTTGAGAACAAGTGTCTGATAGCAATGCTTTAGTCTTGTCTGAAATTGTTGAGTGAACAGTCAGTGATGAAAGTATAGCAACTCTGATACACTGTCAGAAGACTTGTTTCATCAATTCAACTTCTTGAGAGCATTTCTTGTCAATCAGATCTTTGACAAATTATCTCAATATGCTGAAGTGATCCAGCTGAGCTTCAATCTTTTTGATTGAGATTGTGATTGATTGAGATAGTCATCAGACTCCTGTTGTTTGCAAGAAGGTTTTAGGGAGATCAGGCAAGACATATGGCATAAAAACTGTAGATGGCTTGATTTCAAAACATGAAGTGAGCAAACAATCAGTTTTATATTCAAAAAGTGACTGAGCATGTAGCTTCAATCTTGATGCAATGAAAATAATGTGTCTGTTTCACTTTTCTCATTCCTTTAACCTGTACAGAAATTCTATTGAGTAAGAATCTGAACCTCACAAACAAAAAAGAAGCACATATCTATAAAGCAGTCTTGTTCACAGTGTAGTTTGAAAGTCAAGAGTTCTGCAAGTTCTAATGTAATTCATCAGTAACTCAGTCACACCACATTTGAGATTGATTGTTTATTCATGTGATATATGAGTTTAAATTGCTCTATCTTCTGGCTTGCTTGACTTCATTGTACAGTGTACAGACTACTGACTCCAGACATCATGTAAAGATGTAAGCCATGTCTGAGTGTTGTACACAGACTCTGTACAACTGAAGTAAATGAAATTATACATATCTGACATCTCAAAGCAAGACAGAAACAGAAACAGAAAAAAAAATCATACATATCAAAAGCTAGTTAATAGCAATTGCAAAAGATGATGTTGAATCATCTGTATTAAGACTCTAGAACACTCACCTGACTGTTAAGAGTCATTCTCTTTGTCTGTGTCAACAATCTCAATCATCTTCACTGCATTCTCATCATCTCATATGAAACAGCAGCTGATGTGATTTTGTCATTTGCAGTTACACATGCTTCATCAAAGTGATCTGATAACCAGCAGCACTCTGAGAATGAATGAAGATTTGAATCACTGCAGCAAGCAATACAGACCTGCATCTTCACTCACTCTTGAGATTGAATGAGAATGACATTTATGTACAAAGATCAGTGACTCAATATCTGATGCTCATTCATAACATTGTGTATGAATAAAACATTCTGTTCTGATAGAGCCAGAACTGCTCTTGCCTGAGAACTACAAGCAAAGAGACTTAATTGATGACCAGCAACATAAAGAATTTGATGACAGCTCTGGGGGCCAGAAAGACTAAGAACAGAAAGTGCTTCATTGTACAAGAAAAGAATTAGCTTGATGTTCTTTTGATGAATTAACTTACCTGAGCCTCATACACACATGATTGATGTAATGATGAGCTGAAGAAGAGAAGAAGAAGAGAAGAAAAAAAAGAGAGAAAAAAAAAGAAGAAAAATAATGTGAGATTTTCAAACAGACTAGTTTATTCACTATGTATGTACAGAATACAGTAACACTTCATACAGAGCTAACCACAATCAGAGCATGTATGAGCAGTCTGCTCAAGTGCTCAGCATATGCTGCAGTGTTTGAGAGCATGTTTTCATACAGAGCTTTAATCTGGCACTGATGCAGAATTCTTCTCTTGTATAAAGTCATCAACATCATGTGTCAAGAAAGAAAACTCATCATTAAGATTTTGTCAAGATCAAAGTAGAACTTCAACACTCAAGAAGTTTTTGATGCACAACATAAATCTACTCTCTGTGAAATTCCACAATTTCACAATCTCTAGATTTCTCAATTTCTAGAGATTTCACAACACTTCATTTCTTATTCATAATGAAGCATCACAAAACATGAATTGACAGAAGCACTCTTGCTGAGAAATCTGATATTGACATGATTGAGATTCTGAATTTCTCATTTTTCAAGAATTCTATGTCAGCAGCTGAAGTCAGATCTACACTTTGAGAAGACTTAAAATCAGCAACTGTGAAATCATCTTTATTTAAAGATTCTAAGCCAGCTGTCAAGAAATTCTTGTTATTTGATGGTAAACTTGTGACTAAACCAGAATTTTGTCTCTTTGACAGTTCTCAATCAATGGCTGAGGTCAAGCAGTCTTCTTTGTTCAGACAGTGTTTTTTTTTGAGCAGTGAAATTTTTTGTCTTGTAGAGCAGAACAATGTGCTGATTTTCAAAGACTGAAAGAGTAAATCATGACAAGTTTTAATGAACTCTTCAAATGTTGTCAGTTGATTTCAGGCTCTTTTCTGTCTCTCAGTTCTTCATCTGATTTTGTAACTTCTCTGCTCTGTGGAAGAGAGCTCTGTAGTCTGGCAAATCATTATTGAACATTTCAATTGAGATCAGACTTTTATATAAGTCAATGAAAACTGATGTCAATTCATAATGAGAATTCATGAAGTGATCAATAACTGTGCACTTGATTGACTGTTTCTCAGTGTGATGAGATAATCTTTTGATGAGTGATAAGGTACAACCTTGTTCAGCACAAGATCAAAGAGCAGTAGACAATATATTTGTTAAAAATTGATATAATCTTGCTTGTTTCCTCAATCATCAGTAGTTCACAGCTGACACATAGCTTTGGCATCAGGCATCTTCTGCTGAAAAAGTTCTCAAGTCACTGTTCAGAATTGAGTGAAGTGGCTTGTGAGACTCTTGACACTTGAGCTAATAATCAAGAAAAAGAAATTCTGTGGATTAACTTGTCAATGAAAATCAGTCAACAGAATGACTCTGTAAAAGTCATTGCAGTGCATTTGTCAATGAGGCAGCCTGTGAATATCATGTGTTGCATTGCTGTTGTGTTGATATGATAAACTAATTTTGAAAAGAAATGCAATGCAGTGCAACTTTCATCCTCACTGATGCATTGATGTCTAATAATGTCAAGAAATTCATCAAGCAAATTCAAGAATGATGATCACATCAGTGAAAGTGATTTTCTGCAAAACATAATGTCACACTCAAGCTCTCATCATGTATAAATTGAGTATTAACAATTTTCCAGAACTCACTATCAGATGATCTCTTCAAATTGAAAAGACAGACAAAAAGTGTTTCCTTTAAAATGTGTGAAGAAGTGATTTCATGCTGATCTTTCCAGACATGATGCAGTGAGCTGTTTATTTTTCATTTTGAATAATTCTTCAGTCTCACTTTAAAGTACATATGTGCTTTTCTGACTGGATTTATTGAGATCTCTTTATGACATGATGAGTGAACATGTTGAAAGAAGAAAAAATTCAGCAGTTGATGAAATCTCAGAGCTTCACTGAAGTGACAGCCACAACATAACAAGAATGAGAAATATATTTAGTGATGAACATTTTTATTGCAGATAGTGCAGCAAAGAAACTACATCACACATTGACTTTCAATTCTGCTCAAGTATCAGCTTCAGAACTGTATTACTTTTTTTAAATTTTAAAAAAAGTGTCTGCTGTCAATAAAGTTGTTGACACTTGAATGAAGATATGATCTTTATGCTACTGTATTTAATTTCAACTATTAATGTTCACAAAGCATAAATTGAACATCAAGAGAGTTAAGACAAGATTCAGTGTTGTGGTCAAGCAGGTGGATCTTCTATCTGTGTGGTATTTAATTGTCATTAATTTTATGTCTTGACTGGAAATCTTACAGAGTATAGATTCAGAAAAGAAAAAAGTGGCTGTTATCATTGCTCTGAAAAAGCTTTCACATTCAAATGAGCTTTTTTTGAATGAGAATGCTGAGATGGATAGTGGGCAAGATGTTGTTTTCAGTGATGAGAAGTCTATAATGTTTTCTGAAAGCAGAGAAGGTTTGGCAATTTTATTGTTATTAAATATATAAATTTGCTTGTGAATGTCAAGATATCATAAAGACATCTTTAATTATCTTTTTCAAGTATAAGTGAATTCATGAAAATTCTGAACATCATTCAGATAATAACTTGCTGATTGTTGATTGAAAGTGCTGAGAGAGTTTGAAAGATTTTGCCAGTTGAAAGACATCATCTCATGATGAGTTGTGAAGATCAATGAGTTCAGAAGACTGCTTCAGTTGCACTTGACTGTTGTAGAATGAAAACCAGTGCTAAGAGAGTTGAAAAGATTATGCCAGCCAAATGCAGAGCTACTTCTGCTTGTATTGACATCAGATCATGTATAGTCAAAGACTTTGACAACATTATTTCTCACAGATCAGCCCAAGCAATGTTGCTGCTCATTCTCAGAGTCATTTGCAGAAACATTAATCAAGAAATTTGAGAGATCATTGAAGCTGAAATCTGAGTCATGATCTTCAATCATGCATGATGTATTTGATTGATTAATGACTTTATTTATTGATTAATTTAATCTATAATATTAACATCAAACAATGCATGGATGACACTAATCTTGAGTGTATGCTGGTGATTGCTTTGAAGAAGAATATATGACAGAACTCAAAGTCTGAGCTGATAAAACATGCTCTTCTAGTTGGATGAAGAGATGTGAACTTGTGATTTGAGTAGATTTATTGCCACCAGTCATTAAGCTAGTCATTAAACTAGACTGATATGTAAATTGCTGCTGTGTTGAGGTTTCTTCTTCTTAATTAGCAATATAATTGAGAATTGATTCTTGCTGATTATGACTTTCTGAGTCTTCACAGAAGCTGATGAGTCTGCTGAAAATCTTCTGAAAAACTGAAGTGTTTGCCAGATCTGCATTCTGGCAATTCACAGTGCTTAATGTCTGCACAGAGTGACTTTGTTCATCAATTCTTATTCTTTTAGACAAAGAGAACTCAAGAATGTGTGCCTGATTCTCATGAAGAGAATCTGACTCTCTGGCAGTTGATGCTATCAATCATAAGCTAGTGTTTTGAATTTTAGATCAAGAAGACACTCACCAGCACAGTTATCATCAGAGAAATGTACATCATAACCACTACTGAGTGTATTAGTAAAGAAAGTAACAAAGCTTTGTCTTGCAGAAGTCATGATTGCATTCTCTGAATCATTCTGTAATGATAAAAACTTTTTTTGAAATTTCATAAATTCATGAATTTCTTGCAGAATGCTGAATTTATCTCTAGAGCAACACTCATATTTCATTAGAACAACTAAAAAAGCATCTGATAATATGTTTTCTACAACTCTGTAAATTTTTTTGAGAAGACAATTTATTGTCTCAATCTCAATGTTCACTCACTTTCTCTTCTCATATCTAGAACTGATTAGTTCATAAACACTTACTTCTGATTCTGAAAACAATCATATGTTTTTGTGATTGCATCATTCAGAACAAGCAGTATTCACAAACATCTGATCTGACTTCATTTTCTTCTCTCAGTATATTGCTTTTTCAGCATTTTTCACTTCTTTGAAGTTGTCTCATCTGGCAGAGGCTCATCAAACTCATTTTTAATTATGTCAGATAGTACTTGTGAGCTGAGCTTTAGAGATGACTTTCAGTTCTCATCAGCATACTGATATTTTCTTTTTTGTGTCAAACACTGTTTCTTAATTTTGACTGTGATGAACCTGGCAAGAAGAACATGATTCATTTTTCATCATGTTGAATTTGTGCTCTCAATGTGCTCAATGTCACTGAAACAAAATTAAATGAGATCACATTGAAGCAGAGAAATCTTCTCTTGCAGCATCATTTTTTAATAATTGAAAAACAGCTTCAGATTGCACTTTCACTTTCAGACTATCTTCTTCAACTTCTCAAGTTTCTCATTGCTAAGCTTTCATTTTCAAGCAATAAGAGTCAGAGTAAATATCTGCTCTTCACTTAGCTTCTTCTCAGACACTTTTTTATTGAGTTGAAATCTGAATTTCTTGAAGAACTGAAATATATCATCATCACTCTGCTGTGCAGTTTGTGCAGGGCACAGTTTCACCACAATGATTTTAAAAAATGAAGCTTTGTTGTCTGAAGAAGTGTTAGCCTTCTGCAGGTGTCATTCTACATTCTGTAAGACATGTTAGCATCAGGAGAAGCTGATTTGAGCTGAAACACACTTGATCACTCAATCTCAACAGAATGCTTCTCATCTTGAATAATTTTGCTTCAACTTCAGAATTGTTGGCAGTCTGTAAACATGTTAGTATCTCAATGAAGAATATAATGATATTTTCATCTGTGAACTAATCTTATTTCTCATTCTGATCATTCAGATCATTGCAAGGCAGTGAATTGGCAATGCAAAAAACTCAGTTTCAAAAGGCAATTTGAATGCCTCAGCCACATCATTCACATGAGTCACATGACTACACATTTTCTGTACAAGAATAATTTCTCAGAGAATTATTCTTGTACAGAGAATCTGTCAATCAGCTGATGTTGATTTTTTATGATATTTTGAATTGCATTCAAGATGAAATCAGACATCATCTCAAGCTCTGGCAACTGATTCTGCAAGAATTTTACTTTACATTCAGCTTAAAAAAAACAAAACTCAGTCAGACATCAGCATGATTTGAGGTTGTGAATCATCACTTGAACACAATATTTTTTGAGAAGCATGATGAGCTTGCTCACAGCCTCAGCAAGCTTTGAGCTTTCAAGCACATCATTAAGAAGCTCAAGACTTTCTTGAAAACAAGACTTTTATCTGAAATGAAACAAGTCTATTCATGATTGAATCTTGTACTACACAGAAATTGAAGCTTTTTATATTCATGCAATGCATCAGAAATTGACACTGATGAATCTTGAGCTAGAAGTGAATTGAATTTGAAAGTTCATTTTGTATCTCACTGCTTTTTTGTCTTGAAAATGAATCACTGCTTGATGATCTATTTCAGATGTGCTGTTTGAGAGAACTCTAGTAATAGAGGCATCAGCACAGCCAGCAATCAGGCAGAAGCTAGACAGTGATCATTAAAAAATGTTGAAGCTCATGAATGCACTTCAGTTATGAATGTAGATTTCTGTGTCAATCTTAGATTAAAGAAAGACATACACTTCTGCTACAGCCTTTGCTTGTGCCCACATTTGATTCAAACTTTGTTCTTGATCATCTGTCTCAGCTCACAAACTTGATTTTTATTTTCTCTTCTGCTTGAATTGATCTGCAGGCAGGTCACAAGCTTTTTTTATGAAAATATCTACTTGACAAGAAGATTATATACAAATCTATTGATGAATGTATATTGTTTTATCAAACACAGAACTCATGCTGAACAGATTGATCAGACTGCTTAATTGCTCACACTGCTTGTCTAATGACAAAAAATCAAAGTCATCATGACTAGAAAAGCTAACAACATCAGAGTTTATCTACCAGACACAAAACAGATTCAGAAATTCATTTCAATCTTCATCTGCTTGATTCTTCACTTGAAATTGATGCTGTTTATACAATTTTTTTTTCTTGTCTTCAATCATGTTACAGCTGATACAGCCATGCATTTCAGTCACTGTTCTTGATTTCTTGAAATCTTCTGCATTGAGATGTGATTGAATAGCTTCTGTCAAGTACAGAGCTTATGCTTTGCTGATCAGTGATTGTGAATGCATTCTGTATGCACTTTGATTGCAAAGCTGTTCACAAAGAAGTATGTTATTCATGCATTCAAGTTTTTTTTCAATCATCTCTTGATGTGTTTCTTTGTCATTGAGTCATCAGACATTCTCAGAACATGAGATGATTTGAATTTTTCTAGACAATGTGAACATTTCTTTTCCATCTGAACTGTATGACTGCTTCTTAAGCTTCTTCAAAGCTTGCTCAAGATATGACTTTTTCTGAAAGAGCAGCATATTGTTCTCAAAATCTGATCTATCATTTATCACATACTCATTGATTCAGTCATTTTCACTTTGACTTTCACTTCTGAGGTGTTGTGAATCTGAATAGAAACTTGTTGTGAAAATGATAGCTGTATCTTGAGAAAAAGTAAATACAAATTTTGATAAATTCATTTTCTCTGAGAGCACAGTTGTCTTGATAATCATGATTTGATTTTTGCCAACTACTTATATCACTACATTTCTAATTACAATAATCAAAATGAAGTTGATTATTCATTCTCTTTCTTCTGCATTTTGATAATTCAGTCTTACAGGCTATATTATTCTTTCTGCTTGAAATTCACTCTGATGTTTCATACATTCTATGCATGACTGATCACAAATTTCACTACTGTTTCATGTTCATGCACTGCACATGATATGACAAACCATACATTGAACAAATTATGAAGCAACAACAGAAAAAAAAACAAGTGAGCATTGACCACATCAAGCAGTTTGATGCACTTACATGAAGTGCAGATTACAGCACACTTGAAGTGTTGACTAAAGCAAGATTTGAGAGTCAGTCTGAAGACATCACTGAGCCAGACTTCACAATTGCTGTGAGAACAAAATGATCAATTTTTCAAAAAATGTCTAATGCTCAAGAAGCAGTTGAGTCTGCATGATCTGACATCAAAGAGCAATACATGAAAAGCAAGAAATGATTCAAGAGATGATTCAAGTGATGATTTGATCACTGTCTTGAATATTAATTTTGTTGATTTTGTCAGTGAATTCAGCCTATTTTTTAGAAGAAAATTCTTCATGAACTGAATGAGAGGGCATTTCTACACTGAAGAAAACTGTCATTCAATGATAAAATAAACAGTCACATCTTTCTCAGAATCTTTAGCTAACATGTCACTCTGATAAAAAAGATGAACTTCAGCCAGCAGTTGAATTCAAATGAGTTACAGCTGCTTTGAAAAAGAGCAAGTACTCAAGCAATTTGAGAAGACAAAAAGTCAAAAAAATGTGAAAAATTCAATCAAATCAAGCATGAAAGATGTTTAAGAAAAGTGCTGGATCAAATATGACATCAAACAAAATACAAAACAGAAGTGAATTATATTGATCAGCAGTCTCATCAGATTTGCAGAAAATATTGCTGCAGATGTCATGCTCAAATAAAATATTGAGAAGTGAAATGTAAAAGTTGCAGACATGAGTCATGTGCAGAATGTTTATTCTGAACCAGAAACAAGTGAGAGAAATGAGTCTGATATTTTGTAGTTATGCTTCAGAATTGTTTCTTCAATTTCTTATTTACTCACTTTTTCACATCACTTTCACATCATTTACTGTGTCAGTGAGTGACTGCTTGTGCTTCAGCAGAAAAGATAAAATCTTGACTGAACTGAAAATCAGTGCTGGCATCTTTCTGCATGCATGTTCATTGTTTTTTAAGAAGCAGTCAGTTTTGACAGCACATTATTAATGTTTACATTCAAAGCCATAATAATGATCTTCAAAGAAGAAGTGAAAGATGAAAAAAGACAAGAACTGAGATGCTTCTTCATGAACAGCATATAAGAAATGATGGTTTTTCACAAGAAACAGTCACTTATAATTACTATTCTACTCAGACTTCACTCATATAAGAAAAACTGTTTTTAATCTGTCTTCTGTTAGTTTACTGCAAACAAAGTTTTTTATTTGTCACAATGCAAGCTTCTACTTCTTCAAACAGTTCTGATTTGAAGCTTCTTTCTGTGAAATTTATCATGAGATTGACAAGAGCATCTGTTTATCAAGTTCTCAGTGAATCAGAAGATTTCACAACTTCAGAAAAATGTGAAGTTCACAATGTCAGTCTGAGACAGCAAGTTGTCATTCTGCAATTCATTATTAGACAATCACAAGTTATCATTACATGTAATTTCTGTCACAAATGCAGAGTAAATAATTTCATAATAGCTCTTTGAGAATGAAGCAAGTATCTAATAACACTTTTGCTGTAAATTCAATGCTTCATTTCTGATGTCTTTCAGAATTGCTGTTGCAAAAATTGTGCTCAACTCAATATAAAATGTGTGTTCACTTGAGAACACCCACAAACTCACACCCTCAAATCAGATCATGTTGTGTACTCACATGTTTATAAAGACCTCTGAGAAGTTTCTCATGTATCAGATCAATCTGATGAAGAAAAAATGCAACAAAAAGCATGTGAACAGCCACTGATTTTTCAACATGCACATCAACCACTGCACAAGACAGTACATACATGCCTGTGTGTTTTGTGCCTTCACTATACTGTTTGATGATTGAAATTCAGCTTCTGAATTGTGCAGATAGTTTTAATGATCTGATATGCATGTTTCTGTACTCTGCATCATTCTGTCATGATGTAAATGCAATTCTGAATCAGAACTGTTGTTTGTTTGACTGTATGATGTCTCATTTAGCAGAAACAAATCATCAAGATGTTGTTTTTTATGATGCTTATAAACCCCAAACCTGATGTCAAACTTGAGTGTGAAGTATTCTAACTTCATCAATTTATTTCTCAAGAAAATGAACTCAGAGCTGCATGTTTTCTGAACTCAGCTATATTCTTCAAATTGAAGCTTGTTGTGATTGTCATCTGAATTTCTTTACAAAATATTCATTTCTTGAGCAAAGATCTCAAGTCTAGATATGATTTTGCATGATTCATCAAACATTCAAACTTGATACAACTCATTTTTGTGATATTCAGTCAGCTGTAGACTACATCAATGAGTAGCAGAGTCTCACATGATAAACTGCATATTTTTTGTCATCATAATTCATGCTTCAAGTTAACTTTTGTTTATCTCTCATACAGAACTTCAAGAAATCTGATGAGTTTTTCATGAGCATGAGAAAGAGAAGAGATGTTTTGCAGCTGTCAGACAAAGTCTTGTGATGAATGAAAAACTGTGATCCTGACTGATAAATGTATGATTTTGTTCTTGAGCTTGCTGAATGTGAAGTCATTCAAATCAATCTCACAAATGTGTTCATTGAGTCAGTTTATTCATGTTGTAATATCTTCTGAGATAGTCATTGGGAAAAATTGCTGATTGGCTGGCTCTCAAGAAAGTTGAAGACACTTGTTTTATTTTATTATGAGCAGTGAGGCAGACAAAGTAATATGAAGTCAAGTTTCATTTGTCACATGATCAAAACAGCCTCTCTAAGAAAGCAGGGCAGAAATGAAGCCACACTTTAAAAATGTGCAAATCTCAACAAAACTCTGCAGAAGTCAAAGAGAGTAAAAGAAAAAAAAAAAAAATAATAATAATAAAAATAAAGAAAACACTGCATACAACATCTTAAACATGAATCAAGACTTTGTGTTTTATGCTATTCAATGTGATATTTCTGGTGACATTGCAGTGGCAGTGAAGAAAAACACTTTGTTAAACTATGCAAAAATAACATTTATGACAGAATCAGTTCAGTTTCTAGAACACAATGATAGCAGTAAAGTGACTTTGAATGTCTTCTTAAATGTAAGATCATTCTACAGTATTTAACTGCTGCTAATGTGATCACAGAATCTCAAGAAGCCAGAGCTTGTCAGATTACTTCAAATTCAATCATCTGATGTATCAAAATGCTTCTGAGGCTCTGAACTTTGCATCTGCAACAAACTTGAGAAGAAGTGACAACAGAAATTATTAAGAACAGATTGAATATATAGTATTTTAGCATTGAGAAATCTAGACAGCTTCAATGAGTTACCAGATTTGAAAAAGAAATGCCAACACTTTGAACTGAAAGCTGAAGAAGTGTTGCACTTCAGAAAAGATTTGCAACAATCATGAAGTGAAAAAAATGAAGACACACTGCTATGATTCTACTGAACTGCATTGCTCTGATTTTCAAATAAATGAGAAAGTTCAGAAAAGAGAGATGAAATCTCATCAAATATTAGACTTTCAATAAACCTCTGTCTAAGCAATGATGAAGGTTGAGAATACTCAATCAGAACATCATCATTCTGCAATAATGTATCTAGATTGAGAATTAACTTATGATGCATCTATGCATTGCATGAAGTGTGATAAATACTCTTATTGTGTATCTTCAAGCAGATCCAACATACAATGAGATCTTCTCTCTCTGTCTATATTGTCTTTAGTATCAGTGTTGATCACAATATCAGTGTCTCCAGCTGAACTGCCTGAATCATTAACTTGAGCAGCAAGACTTGAGATAGAATTGAAACTACAGATCTGAGATGTTCAGTGTGATGTAGACAATCACTTTACTGCATGCAAAATGAAATCATCACTGATCAAGTGTATTTGTTTGCTTGATCATTCATCATTGTTGTCATCAATTTTCACACAGCATCACTTCTTAGAACTACATCACTGAGATAGTGATGAAACTTTCTGAGAGTTAAAATTACTCTTAATGCTTGTTGTGACAGCTGATTTTTCATACTTCAATTTGAAAGCAGAAGTACTTCTCATCAAGAAATCATCATTTATAAGTTCATTAATCATGTAGTAATTGAGCTTAAGTTACAAATACTCACAGTCACAGACTGACAATCATCTTCATTTTAAGTTTTCATGAGCATTATTTTCTGTATAAAAGTGTTTTGAAGTGTTGTTGCTAACATGTTTCACAGAATTAGTGAAAGCTGCAGCTGATTCTTGATTATTGAGTGAATGAGAAATGACTGTTGCAAATTCAGATGAACTACTTTGCTGCATTGCAACAGCTTGCTCAGATCTGCTAATAATCTCATCTGCAATTTTCTGCAAGTCATCAGAGTCTATCTCTTGCACTGATTCTGCAGCTGTTGATGTTAAAATATAGCTGAAGGAATTGTGCAGTGAGCATGATGCTGTTAAGTTGATTTTTGAAGTAAATCTTGACAAAATCATTGTGTCATGACTCATTGCAGAAATTGTGATAGATGAGTTTTCTTCATTAACTAAGCAATGAGTATATGAGAGTAAGCTAGTCAGAACCTCTGCTGTTGCCAGTTTCTCATAGTCAACTGTCTTGTTTGATGCACACAATTCATTGTGATATCTAGTATCTTTACATTTGATAAACTTTAACAGATCAGAGAGTGCAGTGAAGAACTGCTGATAGCTTGCATTATTCAGAGTTGTGATAGTGAGAACTAGTATTTCACTGCTGCTTAACTGCTGCTTGATTAATGCAATTGCTGCTTCATCAATGAAAGCAGCCAAGTTCATGTCTGGAGTAAAATCAGTTGCACTTGAGAAATCTGATGTAAATTTTTCAGATCATTGTTGACTGTCATCAGCATGATTGTTGTTGTTGTGATCTTTAGAATATTCACTCTCATCACTGAGAGATTCTTCAATGAGGAAGATAAACTCAATAGTCAAACTTATTTCAAAGAAAATAAATGAGCATTCAAGAAATTCCACCATTATTCTCACAGAGTTGAAAGAACAACATGAATCAAAAAATTCATTTCAGAGATGAAGTTTGTTGTATATCTTCTGAATGACAAGATCTCACATTTTTTTTGATAATTGACTAATTGCTTGAAGATGTGAGTACACTATGTCATCTAATTTATTAATCTGGCTCATAGTTTAAAGAATAGTGAACTCACTGAAGACAACATCATAAATCAGATAAACATTTGAATTTCAAGACTTATGAAGAGATGCAGCAAGACTATTAATTAATTTAATCTCATTGCATAAATTTTGCAAAGAGATGAATGTATATTTCCATTCATGTTTTCTCACAACTTTATTCATCTGAATTGTGTTTTTTTTTTTCATTCAATTCTGCTGCATCAAATATTTCACAACAAGAAAGAAACAAAATGCAAGAAATGAAATATATCTTGAGACATTTTGACATTGAAATGCTCTTTTTTGAAGTATAGAGAATAACATGAATGTTCTTGTATGAATCTCATTGCTTTTGTCCACTTGTGGTTTTTCCAGATCAAGATGTCTTTCAACTGAGTTAGAAACAATGCTTTTGAAGTTTTTGACAAAGAATGAACTCAGAATTTTGATCTTTTGATGCTTGATCTGCTGGCTGCTTGTATTATGAATGTTTTCTTGTTTATTGACTTTGCTGTGTCTTTCTTCAGCTTTCTCAGTTTCTTTGCTGTGCTTTTCATCAGAAGCATTTTCTTGTTTATTCTTATGCTCTGAAAGTTGCTTCTCAGCTTCTGATAAATATTGCAGAATATGCTCTGTTGCTTGCTGAATGCAGAAAACATTAGCAGCATCAATCACTAAAACATCATCTTCAGTGCTGAAGAATTTTTAGTCAAGCTCAGATATTCTTCATTCAAATACTTACAAGTACTCAGAAAAACCAAAGTTTCACTTTTGAAAAAAATATAGAAAATCATAAACAAACTGAACTGATGTCTTCAATGCTTTCTCATAGTCTGACTTTTCTACATTTCTACAACATCATCAATAGCAAACATGAGAAGAATAAAAAAACTGGCTGAAATACTTGAAAAAGCAGTGAGAAAAAGTCACAATCTGAATGCAGATGTGATGATCTCTAACATTGAGAACAAAGTGAATAAAAGCCACTCCAGCCTCTGCAAAAGCAAACTTTTCATTCAATGTGTTGCTTTCCCAATCTGAAGAACATAGATATATGCATTGTGAGTGAAAATAGCATGATGATGAAATATCAAATGAAGAAAGTTGAAAATTCATCATCAATGTTGAAGTTGAGATGAGAAAGTTCTGAGTGACAAAATGATTTTGTGATGCTGCAAAGTTCATTTTTTGATCTGTTTTGAGAGCCAGTCTAGACAAAACATCACATCATCTGATTGCAATTTCTAGAAATTGCATGTGTGAAGCAGCTTGATTTTCACTTCACTTTCTGCTTTTCTTTTTTTAGCCTCACTGTATGTACATCAATTTCAAACCAGCTCTTCTGAATTGATGCATGACAAATCTGATCATGCACAAAACTGATCTTGTGAAAATCAGTTGATAATTACACATTTGATTCAAACTTTGTTCTTGATCACTCATCTCAGCTCATTTTGTGTCATTCAGTGCTTGATCTGACATGATTAGCACAGCAAGTAGAAGTTGCTAGCCCTTGTCTGTCAAGCACTGCCAAACCAATTCTAAAAATGAAGTGTTTATTAGTGAGCACTTTTCAGCTATATTTTGATTGATGATGCCAGCAAGTTTCAATATCATGCTTTTCTGTTCATGCCACAGCACTCATACATCAATGTTTTTTTTATCATCATCAGAAATTCTTTGCAGCAGTTTTTTGTCTCAGCAAAATAAGCTTCTTGTCATACAACACACTTTGCAATGTTTCTTATCAGTTTTCAGATGAATATTTCTGCTGAAAAATCAGAACTGATATATTTCTGTTCTGAAAAGTTTTTCACTTTTTAATTCAGTTTGTAGAGTGACTGAGCCTGTCAATCTCTTCTACAGCTTTTGCTTATTGTGTCATGCTGGAGAAAAAAGCTGATTGAATAAAGTGAAGATGAATGAAGAAGCAATGTCAAGTCTTTGCAAATTTTACATAACATTAATTCTTTTGTCAGAAGATTTTCAGAAGCATTTAAGAATTTTTTCTTCTGCAAAATGAAGCTGTTACAGCAGCAGAAAGAGCTTTTGAAACATCTTACTGATAATGAGCTTTCACTAGACATGTTCTCACTTTTGACAAATATGATCATTCTCTGCAGCTTGATTTTCAGTACTAATTTGAAAAAATGCTTTGAAAAATTATTCATTTATAAGACAACACTGGAAGACTTTCTTAAACACATAAATCTTGAGAAATATATGAAACAAGTCAACAGGTCTTCACTGTTCAAAGAATCAATATTCAAGAAAGATAATGAAAAACAGCTGAGAGTGCTTCTGAATGATCTCTACTGTGACTGCATTATTCAGAAAGAAAAAGAAATATCATGAATGATTTCAGGCACACAGCAATCTTTGAGAGCATTTGAATATTTGAATCAGATAAGTGTAACCTGCAACAGCAATGAGCCTTCAAGCTGATTATTGTATAGTGAGAGTTTCTTGAAACATATTTATACACAAGAATCACTGAAATGATCTACTACACTTGAATGATCTGTCACTAAAAAATCTTAATAAACTGAATCATTTGCTGAACAAAATTTCCAGATGATCACAGAAGTAAAGTGCTGGCTTGATGTCACAGCAGAAGAAACTGAACTGAAGAAAAAAGCATGAAGAGTCATTGTACAGCAATGACTGAATGATGAGCTGAAGTTCTTGTACAAGCTGTTTGAGAGAAAGTGACTGAATTCTCTTCTTCAGCATCTGCAGAATCATTGTTGGCTGCATCTTGAGCAGTGAATTATCAATCATCTGAAACATGTGATTGATGAGAATCTAAGATGCTAGCATAGCATACAAATGTATTAGATTAATTGCTTTTATATGAGAAAACATCAACTAGAACATAAACAAAACAGAATGAGGTAAAATCCATCAATCTTCTCTTTAATAACTTTTTATATAATCAGTGACTTTTTGATGACATGCTTATCAACTGTGCTGGGTGTCAAAGAGAAAGAAGCTCTTTTTAGTAATATCAACAAGCACTGAGTTCACACAATCAGAAGACTGTTTTTGCCTGATGATGCTGCTTCAGCTGGCATGACATTTGTTGAATGCACTTTTTTTCAGAATCATCTGCAAGCTATTCTGTCTGAGTTTCAACATACACAATAGAAATTTCTATCAGTAAGTTTTTTCAAATGCTCTGAATCTTGTTGTTTTTGCTGTTCACCTGAATGATTTGGTGAAAGTAATGTCAAGCAAAATTCATGACTCTGCTTTTCATCAAAATCAAAAATCATTTTTATTGATATTTGTCTTCTCTGAGCCAATTCTGCTGCAACAGTCAAATAGTCAAACACAAAGAAGTGATCTGCACAGTGTGAATCTGAGCATAAATTGACAGCTGTTTTGAGCAGATACAGTAGCTAGTGAATATAAGCAGTTAAAATCTAGTGAGCAAGAATGTGGAATATTCAATCAAGCTGAAATTGTCTTAGTCTAGAATTTATTATGATACACATGCTTTTGTAAAGAGTGTCTTGTGAGTGAACCAGATGTTGAATACTGCACAACTTGATTTTTCAATGTTAATGAACAATTGATATTTTCAACACAGAGAAAGCAAGTCTGATAACAGTTCAGTGAGATGCATCTAAGTATTATCATACACAAAGCTTTCTGCCATGTTGATGAAAAGTGTGAGCTTTAAAATGCATGATACTCTCAAAAACAAAGTCAATCTCATGCTCTTGACATATTTTGCATTTCTTCTTACCAGATGAATATGTCTTGAGCTCATGATGATGAACATTCTTCTCAACATGATTTCAGAATGTATTGTTGTTCTTTCATTTTTTCTTTCTTTGTTGTACAGAAAGTGATGTATTGCAGATGCAGAATGAGCACTCTCACTTTGTAAGTTTTTAAAAAACAATGAACAGTAGATTAGAATTGAACAATTGTGAGAATATATTCTGCTCAGCTAAGCATTGCTGCTTATATTGATTTAGAGAATGCAACTTCTTCTTTTTTTGAAAATAAAATCATAAAATGATGAAGACACAGTGCTGCTGAAAAATCTTCTCATTTGTTAGTCTGAATTGATCTCTGCATATTAATTTAACAATTTCTCTCTGCTTCTTGATCAGTAGCTTAGAAAATGTAAGTGATGCAAGCCAGACAGATTCTTGATTATTGTGATCATTGATGTGATGATTAAAACACTCAGTGTTGACATGCTGAAAATGTTGTCTTTGGTTCTTGACTCAATAATGATTCTGAAGAAACTTCTTGACACTGTTCAATTGTGCTTGAATTTTTATCTTTCTTGCATAGAGAAAGATTTCTGTGACAACTGTCAGAGAATTATAGCCCATCACTCAGATTCTAGTGATTAATTTAATGTTCAACTCAGAAAGACTTCTCACTTCTGAATGATTTGCAATTCATTGCAGCTGCTCATGTGTTGACTGATAAGATGTGGCAAGATCTGCATCTAGTTTCAGTGAGTGTGCCACATTTTGTACAACTGCTCTGAATGAAAATTTCATAACAATTGTCTTGACATCTGTGTGCACAACTTCATTCAGATAATACTTGATCACATTAAAGTCATGATCAGCAATCTGATCTCAAACAAAAGCTGACACATTATTTATATATCAAAAAAATGTAAGCAATAAATGATATCAAAATATTAATCAAGCAATCAAAAACTGAAAATAATCATCAGAGAAAAAGAGAGACAATGAAATCTGACTTACTGTTGATGAGATTGATGAAAGATTGTCAAAGTACATACTGACTAAAGAGGCATTTCAGTCTGCTGATGATTTCAATGTGCTTGAGATTGCAATTTCATGTTGATTCTTTCAAAGACTTTGTTTTTGAAATGTGAAAATTATTAATGATCTGCTTGAGCTTCTGAAAAACAGACATGTTCAGTTTGTCAGTCTTGATTTTAACAGTCATTCCACACTGGTGTGGCAGGATTGACTGTCAGTATATGTTCTTGAGACACTTAAACTTGACTGCAAACATCTCATCTTTCAAAGTCATGATCACAAGATTTTCAAGAAAGTTAAAGATTGACTTGTGATTGTGCATGATGACAAATATCTTTTTATTAAAAATCTGTTAGTCATCAGTAGACAATGAAGATCAGAGTTTTTTATGTTTGTGACTTCTTGTTTTCATTTTTGATGTGAATCAATGTTACTTTGACCAGCAGTGTGTTAGACTGCCCTGAAGTCTTGCTGTGAACAATGTAGAACTGAACATGCTGTCATAGAAATGAGCTCTTGATCTGATTTTTCACAAAGCATTCATCATCAATAATGATAAATTCATTGTTTCTGATGAGATTGCTGGAATCAAAAAGGTCAAAAGTATTCTCAACATCAGTGTTAGCATCAATGATGTTAATTTTTTTTGCAGGCATGATACTAGAATCAGAATTCAGACTCATTGTCTTGCTGAAAATTAAATCACTGTCTTCACTGTCAGTCTCAAACATCTCATCAGCATCATTGTGAAAGCTCTTCAAACTTTTGAGATTTTCATCTGTCTCATAATCTGTATTGATTTGAATGTTCAGACTCACTGTCTCACTGAAAGTTAAATCATTCTCATTATTCACAAAACTAAAGTTGATTTGATGATCTGTATCACTGTTGATCTCATTTTTAAAAACATCAATCATGATATTTCTGACAAGACTGAATCTTCTCTTAGTCACTTGATGCTGATAAGCATTCTGCTCTGTCAGTCATGATTTCATCTTTCAGCTGGTTGACTTTTGAGACATTTTGTGCTTTAAACATTCAGATGATACTTGTTTTTTATTGTTGACAGTGAAGTTTGCTGCATCTGAAGTTAGAGAGAGTCTAGCATTTTCTTTGTTGTATCATGACTTTTTTTCAATGAATGAATCTGCTCTTGCTGATGTTTCAAACAAAAAAATCAGCCAGAAATCAGAAAGATATGACAGAAGAATGCCTGCAGAGTTTTGCAATTACTGTTTTTCATCAGCATATACTTTTGTGCATCACTTTCAATTGACACACAGAAACTGATAAATGTCATTCTTGTCATCACTCTCTTGATGAAGAACACATTGCTTAAGTCTTCATCTTGCTTCTCATCAATCAACCACAACTCAGATATACTGCTTGAATTAGCTATATACAGATGTCAGATAAAATAAACAAATCAGTTTCACATTAACACAGTTTCTTCTGATATAATCATTCATCACTTTGCCCTCATGCTGAGCCACATACAGCATTTTTATTCAATGTTAATATGATCAGATGATCTTGTTGATGTGAATTTGTTGATGATGAATCTTCTTGAATCAGTTGAGAAATGTTTTGAAGATGAAGAAGCTGAATGTCTGAAGAAATCAGCAAAAGATGATCTTGAGTTTTTTGAGACAGAAACTGATTATGTATGTATGTATTATCATGTTTGTGTTCTGTTGACTGAATGAATCAACTCACATCTTCAGTTTTCTTCAGATTGTTCATGCATCTTTCTTGATGTTATTTTCATGCTTTTTCTTGATATGACTGACTGCCTCATGCTTCTTCACTCATTGTATAAAATTGATATTTGTTGATGCAAGTTTCAGATGATGATCACTGCTGGCAGCAGCATGCTTGAACTTTACAACAGTCATTATGAATCATCATGAACAAAAATTGTCAACAGATTACTGAACTGAAGATGAAAATTGAGAATGACAAACAGAAGAGTGCAAGAGTCAAAACTAGATTTTGAATGAGTTTATAAAAAGATTTAACAGTGAAGAAGAAAGAAATGAGAAGAGAAACAGAAAAGAAAATGAGAAAATGAACAAAAAAAGACTTTTTTCAGAATGAGAAAGAATCTGAGTTTTTATAAGATGACTTTAATCAGAAATGAGAGATGCAAGTCAATTTTGAAGCTACCCAACAGTAAGTGGCCAGACAACTGAATGACTTAGATGAACAAGCACATCAGTCATTGACTTGACAGAGCAGCAGTAAAGAAGCTCAGATTGACTCTTTTGTCAAGCAGAAAAATTCATTCTAAATTAAGCAAAGTAACAGCAGTAATTATTGCTTGTTCAGAAAATCACAAAAAAAAAAAGAATGATGATGAGTGACTCAATCACAATTGCTGAGAGTGAGCTCCACACAAGCTTCATGATGAATTGTCAGAAATGTAAATCTGAATGAGACTGTTATTACTTTGTCAAGAAAAACAGTGCTGCAAAAGCAGCTGGGAGGTCAGACTGAATCAGAAAAAATGATCTGTGCACAATACTGCTGTGATACTGACAAGATGATCAAAAGCAGTGCCTTCATCATGCCAAAACTGGTCATTGATATGATCAAAGGTGGATTCTAACTGAGATTTTTCATTTATTTGAAAATTAATTTATTTTTTTGTTTTTCATTTTGCAAAATTGTCTTCAGTGAATTTGACAAATTATTATCTGAAGTTAATGATGTAAACTGATTTTTTGATTGAATTTTGTTTTGAACAAAATTCATGATGTTTTTATAATTTTTAACAATTTTTATCATTTTTTTGAGATTGACTTTTTCAGCATGCATGCAATTTTTGTATTTCCTAACTGTCATGATTTTTTTGATAATTTTGACAACACTCTTTCAGATGACACTGAATGAATTTTTTCAATTGATGTCAACATTTTCAAATATCTTGTCATCAAGCTTTAATGAAAGTTCTTCAATAAAGTATCAACAACATGTATACTCATCAATGTGATGATTTTTGAAAACTTTGTTGAAAACAGCAGTGTATTCTCACATATATTCACAGATAGTTTTCAAATCAAATGATTGTTTTTAATTTTTCAACATTTCAAGATAAGTTTGATTGTGTATTTTTTATTCAATGTTCTGATTTTGATATTTTTTTTTCAGCAAAATTTTTAACATGAGTCAATTTTTACTTTTATATGCATCAGTTTTACATATTCACATTGCAATTTGTATTAAACAATATTCAGATGTTCATTTCATCATTTAATAATCATTGTTGACAATATCATGATTTTCACATAATTAAATGAAATTTCAAATAAAATGTATCACATTTCTTTTTTAAAATATGAAGCTTCATTAATTTCAGACAAAAAAAGCAGCATCATCATTATAAGCATTTGATTTTGTTAGTACTGATAATTGATGATCATTGAAATCAGAATTTTTTTTATGTTCAAAATTAATATAAAATTAATTGACATATCTGATGAACTGAAATTTGCATTTATCATTGTGTTTGAAACAACATCATGCTTTGAAAGCACATTTAAATTTTTTTGTTCAGTTATTTTCTTCAGTTTTTGAAAAGTTGATGCAGCATGTTTGTCACTAAAAATTCTTGACACAAATTTTGACATCAAATTCAACAATGTCTCTTGAAATAAACAAGTTTTTTGATTTTTGAATAACAAAAACAATTCAGAAAAAGTTATTTTTTGTGACAACAATAATAACAAATAATAATTTTGAAATAACAAAAATAATGATAAAAGTAAAATTTTCTCAATGTATTAACTGACAAGCAATTGCATAAGTTTTTTTCTTAAATAAAATTTTTTTTATTGACACTTAAATTTTTCACAAACACATTTGTGACAAAATTTGTGTCATTTGAAGCACAATCTTCACAAGTTAAAAATATTCATTGAATACATTGTTGTTTTGATTATAAACTTTCAATAATTTTATCACTTTTCAGTAACAGAAAAATGATAAGCTTTAACAATTACAAATCAGATCAAACAACAAAATCTCAGAATTTGTTGAAGCAATGAAATATCAGAAGCAACAAAAATATCAAAAATAATAAATTTTTTTTTTATTTTTTAATTCAGTCAGTCATTCATTAATCAAGTTTTTTCAAAAATGTCAGAATGTAATAAAAAAATTATATAATTCAGTTGATATGAGCAAATCAAAATAAATTTAGTGTAAAAAAAGAAAACATCACAATCAACACATTGATAATTAATATCAGCAATAACAATTAATCAAGAGTTTGTCAACAATCTCATATCAAGTTTTCAAGTATCAATTTTAGAAATTATGATAATGTAGTGAACAAAAATCATATCAGAAAGACAATACATTGATTTATATATATCAATCATTATCAACAACAAAACAATCAAATAATTAACAATATATGTATAAATAATGTTTATATATCAAGAAGTATGTGTGAACATGTGTGTTCTCTCAATAATAAATAAATGTTCTTCATATATATCTTCAGCAACTGATAAAAAAAATATAGCAGAAAAAAATGTGATGTAAATGATCAACAAAAATAAAGTCAATAAGAAAAATGATTAAGAGAATGTCTGTCAACTAGAGTGTATCAATATAGAGTGTTGACTTAGCTGTATGTGTCATGTTGATAGAAAGCACTGAACTTCTCATTACATCATAAATCTTCATGATTATATACAAAAAATTAAGCTGAAAATGTCATGAAGATGATAATGATAATACTTAATTAAAATTGTTATAAAATTTAATTATTTTAGCATACTGTGTTGTACAGTTTCTGATAAATGTATATATTTTTTAATTTTTATATATCAGCTGAAGATGAGCATTAAAATCTGTATTATAATCTAGACTGAACTGTTGAAAAAAAATTATATTAAATATATTATATAATTCATTATAATTATTTTTTGATATTAATATTGAACTGAAAAATAAATATACAGTTAATTCAGAAACATTCAGATGTGAAATAACTGATAATTTAAGTAATACATAATTTCTCAATGATTCAGTGAATTAATTAAAAACATCTTTCATTTTCAATAAAAATGCTGACTGAATGATCTCAAAAATGTAGAAGTTGAACAGTTTATGCTTAATATTGTTTATTTAATGATTTAAAAAACTTAAGAAATGCAGTGAATTTAATGAATTTAACTTTAGCATTTTGTAAGTAAACTCAGTGATAAAAATTTCATAATTCTGCATTAATAAATCAGTAATGTGTGAATAAAATATTTCATTATTTTTAACAACTTGATGCTGAACATTTTTCTGATATTTAAAATTGTTAAATATAACTACTTCAGTTGACTTAAACTTGTTCTTGAATTATTTCTAGTTTTTAATATTAAATATACTGATCAGATCAATGTGCATATTTAATTTTATTTTAATTAAAGTTGTCAATTTAATTTTCTTGTCATTAACAATAAAATAATTATTAATAATATTAAAATTATGAAAAACTTACAGAATTTGATGCTTAGTACTCATGTCTAGAAAATACAAGCTTATATTTTTTGAAAAAACATTAACAGAATTTTAAATGCAATCAAGCTGAAGCATTAAAGTTATTATAATTAACTGATTTTTCTGCATCTGATGATGAAACTGTGTATCACTTGTATAATCTGCTTTAATGAGTGAGCTGATGAGATGAAACAGAATAAATGCATGAGTTTTTATAGCATCAAATGTATTGTTCAACTTAACATTATTGATTAAACAGATGTGCTCAAATTAACTGAACACATAACATTTATTTTGTAATAATAAAAGCTCAGTTTGAACAACTTCAATCATAGTTTTAATTATTAATTTTAATAAAAATGATTTAAATTTTGTCAATACTGTGTGAATATCTTGATTTGTTAACAAAAAATTTGCAAAATATACAGTTTTTTATTGTTGATTTTGTTTCTGTGACTTCTCAAAATATTCAAATTACTACTTGACAAGAATATTAAAATTTCAGTGAAAGTAATACATCAATTAAGAAAATATTTTTATTTTTTTATATGTGTGAGATACTCTTCATTAATTAAATTGTTATATATTTTATCAATCAATGTCTAAAAGATTGAAACTGAAGTTTCATCATTGTCATTATTAATTAATTTTTCTAACTTTAATTCATCAGATGAATCATTAAATAAACTGAACTCTGAAAACATAATAAATTGAGAAACAATTTCATTTTCAGAAATGAATTTATTGTCATTTTCATCATAATTGTTATTTGAAAACTCATCTGAATCATTATAATTATATATTATACTTGATGCAATTGCATTGAGAAAATTCATATTTTCATCTGAACAAAAATTCTTTTCATCAATATTATTATTTAATTTGAAATTTTTGATTTCATTATAACTGATTTGATCAGTTGCTAAACAATAATATTTTTGTGTTATAAATTGAGTTTTTTGATGTGAATGAAAATTTAACTTTGCTGATGAAAACTTTGCTGATAAAAATTTTGCTGATGAGAATTTTGCTGATGAGAATTTTGCTGATGAAAGCTTTGCTGATAAGTGTTTTGCAAATGAATGCTTTACTGATGAGTGAAAAGAATATTGATAATTCATTATGTACAAAATTAATCAGAAAGAAAATATATACAATTTTAATGATGATTTATTATAAAATTAATTCAGTGAAGAAATTAAATATTGATTAAAAAATGATTTTGAGTGAAGTTAAAATGAAAATAATTAAGTTTAACAATTAAAATAATATTTGCTAACAAAAACTGCAAAACTGTCTCAGATCTTACTCAGATAAAGAAGCATATTTTTTATTTAAGTTTTATAATTTTGTTTTATTACAAAAAAAGTTGATCAGTCTTGGCCAGATCCACTCTGATTTCTGATCTGAAGTCTTTATCTGAGTACAGATCTGAAGAACTGAGGCAAGGGTGTTCATTTAGCTGAACCCAACTAGATAAGCATATTTCCTATTTGGGTTTTATAGTTTTGTACTATTACAAAAGAGGTTGGTCAGTCTTGGCCAAATCCACCCTGATTTCTGACCTGAAGCCTTTATCTGAGTACAGGTCTGAGGAACTGAGGCAATGTCACCACTGCATCTGCTGTCCACCAACACGGGGTCGGCGCGTACCATGCTACGTGTCAGTGCTTGGCAGGATTGGCTTTTTTGAGAAATCTCCTATTAATAGAGCTATACTCCATATGGTTAGATGTATAGTCCAAGGCTTGGCACCTGTTGGATGCTCTATATTAAAAAACTAATAACATTTCACTTTTAGGGCTTGGTGCAGTCACGGGACTAGCGGAGGTTTTTGTTCCAACATGCCCTAATCTTTGCCACTTTCAGCTGTACAACTGATGGTCCCTAGATAACATTAACTCAATACCTTCATGGACATTAATACACAGTGGTGAGATTGCTGTACAACTACTCTGTAGACATAACTAGCTTTCCTGGAGGCAAGGCAGAGCATGCACTAAATAACATTAACTCAATAACTGCCATCTCAAGTATCATGTACTAGGGTTCGCCGGAGGCGAGCCCTTCATGGCTAGTACAGTGTAAAAATCAAATTGAGATGTGTGTTTGTCTGCCATAGCGGATTTCCGTAGGTCTGAGAAACACCTGAGCAACAGTGGATCATGAGTTGCTTCGGAGAAACGGTTGATCCACAGTGGAAAAACCTTTGGCAACGCATGATCCACCGTTGCTTTACAGCATTTTGGTTGCTCAGTCCTACTCCGTACTTATTCCGGTATGGTGATCTTTACAGTGTGTAAGCAAGATCATTTTACATTTTGTAGCGAGGACAATCACAACGCCAAGAAAATACAACCCAAATAACGTTATTTAGGGGTAGGGGGCTGTACATATGGCTACACTATGCCGGAACCGATTTAGAGAGCTTGGCATGACAGTTTGGTCTTTGAATCTGCCATCACTGGGGATAAAATTCGTTGAGTGGTTGGGGACATCATACTTGGCACTCTCTCCTCTATCAAAATTTTTTGTGAGGTGGGAGGTGGTAAGGTGGTGTGGAAGATGGTAGGGAGACTTGAACTCACTCCCGTCCCATAGGTAGGTACAATAGTTAACAAGTTACTTGAGGTTTCTTGGTCCCTTGGAAGCATTTAGTATTTACCACTACATAGTTATGCCACCACTACCATCCTTCTTGAAATCAATTCTTATATCAGTAATTTAACTGAGTCACAAGATCTCTGTATTTCTCTGACTAGAGACAATTGCTATAGCTGATTATAGCTATACCTAGGGCACTCAATAACAGCATCAAGTTATCAACACTTACGGAGTATATCTAACAATGTATTATATAGATTGAAATTGTTCATGATGGAAAGTATCAGGTTTTGTGAACTTAAGAAATTTGCTGATGACTTCCTAAAGAACAAACTTGACTCCACACGGTATACTGTATGACAAAACTTTAGGGTTTACCACAGTAGTTATGCACTAGTTAGTTAACTAGTGATTAGCTCCAAATACTAGTTCATACTGCATGTTGAGGTGTTGGGCAGCTTGTCTTCATGTACTTTGTATGCTCAACAAATTCCTTGTATTATTCTCCCAACCTTCTCCTGATAAACAAACACTTTTGACTTCTCAACTTCTCATCATCTTGTATTTCTCTGCTTCATCTTCCTCATTTCTCATTTGACTGCCAACCTGCTCCAAAGCCACTTACATACACAGTCATATCTCATTCTTCATTTCCAAAGCTGCAATTCCTTAATCAAGATGCCTATCCGTCCTAGGCCCCGCATCCCTTCGAACTTGGTGAAAGACTTATACCGAGACAAACAGTCGGAGCTGGCAGAAATAGAACAGCGAAAAGAGAGAATATCCTGCGAAGTCTCCCACGCAACATCGGTAACCGAATTTATCGAAAAGAAAGTGGATGAAGTTGATGCATGCCTGGAGTATATACAGCATTACAATGATGCCCTGAAGCAGTCAATCAGAGCTGAAAACATTAACAAAAAAAGAGCTCATGAGGAGCTTGATGAATTGAGAGGGGCCCGGCTTGACCTCGGGCAAGAAGCTCTGGTCCTGAAGCGTCAAAGGAAGATCATTGCAGAGGACCTTGAAGATGAACTGCCTCGACACGAAACCATCAGCCAGGCCTATCTCACCACAATTGTGGATAAAACTATGAGTGCCTGCGCAAAACAGAAGAAAGTTCGCTTCCGTCAGACAGAATTCAAGAAATGTGTTACCAGCTACCTTGCAGCTTCGAAGATTGAGGGGGGTGACGAATACATATGGTGCCATGTCCAAGGTGATTGGCAACCGGCTAAAACGACGAAAACAGCGCATATTGTGCCAAAGTCTCTAACCTCTGACGAGCTGTCATATTTCTTTGGGGTTGGCGAGGTCATTCTTTCTGACCGGCGTAATGGTAAGTTGGCTTTTCCCTACAGTTGTTAAATCAGTCTTCTGACCCTCCTATAGGTATCACCTTGGACGCTGGGATTGAGGAAGGTCTGGACTCTGGAAAGATTGTGATAGTTCCAGCTGCTCAGGGGGATAAGACACGATGGAAATGTGTGTTGATTGATCAGGATTCCCGGAATCGGACCTTTGGGTCACATAAAAATTGGGGGGTACGTCTTTACCCCATCGCAAACTGCTTTTCTTTTATCCCTTAAAAAAATTGTGGGGAAGCTTGCTGATAGAGCTATTAAGCATATTGATGGAAAGGAGCTAGAATTTAGAAGCGATGGCCGGCCTGCTGCGAGATATCTTTACTTCCGGTATGCGATGACATGCTTGTATCATATACAGCGAAAGCATGAGGATTGGCTTCAAAAGATAGAGTCTGTCGGAGCAATATGGGCAACACCGGGTCCATATCTTCGTCAATCAATGCTTAAGCTATTGGCTCAGAATATTGGCGACATATATCTTCCAGAGGTATTCTATAAGAATACAACTTTTGTCGACAGTAGTGACCGCCCTGCAGTCTCCCAGGCTGAAGAGGAATTGCTTGCAAAGTCACTGGAGTTTCGAGCAGAGTATGAGCTGGCCATTTGTGGTGGGAGAAAAGCTGATGAGGAAGAGAATGAATTGGACGAAGAGGATGAAGGCTAGTATGAGTAGCAAACTGTGTGTGCTTGGAGCTCTGTGTCAAGTGCATTAGTATGTATTAATAGTACCATATTAATTGGTTAATATCAGTTGTCATTGAAACTGTTGTGACATTTATTTCAGTTATTTTCAAATCAGTTATTTGAATTTCAATTCAGTCTCAAAAATTTTGTTTAGTTAGATTGCTGACTGAAGCCTGAATGAGAGCTCAATCAAAACCTCAGATCATCTTCAGGTCATTGATGGAAGCCACCCAAATCAGAGCCGTTGGGGATCTGCACAGGCATCACTTGTTGATTGCTAACTGAAGTCTAATAAGTGAGAGAGAGCTCAGTCAAAATTTCAAAGAAACTCAGATCATGGAAAGAAGTTGAGAAGCTTACATAATTACAGTATGCTCCAGTTGTAACATTATGGTAACTGCTGCTTTCTTATAATTTTTTTTATTTTTTAGTTTCATTGTGATTTTAAATTCTTTTTTGAAAAAATATTTTTTAAGCATTAGTTATACCTGAATCTGTCTGCTGTAGACTTGTATGCCATTAAAGTAAGTTTCTCATCACGTGCTTGAATAGATTAGTAAGCCATTCCAACCCAGCTGAAGGGCCCTCAACAAGAAGCTAAACCAAAAACAGTTTCGACCAACCCCAAAGGAAAATCGTTGATTGTCGGCAATAATAAAGGTGGTGAGGTTGAGGCCAGGCTTGAAGCTGAATTTAGCATATCATTTCTATTTCGCTTTACTTGACCCCTAGGCCTTGCATTGCTTCTAATTCCTTACGACCAGGTTTATCAGAATTTTATTCTCCTCTAGGAATCTCCTCACTCCTTGGTCCTTCTCCTCGTTGGTCATGGCAGCTTCCAGACTTCTCCGCCCAGCTTCCCGATTACTATCTTCCCGTTTCTGCTCTGCACCGCTCCGCTCAGCTTTTCAACCTGCGATTTACAGCCAATCTCTTTGTCAAAGACGGACGTATGCGAACCCTAGCGGTGTCAAAGAAGTTGCAGTCAGAGATGCTTTGAATGAAGCGCTGGCTGAGGAATTAGCATCCAACGACAAGGTGTTTATTCTCGGAGAGGAGGTTGCGCAATATAATGGAGCGTATGTAATGCCTTAATTGGTTTGATTCTCAATAGCAATTTGCTTTATGTATGAAGCACTGACGCTTTGGTAGCTACAAGGTGACAAAAGGACTATTGGACCGCTTCGGCGACAAACGAGTAATTGACACTCCGATTACGGAGGCTGGTTTTGCTGGATTGGCTGTTGGAGCTGCTTTAGCTGGCTTACATCCAGTGGTAAGGAATCCTGAAGGCCGGGAGAGATATCCAGCCTGTTTTGCGCTCTGGGAACACATCTAACGTCTGTCGATGATCAGTGCGAATTTATGACCTTTAACTTTGCTATGCAAGCGATCGATCAGGTCATCAACTCGGCCGCAAAAACCCATTACATGTCCGGAGGAATCCAGCCTTGCAATGTTACATTCAGAGGACCTAATGGGTTTGCTGCTGGGGTTGCTGCCCAACACTCCCAGGACTACTCCGCTTGGTATGGGAGTATACCTGGACTGAAAGTTCTCGCACCTTGGAGCTCAGAAGACGCAAAAGGACTCTTAAAAGCGGCGATTCGGGATCCCAATCCAGTCGTTTTCCTCGAGAATGAGTACGTTCAGTTTTATGGATCGCCCTTAAAGTATTCTGGTAATATTGAGGCTGACGTAAGATAGGCTCATGTATGGCCAAGCTTTTCCTATGAGCGAAGCTGCTCAGAAAGATGACTTCGTCCTCCCAATCGGAAAGGCCAAGATTGAGCGACCTGGAAAGGACCTTACAATGGTAACATTGTCACGATGTGTTGGCATTTCCCTGAATGTTGCGTCGCAGCTCAAGAGCAAATACGGAGTGGACGCAGAAGTCATCAACTTGCGCTCAGTTAAGCCACTGGACGTTGAGACAATTATCAAATCCCTCAAGAAGACCGGCCACTTGATGGCTGTTGAGTCTGGCTTCCCAATGTTTGGTGTTGGATCAGAAATCTTGGCTTTGGCTATGGAATATGGGTTCGACTATCTCCAGGCACCGGCTATCCGAGTAACCGGCGCTGAGGTTCCCACCCCCTACGCATTGAAACTGGAAGAGATGAGCTTTCCCCAGGAAGATACTATACTGTCCCAAGCCGCTAAACTCCTCCGTGTATAAAATCTCGTGCCTGACCCCCGTTTTGAAGAGTTCAGCGCATGCAGTCGAACTTCTTCGTCACTATTTACAAAATGTACTGATTGATAACCCTTCTTCATTATGCAGCATTGGCCTGGGATATACATTTCCTTCCCCTTACAACCTTTCTACTGTATGATTAGATATTCACGTCTCGATCGTCACCATATATTATTCGAAGATTTTATGGTGATGAGATGCACTTTTTGTCAGCCCTGCAACTCGATAAATGAAAAAAAGCGTTAAGCCTCCTACTCCAGTGTATCAGCTATTCTTGAAACTAGATACGGGTGGAATCAAGTCTTATATTCGGACGTCGGGCCGTCTAGTTTAAGAAACGAACCCAGTGAATACCCCTACTTCTCCCAACCTTCTCGTTGAGGCCAGCTATAGCACTCTGTCTGAACACTGGTGAGTGATTTGAACCAACTCCTCATCCCATCTCAGTCTCGCTGCCAAGACCTCGAATTAACTGGCTGACATAATCAGTATTCCAACTTTACTCATAATTCCACCGTTCTATTTTCTTTATTCAATCTAACATTAGCTCGCCGTTTTACATACATATATACATTTCATATTTAAGAGGCACTTGTAGCTTGAAAACAGTGGCTTTATAACAAGACCAAACAGACAGTGTCCCCAATAGCCAAGATGCCTCCAGTAAGTGTGCCAACGATCCCGCGATTCCGAATCCCCAGAAACCGTTCCAGGCACTTATATTGTCATATAGCGCGGTTTTACAAATCCAGCTCCTAAGGTGGTCCTGATAATTCCTACGGTGGTATAAGTGAACAAATCTAACGCATGTTTCCTCCAAAAGACGGAGTCCGCCCGCTCCGCCCTGACCTCTTTCACATGTACCCTCTGCAACAAATCATACTCCCGCCATCCGGAATACGAAGCCCACACTTCATCCTACGACCACCAACATAAAAAGCGCCTGCGCGACTTGAAACAATTATCTCGCGATCCAAACGCTGCAGAGAGGGCGCGGAGGGCGGAACGAAAAGCAGACGCGGAAGCGGGGTTGGTTGTCGTTGATACGGCGCCAACGGTAGGGGTCGCGGCAACCAAGAGCAGTGCTGGTGGGGGAGGATTTAAGAAAGGAGGATTCAAGAGTTCGTTTACGGTTGTGTCGGCGGGGAATAATGGTGGGGCCGGAGGTGGAAGTGCGGCGACGACGACGACGGGGCATGGATTGATGAAGAAAAATGTATTGGGGGATGATGAGGAGAATGAAGAGAGTCCGGGGCCTGGGAGCACATCACGATCGAAAGGCGGAGTCGATTCGAAAAAGGCTGGTGATGATGTGGAAAGTGATACAGATGAGGAATATGGTGGAGCTGATTTGGTAGCTGGTGGAGGGTATTATGACCCTCGAAAACCTACGGGATGCTTTGCGGGCTGTAAGGGTGCACACGTCGTGCCTGTCAGCTAGGATGGACCCCCGTTATGCGATCGGACTGCATCTTTCGGCGTTATAAATCATATTGGAAGCGCGGCGTTCGGAGCGTGATAGCTACCTGTTTTTTATTTATTCTTCTTCTTCTTCTTCTTTTTTTTGTTGACTCCTTTTGGCGTTCTGCACGTCATTGTGAGCTTGTTCTGTGAGCTCAAGAAAACGCCTTATGCTCTGCGCATTGGGGATGTCAAGAACCTTTCAGCTTGATGATTTTCACTATTCTCGACAGTTTCGGTTCCTACTTTTCTTACTGCCCACTTGAATCTTTCAACTGGCAGTTTATCTAACCAGGACTGCGAAATAAGCACGGCTGCCTCCATGTTAGATTTGCAGATCCAGTCTCCACTTGTGCTTCTTTAGGCCAGCCGTTAACAGAAATGCTGGGATATAAACCAAATACATTGCCCGGCTTAGAACACCCGTTCGACCCTTATCCTCTGGCAACATGTAGACTCGAATAGATTTCTCGATTGCAAAGATTCCTTCATTCAATCACGGATCAGCAAGCCACTGCAGCTATTCTCTGGTTCGTGGCTGACTAATCGTTAGTTCAGTGTTTCATGCTGATGAATTCTAAACTGCGACTTGGAGATATCGAGACCTCTCTCATCTGAATGGTGTTTGAAGGCTCACGAAAGACATCGCAGTAGTGCATCTTGATTCCACAATGGGTGATCCCGAAAGCCCTTCCTCGCCTCTCCTCCAATGGCTTGACCCGGCTCCACATGAAGAACTACTGTCCTCGCTAGAAAACGGAGAATACATACCCAAATCACAAACAGATGTGCCTTGTGCAGAGCAAAACGGACGGTGCGCTGGAGCAAAATTGGGTTTAAGCGGCTATCGCTGGGAATATTGGTGTATGATCCCCAAGCTTGCGCGACCATATGCAGAATGATACCCAGAACTAACTAACGATGTCTGGAGCGAGACAGTGGCACAAATCCAAAAGTATTCCACTTATCCGCCGTCGATATTCTTGGGTTTACATCTTGTCAATACTTCGCTGATTCCCCTGGCCACTCGTTCCGTCGCAGCGAGTGAAACCTATCTGCTTCTCACTCGCCCGATCTATCAAGCTCCTGTCCTTGAACCAGTACTACTTACTGCTCCCATTCTGGCGCACATTGCCTCAGGTGTCGCCCTCCGATTTGTTCGCCAATCCAGAAGAGCCAGATTGTACGGTGCAGAGACACGCCAGCAACGCAAGGCGTTGAAAGCGGCGAATCTTCCCAGCGTTCAAGCGAGGCTAGGATATCTTTTAATCCCATTTATCGGCGTGCACGTGCTACTCAACCGCATTGGACCGTGGTATGTTGATGGAGGTAGCTCAAGTGTTGGGCTAGGGTATGTAGCTCATGGGTTCGCCAGATCTCCTTGGACTATGGGGGTATGGTATACTGGGCTCGTGGGGATCGGAGTGTGGCACTTTGTTGGCGGTTGTGCGCAGTGGATGGGCTGGAGAGAAGTGGTTGGATTAAACAGAGAAAAGGAAAAGCGTCTCGGTGCAACTGCGGGCTATCTTGGGAATGCAAAGCAAATTGAAGCACTTCGAAGACGCAAGTGGCGAACTTGGGTGATCCTAGGGGCTACGCTCGCTGGAGCTACCTTATGGCTTGCTGGAGGTCTTGGAGTCGTTGGAAGGGAAGGTTTAGGAAGCGGATGGGAGGCCAAGACTTGGGACAGCATATATTCCCAGATCCCTCTGCTCGGACCTTATCTAGCGGGCTGAAAACTGGAGTGAATGCGCCAAAGAATAATCGCATTTCACCCGTTCGAACAGTACATCAACGGCAGTGGGTCAACTAATGGAAACTCCTTTCAGCCATGGAAGTTGTGGTCTCGAGCTTTGGACAGAGGGAATTCGGTTCTACAGCGTAAACAACTGTGGACTCCAGGATCCAGACTCGGCGGATCGCAGGGTTCCACACAGACAGGGCATTGGACTCAATAACCTTTTTTGTGGAGGGAGCTTTTAATGCTTCATGTGCTCCAACAATCGCTGGTGGTGCCACTGTAGTACTTGCACATTTAACAGACTTTATATAGACTCGTCAGACCGAGAATAGACGGTATCAACAGATATATTATGTCTTGAAAGAAATACTCGTTCAAAATATCTACGTAGAACCTCCGCATATCCACCTCACCAACCTCATTGCATAGAGAATGAATGAAATGGTGCTCCAGACTCATCTATCATCTTCCTTCATCGACTTCTTGTTGGTCCGTGCACTGGAGGTTCAACGACGAAAACCAAAATCTCGATCACGATGAAGCTCCATTGAAGGCGAACCACCAATGTTGCCCGTCAGCTCATTTTCGAAATCGAAGAGCTACACACGATGGTTACGTAGCTTCTCACTCTTGTTCCGTACTCGCTCTCCTCTTTACCACGAAAGATTCGCATTTGTTCGAGGCCTCATCACCATCCGCAAAATGGCTTCAGAACCTTTACCTATCGGCACATTATCCTCTACCCCACAGGCAGGGCAGATTATACGACATGAAGGTAAAGAATATGAGACAGTGAAAGAAGGACTTGCGTATATCCTTACCCCTCGATCCTCCACATCTTCGTCCGAAAACACAGGCAAGAAGAAACCGACGGAAACAAAGGACAAGCCCACTGTTTTCTACAATCCTATTCAGCAATTCAACCGTGACTTGAGCGTCCTAGCGATACGCGCGTATGGAGAACATGCTATTGAGATGAAGCGTGAAAAGCATGAAAGGAGTATGAAGCGTGTGGCTCAGGTTCGTGGAAAGGGGCAAAAGAGGAAGTGGGAGGCAGTTGATGAGGATACTGCCGCTGCCCATACTCAGACGGCGAACAAGAAGCAATGCATTAATGGGAACGCGGGAGTTTCTACAGAAGGTGTCTCCAAGGCTGCACCCGAAGTTGCTGGACCCAAGACTGCCGACAAGCCTGAAAATAACAAGAAACCATGGACGCCAACATTCACTATTCTCGACGCATTATCTGCAACAGGGTTACGGGCGCTTCGTTATGCAAAGGAAATCCCATTCGCAACCCAGGTGATTGGAAACGATCTTTCCGCTGCTGCCATTGAGTCGATCAAGATCAACATTCAACATAACGGAGTACAGGATGTCGTGCGCCCAAACACTGGAGACGCGTGTGCATATATGTCTAGCATGCTTGGTCCTCAAAAACAGAATCACGATGGTTCGTATTTTGGTAAGTTTGACGTGGTCGACCTCGATCCTTACGGGACAGCCGCGCCGTTCATGGACCCCGCAGTGCAGGCTGTCGCTGATGGTGGAATGCTGTGCGTTACTTGTACGGATGCTGGGGTTTTTGCCTCCACTGGATACCCGGAGAAGGCGTTTGCACTCTATGGCGGTATACCTATAAAAGGATTGCATTCACATGAGGGTGGTTTACGTCTCATCTTGCATGCCTTAGCGACTACTGCCGCGAAGCACGGACTCGCAATTGAACCGTTGCTCTGCCTTTCTATTGATTTCTACGCAAGGCTGTTTGTCCGTGTTCATAAGTCTCCGTCTGAAGCGAAATTCACTGCTGGAAAGTCCATGATTGTCTACAATTGCGATAGCGGCTGCGGAGCCTGGACAACACAGCGGCTTGCGCAGACCCGTAAAAGGCAAGGGAAAAGTGGCAATACATTCTATCTTCATCGTCTGAGTCAGGCTCCAACTGCAACTCCGAATTGCGAACATTGCGGACTGAGAACCCACCTAGCTGGTCCGATGTGGGCAGGACCTTTACATAATCCTCACTTTATTCAACGTATACTTAATCTGCTCGGAGGAGCCGACCAGGAGACCTATCCTACCTTTGATCGCATAGAGGGAATGTTGATAACTGCTCTTGAAGAAGATTTAAATATTGGAGAATCTTCGAAGGATCCTACACCAGAGTCGGAGTCTATTGGCAAGAACAATGATAACAATGGAACTCCTTCTCTCCTTATCCCACGAGTTGACCCAGCCCGGCTAGAACCTCACCCGTTCTTTTTCATTCCCAGTGCCATTTCCAAAGTCCTTCACACTCAAACCATGCCTGAATACACCCTTCGCGGCGCTCTTCGCCATCTCGGCTACAAATCTACCCGCAGCCACGCTAAAGCAGGCTCCATTCGTACCGACGCCCCATGGAGCGTTATTTGGGAGATAATGCGTGAATGGGTACGCCAAAAGTCTCCTGTCAAGGAAGGTGCTATCTCTGAAGGAAGCGCTGGAGCGGGTATCATGAGAAGAGGTCGAGAGAAGATTGATATTGACTGCAATAGTGCAGGATTGCGATCTCTTAAACGTGATATACTGAGCGCCGTGGAGTCCGGCAAGGACCTATCCGATTTGACGACGAAGATTGAGGCTGCACTTTATCGATCTGGCGTGAGACGACCACCAGAAGAAAAAGCTTCCGCTGAGAAGGTTCAAGGCGGACTGCAAAATGGTAAATCACAAGCTGAATCGTCGACCGAGCCTGGAGGCTCTTCACTGGAAATGCCAGATCCGAGTACTTTAGAGATAGTTTTTGATGAGGCTCTTGGTAGAAAGGCTATAGATGCGCATCGCAAGAGGCGGCTCATTCGCTATCAAACTAATCCGCGGCCGAATTGGGGTCCTTTACCTCGCGCACCGGTCCTCAATCCGAAGAAAGACTAAGCATTTGCGATGGTGTCATTGCCCAATACCTGCGAGAAACTTATTTTAAGTACCATATTGCACTGGTGGATGGGAAGAGTGTTGAGCAAATGAAGTTATGCAGCCTTACGAGGAGTTCCTCTTATTTGTGTTGAAAAGTCTTGCATATCAGAACCATCATTACAGTTTAAAAGAGAATTATGGCCACCACATTTCCTGCCACATGCGACGCGACGCGATCCTACATTGGGGAATCCAGTCTTGCTCAAGAAGTACGAAGCTCGCTAGATGTGAAGAAATCAATACGCCCAGGAAGATGTGTGAACTCAACTAACTACATACATACATAGTTATGTATGTAGTTACACTACAACCAAACCCTTACTATTCGGTGCCTTCTCCATGTACCGAATGACTGACAGGCAAGGCTCTATTGGTGGTTAAGTTCTGACAGTGCAAAAATTCAAAATTTTGTTAGGTATCCTGGAATGTACCGAATCACCTGGGACAAAGGCATCACTTATTGAATGGTATTGGTGATAGACTAATGTTTTGGAAAAGAGGGCTCGAGGTGAGAGCTCTTAAGAAGGGAACAGAAGTCATAGAAGTCTCTTGTGCCATATTACTCTATTCTGTACAGTTATCTAATGGATCATGAACCTAAGACGATGGCTAGCATTAAGCCCAACTTTTCAGTGGAATATAAGCAAAAGAACATAATAAGGGGTGGAAGAAACATGCAGAATAAACATTACAAGGGAAATATTTCTTCATTAATTGATAGGATCATAAAAGAAGTACATGAACCACAGAATGAATAAGAGACAGTGATCTCTGTGAAAAGAGGACGAGTAGGGCAGAATATGAGTAATAAATTTCCACCAAACTTGAGCACGAAACAGGCTCGAAGCAAGCAACAGGTTCTAGTTGAGAGTAGCTTGTGCAATTGCTACTGCTTGAGAATCGTTATGGCTTATGCTGACTGTGACCCCCTGGACCCCAGCCTGTTTAGCAGTCAGAGCCGCGTCACCATGGAGCTATGAGAGTTAAGAATGTTAGTTTATATACTGGAGACCAAGCAGAAAGTTTATGCGAGGAAACATACTGTAACAATAGGAGCCCCGCTTGGGTCGTTGGTAATTTCAATATCCTTCAATGGTGCTCCAGCGCCCTTTCCACGCACACCAAGGGACTTGAACACAGCTTCTTTAGCGCTCCAACGCCCTGCAAAGGATGCTTGGGGTGAAGCGGCTTGTCGGCAGTATTTCTGCTCAGCATCAGTAAAATTGCGCTCAACGAATGTGTCATTTTCAATGTTGATCGCGTCAATGCTTTCCACATCCACTCCAACGCGTGTGTTGCTCGTCACGGTGGCCTTGGCCAAAGTGTCGACCATCTTCTTGGTACTTTCGTTTGTTCTGTACACAGGAGCTTGGGTTGGGTACGTCAACTGGGATGTCTTCTCGTCGAGAGCCACGCGAATATCTGGGTTTAGCAAGACCTTGGATTCTTGGGTATCGTCATATGGCGATTTGTCCTTGGCGACGAATAGGCTATTATTAATCAAGCCATTGTGGAAGTATCTGTAGGCCTTCTTCTGGCGAGCTTCCACTTTCACCTTGTAAGCTGCATATTGAGCCTGGTCCAAGGTGGCGAAGAGGTATTTCGGATGGACTCCAATGGCCTGAGCGCCCTTCTGCCCGAATCCGAATGAAGTGACGGAGAATGCCTTGATACCATCAGTCTGGAGGCTTCGACTGGGATAGACAACATAATCGAATTTTTCCATAATCTTGTCGATATTGTCTGCGTTTCGGTTTCCGGGAACCAAACCGGTGTTCAGCACCTGCAAGCAGCCGTTGAACATGAATCCACCAGCAGCACCCTTTGGATGTCCAGTGAGATACTTCTGGAAGATACCAAGAAGAGCATTACCCTTTTTTCTACCAAGGTGTTTCATCTGTTTGCACAAGACGTCACACTCGTTCTTATCATTGGCAACAGTGGAGGTTCCGTGGAAGGACGCGACATCAAGATCATCAATTGTAAGACCCCAGGTTGCAAGGGCACCACGAAGAGGAGCAATGCGCGAATCTTGCTTCCAGAAATTGTTACCCAGCGCGAACTGAGCATCTTTCTCCTGTCGGATTGCTTCGCGATGGATATGGTCCACACGTTCTTGCATATACTCTTTTTCACTAAACGGTTCGGTGGCCTGTACTTTCATGGCCTCAACCTCTTCCTGGAGAAACAGAAGTTCGGACTCTTGCCACTGTTTGATCTGGGCACGTCGAAGCTCAAGCTGTCGCCGACGGTATTTGATCTCAAGAAGTGGGGATGGATATTTGCCTGGATTCTCGCGAGCAGTTGTCAAAACTCCCTGGCCAGGAGCTGGGACGGACCGGCCGATCTTATCAGTAGCAGTGGTTGTCAAGGCAAGGATACCATAAATAGGAACACCCATATCCAAGGCAAGCTGAGCACTCATGATTAACTGCATTCCACATCCCTGAGATTCCATGAAACCAGCACGAGTTGTCGTGGTAGGTCGAGACATTTCCTGAGGGGTTCTCCCATGAGCAAATTCCGTTTCAGCATTGCTAGTGGCTTTCATGTTGGCGAATTCGTATGAGCCTTCCTCTTGGAAGTCATCAAAACCACCAACGAAGCAGACTCGAGCCTTGCCTTCGACAATAGTCTCATAACCAATGTCAATAGACTCAACAGCAGTTGCACAAGCACCGACTGGGGTCTTGATCGGTCCGCTGGATGAGAGAAGAAGCATGTTTACCCATGCGCTCATGGTATTGATGAAAGATTCCTGAAGAATATCTTTTTGGAGAGGCTTGTCGAGATAACGATCCTTATACATTCCCTTAAGAGCCTGAGAGCCACCAATACCGGAACCAATGCAGTTACCAAGCTCAGAAACATGGACATATTTGTAAAATTCATATGGATCTGTAATTCCAGATGTAAGGAGTGACTCTGCCGTGCACACTAGAACGTACAGAGTGACAGGGTCGACTTGGCTGATAATATCATCAGGAACGCCATAATTCTTAGGATTCCAGCCAGTTGGGATTTGACCGGCAACAAGACGGTCGAATTTCAGGGCTTTGGGGATAAGGAGGGAGGCGCCCTTAAGGAGGCGGACAGTATACTCTCCAGACTCCTTGATTTCAAAAATTTCGACCTTGTCACCATGCTCACGTTTGAATTCCTCGGCAGTCTCTTTGGAAGCTTCAAATGTTTCAAGATCCTCCTGGAGAACCACCTCCTGTAAAAGCTGCTTCTTATTTGGATCATAGCCTTTAAAGAGTTCGGGTTCGATGAGACGGATACCGGAATGCTCGAGGATATACTTCTCATACTTGGCCTTGACATCTTTGTCACTAACTGGTTCACCAGTTTTCGTATCAACCCATCCAGAGTACGGCTTGCCCTTGATAGGTCCATTGTGATTCTTAATAAGACCCATGATCCAGGCCATTTCGACGCAACCTTCCAATGAAAACTTGCCATAAGCTTCCATCTCCCAACGAGTTCTCGAGTTACCCCACGGGCCAAGTTCTGCAAACCCAGTGACAACGACGACTTTATCGAGGTTCACCATTCCCTTAAGGTCTCTGCTGAGTGGCTCCAACTCCTTCCAATCTGGCAGAATCGGGAATTCAAATTTGATATTCGCTCTAGGTTCGGTTACGACTTTCTTGTAGAGGGCTTCGCTATCCTCTCCGTTCACTACTTTGTTTTCCAATGCTGTCTCTTTGATGACGGCTTGTCTGACGGTGCTAGTCTCGATCATTTCGCCCCGGAGTTTTTTCATAAGAGCATTCAGGTCGGGAATAAACTGCAGACCACCGTTCAAATCCGCAAAAACAGGGTTGCTTTGGCAGAGGTCGACAATAGCAGGTGCCATCAAGCCGAGCAAGTTAAAGGCCATTTCTTGCTGAGAGAATGTTCGAACGCCAAGTTTTTCAACTCCTTCAGCGATTGTGTCATTGGAATTCATAAGACCTGTCGAGCGGGTCCATCCAATCACGGCGCCACAAATAGTAAGATAATTAGCCCAGTTCTCAGAATACCACCGATTGAAGAGAGTCTCCAAGCCTAGTTTAGATTCGGAATATAGGCCATCGTTTCCAAATGTACCGTGGTTAGGCGAAAGAGGCAGTATTACTTGAGCAGGGCGCGTCGAAAAGCCCCTTTCTTGTTTCTGCGTCTTGACACAGCCAATCAGACGGTAAATATTGGTCAACATAAGACGGTGGGCCAATTCTGACTTGGAATCGATGCTATCGATCTCACGTCCGTTTTCGGAAATTGCGGCAAATGGCACGACGTAATCAAGATCCCAGCCCAAACCATTCTTTGAATCGTAGATATAGTTGACCAGGGCTTCAACATCTTGCTTGCTACCTTGATTGAAAGGTACAACAACCAATTGAGAACCTCGGGCGCCGTAGCGGGTGTACATCGTCTGATAGTATTCAGTCACCTGACGGCTAAATCGGCTTGTTGTGACAACAACTTTGGCACCGCCACTGATCAAGCCTTGAAGAACCGCAGCTCCGATAGAACCAGCACCGGCACCAGTCATTAGAACGTTTTTACCGCTGAAAGTAAGGCCAGCGCGGGCGGCTGACTCTAAGCCATCCAGATAGACGCCGGTCAACTTTTTGCTATACTCCCAGCCATGCGCCTTCTTCCTTTTCAAATGCAGGAATGGTATAGTCTCGACCTTGCCGGGCCTCGTGGGTCCTCCATTTATTGGGGAGCGAGAACCATTGCGGCTACCTTTCTTTGCGTATCCATTCTCTTGAGGAATAATTTGATGTTCGTTCATCGCCAAAGCACGAAGGACTTCTCTATAGAGAGCATTGAATTGAAGTTGCGACGATTTTGATAATTTATGTTGCTTACGAATAAGCTTGTAGACATTTCTCAAGTCATTCTGGACCTTAGTGCGGTTGCTATACTCGGAGATTGGGCCACCCTCGACCATCTGCGTGACGTAATGTTCGAGTTTCCGTACGCTTGCGCGAGGGACCTCCTGATAATTGATGTTACCACGAGGATCGACGACGGTCTGAGGGCCAGTCGGGACCGCAACGTCCTTATACACGGGATCTGCATTGAGAACCTCCTTGCAATTCTCGATGAGTTGTTGTCCAAGTTCCTTTGCTAACTTATACGTTTCACCACGCTCCGTCGGGCAGTTGTCAATGTGATACTGCATAAAGCTGAGGAGTAGAGGGTTGGAACGATTCATGATGCGAATACATTGGCTGACAATTTCACGGTCCACGACCTGCAGGCGGCCGAAGATAATATCGAAATACATACTAAGAGCGTCCTGTCGTGCCCAATTCCAAGATGAATCGTAAACACGCGCCTTCAAGGGGTCAAACGATGGTTCAATTCCTGATGCATATATATCGCCGTGCTCCGCATGCCATAGGTCTAGTTGAGCCTGAAGGGCATTGTGTGACTCTTGCGTCGCAAGATGAGCCTTGTCGCCCGCGCGCAGATCCATCTTTAGATAGCGCGCGATGAGCTCTAACTGCTGTTTGAAAAGCGCCCTTTGGTCCTTTGTCAATGCATCAATCGCGGCGGGGTCCATCATCATCCCACCCGAACCAGCGCCGGAATCGCCGCTGGCACTGGCAGTAGAGAGGTTAATGCCCTGGATCGAAGCGTATTTGTTGGCAACATCATCGAGATATGATTTTGCATCAGCTTCTGAGCCAAGCCGTGATGGAGGTTCCATAGTAAGTGCAAGCAACAAGACTCCGTCCTGACGACCTTGTCCCAAACCCCATCTGGTCTCGAGATACTTGCGGACAGCGGTGATATTGAATCCACCCGGCATCTTTGAGGACACCAGCCTAGCAACTAGGGAAGTGGATTGTTTGCCAAGTTGTCCATTGAATGTAGCTTGCAAAGAGGAGGAGAGCTCATCTATTGGGGTATCTTCAGGTTTCTCTGGTGTCGATCCGAATTCTTTGCCTAAATCACCAAGGATCTCATTCTGAAGGGTCGATTTACCTGGGGCCCATCGCACTATCAGTGACTGAAGGTACACATGGAATAGTAAAAGTCTTACCTCCAACTAAATCTTTAATCGCTTTGTTTGGTGGAATATCTAAGAAACCTTTCTTCAACTTTTGCGCCACCAGCGCCCTCACAATGTCGACAGCTGAGACTGGAACATCAGCGACGGCAGCAGCAGGCCCGGCGCTTGGGGAGGGTGGGGGAGCAGCGGCAATTGGTGCAGGCGCTGCTGGAGTAGCTGCTGGAGCCGAAGCTGACTCGGTTGCGGGGGCTTCTGGCTCCTCTTCCACAGGATCTACATCATAATATATCTCTTTCACGTCCTTGTTATAGCAAAGAATTTGTCGCTGGACGGATGTAGCTGCGTCATAAGCTTCATATTTTGAGGAGATTGTTCGTTTAGCCATTCCTCCTAGAGTGTCTGCAGGACCAATCTCAACAATGCGCTCTGTTCTTTTCTCCGCGAGGATAACATCTTGGGTTTCGATCCATCTCACAGGAGAGGCAAACTGATATGCGAGGAGCTCGACGAGGAGCGTATGGGCCAACTCCTGCTCAACTTCGGGTCTCATTTTGAAGAACTTGAGTGAAGATTGAATGTTAGAATTTTCGTGTTCGGTGTATCGATTGAATGAAGGGATGATGGCCGGCGAAGGAAAGTCTAGAGTCCAAAAGGAGGAGAGTCCACGGATAGATTCGATCTGTGAATTAGGCCTGCTATCAATACAAAAATCGAGACCAAATGTGAAGAGTACATACACAGGATTTACTCGAAACACATCACGCAAGCTTTCGAGGTTTGGAGAGCTTCTCAAAAGCAGAGTATCGTAATAGGAGGTAGATTAAAGAACGATGAGAAATGAGAAAGGTGACCAAACCCAAATCGACCCTAGCAGAAGGGATTGCAGAAAAGAATCGGTGCGAGGATTTTTGATATTCGCCTCTACTGCCCCATCGCCATGTTGGAGGAGAAGGATGTGTTGGGGGCTGGTTCTGCGAGATCCAGAGCTGAGCAACAATGGGGATTTCAAGCTGAAAAAAAAAACAGCCTCTTCTTATTTTAAGCTGATACTTAGATCGGGGGACAGCTGATCGGTAACTCCTTGTAAAATATTGTTACCTGGAGCTTATATCATTGTTGCATCTGCGGGTTTAACCCTCAGAAGTTCGTGTAATTTTTGTAATCGGCGTGTAAGAAGCGGGATGGAAACCCTGGTTGGAAGCTACGGCAAGGAAGCGGCTACGTACTGTACTAATCAAGGAACATTCCGTAAGCATGAAACAGATTAGCTTTCCCGGCGGAGTTATGTACGCACAGTTACTCCGTACGCAGTACCTATACGAAGTCCTTGACCTGAAGCTAATAATAGTGACTGTGGAAGATACTCGTAACAACAAACTGGTGATTAAAATCTAATTCTCAACAGTGCACTGGGGCCAAACCCAACAGCTGAGATTTCTTTACTCTTTACGAACCATCTCGGAATTTGCGAAGCCAACCAGCCTCGTCGTATACTCTGCATTGTACGGTACATATACGTTGTGAATTGTAACTCCTCACTAATCCAATACGTCATTCAAATGATATGTTTGAAATAAGGTACGGTACGGAAGAGTTAACCGTATTGGAAACCAAGCCAAGGCTGTAAGATTACGGACATTTCCGGTTCCTGAGGTCGACCCAACCGTTTTGAATTCTTTGGGGACAAAATGGTATGGGGCTAGTCCACATTCGAGCTCCTTTGAATTCAACGCAACCTTGCTAGTACACAGTAGTACTGCTGCCCCTAACCTCAATATCCACAGGAATACCCCGTATCGCCAACCATTAACTAATTGAGGGATCGAAACAACTAATACTCCGTACATCACCAGCCAATCCGTTTCGTCGGCGGCGAGCTAAAATCTACGGATTGAAAAAGAAAAGTTTCTGCATTTCTTCCAGCTTCAAGCACTCAAAAAAAAAGTCTTGTTCGGGCTCACGGACTTGGGAGTTGTCGTTTCGTGCCTCTCCTTTTGTCTGCTCGCTGTTACTGCTGCAATAGAAATTTAATGCTTGCATTTACTATTCGTTCGCTTCGAGCAGTCCAGTCAAATCTCACTGTCTGACACTCATCCTGACTCCCTCGCAAAAACCTGAGTTTTCTTACTTCATTGTGAAGAAACCAGAGTATTCATATGTGACATGCGTCAGTAAGATTGGTATGAGCTGCGTCCTTTCTATTTTTGGTAGATTCGTTGGTCCTGAAAGTGAAGCTGAAGGCGACGACACTTCCTCAAGAGGACCTTCAATTTCTCTGCTGACGGTTACGAATTGAATGGACCTACATTAGTGATAACACCGAACACCCTTTTTCTCTTCACATTGAATTGAAAGGCCACTTGAAGCCATGTACGGCACTTCAACCGGTCCACAGACGGGCATCAACACGCCTCGCTCCTCGCAGTCCCTTCGACCGCTCTTCCTTTCTCATGGCTCCCTGGAGTTCTCCTTTCTAGTCCCAACTTCTCTCCATTTCCATGCTTCACAGTTGAAAGATGCATTCTCAGCATCTCTACCGGAACCCACGGATGAACTGGCCCAAGATGACGAGCCATCCTCTGTTCCAGAGCTGGTTGCTAGATACCTCAGCTTCGTTGCGCGACATATTGAGGATGGAGAGGATGACGCGCAAGGCTCATACTTAGAACTACTCAAGCTAGCCCTTAATGAGTTCGAACGGGCTTTCATGCGTGGAAATGATGTACATGCGATCGCGGGCTCTTTACCAGGAATCACTGCCAAAAAATTGCTGGTGGTAGAAGCTTATTATGCTGCTCGTGCATCGGCAGATAGACCTACCAAACCACACGAATCGGCTTTACTTCGAGCTGCTGCTGATGGTAATGCAACATTGTACAGTGTGTATGGAGGACAAGGCAACATTGAAGAGTACTTTGACGAGCTTCGAGAGGTTTATTCGACATATCCATCGTTCGTGGAGGATTTGATATCCTCCTCCGCTGAGCTTCTTCAGTCCTTGGCTCGTGATCCTGACGCAATCAAGCAGTACTCGAAAGGAATGGACATTTTAAGGTGGCTTCACGATCGCGATTCACAACCCGATATCGATTACCTTGTTTCGGCACCTGTCAGTCTCCCACTGATTGGTTTGGTGCAGCTCGCGCATTATATGGCAATTTGCAAGTCAATGGGCAAGCAGCCAGGCGAAATCTTGGAACGATTCAGTGGTACAACTGGACATTCACAGGGAATTATCACAGCTGCAGTAATTGCGACCACCACAACATGGGAATCCTTTGGAAAGGCTGCCAAGATTGCTCTGACAATGCTCTTCTGGATCGGTTTGCGCAGCCAACAGGCTTATCCACGGACTTCATTAGCCCCTTCCACCCTCCAAGACTCAATTGAAAGCGGCGAAGGAGTCCCAACACCCATGTTATCAATTCGTGATTTGCCACGCGCAGCTGTTCAAGAACATATCGACGCGACCAACCAACATCTGCCGAAAGACCGCCATATTGCCATTTCTCTAGTGAATAGCGCCCGGAACTTCGTGGTCACCGGCCCACCGATTTCTCTCTATGGTCTAAATCTACGACTCCGCAAAGTCAAGGCCGCAACTGGGTTGGACCAAACTCGGGTGCCCTTTACTCAGCGCAAAATCCGGTTTGTAAACAGATTCTTGCCTATTACCGCCCCATTTCACAGCAAATATCTCACTTCTGCCTTTGGCCTCATTTCGGAAGACCTCGACGATATTCAAATTCCTGGCAGCTCGCTCCGTATACCTGTTTATGACACAAATACCGGTGAAGATTTGAGATTCAACGGGGATAAAGATATTGTTCCGGCCTTAGTTCGCATGATCACTAGCGACCCTGTTAATTGGGAAAACGCAACAGTATTCGAAAAGGCCACTCACATTATCGACTTTGGCCCAGGTGGCATTTCAGGGCTTGGTGTCTTGACAAACCGCAACAAAGATGGCACGGGTGTTCGTGTTGTTCTTGCAGGTTCTATGGACGGAACGAACACTGAAGTTGGCTACAAACCCGAACTTTTTGACCGAGATGAGGAGCACGCAATCAAATATGCTGTGAACTGGGTGAAGGAATTTGGCCCGCGTTTGGTCAAGACCTCTGTTGGCCAGACGTTCGTTGACACCAAAATGAGTAGACTGCTTGGTGTTCCACCTGTGATGGTGGCTGGTATGACGCCATCCACCGTGCCATGGGATTTTGTCGCTGCCGCCATGAACGCTGGTTATCAAATCGAACTTGCTGGAGGTGGTTATTACAACGCCAAGACTATGACTGAAGCGCTGCACAAGATTGAAGAAGCCATTCCGCCTGGCCGCGGTATCACAGTTAACTTGATTTACGTCAATCCTCGTGCGATGGGCTGGCAAATTCCGTTAATCGGAAAGCTTCGTGCGGACGGAGTCCCTATTGAAGGTCTCACGATTGGGGCTGGCGTTCCATCCATTGAAGTCGCAAACGAATATATTGAGACCCTCGGTATCAAACACATCGGCTTCAAACCTGGCTCAATGGAAGCTATCCAACAAGTCATCAATATTGCGAAAGCGAACCCAACCTTCCCGGTTATTTTGCAGTGGACTGGTGGTCGTGGCGGTGGTCATCATTCATTTGAAGATTTCCATCAACCGATATTGCAGATGTACAGCCGCATTCGACGATGCGACAACATAGTCCTGGTAGCCGGTAGCGGTTTTGGCGGTGCTGAGGATACTTATCCATATCTGACAGGTACTTGGTCCAGACAATTCGGTTACCCACCTATGCCCTTTGACGGCTGCATGTTTGGCAGTCGTATGATGACCGCCAAAGAAGCGCATACCTCTAAGGCAGCGAAGGAAGCTATCGCTGCCGCCCCAGGTGTTGATGATAACCAGTGGGAAAGGACTTACAATGGCCCAGCCGGAGGAGTCATTACCGTCCGCTCCGAAATGGGTGAACCAATCCACAAGCTTGCAACCCGTGGTGTCTTGTTCTGGGCTGAGATGGACAAAAAGATCTTTTCTCTCGATAAGGCCAAGCGTATTCCTGAGCTCAAGAAACACCGTGAATACATTATTAAAAAGTTGAACGACGATTTTCAGAAAGTTTGGTTTGGCCGTGACTCTGCTGGAAACACCGTAGATCTCGAAGATATGACCTATGCGGAGGTCGTTCACCGTATGGTTGAGCTGATGTATGTTAAACACCAGTCACGATGGATCGATGAATCCTTGAAACGCCTCTCTGGTGATTTCATTCGTCGCGTGGAAGAACGGTTCACATCAGCAGAAGGTCAGGCGTCACTTCTTCAGTCTTATTCCCAACTCGATAAACCGTACCCCGCCGTTGATAATATCCTCAAGGCTTACCCAGAAGCTTTTTCTCAACTAATTAGCGCTCAAGACGTCCAACACTTTTTGCTCCTCTGCCAGCGACGAGGTCAGAAACCAGTGCCATTCGTTCCAGCACTCGATGAGAATTTTGAGTTTTGGTTTAAAAAAGATTCTCTCTGGCAATCTGAAGATCTTGAAGCTGTCGTAGGTCAAGATGTTGGCAGGGTCTGTATCTTGCAAGGTCCAATGGCTGCCAAATACTCCAATACCGTTGATGAGCCGGTGAAGAATATTCTCGATGGTGTTCACCTTAGTCACATCAAGGGCCTTATCCGCGATGTTTATGGCGGTAAAGAATCCAATGTCCCCGTTGTAGAATACTTCGGAGGAAACTTGGTCCTTGAAAACGAAGACGACCACGACATTGATGGCTTGACCATCGCGGAGGACTCAAGCAGGGTGTCTTACAGATTATCTTCCTCCCCCTCTGCGAACCTGCCAGATCTTGATCGCTGGCTCCGACTCCTGGCTGGAAAGACCTACTCGTGGAGACACGCCTTTTTCACTACCGAGGTGTTCATTCAAGAGCATCGTTTCCAATCCAACCCAATGAAGCGACTTCTCGCTCCTACTCGTGGCATGTACATTGAAATTGTCCACCCAAATGAACCAGCCAAGACTGTCGTTAGCGTTAGAGAACCTTCTCATTCTGGAAAATTGGTGAAGACCGTTGATGTTCGGATGAGTGGCAAGAATCGGCTCTCTTTGACGCTTTATGAAGGCAGAACGGCTGAAGGTGGTGTTGTTCCACTTGTCTTCCAGTTCACATATCACCCTGAAACCGGCTATGCACCTATTAGAGAAATAATGGAAGGGCGTAATGACCGCATTAAGGAGTTTTACTATCGCATCTGGTTCGCAGAGAAATCTGTTCCATTTGATACTCCTACTACTAGCGTGTTCGATGGCGGAGTCACTACTGTTGTTACTAAGGATATTGCCGACTTTGTCCATGCCGTTGGAAACACCGGCGAAGCTTTTGTCGACCGCCCAGGCAAAGAAGTATTTGCCCCTATGGACTTTGCCATCGTCGTTGGGTGGAAAGCGATCACAAAGCCCATTTTCCCTCGTATCATCGATGGCGATCTTTTGAAACTAGTGCATTTGTCCAACGGTTTCCGAATGGTTCCTGGAGCAGAGCCGCTCAAGGTCGGGGATATTCTCGAGACAACCGCTCAGATCAATGCGATCGTCAACCAGGACTCTGGAAAGATGGTTGAAGTCTGTGGTACCATTAAGCGGGATGGTCAGCCAGTCATGCACGTCACGAGCCAATTCCTTTACAGAGGCACGTACACCGATTATGAAACAACCTTCCAACGTAAGGAGGAGGTGCCTATGCAAGTTCACTTGGCTTCGACAAAGGATGTTGCTGTGCTTCAATCAAAAGAATGGTTTCGCCTTGATGATCCTGATGTGGAACTCCTTGGACAGACGCTCACCTTCCGCCTGCAGAGCGTTGTGCGATTCCAGAACAAAACCGTGTTCCGAAGCGTTCAGACAATGGGGCAGGTGCTTTTGGAGCTTCCAACAAAGGAGATTATCCAAGTCGCGTCGGTGGAATACGAGGCTGGAATCTCTCATGGCAATCCTGTCATCGATTATCTCCAACGCCATGGCCAGGCTATCGAACAACCCGTCCATTTCGAGAACCCAATCCCACTCAGCGGCAAGACACCACTCATCCTCAAGGCTCCTGCATCTAATGAGACCTATGCCCGTGTCTCTGGTGATTACAATCCTATCCACGTTTCTCGAGTCTTTTCCAGCTATGCGAACTTGCCAGGCACCATAACTCATGGTATGTATACTAGTGCTGCAGTACGGAGCTTAGTGGAAACCTGGGCTGCCGAAAACAACATTGGTCGTGTTCGCAGCTTCCACGCGTCCCTTGTTGGCATGGTTCTTCCAAATGATGAGCTTGTTGTCAAACTACAGCATGTCGGTATGGTTGCTGGCCGAAAGATAATCAAGGTTGAGACTAGCAACCAAGTAACAGAAGAGAAGGTTTTGCTTGGCGAGGCTGAAGTTGAACAACCAGTTTCTGCCTATGTGTTCACTGGTCAAGGCTCCCAGGAGCAAGGAATGGGTATGGAACTATACAATTCAAGTCCTGTGGCGAAGGAAGTATGGGACCGTGCCGACAAGCACTTTCTGGAGAACTACGGTTTCTCTATTATCAACATTGTTAAGAATAACCCACGCGAATTAACCATCCATTTTGGTGGCCCCCAAGGGAAAAAAATTCGACATAATTACATGTCTATGACTTTCGAATCTATCAACGCTGACGGTACCGTTAAGTCGGAGAAGATTTTCAAGGAAGTGAATGAGCAGTCAACATCTTATACGTACAAATCACCATCTGGCCTTCTCTCCGCCACACAATTCACTCAACCTGCCTTGACCCTCATGGAGAAAGCTAGTTTCGAAGATATGCGGTCAAAAGGACTAGTGCAGCGGGACAGTTCGTTCGCTGGACACTCCCTTGGTGAATACTCAGCCCTTGCTGCCCTTGCAGACGTCATGCCAATCGAGAGTTTGGTGTCTGTCGTGTTCTATCGAGGGTTAACCATGCAGGTGGCTGTCGAACGTGATGAGCATGGTCGATCGAACTATTCCATGTGTGCTGTCAACCCGAGCCGTATTTCCCCAACATTCAATGAACAGGCTCTTCAGTACGTTGTTGAGAATATTTCCGACGAATGTGGCTGGCTACTGGAGATTGTTAACTATAACGTTGCTAATATGCAATACGTTTGTGCTGGAGATGTAAGTTCTAACCCAATGTCTTGTTTCTAATAGACTGATTCGCTAATTCATTGTTTAGCTTCGAGCTCTTGACTGTCTAACCAATGTCCTCAACGTTCTCAAGGCGCAAAAGATTGACATCCAAGCCTTGATGAAGACCATGTCTTTAGAAGATGTGAAAGCCCATCTTGTTGAGATTATAAAGGAGTGTAGGAAACGGACCGAAGCCAAGCCGAGTCCTATTACTCTTGAGCGTGGTTTCGCAACAATCCCCCTGAAGGGCATCGATGTGCCATTCCACAGCACCTTCCTTCGCTCTGGCGTGAAGCCATTCAGATCCTTTTTGCTCAAGAAGATCAACAAGTCCACCATCGATCCTGGAAAGTTGATTGGCAAATATATTCCTAACGTCACAGCACGTCCTTTCCAGATTACGAAAGAATACTTCGAGGATGTGTATCGGCTCACTAACTCCCCTCGTATCGGACATGTACTGGCCAATTGGGATAAATACGAGGATCCTCTGGATTTCAAATATGTTGACCCATCGTTTGTTTGACTTCTTTTGATTATTTGAACTTTGTTTCATCAAGTTTTTAATTTCTTTGCACGACACATGAATATAGACAATCATAATACACAGTTATGATGGGTACTTTCTACTTTTCACTTTCTACCGGTTCCTGCTGTTGAAACACACACTGTTCTTATGTTATTTGTTGTTTTTCTTTGATCAGAAATAGTAATTGGTGGAGTGAAGGCCTTGTTCATGTTGTCTGATGGATGGTGAAAAAAGATCTTGTGAATCAAATGCATTCCTATAGCAGAGATGATAGAGCGTCTGTAACCTTTGAACTTGTTTATGATCAATCGATAAATTAATAGGTCATTGTCTTCCATGTTATCCTCTATGCTTTTTGGATTGGAAATGCTTGTCGAACAAAATACCATGAAGCAGCACTGTGTAGTTGACTTAAATAATCAACCTTGTGGGTTCATCTCCCATCCTCCATCTTATGGCCATTACGTACTTAGACCAGTATGATGATTTTTCCCCCAAGTAAGAAGGGAGGGAAGACATGCATTGAGGAGTGTACCATGTAACTGAACGCCCAAAAACTCCAGCATCAACAGAACCAGTCAACGAGCCTCCATCATTAAATATTTTTAAAATATGTAAAGTACATACATATTTCTGCACAGATAACACAAAATGCAGGCATTTTATTTCCTAAAGTCCGGAAGCCCTGAAATTCGGCGCCGGCCTCAGCAATTTATCCTCTTTCGCAAACACGCCGACTTCTTTAACGATAGCGATGAATTTCGGATAATTGGTTTTCATATCGCCGAGGCGTGGACGGAAAAGTTTGAGCAGGTCGCCGGATAAGATGCCTGTTGGCGGAATGGCGGCGTGCACTTCAGCGTGGGTGGGGAAAGATCCAACTGCGGCGGCGGCAGGGGTAGATGGGCGGACTGTGAAGATTTTGAATTAGTGGTTTGAAAAAATTGCAAAAGAGAGGAATGTACGCAGTAGGTGTGTGGACATACCAGGAGGACTACCGGCTCGACTACCAGCCAGCCCGGCCTTCGCACCGGTAGGAGCGGGACTAGCGGCCCGAGAACCGGCTGGGGTAGGTCTTTTAGAAGACACGCCGGGAGGATTGATTTTCAGTTTCTTTGTGGCTGCGCTATCGCTGATTTCTGCGCCGGAGGCAACGCCTTTCTCTACGTCACTACCTGAGCCTGCTCCACCGGTTCCAGTGCGCACACGTTTCTTTCCTGCTAGTTTCGTAACATCCGGTTTACGCTGAGCAGCTGGTGCGCCGGTAGAAGGGGGAGCAGAAGGTGCTGGAGACATGGGTCTTGAGCCAGGTTTCGATGTTACAGCAGACAGTGGCTGTGAGATATGCTTGTTTTTAGCTTTCTTACGGGGAGTATCTGTACCACTGGCGTCGGAAGCGTTCGGAGAACCAGCTCGTTTGCGTGCTTGTTGTGCAGGGCCTTTTTTCAGTGCATCGATGAACTTTGGCCGATCGGATGGAGTACCAGTGCCCTTTGCTGCTGGAGGGCCGGAGGCTTTTTCTGCTTCCTTCTCTTTCTTCTTCTCTTCTTCTGCCCTGAGACGTTCGGCTTCGGATTCATCTGTACTCTATATCAAAAAACGTTAGAGAATGGTGTCCTATTAGAAAATTCATCATGCCAACAAGGGAAAAAAAACTCACCTCTTCTTCGGAATATGGATTAGCCTCGGACCCGCTGCTGTAGTCATAATTCTTTTCGCGCCGCTGGAGAGCTTTCCGAACCTTCTTTCCGAACTCTTTAAGCGCCTCTTTTTCTCTTCGCTCCTGGTCCTCCTCGGCCTCATAGTCTTTTTCATCCCTTAGATCAAATACGTTGGCCTTCAGCTGATCACGTTTAATTCGCTTCTCTGCGAGTTTCGCTTCTTCGTCTTCTTCCACGACGACATGTTCTTCGTCATCGGCAAATCTATCCTCTTCAAAATCCATATCATCTCCTCCGCCACCTTCGGCTATGCCAGATGCCACCACTCTTCCTGTATAAATCCTACGTTGTCTCGCAAAATCTGCCAACTCTTTTTCCTGCTTTCGAGCTTGTTCTTTTTCCATAAACCACCGTGGATCTTTGATCTTCTTTGACATGTATTGTTCTGCCTCCTCAATGGTGAGAGCTCTGAATGGATTTTTGGCGTTAAACTTGTACCATTTATCTATTGGAACCATCCTTAACTTGCCACTGTTCTCTAAAACAAACATCACATAAGTTTCGGACATGGCAGCCTCGTATTTACCGGTCCAGGTATTCTTATTGTCAAAGTCCTCTAGATGCCATGGTAAGGCTTCTTCATACTTTATTCGAGCTTTTGCGATCTCGCCGGGGGTCATCTCTGCTTTAAACACCTGCTGAATCCGCTGTTTTGGGACATTTGTGCGTTTGGGGCCACCGGAAGCTGAAGGCGCAATCTGTGCCAGATTTTCTTCGCGTTCTTTGGCTCTTGCTGCTTTCTTTGCCTCTAGGGCTTCGCGATCGGCTTCAGTTAACCCTCCTTCGCGCTGTCCTTTTTGGCCCAGTTCCTGCTTATTGGCTACAGGTTGCTCTGTAGAGGCTCTCGGATCGCGACGCTGCAGCCTCACTGGACGAGTAAACTGCGATTCATCTCTCGGATCGATGCTCTTTTTCGACATGAACTTAGCCACATGATGCTTTAAACCCTCTCTTAGCGCCCGCTTCGTTGTGACCAGCGGAAAATCAACGTATTGATCACAAATGAGCGGCCCGCTAAACCCATTAACAGTCATATCATCGGGGCTAGGAAACGGTTTGGCATTCCGAGCCGAGGGGCCTTGCTGGGGTTTCAGAGGCGGCTGTGGCGTTGGACGCGGCTGTCCATTCGCAACGAGCGCACCATCTGTTTTCTGCATCTGTGGGCGTGGGATTGGGCGTTTCTTAGGGCGCACCAGCGGATCTGCTGGTTTGGGACGGCGAACTTTCATAAAAGGTCCATTAGGACCGGTGGGAGGTGTGCGACCGGGGGGGCCGTTAGGGGGAACGGAGCTCATCTTGTCAAGGTAGAATAGTCTATCTAGAAAAAAGAATAGAGGGGTTAAAGAACAATTAGTACTAAGAGCGAATCTTAGCGACAGAGAGCAATTTCTTTGGTGGCCAGATGGGCAAGCTCTGCTAGCCAGATGATGATAGGTTACGCTGTAGGATGATGTAACTCTTCATGAAGAAGCTTAGAGAGGCATCAGGTGCGCGAAAGGCGTCGACTCCAGCGCCATGGAGAAACTGCTGGAGAGTGTCGAGGAGGTGCTTCGAGAGTTGCTGTTGAGAGAGGCGAATGAACAGCAGCAACAGCAGACAGGGAGCGAGAGATCGAGGAAGATGTGAGAGAGAGAGAAGAAGAAGACGTGAAGAGCAGCTGGCGAGGTGGGCGGTGCTTAGTCAGCAACTGTTATCAGATGGCTTAGTAATAATTCACTACCATCTGATAACCATTGGAATCATCCAAACTCACAACACAGATGAAAGAATTATTCTCAACTCATCCAGCATGGGAGCTAACTTAACACCTTCCTAGCTACCAGAGTCATTCCCAGAATGCTTGTCAGGTACTGGCAGGTCCAGCTCAAGTGGTTGGGAACAGCTTCTGATAACTAGCAGCTATCAGTGCTGTCGAATATCTCAACACTTAACTGGAGGGTTCGAAGTTTCAAAGGCCATGGTCTGCAACCACAACAATCTGAATGTGACAAATATCTGTCAAACCAGACCATATCATCACTGTTGATGACTGGGGTTGGCTAAGAGTGCTGGAAATGATTTCGCGTGATGGTTGTAATCACTGTTGTGTGCTTTAGACCTTTCATGATATCAGGTTGACCAATGTATTGATTGACTCTTAGAATAGGAACGAATTGCTTCTCCTGTCACATTTTCATATAGAATCTCTGGTGATTTGAAAAGTGCTCATGTATACTAATGTGCTTGCATGGCTACGCGGTTTAAGGATACTGTTAGATCACTGATGAAGATATACCTTCTGACATATTTCTCATCAAGAAAACCTTCTTTCCCTTCTCTTCCAGACATTTCATCTCCTCTCCCTCTCCACACTCCACTCTTCCCACCACTTCTTCATTCCCGCCACATCATACCCCCAACCCTCTAACCTCTCCCGCTCACTAACAAACCACTCCCTCCCACCCCCACAGTCCTTCTCATATGCATTCAAACTCACACCTTCCCACTCGTGCGTCTTCAGACTTCGAAACAACGCTATCGTGCCTACCGCGGGACAGAATCCCTCCGCAGCAACAAACACGCTCACCGACAACCCGAGCTCAAGCTTGGGATTGCTTGCATGCTGGTTGCGGTAGGGATGGAACTGGAAGCTGGGGTCAATGACGCGTAGATCCCGCTTAAGAGGCATGTTGGGTCGGGTGATGGTTGTGGGGGAGATCCAGGAGATGATGGCGAAGAGGTCGACGATGTAGTTGCGTTTAGGGAGGGGGCGGGGTGGGTGGAGGAGGGTGTGGATGGGGAGAAGGTTAAGGGGGCGAGTGATAGGGAGAGAAGGTTGGCGAGGAGCGTTGGAGAGGTTGGTTTTGAATTTTGCGGTTGTTGGTGATGGTGAAAGGATGGACGAGGAGATGGGGTTGTGATTTTGTGGTGGAGGGTTTTGAGGCTTCGAGGGCTTGATTTGGAGGGCTAGCACATTGTTGTGAGGTGAAGAAGGCTGGTCGGCTTCCGCTTCTTCTTCTTCTCCTTCTTCTTCTTCTTCTTGAAATGACGACTCTGAAGGGGCCAGCTTTGTGTCCTCGAGGAGATCTGTTTCAAGATCTTCATCATTGCAACGTAAGGTCTCGATCTCACCCATGAACAATAGATTTTTGACTTCTGTAGCCTCATCATCGAGTTTGGTATCACGGTCAGGTAGCTTAGCCCTTTTTAATCGCAGCAGTTCGCACATATCCTGCTCATCCCAAGCATCTCTGTGCCTCTTCTTTTCCATTGTTTTCACTTTCACAACCGGCACACCACGCTCAATCACCCCAAAGCTCCTCGTATTAGCTGCTCCTCCGCCTCCTCCACTGTTTACCCTCCTAAATCTCTCCACCGCCAGAAACACCACCTGGGCTAAATCTTCTCCTTTATCATTGCCACTTCCATCCCTGCTAAAAATCCTCTTCGCCCTCCTCACTTCATATCTCTCCAATTCCAGCACTGCTCCCGGCACCACCTCTCCCGTGGACACAAAATAATGCAATTCCCGCTTCAACAGCGCTTGAATCACTAATTCCCCATCGCTCAGAAAAATGCGAAATGTTCTGCATGTCGGAACTTGCTCTGCTTCATTGGTGGCTGATGCCAGAAGCGAGCATGATGTTGCAAATAACGGTGTAGCATCTCGAGATGGGGATGAAGACAATATGATAGGAACTTCGATCACACGCTCGACGCGCAGGATGAGTTGTGGCGGGTGGTAACCCGTCCGGAGGAGTTCAGCGATACATGGTTGCACTTCTGAGTGTGTTATCAGTGTTGACGCATATTCCTACTTAATGAGTTTGTGTTAGATAAAGACTTCTTTGAACAAAACAGTAGATGATCGCATTGTGGTTCAGTGCCTCTGACTAGAGAGAGCTTGGGGTATAAGGATGTTGACAATACCATGTCAATTGACCCAAAGCATCCATGATGACTGATTTCCCATTTCCCATGCCCGTCCTTTTCCACTATCTGTCTCTTTTTATGCGGTGTATGTCGTTACACCATAGAATGTCGCTGCGTGAAAGAAACAGATCAGTTTTGACGAGGAGCGGAGCTAAAAATACGCGATGCCACTAAAACGCGCCAAATCTAGTTACGGCAGCGCGCAGGTAAACTCTGATTAACGTCGGTGGATCAGTCACGATGACTTGCATAGAACTAGCTGCACAGTTTAACCATAGTAAGTATGTATCGTGGAGCCATTGGCAGTCAAAAGATTTCTCCCAGGTTCTATTATGAAGCGCTTCTACGGAGTACAGAGTACAGTAAATCAGCATTTGCAGTTCATACCATCCAATACTATAGTTACTGTACTATACAGCGCCGTTTTTCGTTTAGCGATTCCCAATTCTTCAGAAAATCTCGACGACTTTCTCTTCCTCATCTTCGCGTGGTGCAGCTTCTAAAGCCTTTACTTTAGCCTTCTCCATGGTGTCTGCATCTTTATCCTTCTCGTCTTCCTCACCGCGCATGAGCACTTGTACTAGCCGGTCACATCCTTCTCTGACATTCTCATCTTCAACATGTAAATGGCATTCTCGAATCAACGGATACACCTGGACTTCTCGCATTTTCTTTCGCCCTTCTTTGGTGGTAGTCAGCAGGAGAAGGGTCTCCAAATGTGTGGTGAGAATTTCGTTGTCGCTGTCCCGCTCCTTATCTGGTGGCAGAAGCTGCAGATCAGATAACATCGCTCTGCTTTCTTCATCATCAAACTCCTCTGGCCCCGCGAGAGGTAACAGGATATACGGAAGGATATTGATATGCGATTCTGATAAGAGATTTGGGTGCGCAGGAATCTCAAATGCAACATTCTTGATTGTTGAGGCCACTCCTCTTCTTCGAATATGACTGTGATGTTCTGTGAAAACAGTGAGTTTTGTGATCGGGATCACCGAGTCATATTCCTGCTCTGTTACAAAATATGCCCGGCCTTCTTCATATTTTGAGATATCAGCAAAGAAATAGGCGAGGTAGTCATAGTTTGTGTCGTTTGCCTTGTTGAGCCCGCCTTCGTTGCCCTTGACAAAGCAGTCCATTAACTGATCCATAGCCTTCGAGGACTGGGAGACTCCGGACGGGACGGCTCGTGTTAGGTTAATTATCCGTTTGAGACTATCGGCTTTGGCCATATTGGCAAGAAGCATCGTGATTTCGCTGGCATTGGGCTCCTTGATGTTCTATTATCATACCTTCATCAGCACACTGACACAGAGACAAGCAGCAATTCGGCAGGGAAACGACCACGATAGGTACCTACATACAGTTACTTTTGCCAGTAACGTCTCCAAAAAGACGTCATCTTCAGCAAGTAGATTTAGGACTTCTTCATCACCCGAAAGGTTCACCAACATTGTGAGCGCATTTTTCGCGATGGGCTATCAACGGTGAAACCACATCAGTTATTCCATACGAGTCCCATCCAGCTGACCTAAATTCAAACATACGGTATAGTCTCGTGCGAGCAACTTGAGATCGCGAACTGGTAAAAGTTGCTGTCTTTTGAAGAGGCACGGTTGGGTTGTGGAGTATCCAAGGAGATGTTCGCATGCTACAAGCGGTTTATCAGTATTGACTACGCAGACGCGGGAACGAAGTATGGCTTGGGGGATCGTTACCAATTTGCCGTATTCCTGTATTTCCGTGGTGGAGGAATTCAACGAGCTATGCTCATAAAACGTAAGTAAGGCCAGAGCTCGAGAGGGGAGGAGGGTCGACAGCGGCGTACTTCCTCTAACGCGGGGGACATATTGATCGCGAAGCTCCGTACAATCTGATCGCTGGTAATACGTAGTAGAATAATTATACAGGATGTATCCAATCCTTAATAGAATACAAGATATCTAGAGTGGGAGAAAAGAAGAATATCATTTGCAGGAAGAATCAACTGAAGAAAAAGAAAACTCCCGCAATACATACACATTTCTATTTTGCCGACCATTAGTTAATTAACTAATGTAGTTTAGTATGTAGTAGTTTCTCTCCAGCCTGAAATGTATTTTATGAGCTTGACCTGTCAGCGATTATTTTTTTTTTTTCTCCTCTGCAGTACCCGCAGCAAATGGACTCAACCAAATGACCCACCAACAGACTCTTTTGCTCAAACTAGTATGTACAGTATATACATGTGCATGTACGTACTTCATTCCACTACATGTCAGGATTCTCGCAACAGTTCGCATTGCATGCTTGCAAATGAGGTTATCATCAAGGCCATAATGCTGGAAGTTGCCATATTGGAGCTTGGACACAAGCATCCACGAGCCTTCAGAGATACCATACCAGAGGCTTTGTGCTACACTGAACACTGTGAGCAGTCCCGTTGTTTTTTCGGAGGGTCACCGCGTCGAATTTCATGAATGCCTGGCCTAATTCAGATGAGCACTGGCGATAGCATTTTGTGAAACTTGTGGTTGGAGATTGCCGGTTACTAACTACTCCCGTGTAGCCATGCTCCTACGTCCTTCGTCTGCAGGGGAATATTGATAGAGGGCAGGCATACCCAAAAGGGAGAACCACAATCAGCAATCTATGAGGAAGAAGCTTCAGACGGATGGGGCTGCGATGTTACAACATCATTAAGCTCAGGCCCTCGGGGATACTCAAATACTGCTTTGAAAACATGCATCCCCTGCTTGAACAGCTGAGTGGACAGCTCGATACCTGTGTGAAATGATTGAGCTGGCAACCTACTGTTTTCTTTTCAGATAATTCGTTGATCAGACTGGATTTACTCGCACCGCCTTTCCTAGTTTCCATCTCAAACCTTTGGAAGCCATGCTTTAAGATGTTTGCATTCCCAGTCGGCTCCTGTCTTTGAGCTGAAAATGACTTTCATCGCAAGAATCTCTTGTGTTATCTTCCAGGTTTCCATTGCGCTCGCAGATTCTGTTGTTTGGCCCCCATGATTGGTGAGATTGATTGCCATGTTGAAGGCAGTTTTGCAGCAGGAGAGCAGACATAAGGTTGGGACCTGGTGGGCCTTTTCTGAGATGGTTGAAGCAATGCTTGAGCAGGGATGGGCCAGTTCATTCTCCCTGTGACTTTAATACCAGCGCATCTCTTACATACATACGGAGTATGCTGGGGGCCATTTTCTCTTCAGGCATGGTTGACATAGTTAGTTACTAATAAGTAGTTGATCATATTCTTTCTTTTTTTTACTAAGGGAATGGCACCCCAAGGTCCTCATCTGAACTTTTAGGCTATCTTCTAGAAAAACTCCACAGCAAACACTAAAATAACCCAATCATTTCATCCCATATCATCAGGTGGAAATCAAAGAATAATCTAGAAGGAATCCCCTAACTATGTAGTTCGCAAATGTAAGTCTGTTTCTCAGTACTTGTTTCAGCTCAGTTTGTTTGTGGATTGCAGGCTCATATGTATGTAGTTAACTTACCGCATTACATAGCACTTGCAGGGAACACATCCATTGCTTTGTCAGTTTGCTTTCAGAGACCTGGGATATATAATAGACAAATAGTTAAAGCAAATATAGATTGGAACATTCTGTTTGCTTCTTGAACACCAGCTGTCCTTTTCTCCTTAAATTTTGGTTGCACTGCTGTTGTTCTCTCTTCATTGTTTTTGTCAATATTGTATTGCTCAGGCAGTTTTAGAATTTTTACTTATAGCTCATCCCAGCAACATCAAGAGAGCAGAATAGCATCAACCAAGGGGCAAAAGAATTGCAGTTGAAAAAGAAAAAATCCAAGAAACCACCATGACAACAGATGCTTCACAAGCTCCTAATCTACAGGAGATCCATGACTGCTTTCTTGAGTTGGCAAAGAAAGCAGGGGAGATGATCACAGGCGCAAAACCGTTGATCAATGCTGCCGAATCAAAGAAGAATAGTATGTACTACAGATAGATCCGCCTGCAAAAAGAGAGATCAGCCTTATGAGAGATGCTAAAAAAAAAAACGCGTTTCTTGTGATTATAGGCTCTGATCTTGTCACGGAGACGGATCGCGCTGTCGAACAGATGGTGTCCACAGCACTGAAGGGGAAATATCCAGATTATAAGTACGTCGAATACCTCTTGATTTTTAGACAGAAGGCACCGCAGTGTTGACATGACTGTTTCATCCAGATTTATGGGTGAAGAAACCTATCAGCCCGGAAGCCGTTTGACTAACGCACCTACATTTATTGTTGACCCCATTGATGGCACTGTCAATTTCGTCCACGGGTTCCCCAACACTTGTATCTCACTTGGGTTCGCCATCAACAAAAAGCCAGTGGTGGGTGTTGTTTTCAACCCCTTCACAAATGCTCTATATAGCGCCATCCGCGGTCAAGGAGCATTCCTCAATCAAAAGACAAGATTGCCACTAAAAGGTGACACAGTCGAACCACTAAGTGGACTGTCTAACGCTCTGGTGGGTGTGGAATGGGGATCCGATCGCAGTGGACAAAACTGGGATACCAAGATCCGCACCTTTGAAAACCTGGGCAAGACGCGAGAACAAGGTGGAGCAATGGTTCATTCGATGCGGAGCATGGGATCTGCAGCACTGAACCTGTGTGCTGTCGCGGCAGGATATATGGATCTCTACTGGGAAGGGGGTTGTTGGGCATGGGATGTCTGCGCCGGATGGGTCATTCTTACCGAAGCAGGGGGCATCATGGTCGATGGAAATCCTGGTGGGTGGGAAGCTGAAGTGGACGGAAGACAATACTTGGCTGTTCGCGCTTCAAAGAACAGAGAGGGACAGAAGGCGATTGTGGAGGAGTTTTGGAGCCATATCAAGGGGCGATTTAGCTATGGCCATTAAACCAGATGCATGGAATTGTGCTGAAGGAAACTTCGAGAGGTTTCTACGACAGTGTGTTGGAATTTGATTTTGGTCGCGACAAAGTCTTTACACGATTAATGATTTGATACAGATTCCCTACCTACTGCATACATTCAGTAGTATGTATGTAGCTAATAGAGGATAGCAGCAAGTAGCAGGATCAAAACGCAAAGCTCAATAGATGAGATGTCCAAAGAGACAGTCCTGGAATTGCTGTCTTTTGAAAATGATTTCTGATATTCTTTCTGCCTGTGTTTTTGAATCTCGTTTGAGCTCGAGGTTGTGCAGCCAATGATCACCGCCAGCGAAAAACCAACACCAATCATCTCTCCTCCAATGAAACGACAAAGTGCGACTGATCGAGGGTTCAACCGCGACGAGTTAGCGATTCTAAAACATTTTTTTGGCTCCTCAAGCACTTTGAGCTCTGACTGGTCGACAGCCTCAAACTAAGTCGCCTTGAGGAAAATCAGTCTGGCTTCTGTTTTGTCCAAATCGAACCAGCCTTGCACAGATATCCCCGGGCTCAAACACCTCCAACCCCTCATTCTCTGTCCACTCAAAGGACTGCTCGGCGTCGCATTGACTACATACGGGGATTTCAATGCTGCCAGCTGGCTGGCTACTGTTGGTTTTCCGTGTCCAACCTGGAGGGGTGGTGGGCAGAGCGACAGAAGCCCAAACACTGGCACTGGCATCCAATAGGAGTGTTGTACTGGCTGTCTTCGACTTGTCCCTGCGACGAGGTGCTTTGTGAAGTTGACAGCTAGCCCGCAAGGAGAAAAGGCGACTCTTCACCTTACAGATTTATGCGCTTGCTGTGCGCGAACCTGTGCAGTCCAAACCGTTCGGAATCTAAACGCGAACTGACATGGGGTGGCGGTGACACTTATTACACGCACGCAGTGAACGAATTTCAAGAGACGATTAGAGTTTTAAGATATATAACAGAGTGAATGAGCCTTTGAAATTCCAACACGCTGAGGTCTTGTTCGCGAACGGTCATGGGGGCCCGGCGGTGGGCGAGCTTTCTGTATCGTGGATGAATCATGACTTGGTTATAGTTTTCAAAAAGCATCTCGCACGATTCGTTTTTTTATTGCGAATTGACTGCCATTCAAACAGATGAGCTATCACAAAAGATCTACTTGATGATTTGCCAGCAGCGCGTCTCGAAATCAACAGTCTGATCTCGATTGCACAGGGACATAATGTCTACCACTGAGCCCTCTGACCCTCGAATTGGTTCTCATACTTCACATTCTCGACGACGCAAACACCGACGTCGCAAGGGCCCAGGAGAGGACGAACATCACCGACGTAAAAGTCAAGCTGTGGATGAGGATCATAAACATGAGAAGGCGAAATCGGCAGCAGGGAAAGGATCACGAAATGCAGAAGAAAGCCCTGACTCGGGCTCTGAAAGCAGTGGGGATGCAGGGCGCAGGCACCAGAGGACAAGAAGTAGCGCTCATGGAAAGAGAAACCAGAACGGGGCTACGTCAAAAAGCAAGGCTGGACATAGACCACGGACAGCGTCGATGAGGTAAGGCATGAACACATATGGTTGATCGTCCTCTTCTTTATTTAATTCTCGTGGCTAATATAATTTGTTTACTCTAGTGCATCTTCTGACCCTCGACGCTCCTCATCTGCTGTTCCAAAACCCAAGCCCTCCGCAAAGCAGAACAGAGCGTCTTCCGCTGATTCTCATCCTGCTCCTAAAAAGACCGCAGAGACCTTCGAAAACGTGTCAGTAAAGCGAGCACCTAGTGCATATAGAAAGCGTGGCCCGGCTTCTGTTCTGCTCAGCGCCTTGTTCGGCCCTTCACGCAACCTTCCACGAAAGCCTCCACCAAACCCTCCACGAAACCCGCCACGAAAGCCTCCACGAAGCCCTTCACCGGAAACGATGTGCGATACACTATTCCTTTTTGTTTCGAATCGAACCCGCTAATATGTTCATAGGGTCACTTGCTTGGTCTGCTTATCTGACGATATCCCCGCCAGCAAATCCGCAAAGCTGGCCTGCTCACATCATATGTGTAACGCATGCCTTAAACGTCTCTTCACCTTATCCATCTCCGATCCTCAACATATGCCTCCCAAGTGCTGTACCAGCGACCACATCCCCCTCAAGCACGTTGAAAAGCTTTTCGATACAAAGTTTAAAATGACCTGGAATAAGAAATACCAAGAATTTACCACGAAAAACCGAATATATTGCCCAGCCCCTGGCTGCGGGGAGTGGATAAAGCCGAGCAGCATCCATCTAGACACCAGCAGCGGGCCCACTGGTGGTCGCAAATACGCCAAATGCAGCAAATGTAAACTCAAGATCTGCGTGCTCTGCAATGGGAAATGGCATCGGAAAAAGGACTGCCCAAATGACGAAAACACGAAGAAATTCGTCGAAATCGCCAAAGAGGCTGGCTGGCAGCGGTGTTACAACTGCTCTGCGATGGTGGAATTGAAAGAAGGCTGTAACCACATGAAATGCCGCTGCAACGCCGAATTCTGCATCATCTGCGGCGCAAAATGGAAATCGTGCGACTGCCCGTGGTTCAATTACAATCACATGCCCGAAATGCATGCCTTTGGCGACATGCACCATCACCACCACCATCATCACAACAATCCCCTTCACAACCATCCCGCATTTCGGAGGATGATGAATGCCCGCGCCGGCCAAGGACGCGAGGACCACCAAGCCCCGCTGCGATACCAGCAGGAAATGGACCGACGACGCGAACAAGAGCGAAACGACGAAGCGCTTGCTCGACGATTACAAGCCATGTACGGCTTTGAGGAGCAAAACTTTGGCTTCGATGGCGATAATGACAACGCCAACAACAACGACAACGACAATGGTGACGGCGACGACGATGGCGACAGCAACGGATTCCCGCCCATCTTCGAGAATTACCGAACCAGGCGTTCGCACCCCCCGTTCCCGCGGAGAAATGCTAATTATCAACATATCACTCCGTTCATGCCGCCTCCCCGTGCACCGGTGTATCCTGATGGAGCATTGAATTTCGCTCAATTGGAGGAGAATGCTCGACGACTTCGTCGACGAGGTGATCCGTTTGATTTTGATATGGCTACTGGTGCTGCTCGAGTGGAACAATGGAGGGTTGGACTTAACTTCGGTCGATGATCGGGGTGTTGTTTTTTTCGATACAGGATTCAAAAAGAAGAAAAAAGAAGGTTGAGACTGGAGATTGGATTCTAGTCGATCGCGAAATTGAATATGAACGATATATAACGAGAATTGGACGCGCATTTGTGTTTTGCTTTTGACAACGACTTGATGAATACCCAACTCACCTATATCTATGGGCTATGAATGTGACTCAATGATGCGAGATACCTTGGGATCTGGAATGGATTTCTTTTCCTCTTTCATTTTTATTTCGTTTTATTATTTATTTCATTATCTTTCCTCGTTTTTTTCCTTTTTTTTCCCTTTCTTTTTTTTATTTTTATTTTTATTCATTTATCCCCCTTTAAATCTGCTGGGATAGTATCTAGATATCCCCAATGTTGATTTATTACCTATGATTTTCTGAATAGCTAGTTAAGATCTTATACAGAATGTTCATCATCATCAAGACATTATTCATTAAAAAGCAAAGAAAGACGGGGGACAGGGCATGCAGATAGAGCAGAGACTACGGAGCACTCCACAGAGGAAAAACATAGCCTGGACAATTTCGAGCCAGCGCCTCCTGAAGAGTACATTTACCTTGCAATGCAGATCAGGACAGTGTGAAGCCAAAGAAAAGAAAGTAATTACATACTTAAACCCGCCCCGCCCAGCTCTATATGTATATATCCGCAGTGTGGTTCGTACTCTGCATCGCACCTCATAAGGTATACGTAAATCTCATCACTGCACCTAATATGCCTGTATATCAAAAGCAGACCGCTTGTCAAAAAAACGTAGAGAAGATACGAGGCAGAAATTTGGAGATTTCCCGGAAAACAAAAAAAGAGAAAAAGAGAGAGAGAGAAGACCAAAGAAAAATGATACTTCAATTAGTCGACTTCGCTTTCCACTCTCACCTCTTCACCCTGACTTCTGGTCATTGAACTCACATCTCCCGAAGCACCACCATCAGTATGGCTCCTACTAGCCCGCCTCCGCCCCTGAAGGCTTTCTCTCAACTCGTCAAACCCTTCAGCTTCATCAGAAGACTCGTCGTCGTCTCCATCTTCCAGATACCTATCCGTCCATTGTGCAGAGCTTTGTCTCGATAACTTCGAATGCAGCGAAGACGCCCTTGAGACGATGGGCGGCCGATGAATGGTGTCTTCGCCATCGTCCATTAGAACGGGACTGGGGCACATTCGCGGACTGCCTAATCTAGGGCTGTTCAGGCTTGAGCGCGCAAACATTTCGGGGACGGTATCATTCTCTTCTCCATTGGCATTTGCGTTTTTGTCATCGTTTGTGTCTGCCTGGTTGACACCGGGAGGCAGAGAGAGAGATGGAATGTGGCTGGGTTTATCTGACTGTCCTTGAACTTCCTCACCATGTTCGCTGGCAACAGCACTAAGTGGCAATGCCCGTTCTTCATCACCTTCTTTGTCATCGGCCGTAGTCGCAGTCCGTGTATAAGCAAAATGAGTATCCACAAGGTGTTTGACAACCGGCCAGCCGTATGCATTGGCGAACATGCGTCGCACAATGATATTGTTATGGGCATCAGGTTCTAATCGCACTAGAACTTTACGCCACGTCACTTCACGATGGTACGCTCTTGCAATCTTTTCTTCGACTTTCATCCCACTACTTGTCCCAGGTATAGGTCCTTGAGGCGTTTGTTGCGACAGAGAATTACTGCCAGGTTGAGGAGAGTTATTATCATTATTCTTACCGTTAATAGCACCATTAAAGCTGGGAGAACGAAATATGGAACGCGGTTTTGCTGGCCGCGGAGGAGGTATGTCTTCGGGATGGTATACGCGATCATGAAATATTGTCCTCGGCCGGGAAGAGGGATCAAGCAGATATTCTAGCGACGGTAAAGGGGGACTGATTACATCACCAGCAGCTTCAAATAAAGTTGTCTTCGGAGGTGTATAAAGTCCTTCTTCCTCATAAAGCGAGTCTCCACGAGCCCGACCAGGTCGTCGAGGCTGTGTTGCTGTGGGCGTACCCATTTCAGACACTTCTTCTGACGGAGTGGCGCGAATCGTTTGGCTTCTACTGTAAATCTTGGTAGCCCTCTTCTCCCGAGAATTCTTCTGGAACCTAAAGAAGGACATCAACATAGTGAATGAATTGTTGGACGAGCTCGACAGTGCTTTGCTGGACTTCGCTGGCGAAGGCACCTCCTCTCCTTCTGGACGCTGGCGCGAGGTTAGAAATTGACTGGGTGCAGGGAGCTCAGTGGTGGTTTCCAGCTGCTGATCATCAGAATTAGAGTCAGACTGGCGTGCCGGAGTTCTTGCACCCTCCTGTTGGCTGTCTTGATTTGCTGCAAGGGTAGGAATACGACCTGAGCGCAACTGGCTCGAAGGCGTACCAGTAAGTGCAGCCCAACCCCATTCTGCCACCGTTCCGACGAGGCCATTCCCTCTTCTGGCGTTTTCTACTCTTTCCAGACCTCTCCAATCCAGAAATAATAAGCAAGATGTGCGTAAGGGAACAATTCCATCATTCACCACGTTACAATAAAGAGTGCGATTCTTGAACTTCTTCAACACTTGATGAGCAGGTCCACTGGGTAAAATTCTTAATAAGGGTTTGGCTCCAGGATCTGCGCTGCGCTGAGATTTGTTTCCGTCTGTTCCTAGACCTCCAATCATCGCTTCCCAGCCGCTTCGCATTTTCGATGGAGCGCTCCAGGATAGCCCAAGGTCTTGACCCGTTCGACCAACCAGGCCAAAGTCGAGTGCAAATTTGACATAGATTGGGTTCTCGTTACTGAGTCCAAGGAAGGGCGAGGCTAGAGCAACGAAATTTACTGGTTTGATGAAATCAAAGAATTCGGGAGAGTGTTTCTGAATATAAGCAATGGCATACATTTGAACCAGGCCACCGAGAGAATGTCCTATAAAGCTTATACTCGTTATATGATACGCGTAATCCTTGTGATCAGGCTCCCGGCGATAGATGGTGCTTCCAGAATGAGACGCGTGCACTTTCGGACTATTCGGGCCTTTCTGGAAACCAAGTGTCTGTCCCAGTGACATCTTTTTCGTATGTTTAATGGGAAGATATGGCTGATCTGGATAGGTCATCAAGAGCACATATTTGGCCAGTCGTTTGCCAAGGTATTGTATGCCTCTTTCTGTCCGTCCCGCGTTACCGGGAAAGCCCCTGACAGCGACCTGTTCTTCGTCATCACTATCACTATCTTCGACAGGTGCACCCGTAGAGGATGCTGCATTTCTCCTCTTCTCCTCTTTAGCCTTTTTCCGATCCTGACGCGCCTGCAACGCAGCAGCATCTATGCTCTCTTTCATGTATAGCATGTCTGCACCGAGATTGCTGTGAAGCCCATGCGTTAAAACAACAAAATGGATCTTTTTCCGTTTTCTGTCTTTTCTTTCAGGGGGCACTGTTGGCGTGTTCTGCGGAGTTTTCAAATTGGCATTTTCAGTATGCTCAGCCTCCAGATTTCTCAAGCCATTTTTATCTTCCCAAGAAGGAAACCGGGGAGAAGTCCACAAACTTGCAGTGTCATCGACTTTCAACTTTACGGATTCAGAATATACTCCCTTGACTTTTTCTGAGTGGCCCTTGTGTCGCTCCTTTAAACTCCGTTTGTGATCAGAAAGATGGCCCGGAGCAGGTAAATCCGCGACATTCGTTGCACTCAATTCAATAGATTTCGCATCCCGACCAACAAGCACTTCAAAGTTCACGCTGGCTGTAGTTGAAAACAAAACCTGTGAAGAAATCTCGATAACGTACGAGACACTTTCCTGATTCTTTGCTCCACGAGCCCCCTGTCGCGGTGGAAGTCCATTTCGAACACGCTCTGGCACAAGTATCACCGCATCCCAAGCCGCTCCTGGTTGTAACTGAGGTTCAAACTGCGGGATCCCTTCCGTCTCGTGATTGTTAAATTTGGTATTTGGATTGAACGAGGATGGATAACAGGACGTGTGGATGGTATAAGGTCCATGGAGATATGCGGCACGCAGTGCAATTACAGAAGTATTCCTAATTTTCACATATAATTCCGTCGGGTGAGGGAGTATCCGATCAGCGGAAGGGGTATATGTCAGAGTATAACTATATGCGCCAAAACTAAGTCAGCATCTTCCTGAATTACAATTTAAAGTGCATCTAAGTGATGGGGACACCCAAGACCCACCGAACAACTTCGCCAATACGAACGCTGCCAACCTGGTGTATCAACAGCATCTCCGCTGCCCGTCGAAGCTCTTCCGGCGGAATGCTCCACCCACGGAGGGTACGAAAGGTAGGGTAATTCTCTAGGTTTAAGGATAATCCTTTATTCGGAATTTGAGAAAGATGATAAGTGCGCGGAGTAATAAGCATTGAAGCTCATCAACTTCATTTCAGAGGATGCTTTTGGCGGATATTGAAGATAGCCAACGTTCCTATACTCAGGCAGCGGAGCGGAAACCTGGAGATAGCTATGGTGTAACTCAACATCATCCGGAGGCGAATATTGACAGGTTTCAAATCGTTCAGAAGAGACCACTCATCAAGGCAGAATCTGGAGATTCACCATCAGCAATGAAGTCATTCGTGATGCTGCTGAAGAAGAAGAGTATCGCAAGTTGGTCATCTGGCTCACATGCCAAGCAGGCAAGCATGTAATGGATGTATTGGTATTACCGGAATTCTTTCACACCTTTCCCACTTGGGCAAATTGTGTAATTATTATGTAACCAAACAGTAGACAGACTGGTCAGGTGACTGAGTTTCATCCCAACCTTGTCTATCATTTTCCATTCTTCATCTCATCGACGTCGACAGTCAAGCAACAGTCCCTGGCAAGAGAAGCCCATCTTGCTGATGTTCAGGGCATTCTAGGATCGTCAACTCCAACAAATGTCGACTGGACCTTCTTACCTCCAGCCATCCACCTTTTTCTACAACAATCACCTTCCCATCCACACAAACCCGCCTCCATCTCTCATCATCCTCATCCAACACAATTCTCACTCCTTCAACAGCTTCATATCCTACAACATCGTCTTCCACATGCCGTCCACCCTGGTATGCCTGGCTCATCAACTCCATTGCTTTATCTGGATCCAGCGGTCCAAAATGAACAATTCTCAACTGCCCATCGAACGGCTTTGATAAAGGGGAGATGGTGAACTCCTTTTCGAGCTGAGACATCAGCGTAACAAGGACATACATATGTTCTTTCCTATCGATCACCTCTTCTTTATCTCTTCTGGACGAGTGATCCCTCTTGATTAGTGTCACGCGACCGTGATATCGATGCGTCGGACTTCCGTCAGATGGATACAGGAGTTCTTTAGCCGCCATCTGGAATCGCTGTGCGCCAAATTTGCGGTACTCCGCGGTATCACTGTCTGCCACCAACGACGCATGCATTCCCCAGCTCAGAACAACCGCCCCATAGACTTTGGCTGCGGAATTGGATTCATCACATTGTCTCAGAATTGGCTCTCTGCGCCGTCCCTCGTCAGTTAAATACACTGACCCAGGTGACAAATCGACTCTAAACAACGGCAGCCTTCGTGGCTCCCCGCGTAGTAGCGTCGATAGTCCCCACGTAGCATCTTTAAACAACCCTGTAGAGTTTGCTGTCGCGTTTCCTGTTCCCATGGGAATGAGGGAGACACATGGTGCTACAAATGTGCTCCCGTTACCGGTGTCGTGCTCGTTCGTATTAGAGAACACCTTGATAATATCAACCAGTCCACCATCGCCCGAAAGTAAAATAATCCTTTGCCTTACTCCGGTTCGTGCCTTGGGTAGAAAGATGGTCCGGCTTAAATTGATAATCGTCTCTGTGGACTGGGTGTGATGGACTTGATAATCCATGACTCCCAGAGCAGATAGTAAAGGCTTCAGCGCCTTCGTGAAAAAGGCCAAAGCTCCATGGGTTCCTGAGTGTGTGGATATTACCACATGTACATTCGGTGTGCCGTCCGCAGGGAGGGTAAGATGCACAGGCAATGGGGTGTATTGGCTCTCATTCCGCAGTGAACCAGGGATTCCTGGCGTTTCAAGGCTTTTTATCTTGATCTCCGTATTTTGCGTGCCACTGCCTTCAAGAAACAATATTCTCGCTGCAGAATCTCCAACACTACTTCCAGTGATAGGAAGCGTAGTGACAATGCTGTTTAGTGGTATCGACGACGTCTCCTTGGACTCCAAATCCTCATAGTCAATCCTCTCTTCCGACAACCAGAAAGAAACCGGTCTTCCATCTATAGAGCCTAGAGTTTTTGAGGGCATTCTCATATTGGTGCCCGATCGTATGCTCTTTGGAACGAGAGTTCATAATGTTATCAAGCGGATAAGGTTCAGTTCGTGTCACTCCATTCCTAGGAGGCGGAAATAGAGACATGTTCCATCAATACTGGGTATGATCACATACGTGTATTTGTTCTGGCATGCTGACTCGCATGTTTTAGGAACGACAAGGCCGCCAGCAGATCTCACAAGGACCTACGAGGACAGTTGTCAGGTACATACATATCATGTATGTGTAGACACCACATAGATGATGAATCCAATAGCTACGACAAACCATATCGGCAACCCATCGATATTCACTAAACTACCACACATCAAGATCAAGAATAGTATATAACTTGCACAGACGCCGACAAAACATAGGCCACCTCCCATATTATCTCCTCTAGGTCTATCTCAATGCAGAATAACAAAAGCCACCCAACAAGACCCTGTATGAAAGAAAGCAAGCACCATTGGTTACCTTATAACAGAATACCTCCCTGTATTATACATCTTGAGGAATTATCAACTTGTCTCTTCTTCGAGTCTTGCCGCCGCGTGCTTGTCGCTAAGATTAACGGCAATGAATGATTTCGGCAATTTGACGCTGCAGAATAAAATTCAGCTTCAATTACAGATTATATGTAAACGGCAAGGTACTTACGTGTCAAACTTGGCCTTCAGTGTCTCGATGACTTTCTTCCAGTCTTGATGAGCAGTCAGACTTCTTCTCGGAGCACATCCAATTGCGTGCCTTGAGTCGAGTTGAACATCAAGTGGATCAAAAGCATGACAGCCAGGGCTAATCGAAATTCTAATAGAGTAGGAGAACTTGTCTGTCTCGCTGTCCTTCGACTCGTACAGTTCGAAGCAAATTTGTGAAAGATAATCCAATTCAGGGATTGCACGTCGTGAAATCTTTGTTTGAATGCCTCCTTCTAGAATGCAGTTGAGAAGTGTGAAGATGTGCGATTCCTTGGTAAAATAAAAAAACGATTTGGCATCTGGAGACGCTTGCACTTCTTCCAAATCCATTACGATTTCGCGAAGCAGGGGCAAGGAAGTCAAGAGGCCAATTTCTAATTTTTCCTCATCTTCAATACCGTACTCCTGAGGGGTGACAAAATCGAACAAAACTTTGGCAAGACTGTATAACTGCTTTAGTCTAGAAAGTCTTTTATCTATCTTCGGCTTCGTCGGCGTAGATCCTGGGTATAGCTTGAAGTACGAGTGATATGAGTCTTGAATCGAGCCGAGGGGTTGCATTAATCCAGCATGACCTTCCTCATGATAGATAAAGTCATCAGGAGGCAGGAAAATCCACTCGAGGAACTGACGATTATGTAGAGCGTCAAACTTCATGCTGTCGTATAACTCTGATAGTTTACCTGGGTCAACCTTTTCGGTGTCACAAAACTCTTTGAATAGCTTCTCCCACCGTTCTTTGAAAAGTTGTGAGTCTTCTCCTGCACACCAACGACCTTGAATACCTGACAAATCGAGACCATCCTTCTGTGCTTCCGAGCCCTTGTCAGGAGATTTCTGAGTTTGTTCAAGCCGCTGAAAATTGTGACGCATGACGCAGCGGTGGAACTTCATGAGCTCAACGACGGTTGACAACACGACAGAAGGCTCTGGAAAATTCTCTTTAGGCCAAGCAAACTGGGGAGGCGCGGAGTTCCCTTCGCGTAAGAGAAATTTTAGCTTTTTCTTGACCTTGTCCATGACGTCTTTGGCTGCATTGGAATCATCAAGTAAATCTTTTCTTACTTGAATGAAGTCTTCTGGAAGTTCTTTCAGATCCAGGAAGGCTGATGCGAATATTTGAGCTACGGCCATGTTAGCATTGATATACTGGATAATGGGCGGTTTGAACTGGCTCACCGCTCGTACTGACTCTACGTTCAGAGCTAGTAAACATCCGAACATCATTTAGACACTCTTTGTTCATGAGTTTCAAATCATCTCGCATATTCAGACCCACATCCTGAGATTGGTATCTTGCAGCATGTGTAGGCTCACCACCCCATTTGATCACCAGTTGTAATTTGTCAAGGATCAGGTCATTCTCAACAGCAGAGAAGCGCGAGAATGTTGGTCCAGACATGGAATCACTTCGAGCTGCAGGGCGCCTGGCAATCCCTCCTTCATGGTCAATTGCAGCTTCAATATGCGCTACGTGATCAGAAGTTTCGATACCTGGTGAGATAACGGCTGAATGCTTCTGCGTCTCTTCTGTGGTGCGTCGACGAAACATCGGCTTGATTTGCACTTTTGTGCCGGGCCATGCGCCTTTATGGTGAAGAGAAGCCTGGAGGAGCTTCAATTTTTCATGGTCTTCAATCCCTTGCTTCATAGCGAGATCGACAGCGTCAGACACGCTGCGCAGCGCAGCTTCGCCTTTTATCACGACTTCTTCTTGATGGCCTTTGAGCAAATCAACAAACGGCTGGGTATGGAAAGTAAATTTGAATTTCTGCTTCGGCGTCCGATCAGCATGACGAATAACAGCAACCATGCCTTTGAGCTTCCAAGAATGTTTTGACGGTGGTGGAGGCGCAATCTGTGCATTTGACGGCCCAGAATCCCCATCTGTAAGACAGCCAGCAGGGGATGGCGTGCCGTTTCGGGATGGAAATCCCTTTTTGGGCTGGCCAGAACCAAGATTAAGCTCAGATTTCGACGGCAGTGGCTGGCGTTCGGTGGAAGGGTCCATCGAAGCTGATGAATGATTTTTATGTCCAGAACCAGACAAACTCAATATACTAGGAGATTTCAAGAGGCTCTTTAGCGTACTGCGGTGTGAACTTGAGCTACTCTTTCGCGGAGAGACACCGTCGCCGGATTGTAGCTCAGGCGGTTCCAGCACCCCCTCTCGAGACTGCTTTTCCTTAATAAACATGTCGCGAAGTATCATAGCGCATTTATCGTAGTAGTCATTATTGTCCTTTACGAAACTCCAGCCATTGACGTCAATAACATAAGAACTATCACCAACGCGAAGAAGATCGAAACCGCATATTCTTTGGCCAAACCCGTTTGAAATTTTTGAAGCTATCGCGGCCTCTTCTTTGGTGAGCTTTGTAATATATCTGAGTTCTTTGCCATGGGTGTTGCGGCGTACGACGCCGTCCACTACTGGCGACTTGCGGGTCTCGGCGTGACAAAAATCAGGTCCAACAGTATATGCTTTGACGTCTTCTGCGTTGTCAACTCGTAGAAACTGCTCGTAGACGTAGCTCCCGTGAGGTTCGGTGATGGATCGTGGAGTCTTCAGGTTTGGGTCATATTCAGAGCTTTTATTTCCAACTTTTCGAAAAAGTCGGCGGCCTCCTCCACCATAGTGCTGATCATCGGGGAAGTAGATGTGGATATTATGGTCTTCGCCGCTGACCGGCTTCTCGACGAATGGCTTCCTGAAAACCTTGCCATCCACAATGAGAGACTCGCCATCTTCAGACATGGAGACACTTTGAGTTCTTGGTGTCCCACCACCAGTTCCGTCATTTGCCCCTTCTAATCTCACCCCTGTCAAGTCGTACACGTGCTGAGCAAGCTCCGGGGAAGCAACTTTTGGACCACCATCTCGATTCACCTCAATTCGTTTTGGTGTGGGGACTTCCATCTGATCCAAAATGCGAAGGCAGAGCCGACGATCCCAGAGAACCTCCTGCATCGGAAGATCGTTGATGCAAAAGGGTTTTCGAAGCTTTGCGTAAGCAATTGCCTTGTCTAGTGGAAATCCATCCGAAAAAAATGCAATTAAGAAATCACTGTTGCAGTTTAGTATCGGGACTGTTCCATCACCAAAGGTGACAGGGAAAGCTCACCACTCTGGCCAGTTTTCCACGTCTGTTAAAAAGCAAATTAGCAGCCTAATTTAGTCTAGTGAGTCGGTTGAAAAGTGTTATAATCTACCTTCATCGAGTATAACCTTATCACCAAACACGATGACCTCGAACTCTCCATTCGACTGTAGCCTGGTAAGAATGTTTTGACTTGGCTTGCTGCGAGCCTTTATATCGAGGGCACAAACGCCAATTCGGCCAATTGTGGCAGGTTTATCTGGTTGTGTGTTAAGTTAAGTTGAGAGTCAGGTAAGAAGAATCAAAGTACTATAAACTCACGTTCTGTTTCACTAGTGCTACTTGCCCCAGTGCTACCGCTGAACCGGCGTGGCGTACGACTGGAAGACCTTCCATGTCGAGAGACCCAGTTAGCGGCCAGGGCCTCCCCGCCGTCGACTCGCTGAGGAGCAGAGAACGATTGCGCTGGAGAACGTTTAGCCTCCCTCATTAATCAAAGAAAGATAGGAAGAGATAAGAATGCAGCTGACCTTGAGGGCTTGGTTCTGGAGAAGCAAATGGCACAGCGTCAGCAGAGCCAGACGCGAGGGGAGTGACGGATGGCTGAAGCCGTGCGTTTGCATCACGCAACGAGCCGACGGAGGTCGGAGGTCGCTTTATCGTTTCCTCCATGGTGCCCTTCACAGAGCCAGCAACACTGGATGCTGCAGTACTTGGAGATTTGTCCACTGCAGGAGTATAGAAGCTTGAAGTAGGAGAGTAGAGCGACGAAGAAGAAAACCGGTGACTGTCAGGATCAGTCACGGTGCGTTGTAATGGCTGTGATGAAAGAACAGAATTTTCTGGAAGAGACCTTGGGCCTGGACCGTGAGACCTGATTTCCAGAGCCGATGAAGCATCTGAGTGCAAAGAGTTCTGATCCACTAAAGCACCGATGAAATTGGTTGATGTTGAAGAAGTGTCGCGAGGTAAAATAGAGGAAGAGGAGGAGGAAGAAGACGAAGGGAGAAGAAATGAGGTTGAGGTGGGAGGGGCTCCCAATATGCCTGATTTGGCAACTCTCTCCTCTCGCACACCTGGCTCATTCACCGCACTCGAATTGCTCTTCTGTGGAATGCTGCTCTGCTTGCTGGCGACGCTTCTCTCGTCCATATTCAGATCATACTTCCAGCTTGCATCAAATCATGAGAACAACCAAGGAATCAGGGTCGTCGCGACAGCAACAATTAGTCTCACAGGCCCAACCACTAATTTTCAGCAATGTTGTGTTTGAACAGCAGATACTACCTTAAGACCACAGTTTCGGACACTTCTCTTTTTCTTCTTATTGAAGGGATTAGTTAATAACTGGACTGGAAAAAAAAATGTTTAGATCGTTGGATCCGCCCCTTTGCCGCGAAAAGTTTCAAAGTCGAACTTCCGCCACCAACTCCACTCCTCCACGTGTGTTTGCTCTTTGATCTACTTTCCGTTCGGATGCAGTTTCCGCTGTCGAGTCACCACTTGATTGGCAAAGGACGAGAGAAGGTGCATCGGGCTGAAATTGACTCTCAGTCTTTGGAGGTCAAGACTTCCAGCAGCGAGAAACAGTTACGTGGGAGAATATGGGTTCGAAATTGCGGTTCCGATAAGCGGAACTCAAACGGGCAAAAGTGCTAGACCCATATTGGCGGTGTTTGACCGGGAATCCTGGAGCGGTGAGGTGGGCATAGAAGACTGTGAGTGTTTTTTTCTGCGCAGACTGCTGTATGTAACGAGGTGGACGAATCTCAACGTTGGGATAGTTATCTCAAGGACTCGACAGCAAAGGAAAATGAATAATAATGAGACACGAGAGGACCCCATGACCGCCAATTCAGTGAGAAAATGGATCACTTTCACCAGTCCCTGTCTTCTGAATGGCTCGAATCAGTTACTTTCAGAGGCAAATTGGGTTCTCGAACTGCTTCACTTCTAAGTTCTGGGATTCTTATCTTATTGCAATCGAACTAATCCTGTTCCGGATTAGCGCGGCTGTTGAAAAGACTTCAAAGTTGTGCGGCGAGAGCTCTGAGAGCGCAATCGGCCAGCGTGAACGACGTTGCTGGGTCTGCTGTCTGACGGTTTGGGACCTGGACTATCATGCCGCCAATTGATGATGACCTGTTTGGACTTCCGCTTGCAAAGCGTCAAAAAGTTGTGTCTGATCAGCTCACAGCCGATTCAGCAAAACCAGCGCACCATGCAGCTGTGTCAAGGATATTTTCTCCGTTTCGCGTATGTTGAAAAGACTATGCAACTATTTGAATCTGTTTTGTGTCACTGACGATTTATGGATTGCAGACATTAGGGCTGGTGTCTCCGACTTCTGTTCCTTTCTCATCCGTTGCATTAGGAAAAACAACTTTTCAGATCACTACTTCAGTCGGAAGATGTCTACAGACGTACGATCTTCGTCGCGGCCTCAATCTTGTCTTCCTTACCCGTCCTCAAACACCCGCCGTGATTACAGCTACTTTTGCATGGAAAGATCGCATTTTCGCTGCTTGGGGAGGTTCGTTACTGAAGGAACCCCGAGGCATCTGGGTGTTCAAACGTGGAAGGAAAATAGCGGAGCTTGATATTCCTGCTGGTTTTAACGAGCCTATCGAGCAGCTGATTGTTTTTGGCTCCTGGATCGTAGGATGTGGAAGCAAGTCAATTCAGGTTTGGAAATCGACCAATTATGAGCATTACACGACTTTGACTCCACCTGCTCAACGGACGAGTTCAGCTGGCCGTGTTCTTACAGGCAAGATCTGCAGTATGCCAACTTATCTAAATAAGATCTTTGTTGGTAGATGTGATGGAGGTATTGACATCTGGAATGTTTCAACTGGGAAGCTTCTGTACACGATTCTCCCCCCTTTCCCGAATGCGGGGACGGTTACGGCAATGGAACCTACTCCCGCTTTGTCGCTCTTGGCCATTGCTTATAGCAGTGGTGCTTTGGTCATTCGTAATGTTAAAACTGACCAGCAACTTCTTCAGTTGCGCTCTCCAAGCCCCAATAGCCTTCCCATAAACTCCATTTCTTTCAGGACGGACGATCTCGGTGCTGGAAATGATGGGAGACAGGCGGGCGTGATGGCAACTGCAGGAAGCGAGAGTGGAGATATTACGATGTGGGACCTGAACAACGGTGGAAGGGTAACAGGCATCCTACGAGATGCGCACGAGGCTCCTGGCAAGAGCCGAGCTCCCGGCATCAACAAGCTTAAATTCCTCAATGGTCAGCCCGTTTTAATATCCACTGGAACAGATAATGCTCTTCGATCGTGGATATTTGATGAAACCCCGTTCTCTCCTATTCCTCGATCTTTGCATGTGAGAAGCGGGCATTCGGCACCGATTACTACGATTTCGTTTCTGCCGCCAGGATCAGATGGTTCAGAGGCAACGGGGAAATGGCTGTTGAGTGCCAGTGAAGATCGCAGTCTGTATGGACTTAGCTTGCGGAAGGACGCACAAAACACAGAGCTCTCCCAGGGCAAAGTGAAGAGCAAGTCTAAGAAAATTGCTGCGGTTCATGGTTCTGGTGATTATACTGCAATATCTGAGGCTCTTAAGACTCCAGAAATCACATGCATAGCTTGCTCGCTCAACAGAGATGGGGGAATGGGGTCCGCTGCTGGCGGAGCTATTTGGGCTAACGCCAGGTCTGTAAGTGCGGACAGCACCAATGCGACTGGCTGGGAGAGCATTGTTACGGGCCATAAGGGCGATAGGTTTGCACGCACCTGGCTTTGGGGAAAGAAGAAAGCTGGCCGCTGGGCACTAGAAACGGGCGACCGGACTGAGGTCAAGAGTGTTGCCGTTTCGCCTTGTGGAACCTTCGCTTTGATTGGATCAGACGGTGGATCAATCGATATGTACAATCTACAATCCGGCATGCATCGACAGACCTTTCCTGCAAAGCTCTCGCCAGCTCAAGAAAGGAAAGTCAGATTACAGCGATTACAGGCTGGAGACATTGCAAGCAGCAGCACAATATTCCAGCCTGGGCAAAGAAAACATACCAAAGCTGTAAGTGGTATTATGGTAGACAGCTTAAACACTATGGTTGTCAGCTGTGGTTTGGATGGCAAAGTAAAGGTAAATATGCTCACTCAAGTTGCTGTTACTGCTGCTGTTTACTCTGACACTTGTTAGTTTTTCGACCTTCTTAGCGGACGTCTGAAGCACGAGCTTGACTGGCATCCGATGTGTGCTATCACTGGGCTCCGCTACAGTAGCGCCAGCGACCTGATTGCTTTCAGCTGTGATGATCTTTCTATTCGCGTCATCGACATCGAAACCAAGAAGCTTGTAAGAGAGCTTTGGGGGTGCGTTGGTCAGGTGAATGATTTTTGCATTTCCCATGACGGAAGATGGATTATTGCCGCATCCATGGATTCCATAATCAGAGTCTGGGATTTGCCGACTGGTCATCTTATCGATGCTTTCCGGTTGCAAAGCACATGTACGTCTCTTGCATTTTCAACCACGGGAGAATTTCTAGCGACAGCTCATGCGGATGGTGTGGGAATCAATCTCTGGAACAATCAAAGCTTGTTCATACATATCCCGACCAGCCACATCGATGAAAATGCTATTTTTGAAATTGCTGCCCCTACTGCATCTGGAGAAGGAGGGGCTGCTAGCATTGAGGCAGCGTTCAGAGAAGATGATAATGCAAATTTGCACAATAGCCCGGTTATTTCAACTGAACAACTTAACAGTAATATGATGACACTGAGTGTCACTCCCAAGAACAGATGGCAGACACTGCTCCATCTTGACCTGATTAAGGTGAGATTTTCATGTTTCACATCTTAACTGCATCAGCGCTAATAATTATTGCAGCAACGAAATAAACCAAAAGAGGCACCCAAGGCTCCTAAGAAAGCCCCTTTCTTCCTCCCTTCGATTCTCCCAAAGCTGGATTCCGAAGAACAGCCGGCCCAAAGCAGACCGACAAATGGTGACCAGGAAGAAAAAATTCGAGATACCCGCGCTGAACAGGCCCGAATTGCAAAACTACAGAAGCTTCATGGCGATACCCTACAAACCTCCCAATTTACGTCGCTCCTCCACGCTAGCCACCACTCAGCAGAGTATGCGTCCTTCATAGAGTATCTTAAATCGCTCTCCCCAGCCAAGGCCGATCTGGAAATCCGTTCGCTTGACCCTGTCAATCGCCAGCATGGGAACGAATTAACTATGTTTGTAGCAGCACTGACATCTCGACTGAAGGAGAAGCGTGATTTTGAAATGGTGAATACGTGGATGGCGGTGTTTTTACGGGTGCACGCTGATGCGATAGAGGCCACGAAATCTCAGGACATGGATGGGGATGCAATGAACCATGAAGAGGTTTGTGTAGATGGAAAGGCGGATTTACAAAAGGTCTTGAGTGAGTGGAAGGCTGAGCAGGAGAGAGAAGGGAGAAGATTGGCCGAGTTGGTGGGATATTGTCGAGGCATAGTAGGATTTTTGAGGTCAACGAGATAGAGAACTACTGTTTTGCCACTTTGCTGCAACAATCATGCTCATCAGGCTACCAAGATACCTTCTGTACATACCTCGTTAATGAAAAGAACTGGCCGAGTTGAGGATTTCTACTCCCTCATGATCCTGTGTACTGTTAGGATGCCTACTTACAGAGTTTACGCTAGTTAAAATTAACTTCGAGTTAACCGAAAGCGCTCTAGCGTCGGATCTATGTTGTCCCCTCACCGGAGTGATAGTTACATAATCAGCCATACAGCCTTTCTCACTATCCCCAAACTGGAAAAGCGCCAACTGACCGACAACGTGATCGACGATGCTCATCCATCGACGTCAATCCCTTTAATTAGGCAATCAGCCGCATTGTCTCTCAGCAATTCCACTCCTCGATCAGTTTTCATGGAAGAATCCCCTTGAAACGATATCAGCCAATTCTATCTCTTTCTCCGTTGTCCATTCATTTATTTATTTCTGCTCCCTGCTCTTGGAATTCTCCTGCAGCCTAGCATAGCATAGAGGTTCCGGTGCAGTGGAACTTTAATAATAAGTCGAAGTTGGTTTCAATCAATTGGTACATAGAAAAGATTTCCCTTGCGTGCTCCCAACTAACAGGCCATGTAACGCTGTTACCTGGCGCACCTTGAAACACCTTGTTCCTCGAACTTTTGACGTGTGTGCTTTGGGGAAAAAAAGGGGGGGGGAAAGTGGTGCGACTTTGCGCGTTCTCGTACAAAACATTTTCCGCGCACTACTTGAGGAATTTTTGTTGTTGATCACACCGCCCGATTGGAAAAAGCCCTTTCGTTTTTTCGTTGCCCATTCGAAGTGGGCACTTCACAGACCGCCTTTTTACCTCTTTCGCAAAGGCTTAACCCTCTAATCAATCCGTTACCATGCGCTGGGGCCTTTTCTTCCTCGTCCTTATTTTCTTCGCGCTCCTCGGATTTATCGGCTGGGTCATATACACACAAGTCCGCGCGCGCCGTGCCGGTCTCCCTCCACCAACCTGGAAATCATACATTCCATTCACATCCCAACCGGCGACGTACCGAGACAGCAACTTCCCTTCTCCTCGCCGCGGCGGAGTGGTGGGCTGGATAAAAGATCGAATCGCGTCGTTGCGGAACAAGCGGACTTATAGCGGTGCATATGAGGAGCCGATGGGCGGACGAGCAGGCCAGCCGTATCGGGGCGCGAGCGCTGGCGCTGTCGCAGATCACGATGAGGCGTGGGATACGAGGGTTGGCGCATTGGAGGAGGGTCCGTATGGTCAAGGTGCTGGGCCGTATGGACATTATGAGGAGCAGGAGTTTGGCACGAGGGCGAGGCGGGAGCCGTATGATGGGACTGGGTATGATGCCAGACTGGCAAAGCTGGATGGAGAACCGGAGAGGGGGAGAAGTCGAAGTCGGGATCCGGAAGCGCCGGCGCGGATGGGATTGGCGCTGGGAGATACGGGCAAGCCCTTGGAGAATCCGTTCGAGGATCATAATGTGAGCAGTTTGAGGGATGTGAGTCCTCGGCCGGAGCCGGATGGTCGGGTTGGGAAGTAGGTTGAGACTGGGTTATAAGTTCTGGAGAAGCGGTTAATGGGTATTGGCTTTTTGAATCATTGATGGGCTCTACTGGCTAATGAGGTACGATTTGTTTATGCCCACATCATTCTCTTTTTCCTTTTCAAGCTATCGTCGTATACTAGTCTCCTTTTGGTTGAAGGGGTGGACTTCACCAGCTGTTATCGATTTCGTTTTGGCGTTTTCCCGAGGCGCATTTGCGATTCAATCAATGTTTCCAAGTATGTCATAAATGTTGTTTGTTTTTTTGAACGGTCCTGGCAATTGGACTTTGGAGTGCGTTTCGTCACTATCCGTTGAGCATGTTGGCCACCGCGCTCGAGTATTGTGTCCTCGAATAGAAAATATCACAGCCACTGCATTCTTAATCAAGACTTTTGAGGCAGGCTCGCTCATCAAGGCGTCGCTTAATGAGTGCGAGAGGTCTCTCATGGGTGGTAATCCTCGTAAAAGTTGGAGAAGCAATGCTACTCCATCCTTCAGACTAGGCTCGATACACGAAATTGACACCTCTAGTGTTTGCCGTAGAATCCTCAGGGAATAGAAAATGGATTGTATTTGAGCCGTTAGATGGATGTCCTCCCAATCCATCACTTCTGCACAGCAGCCGCTCGTAAGGAATTTAGTAATATGGCCTGGACTAGGCCACGTCTCTTCATCCCTGCCTGAGAATATCTGCTGTATAGCAAAGCTCTTCCAAGCTAGCAGAGAGGCATCGCCAAAACTATCGAGAACGGATTTTAATCTATTGTAGACGTTGGAAACTCTTGCTTGCAGGCTATCCTCTGCGATTAGGCTAACTGCCGTCGGAAATATTCTTATCCCTCGTCGTGCATATTCAAGCACTCTGTCTCTTCTATTCTCAGGAGGAACTGTCAGATTCAATATCGAAAAGGCGACAGCTCGTATTTCGCTTCCTTCGTACCATGCGCATTGCCGGGAATGATTTTCAATCAGTATGGGTAGATATATTACCGGAGGCTGGTTTCCAGAATTGAATTTGGGATGCACGTATTGTAAATATAGTTCCGATACCCTCGGATCGAGTATCTGGAGGCTCTTGTCCAATAGGGTCGGCTCGTCAAGGGAGGCATATTCGCTGCTGAATGCGACATACGAAGCATTATTTTCCACACCGCCAGTATTCTCTTTGGCCCGTTGGACAATTTTTCCCAAGGTCAAGTGCGGATCCCTTTTCAGCTCAAAAGCAAGTCTCTGAATGCTTCGGACGCCCAGCCGTTTTGCTATTTCGTTTGGACATAGTTCCGTTGCACGTATCCGCACTGGCTCATGTTCAGCATTGGCTTCGTTGGATTCGATCGAACTGAAGAAGATAACGGATCCATGTGGCCCTAAATCGTAAACGAGCAGATCTGAATCCCCAGTCAACACAGCAGCGCCGGATTGCTTCGCTGCATCAGCACAGTAGATGTCAGCTTCGCCAGGAACAACTTCAGTGGTATTTTTCCATATATAATAATCAGAACTTGGTAGAATATCACATGCAGAAGGCACAAACTCGGCGATAGTATCACGATTCCACCTTGTTTTCAAATCTTCAATCACACTTTGGATCATGAATGGATTCTCCGGCAGACTAGCCAGTTTTATCCGGGGTTCTTGCTTGTTAAACACCATATGAGTAGTGATGTTTAAAGAAGTTCGCCTTGGGCCGTAGGATTTCAAACCCTGGTTTGAAAGGTTATTGAAAACCTCCAGCTTCCGTCTAGACGTCTCCAACCGCTCTAGTCTCGTATCACATTTTGATGTAGGAAGGCCGCCATCAAAGTAAATCTTTTCTCTGTTCAGTTTTCAGCGTCTATCAAGGCCAGAATAGCCGAAATTTTCGGGGCTCTGACCACACTAACATAGTAACACTGAGCTCCACGAGCTGAAGAAGAAACTTCATGACACCAATGCTCACTTCGTTGCTTGTAGGCTGCGCCGTCATGGCATTCAGCCCCGGTGGCATTCTTGATAACAAACAGTAGTAAACATGATAGACCAAGGCTGGTCCATCTATCACTACGGAAGTAATTTTGCGCCCTCCGTCGGGGCTGACATCTGTGTTGCACAACCAGACTACCTCTGCATGAGGTAACAGGTGTCGAGTTAGATGTGGGATTCCCATTTGGTTCCGGCTCAAGGCGTACTCGAAGCGACTGTAGGCTGGAGAACGGAGGCTGCAGAAGAAAACAGGGACGACAATTATTCTCTGCTAAGAGACAGTTCTATGTTCAAATCAAGACATATAAATTCCATTCTTAATTGATAAAATTAGAATCGTGACAGTTGAACATATCGTAAATGCTGTTATAATGTTGATGCCAATCATGAACGTGCCGTCGCGCGGGAAAGAGTTCCACCCCGCTCATCGGTTTCCGCTCCACTGTGACGGAGTCTTGGCATTATCAAAACGAGATACATTATGTAGTTATATGAGTACATACGCGACGCAGGATGAGCGACGAGGAGCTATTAAAATTGAATAGCAGTAATCGCCATGTGTCTTTACTGATGGAATAGCAACTCTACTTTGCGTACTCATCCAAAGAGTTAAGGCACTGTCAATATGCCACCTCAACTCGCAAATTTCCCGGGATTTATGATCTGAGCACACCAACGCTCGCAGTCTTAGGCAAATCCGTACCTACTGCCGCGGTGGCACCCGCATCAACTGTCAAGATGGTGCCCGTAATCCATCTTGCCTCTCCTCCTGCCAAAAATCGTATCGCGCTTCCACAATCCCAACCATTGCCTTCTGTCCGTAACAAACTTCGATTCTTCCGTGCTTCACGCGCTTCTTCGCTCATACCTGGCCCATACATCATAGGCGTGTAAAGCATGCCTGGCAACATTAGCGAATCCAAAACTCATTGATCTGCTCTGGGCATTCAGCACAGGGGACTCTGACGGTCTTACCCGGACAAACACAGTTCACTCTGATCCCATCTGGAGCGTGATGTGCTGCCATCGCACGAGTCATATTCACAACTGCTCCTTTACTCGTTGGGTACAGCAAATGCGGTGTTCCTCCCTTCAAGCCTGCGACACTGCCAACGTTGACAATGCTCCCTCGAATAGGGCCCTCATTTCTTTTCATCAGGGGGATAGCATATTTCGCCATCAGCACCATACTCGATACATTCGTCTCCAAACCCTTGGCCCACTCTTCCATATCTACATCAACTGCGGTTCCTCTGGCTCCTCCAACACCGACATTATTCACTAGGATATCCACCCTGCCAAAACGCGACATAGCAAGGTCAATAATTCGCTTGCAATCTTCAGCTTTGGTAACGTCAGCTCTGCAGGCGATACCGGCTCCCTTGGAATCTTTTATGATTGTTTCCACTGTCTTTTCGGCCCAGTCAAGGTTCATGTCTACGCAGATGACAGACGCGCCGTCTTCGGCCAGAAGGATTGCTGCAGCCCGCCCATTCCCTATGCCATTGCCTTGACATCCAGCGCCAGTGACAATGGCGACTTTACCGACCAATGATCGAGATGGCCGGGAAGGAATCTCTTCTCCGCTCATGCTTGGAAAGCAAGGCCTTTGTAAAATTGTTCCTATGTAACTCGTGTATCATCAATTGGAGTTTAAATGGACGTGGTGCTCGGCATCAGACCAAGTATTTCCTCAAAATAAGGTGATCGGCCCAGATCCGACTATGTACATACCTAAGTTCAAGTTATGGTTAATCCCTGGCCAGCACAGATGTACCTTGTCTTCATGTATGTACCTAGTTGGCTACTGTGCAGCTAGGATCATGAAGAAGTGCTAGGGAGCCAGAGGGGTTAACCACTTGGAGTTAGACTTCATGTTGAGTCGCGACGCACAACTGAAAATAATGTACTGTTGATGAATTTAAAACTTTGGGCAACAAGAGACAGACCTCGTGCTGTTGGTGTCTCTCGTGTCAAGTTTATCAGTAGCTGGCTCAGCAGCTCACACACTATTGTTTTTGAAATTCCAGTCGATTTTCATCGTCAAATAGATATTCTGAAGGTAACTTATATTTTGGTGCCATTTAACATGCTATTGCTTTAACTGCCACATGAAGTCACACATTAATAGCACATTTGTGGACTTGATATCATCATGTTATTGAGCTCAGGGTGCTCAAATTATGTATGTACACTGTCTTGTTTCATATGAATAAGGTGTTGTGAGTAGCCGGTCATGAGATAGGATTTTAAATTCTCATGTTCCACAGGATGCCAGACATGTTGCATTGCAATTCTGATCATACTCGGTGCTGTTGTGGCAATTGTTGCGTCTTAGAGGAAGAGAGAGAAATATCTCAAACCCAGGGCAAGTAATTGCGAGCGACGAATCGTCGCCTCGACCGGCGAACTCAACTGCACAAAGTGCTTGTAGTGATTTGGAAGAAAAGATTTCCATGTAACCTCACTTTTCTGGAGCATCTGGAAGTCGTTCGATGACGTATTTGGCTCTGGCAACGCTCATTATTGGAACACCAGGAATTTTTCTGTGCTGGAGTTTAGAAAGCCTGCCTTGCATATGGCGATAGAGAATGATGCTTTGGGCTGGTCACATACCTGATCCTCCTTTTTAAGTCACGATCATTTGTTGCAACAATATATATCCTATGCTTGATAACCCGATCAACGATGCAGTCATCAGCATATGTTCCCTTGTGATCGCATTTAACTCTTTCAAATCTCGGGTCTTTAGCTATCCTCAAAGCGAGTCGATATTTTTGTCCCAACTTCTCGAGTTCAGCCAAAACACAGTCAGTGATGACGGGTATACATTTTGCATAGAGGCAGTCCATCATGGTGGGGATGACTTCTAGTTTATGTTGAACGGTATGCGATAGGAAGTTGGTATCGACTAGAACGGAGTACGGAGGACTTAGGGCGGTGTTATATTGAAAGAAGAGGGCGGAGGAGACCTGAGGACTAGACATAAGGTCCAGTCAGTCAAAGATGAATCGTATAAAAGCAAGGAGGATGGAACCGCACATTTCTCGTATAACTTCATCTTTGGCGGGTTTCTTGCTTTTTGCTTCTTCTTTTGCCTGATTTTGTTTTCTATATCCATAACACGATTAGCGGAAATTCCCATCTTTCTCAATAATAGAATGGAAGTAGTTACAATCGGCTATCACGAAGCGAAATGGCCCGCTTGACCTATGAGATGTGTGAGCTGCGCAAACCTAAGCCCAGGCTCCAATGAATGACGACCAACCTGGCCAAATTTTCGGGTTCTTTTCTGAATTCCCATTCTGAATCAAAGCCAAAGATCATACGGAGATGGTTGGTAACGAAAAGCTGCAATGTGCTGAACCCTAGTCTGTGTGAAATACAATCTTAGAAAGCTGCTGCTAGCATGCTTCAATCTTTCCAAAAAAAAAAAAGTTCATCACGTGATACATATCTACTGATTACGTAAGATTAGGTCAAGCTCAGGATTAGAGTTCAATCTAAAGCCACAGTATACCTTGGCGCGCGGATATTTCTGTGGCTGAGCATCAGATCAGCGGTCCGTGTGGCTTTTCCAACAACGCGTGGACACCTTGTATCAACGTCACCTCATCCTTTGCGATCTTCACAGCATGCGGTATACATAGTAACTAGAGGTTATTCTAACATGGTTATATCTGTGCAAATACAGAGTATTTTGCATTATTGAATGATACTCTATATGTGGAATATTTACTAAAATATGTCCTCTGGATCCTGACTTCTGTCATCACTAGCCGGCGAACAGAGACTGTCTTTTGGGTTATCAAAGCTTGCCAAGTGAATCCTTCCTCTCACTGTCGGTTAACCGCAGCATATAGTGATGCCACACACAGTGCTCCGTAGTCACTCTGGATTCTGAACCCAGTCATCAATGTTAAGACAGGGATAGTCACGCCTTATACCTTGGCTTGAGTTGGTTTTTGTCAGAAACCAGATACTTGATTATTTGGAGACTCTGAATTTTCATTTGGAGACAGCTGGGTGGCTATCTACAGCAATCCATCACTTAGTCTTGGGATTCTGGTGTAGTGTCTGTTTCACAATTCTGCATTTTGTCTTCTTGGAGATGGACTGTATTGTCCAAAGAGCACACTTATTATCGTCAAAACATGGGGGAATTGAGCAGTGCAACCATACACAATGAAGTGCAGACTGATGTGTTCTTGATGTTACTTTGGCTGTGGGTATGCGCATGCATCTAGAATGCCAGGATGAAGCAACCATGCAAGTGTCCCCAGGCCCTTCTTGTTTTGACAGGATTTGCAGGCCTGTGCTACTGCCAATCACGTCTGTTGGCTCCACATTTCGTTTCACTGAGCTCAGATGGTGTGTTGCGTCGGGAAGTTAACAGAGCAAACAAAGCCGACCAGTTGATCTTGAAGCTTTCACTGGCTTCACTGTTGTGGGAGCACTTTGTTTTGCTCTTCGCTCTTCTTCCAATGCCAGTGGCTCACCTTCACTGTGCAGCTGTTCTGCTGTAAATGGCTTTACATTGTTGGGTTGGTCGCTGGCGTTGCTGGACTTTTGTTGTTTCTCCCATTCTGGCTGTCCTTTTGTTTCGACAGCTATTGGCTTATCATATCGAGATCCGCTCTCCTTTCTCTAAACATGAACTGACTATCAGTGGAAATGGCTGCCTTGCCATACCAGGAATGGACGATATCTTGGTTATCTTGAAGACTGGCGTCACCGAAGCTTTGGAGAAGGTTCCCATTCACTTTGAGACGACGCTTCAGTGTGTTCCGCATTACGCTGTGTTTTCCGATTGCGAGGAAGAAATTGCTGGTGTGCGAACCTACGATGTCCTGCGCAACGTTAGTGAAAGCATCAAAAAGACGAACTCGGACTTTGAGCTTTACAACAGAATTCGAAAATCTGGGAGAGACGGCCTCCGACCAAGCGACTTGATGTTGGACGACGTGAGTGGGCCAGCTGGGAAGCCAAACAACCCCGGATGGAAGCTGGATAAGTGGAAATTTCTCCCCATGATGGACGAAGCTCTTGAGGTACGCCCCAATGCAAAATGGTACGTGTTCATGGAGGCGGACACATATATCATTTGGCCGAATCTGTTAGCCTGGCTTGCAAAATTGGATGCTACAAAGCCGTACTATCTCGGCACTCAGATGATGATGGGTGAAACCATCTTTGCTTATGGTGGGTCCGGGTTCGTCATTTCCAACCCAGCAATGAAAAGCTTCTCAAAGTATCGTGCCTCCCGACTCGCAGAATTGGATGAATACACGGCCAATCAGTGGGCAGGTGATGCAGTGCTGGGGCAGATTTTGTTAGAAGCCGGTATCCCTCTTACGCACTCTTGGCCGATGCTGCAGACAGCAAGAATATGGAATCTCGATCATTTCGAGTTGGGTTTCGAACACAAACTGTGGTGTTTCCCCGCCGTCTCCTATCATCATATGACACCTGGCGACGTAGAAATAATGTGGCAATTCGATCAACAATGGTTTCGAAGTGTAAGTGGGCTTCGCTCCTAAATTTCTTATCTATTTTGACCAAGTGGTGTCACTAGAAAAGCAACTCGTTGCTCCTTCACCGTGACGTGTTCACTCAGTTCATACAACCTGGCCTTTCTGCTCCGCGAGATAACTGGGATAACGGCTCCAAGGATGAGCAAAATGTACCGTCAGGGGAAGATTGTGAGGCACGTTGCGCAGATGATTCAGAATGTTTGCAGTACTCCTATCGATCAGACAAATGCTTCACATCGAAAGCCGCGACAAGAGGAGTTGCCACCCCGTCCTCTCGATCTGGCTGGATGACGGATAGAATCAAAGAGGCAGCCCAGGGGCTAGGATCGTGTGACAAGCCTGAATGGATTCATTGACAGAATTTAGCCTTGTGTATGTACTTATTAATGAAAACACGAAGAGATACCCCACTGCATAAAAGAGATAGAATTTATCAAGATGGCGGAGAGACCGCCTAGCTAGAGTTTGGTGGGGGATCTGGAGCCATATCTGGCTTCTCCAACATCTCGAGTATATATTGTGTGACAAGCCCAGTCGAATCTGACATTCAGGCCATAACCAATCGAGAAGGTACTTACAGAACATTTACTTCCCTACCAGCATATAATATTCCCGTGGGTCATTCTGGCGCATACCCCTTCTGAACCGTTTACCTCACCAGAAGGAGTTTCTGCAAGGCAGTCCGCTACACAATTCACGTCCCTGCTCGCGAAATATCGTCCTCTCCTTCCAGGGGCTGCAGACACGCGCGTCCAACCCGCCACGCGATGGAATTGCAGGTTCCGTCCCTTCAAAGATCTATATTTTCCACTACAAGTCCTTTCCGGACGTCACTAGAGGTTTCTGCGGGACGAATTTGACTTATTATGTCCAGGGACCGGCGTCGTCACCCGTTCCGCCGCTGGCGGATATAACTGTTGGCAGTCTGGACGAAGAAGGTCTCTTGCGAATTCATCCGGAGCGCCAGGTTGGTGGAATTCTGGAGTTCGATGGGTGGGGGATGGCGGGTTGATGAAGCATTCGAAGGGGACATTGGCAGAGAAAGTTGTCCTTGAGTGAGAAGGAATAATGCTCTCAGCGAACAGCGTATACTAGTTGAGGCAAACGACGCACTCTGATCTCCACTGGATGCTCACAATTCCTCCGTGGGCGTTGAAAGTTCTGTAAATAGTAATATTTGCTGCTGGATGGGTACAATAGTTATGTAGTGTTAAGAGTGGCCTTAGTCAGCACCTTGAATGGGTGTTCATCTCGTCAATCTATAGGAACCTCATTCACGAATGAGCAATTGAAGTCGATTCGAGGCTCTAAAGTGGTTGTGTCTAACTAGGCCCTGGGTGCACATCGTTAGACGAACTACACAATGATTGTGCCACAAGTATAAGATCAGGAATACTTATTTTCACGCTACAAAAAGCTCGACGTGTCGTCCTCTCAGGCATGTCCAGCCCACTGCTGCGGCCGTCCAGAATACTATCTTTAAGGGGAACCCCACGATGGAATTGCACATCGAGCCACACATTGCGTCGTGGCCTCGCAAACCTCAGTGAAGACCCACAAGGAACGCAATCTTCCGCGAACCTCGAAGCTGCCGCTGGAGCGGAGAGCACACCAGACCAAACTGGGACCGATACCACGAACAATGAACGTAAAATAGGCTACGACCCTGAGCGGATGACACGGGAGCGGTCCAGTTTGTTTGAACTCTTCGCCTTATCGAAGATTCCCGTCGGGAATGCAGGCTTAGGTGTCAAGATTGATGCACTGGGTCAGTTACAGATCACGGATCCCGTCAAAAGCCGCCAAAAACATAAAACTGCTCTGGTGCTTTCTGCTGCGCCAATTTCACTCGTTGAACGTGATTTTAGAAGGCTACTGGATCCAGGAAAACATATTGAGGGGTGGCGAAGTGACGGTGGTCTGGAAGAGAGTAAAGACCATAACCCCCAATCGTTGCGTTCCAGGCTTTCGTACTGATCAATCCGAATAGTAATCCCCGTACGCGACCCGCAGACCCTCCGACGCAAACATGGTTGGATTCTGGTTTTCGCAACTCCCTCCGCAGCACAAGAATACCAGGCTCGCATCCACGACCTCCGAGTCCTTCTCCGCCACCATCTTCCATTAACATCCGAGTCCAAACTTCAACTTCCACCCGCCTACACGGTCAGTGGTGCCCGTGGCTTCACACTGCAAGATTACACGATCAGTACTCCGTGGCAGTATCCCTCCGTGATTGCTCACTTATCCCCATTCAACGAACATATCCAAGAAACGATTGACATCCATAACAACATGCGCGCTCCAAAACAAAACGGAACCCGATTCTATCCCGTACAAATATCCGTCGACACTCGCCAACTTTCCAACATGTCCACAAAACACATTGTTCAACTAGTTCAGTGGGACGCTGAAAATCGTGGAGTTCCGTGGAAGCTTGCTGAAGTGCAAAAACCCATAACGCATTTAACAGGCGATTCGCCGCATAAGATATCGGATCTTGAAGAAGGCAAGAAGACTGCGACGAACGGGGTGGATAACTGGCGTATTATGTTTGAAAATCCTTCAGAAGCGAGGAGGTTTGCAAGAGCATGGCACCGGAGACCGCTGCCAAGATTTACGGGGTTGCCTTTTTGCGACCCGCTGCCACTGCTTCATGTTGAGTGTTTGTTCCGGGATGAGGGTTTTTAACAAAGGCGGTACTCTTACACTGTTCCTCGTGCGCCAGTACGTAAGGTACCATGTGGTCCTCTGCCTTGAAGAATACTGCCGCCCAATGTCGGAACTTGGGCTCCGGCAAATGATCTCTGCCAATGGGACGATCGCGTTTTGAGATTGTGGCCTTTAATCGAACGATTTTAAAAAAAAATAATGACTTCTGAAAGAACAGTCTTTAGACGTTCTTAGACTACACTGCCGGTTCCAGATCGTGCGCCTACGAGGCCTCTTTACTCCCTCAACATCACTGGGGTAGCATGCATTTTCACAACACACGCTCGCGCTGATAGCTCAGCATCACACACTCATGACTAGGCCACACATGATTCCCCTACGCAAAGATGGTGACTTGAGAGTGTCAACGGTACGTCCTACAGACTTAACTCGTTCGCATTTCCGTTCATTATCCCCCATCGGCAGCGAAAGACGAGCATACTCCACAAGAATACTCATAAGTACGAACGGAAACATGAGGAAATTTGAAAATGAGAGTGAGAAAAATTCGCCCGAAGAAGGTTGACAAAAGAATCTAGTTGTTTGAAATCTCAAGAAGGGATTCTTTAAGGCATATCGCAAATCAGCGCGAGCATGATACCTCGGAAACAGAAGCGCGCGACATATCATTGTCACCCTCCAAAAGCTGAAACAAAATGTTCCGACAGGGGTTTGCATATACTCTAATTGACGGTCTGCGCGCGAAATGGCAACATAACAGTTCTATCCCCAAATGTGTTAAAGGAGGAACAGGAAAACCTTCCTTGACAGGGGTGCAGTTCTTTAAAATAGAATAAAGTAATAAAGTCATGAAATGAGAAAAATGGAGAAAAAGTCGAAGCAAAAGCGGAAAACTGAGGACATCATCAAAGCTGTCACACGGGGTGTACATCCTATCTCTTCGGGGTAGTCATACGCCAACCATAAATGAAGAAATAGAAGTATGCAGATAACCATCTGTTAAAAGAAGAGTCTATCTTATCAACTCCTCTTCCTATCCTTTCCTCCAGTATCTTAACACATTTAGCAGCATTTGTTCGCCAGCCCCGCCCCTGATCCACTCCCTTGATCTATGCTGACATTATGTGAAGCTGACTGCTCAGCCTTCGACGTATCCATGACTTTCTTTATCTCTGAGGCAAGAGTATAAAATGCCTTGTCGACGTTGATGTTATTTTTTGCAGACACCTCTAGGAACGGGATGCCAAGCTCATTCGCCAATTGTTGGCCTTGCTCGGTTGAAACAGCTCGCTTATCTTCCCAGTCACATTTGTTGCCAATCAGCATCTTATGTACGCCTTCGGATGCGTGTTGTTCAACGTTGGAGAACCATGTTCGGATATCTACCACAATTAACACGTCAAAGACCAGCTCAAAAAGAAAAGAAAAGAAAAGAAAAGGCGAAAAAGGTGAAGTTTCAACTCACTGTTAAAAGACCGTTCATCCGTGACATCGTAAACGAGCAATATTCCCATTGCACCGCGATAATAAGCCGTCGTGATTGTGCGAAATCTCTCTTGACCCGCTGTATCCCATATTTGGAGTTTCACCCGCTTGCCGTCCAGTTCTATGGTGCGGATTTTAAAATCGATACCGATGGTGGTGATGAAAGATGGGGTGAAGGAGTCTTCGCTGAATCGCAGCAGGCAGCAGGATTTACCCACGCCTGAATCTCCGATGAGTAGGAGCTTGATCTAGAATCGAATCAGTCGTCGTCAGCCGTTTAAATACTTTAAACTTAGGTGGGAATCGCATTGCAGCAATAGTATAAGTGCAAGAAGGACTTTTGGCGTACCAGAAAATCGTAATTTCGTGTCCCTGCCATCGCGGTAAGAGCAGAAGGGGGAATGAGTCAAGGTGTAGCGGTAGGGGAAGCAACTCGTGTATTGGATATGTCGGAGACGCGTAGTAGATTCGCAGAAAGGCAATATGGCAGAAAAGAAAGTCCCCAAGTGCGAAATTGAGGCAAACAACGTCGCCGCCTCGTAGCGCGAGACGAGCAACCCAAGTCTTTTCTACACGACTTCCTTATCTGAACAAGGGAGTGCTTGCCAGCTTTGATTTTAAACCGATGCTTGGCTTCTTCGTCTGCCTGGAGAGAGGCTGCTTGATATTTAGATTGAAGGCGTTGAGGTTTCGGCTTTGAAACATGTAAATGGTCAAGCCAACCCAAGTGTTCAAATTGAGGCACAGGTTTTCCAGAGCAAGCCTGGAGGGGGATGAAAATAAATAAGGGCTGTCGACAAGTTCGAGAACAGTGCAAGCGACGGATTGCTAGTTGTCTGATATTCTCACAAGTTGAAGCCCTTTCACAACACTTGTACGGTTTCCAGAGCTTGCCCCCAGATTGAAGTTATCAGGAAAGCCCAGCAGGGTTGATGGATGTTGTTGCTTTTCTCTTGTGACGTTGGGAGGTGGATCTAGGCAGTTTCAAGCTGATCACGTGGACTGTGAACTAGTTACCTCAGCATCTCGGGGTAGATTTTGCACTTCAACATCATCCTGTGAAGCCAAATGGATGCGCAAGAGGGTGATAGCCTCTGTTTCTCATGTTTGAAGTGAATGTTCAATGCTGTCAATCTATGCAGCTTTGCGAGGAAAACCATTGTGGACTTCTTGAGAAACAAAAGTGAGGTTTTGGTTTATCATATCACTTAATGGATATTAAGTGCAAAGGATCATATGAACAGAATAGTCTGGTTAAAGTCATAAGTTCATTTACAAATGCTGTGAGGAAGGAAATATGCGAAAGAACCAATATCTAATGCCATTAATGCATGGACAGAAGGCATCAGCAACGCTAAAGATCAGACAAAACATTGGACATTCACACGACCACTACTCCATATTTATGCCAGCCTCATTGCAAAAGCACCTAGTATCTATGGCGTGAAATTTCTGTTGCCTGTCAACGAATCCATTGAGCATACGCCCATCGAATTTGGTCCAACACTCTTAACTGTTGGACAATACCAGTTCGAACATTCAAGAGGTCGGTCAAATCCTCATGAAACTCGTAGTATATGTGCCCAGGTAAAACTCCATGCGCTCTTCGACGAAGTATTTCGGCTTCGCAAAATAACAGGCCATGGTCCTTGTACGACAAAACACCTGTTGGAGTGGGCACTGATGATGCCAGAATACGGTTAACAGCCCTATTCGCGATGGAACATTAGCCATGTGGAACCGCAGCAAAACGAGTAGCAATACATACCGAAGCGAACGTCTTGCTTCTTCGCGTCTCTTGCCTTGTCTAATGCCCCTACGACTTCCAAATGAATTGGCAAGCCAACTGATAGCCGAATACGACACAAGAATGCCCGGAGTGAGACCGATGAAACTAGAATGATGATTAGTACGCTTTAGATCTTTTCTTGAAATCGCTAAGCAACTTACGCAAAGACTAGTTGCTGGCTTTTGAGAAGAGAGTCAATCCCACTCATTGCAACTTCAACATCCACCTTGGTCTTCTGAATTTGGATGAGCAATGTAGTGATCAAGTCTCCTCGTACGGCTCCCAGAAAAGGCCTCTGCAGATCCCGTTCATACGCTTTTAAGACAAGCGTTAAATCACCCTCCTTGACCCCTGATCGGATCTGTTCGAGTTCAGCAGGAGTGAATGTTTGGCCGGGACCGTTCTCAGGATGGCGGATGGCATAATCAACAACCATGCGTTCGAGACTAGCTAAGTCTGACTGCAGGCTACCTTTACTCATCAAAGCTACCTTGCTCTTCTCGTCATGGCGGATAGTGCCGACCAGTTGATTCAAGGGTTCAATCACCCAGTTTACCCAAAAATCTTTCGCTGTGGTTCCCAGTTCTCGGATCCAGGTAACCAGCTCTGCTCGTCTATTTGTCAGTATATTCAAGATGGTGCTAGAAGAAAATAAAAATGCTGATGCAGGAAGCCAATAGCGAACAAGACGAGAAGGCCGGCCATATTGACGGGAAAGATCCCGTGATAAAAGTCGTTGATGTGGCAGCTGTTCCTCCAAAATGCTAATAAGCTCCTGGATAACATGGAAAGCTTGGTCGAGGGGAGCTTTCTCATGGCCATTTTCAATACTAAATGGTGACTCTGCTGCTTCCACGCTTGCAAATACGTTGTCTTCGAATCCACTAAAATCGTTGCTAAGGTCATTGACGTTTCTCAGCACAGTTCGCATAAGTAAAGCCGTCCGGAACACAGTATCTTGCCAATCTTCTGGATTACCATTAGCAGTATTGGTATTGGTGTCTTCTTCGTCAAAGTCAAAAAGGAGAGCCTCTTCCATCAAGAGTCCGACCGCACAGGCGTTCATTTCCCGCATCTTTCTTAAGCTCCGCCTATTTCTGCGGGCCTCAGACCTGCACAGTTGAAAGGGTGATAGTAATATTCGTGTGGCTTGTGCCATACTTTGCTGCTTCACACTCTGTCGAACAAGTTGATAAAACGCGGAACAACTAGCTGACAACGTTGAGCCATCGACTTCTCGGCGCCACTGAGGCTGGGACTGGCGAACATGGCGATAGATTCCTTGCATACGGTTTCCAAATCGCCGTGGTGATGTCTGGATTGCATACAGTCCACTGTTGAAGTAGGATCCTAAAATTCCGTCCCAATACCAAATACCTTCAGCCAGCGGAGCACTCTCTTCCAATAGCGCGTTTACCACGATCGCAAATGTCTGAACAACTGCCTTGGCCGCCACCATCCACACAAGGTCTGGAAAATAGCCGTCGTCCAACTCATCATTGCGTCGTTCCAAGCCAGACTTCAAACTGCGGACTCGGCGTAACAAATCTAGGAGTTTAGTGGATTTCAGTAATGGTCCGGATGAGGAGCCTGCGGATAGAGCTCTCGCGATTCCGGCTAGAGCGGCAACAGTTGGCGTAGACAGGCGACCACCTACTATATCGGTGGACCCATCCTCGTCCGTGCTCGATGATTGCACCGCCTCCAAGGCGCGTAATTGAAGCTTGTCAAGGTAGAGATCCAGGCGTCGTACATGACTGGTTCACAGTAGCAACGGGTGTCAGCCGTACAGCGTCTGCATAATACAATTTCCCCTCATAATGCGGTCCAGAAAACGGTATAGTTTCAAGAAACTTACTCCTCAATGAGTGACATTTTTCACAACTGCTCCTCCATCAAGGGGCGTGGCAACTTCGTCGATTCCACAATCCTGGCGATCATCATACGTGGATAGAAAACATCCGTAATTGTGGTAACTAATTGGATCAGAGGAGACCCCGGCCTGTCAGAAATAGCTGCACAGTGAACTGCGAGACGAAGCTTGAAGCTGTCGGAAGATTTGAGCTCTGAAGCCGTGATGGCTCGATCTGATAACAGCGAGATGACGTACATATGGCTGCTGATTGGCCAAGTTTTCCGGATGAGGGCATCACCTGATACGATACACTAGCGGTAAAATTAATATACTGTATGTATGTGAACCTCATCAAGGAGCGGTAATTACGGTGTCACGCCATGCCGAAAATACACAGGTGGAATGATTCGGCTAAAAGATTGCCTGTTTCCGATTTCAGGCACCTTACGCCAGCCCGCGCTCTCATTGGCTGCTTTCCGTACAGTTACCGAAAATGACCCCTTACTGCCAATCTCAGCCAGCTCTTTATCAGATTCAACCATCTTCATCCATCCATATTTATCATCATCGTCGTCCTCCTCCTCCCACCACCGCATCATCCGGACAGCATCTTCACCTCACATCCGCCTTGGATTGCGCTTCCCACCTGTCTGTTCAACGCTGCTGGTCACGCTGATCAACCCGGACAGCGAGGATGTGAGTTTGGTCTCTCGAAGTGTGAGCCTTTTTTTCCGCGAGCTAACTGTTGATTTTTTTTTTTCGTAGGAATTCCACCACGCTTCTTTCTCCGCCTCCGACCACCTACTGGGGTCAATATGTCGATATCTCAAAATACAATACTCACCTAAACGTTGCCGAACGTCTGTGGGCAGCATGGTATGCTTATATGCAGAATGATGTCCTTGCAACGGGCATCATGTCTTTCATGATTCACGAGCTTGTCTACTTTGGCCGATCATTACCCTGGATTATCATCGACAGAATGAATTACTTTAACCGCTGGAAGATTCAACACGTTAGTTAAAAGCCAGTCGACATCAATTATGGCGACTCATTTGACTAACGCTTTCCAGAACAAAATCCCAACGGTTCAAGAGCAATGGAACTGCGCCAAGTTGGTTCTTCTCAGCCATTTCACTGTTGAACTACCTCAAATCTGGTGCGTCTACAAGGATAATACAGCTTGGAAAAAAAAGCACTGTTGATTAATATTGATTGCAGGTTGTTCCACCCAATGGCTCAGTACTTCGGTCTTGCCACTGGCGTTCCGTTCCCCCCGATTTGGAAGATGATGTATCAAATTGCGATATTCTTTGTGTTGGAAGACACTTGGCATTATTTCTCCCACCGCGCGTTTCACTGGGCCCCTCTTTATAAATCGGTGCACAAGATCCATCACCAGTACTCGGCTCCCTTTGGACTGGCTGCCGAATACGCTTCTCCAATCGAAGTTATGGCGCTCGGGTTCGGCACGGTTGGATGCCCGATTCTGTGGTGCGCGTTCACTGGCGATTTGCACATTTTGACTATGTACATCTGGATCATTCTCCGTCTGTTCCAAGCCATCGACGCCCACAGTGGCTATGAGTTCCCATGGAGTCTTCATCACTTCCTTCCGTTCTGGGCTGGAGCTGACCATCACGATCTTCATCATGAGAAATTCGTCGGAAACTACGCCAGCAGCTTTAGATGGTGGGATTATCTGCTCGACACTGAATACACCCCCGAAGCAGTCAAGCGGCGAAGAGAACAAAAATCAAAGGCCACAAAGAAGAATGAGTAAAGTGCCGCAGCGGATTTTGAAGGACTATAATCCAGTGTGTTAACAAAGGAGGATATCTGAACCATTTTCGATCCTTCCATTATCGACTTTCGCCCCAGAACTTTTTAATGCCTCGGACCCTAAAGATTTCCTTTTCTTCCACTTTTTTGTGTATTCTTCTCGCGGTAACGGCTCTTTTCATATGCACCCTCCTAATGATTCCCAAAAAAACATTCTTGGTTGCAGATTCTAATTTTTATGGGGGAGGGGATACTCTTTTCACAAACAGGATGTTATAGCTTTTGCCAGAGGCGCAAGGTTTTACACATCAGATAGATACTTAATAATATATGATGACACCATCATCTTCAAAAGCATGACGCTCTCTCACCACACTGCAAGCGGTGTTATTACGACTGTGTTGGGAATGGAGGCGGGACCACGATTTCCTCGTGCAAAGCTGCCTGTTCATCACAAAAGCTAGCCATTTTCAGATCTTTCAGACTGAGGCCGCGTGGTCTGTGTGTTGTCCAAGTAATTGAAACTTGATTATATACCTGGAACAGACCGAATGAGTGGATAATGCTTCGTACGTGAATGGAGACACACACATACATTGCTCCATTCCGGGTGATGTCTCTCGATATTGCATCTTTCTGCAATGGCAGACATGAATGCCTATTTCATTTTCGTCAACGCACTTCACTGCTATGTCCTTGTGGATCAATGGTATGTACCCAGGCCCGTTTGAAGGATTTGAACTTATAGTCTCTCTTTATCCCTCGACCGTCCTGGGTTAGTTCCCATGGCCCCGTTTCTCTACTGACGAGTGCATGTAGTTGTGGCTGAGCGATGGATGGGTCGCACCCTTCGGAGTATTGGATTTGGAGGCTCGAAGAGCGCGGTGTAGTGGAGGACATTCTGTTGGAGTGTTTCGTCGTGATAGCGGAGCGAGGGGAAGGGGCGGGCAGTCTGGAGGGATGATGGCGGGTGATGAGGTGGAATGGCCGTTGGGAGAATTGAGGATGCAAGAGGCGACCGATGGAGGATCTCTGTAGCGCTGCCATCTGTTGTAGCTGTTAGTATGTATTAGTATGTAGTTGGTGGATGTGCAATGGTGGTTTTCAGTTGTTTTATGTAGACTCAGCGATGCAGTTTTGCAGGTTGATTCTATTTATTAGTTAACTACACTCCAGAGTAGGATTCATCTCTCTTCACTTCTTGACCAAGCTGATTCTTTTTCAACTCCCTCTTCGATTGCCCAAGATGCCGTCAGAATCCATCCATCGTCACAAGCAGCGAGCATCCAGTCTCTCTGTTCAGCCACCAAAAAGCAAATTGGCGATTGTCTGCCCCACCAGCCAGCCTAAAAACCCTTCAATGACATCTCATCTCACCTCATCGACAGGCTTCACAGGAATGACTTTGGATCTTCTCAACACTGGCTTTGAATTTTCTTCTCTATCACTTTGACATATCTCATTCGTGGCAAAAGGCGATGATGAATGTTGGCCTCTTGATTTCATCGCCACAAGATACCCCCCAGAACAGGGTTTGAGTGTTACACTGAACCTCATATATTATACTGGGAGCTGCGCGTAGCTCAACCTCCACTCCGTCTGCATACAGAACTCTATCAAAGAACTGACTTTGATCTTCCCCAGCTCTCCTCCCAGAATCTCTGTTGCTAGGAACAGCCAAACCAGGAAAGGAAAAATGCCAGACGGCCCTCAGTTTACCGTGCGGCCTGTCTCGCGCCAACCCAAAAGCGACTCAAAGGATGTTTTTCGGGTTTGGATGTCCCCAGCCGCCCTTCTACATGCCCACTTAATCATAGGTGAACCGTGTCAATTGCAGCTCGATGGGAGTCCACTCAAAACCGCAATTGCATGGGCTGCCCCTGAGAAGATCCATGACAACGTTGTCCAGACGTCGAAGCTGATGCAGACATTGTACGGATTCAAACTTGGAGACAAAGTGTCTATAACCCCAGTCAAGGAGCCGCTGAGAGACATTGGCGTGGTTCATCTTGAGGAGTGCAGTGATGAGACTACGATTTCGACCTATGGCGAGCTTCCCGAGAAGGATCGATGCTACTGGGAATGGGTCTTGGAACATCCATTGTCTAAGTGTGAAATATTGGCAGCCGATATGATTTTCGAGTACGAGCTGAAAACATGTCGAAGAAGTTTCAAAGTTGTGGCAATTGATCCCGGGAGGGAGCAGAGTGAGAACACCATTGCGCGATTCACTTTGGAATCGAAAGTGAAGATTGGCCTTGTGGAATCGGCGTTTACGTCGAAATCTGGGCTTGAGATTGATACAACTGGTTTAGGTGGCCTCGGCCCCCAGATCAAACAGATAAACGAGAGACTGAGAGATTTTACGGTAGAAGCTCAGCAGATTGAAATGCCATCATTCTACAAAAACAGTGGCGGGATTCTCATTTATGGCGCAAAGGGAACTGGGAAATCATTACTCTTGGCTAAAATCGAAGATTCAGGATGGAGGAAAGTCTTTAGGGTAAACAGTTCTACTATAAGAAATGGAGAAGAGAAGCTTCGAAAAATATTCTCCGACGCGCTTAAAAGCCAGTCCAGTCTCATTTCCATCGACCAGTTGGATTTTTTCGCGCCCAGACGCGGCTCGAATGATGCATTATCTCTCGCTTCCGTTTTATGCGAATGTTTGGATTCAATTCAAAATAGCCACGTTCTCGTGGTTGCCTGCACAAGACATCCGAATGATGTGGACGATACTCTGAGAACCCCCCACCGGTTAGGAATTGAGATTGAGTTACCAGTGCCAACCGGAAAAGATCGAGCCGAGATCCTTCGTGCCCTGCGAGGGTCGGCTGACCAGCCTTGTGACATCCTGTTGGAGAAGATGGCCGCGCAGACACATGGCTACGTGGGAGCGGATCTGTTTTCTTTACTGCAACTCTCCTGCAGAAAAGCCCAAACACGTCAACTCTCCAAAGTTGCCGAGGAGCCTAAAGAGCCAGGTGAAAGGGTTGCTTCTGGTGAATGTTCGGAGGATTTGGAAAAGCCGTCGGCAGTCCCACTCAAAATTCAGGAGGAAGATGTAGCATTAGCTTTACAAGAGACTCGACCTACGGCCATGAGAGAGGTATTCCTGGAAACGCCAGCAGTGAGATGGAGCGATGTCGGTGGGCAGCGAAATATCAAGAGATATCTCCAAAAGGCTGTAGAAAGGCCGTTGAAGGTACATAGCCCTGTTATACTCTACCAAATTCTTGCGTTAACTTTGGACTTTATGTAGTACCCCGAGCGAATCAAACGGTTCAATGTCAGTGGCAAAAAGGGCGTGCTACTCTACGGCCCTCCAGGCTGTTCCAAGACCCTGACCGTAAAAGCTCTCGCAACCGAAGCGGGATTGAACTTTTTGGCCGTCAAAGGTGCCGAAGTGCTAAGCATGTACGTTGGCGAATCCGAGAGAGCCCTGAGAGAAGTCTTTCGCAAAGCTCGGGCTGCACGACCCAGCATTATCTTTTTCGACGAAATCGACGCCATTGCCAGTCGACGAGGACCCGGTTCTCAGGGTGGCGTCAACGTTTTGACGACTTTACTCAATGAGATGGATGGCATTGAAGAGTTGAAGAACGTGCTTGTGGTCGCAGCGACCAATAAACCAGAAACTTTGGATCCTGCACTGATGCGCCCGGGGCGGTTGGACAACCTTCTCTACGTTGGTCTGCCGGACATGGAGGCGCGCAAAGAAATACTGGATATCTGGTTCAGTAAATCCAAGGTTCACGACGAGGTGGATCCTATTGCGCTGGCGTCGCAAACGGGCGGATACTCCGGCGCTGAATTGGTGAGTGTCTGCGAGACAGCGGCGGAGGCGGCACTGGATGAAGAGGAGGAGAAAGGCGAAGAAGGGAGGATCAAATGGGAGCATTTTGAAAAAGCGTTGCAGGAAGTCCCGAAGCAGATATCGCCGGCTATTATCAGGGAGTATGAGAGATGGAGTAGAGAATTCGGGAATAGATAACCGACTCGTTGGTTAATGTCAATGCGCTCCTGCTCCTGCTTTGCGGGTGCATTCAAACTGCTGCTACTACTACTACTACTACTACTACTACTACATAACTCAAGTTGTTTTTAGGTATATTTCCTTCTCACTACCCGCCACATAAGGGCTTGACTCTGGAAAAAAGAAATCCAGAGCATCTGTCGTTACATATTCCCGGGTTTTTGGTGCAAACGAAAGTCGTATGATCCCTTCTCTGAGGATTGATCATCTGCTCATATCGGATAATATACAGGGGGAATTATGCAAATTCATTATGCCTTTCCAAAAGGTCATGATCCACACATACATACGGGGTACATATACAGGAATCTCTCACGTTGCGCTCTGTCCTTTGCCCAACAACAAACTGCTCGCCATTCGCTCCTGAAGGGTAAAAACTAAGGTAGTTATGCCAATACCCGAAGAATGTAGTTAACAAGTCTTTTCCACGCCAGGATGGATTTTCTCTACTGTAACTCTTACATATAGTTAGTTCTGTATCATAGAAACAACTTGCCTGGCCGAGCCCATCCCCTATCGCACATCATGTTTCCGTCTCCACAAAATGCCAAACTCCTACAGTAGCTCATACTGTACAGAGTAGTTATATGGAGTCACACTACCCTGAGAGAACGAAACTAGTTTACGCATATGCTTCTCATGAGATTTGATCTACCACAGCATTGGAACTTGTTCTGTCATCAAGCAAGAAAATACTGTGTAGATATGTGGGAACTATAGTTAACTAGCATATGGAAAAAGTCTGGACTTAAAAAGCATTGCGGAGTGAAAAATAGATGATATGGCTTCAATAGCATCACAATTCTACAAGTATTAGCAGCAGTGGTGAATTAATTGTTGAAAAAAGCAAAATATTTTGCTCCCACTCAGAGTCGAACTGAGGACCTCATCATTGCACGGATAGCATACTAGTGATGCGCTCTACCAACTGAGCCATAGGAGCCGATTTTCTGGAAAAGTGAAGATTTTTAGAAGTATAAATGTCTTATATTCAAAATCGGCTGATTTCTATGTCGTCTCTGCTCACCTTGTAAATTGATGCCCTTTTCTTTTTTTTGCAATCCCATGGTGTTTAACTATAGCAGTATTACTAACCATGCTACGATGCAGCAGAGAATTATTGGCAGCTCGTGGGTTCGTCCCCATTTGAACCAGCTAACTATGGAACACCAGATTTGTCCTGCGGCGTGCCGTTTGATTAAAGCTGTCGACCGCTAAGTGGAAGGGTGGTCCTGAAATACCACCTCCATTACTGCCATCGCACTCCCTGGAGGCGTTGTCACCCGGGTCATTTTCAGCCGCGGATCAGCTTCCGCGCAAAGCTTCGCCCAATCGCTTAACGGGCGCTCACGCGAGTTGAACATGTATAGCATTTCTAAATCGGTGCACCTGGGAGAGGCTAAGTTTCGACAAGAAGGGATTTACCATTCAGTAGAGACGGATTGAAACTGACCTCACTACCCTTTCTTCTGTGGGTGTTAGCGTATTAGGCTCTGGGAGAACGAGGTCGTTCAAGATTATTTTTGAGCCGTGCTTCAAGGCCGGCACCAGGTTTTTCAGAATCTCAATTGCCTTGTCGTCTGGGTGATCATGAAGAATAAATCTAAGGAGGTAGATATCGGCGTGAATGGGCTGGGGAGTGAAGTAGTCATATGTCTGGAAGGATATGCGATCTTTCAGCTGATCTGGTAAATTTGCTCTGCCTTGTTCAACGACGCTCTCCAGGTCCTGAACGATAAACTTCGCTTCCGGCGCTTTGGCGGCGATTGCGATGCTGGCGTGCCCAGTGGAACCAGCAACCTAGAAAGAAATACACTGGTCAGATAAGAACCAGAAACGAGGAATTACGCCACTTGGGGCCAGCACATCAATAACAGTACTGTTTCCAGTTGATTCCCAGCAGTATCCGTTAGCCAGATGCGAGATGTTGAACCCAGAGGCCAATGTAGTTGCTTGCATGGTCATGGCAAACCGTTTTTCACGTTCAGGGAAGTGAGCCAGATGCTCAAAGTAGGGTAAGCTCGTCTGAAAAGCTAGATTGTACGCAGACTCGTTAGGCTTCTTGCTATTTTTGAATTTGACCGACGCATCGACAGCATGGACCGAAGTTGGGAAGGAATCTTCGCATGTGTATCCGACCCAGGCTTTGACTTTTTCGTCCGTAGCCAGAAGACTTGATGCGGCTGTATGGGCAACATGATCAGGTCGAGGTTCATGGAAAATGTTATTTGTCATTGCAAAACGCAATATTCTGCGGACATGGTCCTCCGCAACATTGGCTGTGGCTGCAATGTCTGCAAAGGATATGTCTTCTTTCAATGGCACAATGTCAGCGATATTAAATCGGTAGATCCAACGAAGCGTGTCATTGTCATGATACTACGAAAGCAAATCAGCGAAAAGCTCCAGGGCTTCACCTGAGGAGGCAGTGATCGAACGCTCAATGCAAATCTTCTGATGTAGTCTCCGGGAAACATGGCAAGATCGCACATATTCCGCGCGGCCTCCGTCAGCTCTCTTCGTGCTTTTACGACTTCTGGTGGAGCAGTAGCAGGAAATTCTGGGAGGCTATCCCACGAAAACGAAGGCTGTGGATGGCCATTTAAGACGAGAAAATCATTCACGATCTGCGCATTCTTCGTTATCTGAGCGGCTAGCTCGAGCAAAGACGACGAAGAACTCATAATGGCCGTTTCCACAGATTCTCAAAACACTGGGTAAAGGAAGCGCAAGCCCACGAAAACTGGCCGCCTCTCTTGTCCTTGCAAAAGGTGGAGACGGAAGCATCGAAGGCTCTCTGCATTGTGAGGGGCTAGCACGGGTATTTAGCAGTCTTGATTTTGACTTTGAAGGGGGATTAAAGCCAAGCTGCTATCCTTCACTAGAAACTACTAACAATAGTGATGTGTTTGTTGAAAGATTGAGCTCTGAAAGTGCAGGGAACGTCAGTAGCGGATCATACCGAGTGAGAGCGTGGTGATAGTTTACTCGTTAGTGTGTTCTAAAGTCAGATGCTTGGCACACGCGTCTTCTCTTCTGCAGCAAAACTTCATTTCATCTTCGCTTCCTTCACGTCCACTTGCTACACTCACTTTTCCACTCTCCAATCTCTCAATCGAAACACACAACTCACCATCTCAAGATCCTCCGGGCGAAAATGCCAACGCGCCGCTCTCCCCGTCGCTCCATTTCTCCGTCCCGTAGCCCTTCTCCTCCACCGCGTGGCCGCCCCAGAACTGGCTCATACTCCAACAGACGTTCACCATCAGCCTCATCGCGACGCTCTCTAACTCCTCGTCGGCGCTCCAGAACCCCTCGATCGCGAACAAGGTCGCTTACGCCGCGTTCGCGCAGTCCCAGTCCGAGGCGCAATGGTTATCGTGGAAGACGCCGAACAAGATCGAGATCAGATAGCCGGAGCCCATATTCATCCAGAAGCCCAAGCAGGGATAGGCACGAGAGGAGATATCGCGATAGGAGCTATACCAGGAGTCCAAGTCCACCGAGACGGAGTACGAAGGTATGATTTTTTCTTAAAAACTACGAGTCGCGAAAAAGTGACTCTCTTGAGCGCGCCAAACACTGACGCCCATGGACAGATTGTCATCGAGAAATTAACCAAGAATGTAAACGAAGACCACCTTCGCGAGATATTCAGCGCCTACGGAGACATTCAGAGCCTTGAACTGCCAATGAACCGCCAATGTAATCCTCCCTCCTACCTTTTCTTCTCTTTCTCTACCCGCCCACCTTGATACTAAACAAACCCTTAGTTATGACCAATCGCGGCACAGCGTATATCTGCTACTACGACGCCGCCGACGCCGAGTCCGCCATCGCGCACATGCACGAAGCACAGCTGGACGGCGCACTCCTCAGCGTTTCCATCGTTCTTCCCCGCCGCACCTTCTCCCGTTCACCACCTCCTGCCCGCATCCCATCACGCCTCGAGCCTCGACGACCCGCGTACCCAGCATCCAGCGGTGGTGGCCGCCTGCCTGCTGCACGGTATCGATCCCCTCCACCACCACTACGCAGACGCTTCAGAGCACCGCGAGGCATGGATAGACATGATTTGTACCGTCCAGGATCGGTGTCTAGATCCCGCTCGCGCTCGAGGTCTCCGTCGTATTCTTCGCGTTCGCCCAGTCCGCCGCGCAGGAGAGGGAGAAGAGATAGCTATGGCTCTGTGAGGCGGAGGAGACGGGATTCGAGCTATGATAGCTATAGTAACAGGAGTCGAAGCCCGAGTCGGTCAAGATATACCCGGAGATAATTGAAAAAAGAAAAAAAAAAGGGACGTGCGTATGGAGATGGGAGGAGTTTTCTTTTCATTAATATGTTTACATCATGGAGTTCGGTCCGCAAAGAGATTTGGACAGCATAACTGCGCTGTAGTCCATTCAGACCCATACTCTGTAACCCAATAAGAATTCGACGTTCGCAAGAATGAAAAGATGCTTTCATGTCAGCTAGGCAATTAGCTTTACAAACATACATAATGGTATCAAGCGCTTCAAAAAAACCGCAATATCATCCCAATTTAAAATAGAAAATTGTCGTCTCACAAATCATGTACTCTCGTGAAGGAATTATGTAAGTCGTAGGTATTTGCATCTAAAAGAAGGCACACCATCCAATATACATCGATGCCAAGTTCTTTATGCTCGTCGCCTGGATGATCAATTCGTCTACCTGCCCGCCAACTGATAGAGGGACGGATTCGCCTGGTAGCAAGCCGCGAAGTCTGTTTCGAACAAACTCCAAGACGGCTTCCGGGGTATCGGGAACGCGAGGGTTGGTTCGTTTCTGGTCGTGTGTTAGCGTCGCTCTTGACGCCTGTCGGTTGGTGGGGGGAAATGAACTTGCCTTTTTGTCGATAAAGTCTGTTGTTGGATCGTGGAGAAATGTTTCGAGTGTGGTCATTAGGGAGTCTTCGTTTTGGCGGAGAATGCCTTGTGTGAGCTCGCAAGTTTTTCGGAATGGCCCTGAAAACACGATATACATTAGCTCTGACGGCCATTCAACAAGCCATGTATGACTGAGCGAGCACGAACCATTATATCCATATGCTCCAAATGCATCAATCATATTATGTGTGAGTCGAAAGGGCACCAGTTCTGGCTTATCGAGCATCAAGCCCTGTGGACATGCAAGTCAGAATGCTGTCGCAAAAGTTAAGCACAAGGACTGCCCACCTTGTCGAAAAGACAGTTGAAGTCGACATGGAGAATGCCTCCACTCCCTTCTTCAAAAAGAATATTTTCTCCATGCCGGTCCCCAAGGCTATAAATTCGTGAGCAAATGCATCTGCTTTACCGTAAGCTGAAATACTTACCCCAGCGAAGATCCTACCATTGACATAACAGCGCAGGATCTCGTATATCTCAATCTAGCTGCAAACCATGCTGAAGGTTCAGGGAACATCTCGACAAACCATTCATGCAAAACAGCCGGATACCTAGCCATTTATGTAAGCGTGGGCGTCTAAAATGGATTCAAAAGTGACAATATACTTTGTTAGAAGCCTTGAAAACACTGGAAGTTTTGAATCATCTGAACACGCTTCGGTCAGATAATGCTTGATTTCAGGGTACTGTAACCAAGTTAGCCTAGCAGTTTCGTCAAACGACCCCGGGGTTTTAACGGCATACATTTACCACGATGCCGCGTCCCTTCAACAGCTTCATTACTATCTCCCTCAAAGGCTGCAATCCGTCAACCCATTCAATAAGACCGCATTGCTCATTCAATGGCGTAACAGCATAGGTTTTGATATATAAGCGGCGTTTATTCGACTCCAGATCTCTTTTCAAGAATCGGTTGATCATGCTGTTATATTCCATCAAACGTTGATCTTTGCGGAGATCGTCCTTTGGTTTACAGAGTAGACTATAGACCTTCCCATCCGAGCCTCGAATACTTATTTTTCGTGGCCTCTGCAAGGAATGCAGAACGAGTCCTTCGTCGAGAACCGCTAAGAGTCACAGTCAATACAGATAAAAATTAGCCGAGAAGAAGCTGCAAAACATACTTTCTATTGTGATCGGGTCATTGGGGAAAGCCCGGAATGTCTTTAAGAAGTTTGATTCGTGGCTGGCGGGCAAGATAGGCGTCAAAGTCGTTTCCAGTGGGATAACAAGTCGACAAGGGGCCACACGGTGATTGAAGCCTAATTCACGAGCCAGGCTAACCTTAGTTATCCTGTCTTCGACTGGCGCGACACATAATTTTAAAAGCTCATCTGAGAATTTCTGTCCCTGATTGATGATCGCCCGGATATCTGCCGCTGACGTATCTGATTTATGCTTCTTTGCAACTTCCTGTGATCGGTCAGCGACGTACACCTAAATGTTTCGCATATACGACTAACGGTGATTTTATGAATGCATGCTAAACCGCGGGACGCACGATCCTTCGTCGACGATTTCAACACAGCCAATAGAGTCCATAGACCCTGCTGAGGAAACGCCTGCACCGTTTTCAGAACAATTTGCGTCAAGATGTTATATACTGTACTGTTCAAGTGGCATATGCGCGTGACAACTTGCGGCAGAATGGTGAACAGCTTAAAGCCATTATCAGTCACGCACTCCCATTCTGAAAGAGGACATCATACCAGTGCAGGTGGGATCCGGTTTATATATTTTCGAAGCTGCGCATTCATATCGTCAAGGCTTTTCTTACGCTGCATCATATTGTGCTTTTGGAATTCTCTTCATACCAGTCAGTACAATTCCAGCATCTTCATTTAGTGCTCACTTACGCGTTGTCCCCTGTCTTGGGATCAAATGGTTGGTCCACCACGGAAGCATGCTCCAGCCACAACGTTAGCACCTTCGGCAATGTTTGGAAGACATATTTGTTCCCATGTGCAAGTGAGCGCAAGTAGTTGTCAATCACTAATTTCGATGCTTCACCACTCAAACTATATCCGATGTTAGCAGGGAAATAGTAAGACCAGAGAATACGAACTATATTTGGGCCTCTTTCCCAATAGGCTTGGCTTTTTCGGAATCCAATATCTTTGAATAGTGTTTTCCCAGGTAGTAGTGAGCCTTCTCCCATCTAAATACAAGCTGTTAGTTAAAATACAACCGTACAAGAGCTCTCACTGACCTTGTATGAAATTTGATGGCTTGTCGATACTTTTGAATAATGACGTCGGATTGAGTCTGACCGGCGCTGTCCATCCATCTGGCAAGAAGAAGGTGTGCCTGGAATAATCAGTCAAATGCCAATGTTCACTATATACCTTAAAACTTACCCTAGCTGTTAGCATGTTTTGTTTATGCTTATTGTCGGTAGCAGTAATCTCAGGGGGCTCTTCTCCTGGGTTCCTATCGAATGATACGAACGCATTTGCGGCGATTGCGCCCTCAAGCGTCCTGATAGCTTTTCTATGGTGGCCCTCCTTCCATAGCAATCTCGCATACTCTATTGTTGCGGATTTGTCCTTTAATTGAGCGGCATGTAGAACAGCATTGAATGCCTGCTCATTAAAATTTGCCTTTCTTGCAAGTCTGGAAATGACCAACCAAACGGACGCGACATCCAACTCATTAAATGAAGGCCTAATCAGTGCAAGTTAGCTGAATTCGTATTTAATCAAAAATGTTTTAGGGCACATACGACAACTCCATAACTGCGCGTCTGAGTCCAAGAATATATTGCTTATCTGAAACACAGCCTCCGAGCATAGCCAGCCTCCGCTCTAAGGTGTCAAAGACGGTTTCGCGAGCATGGGGAGACATAACATTTATATTGGCTAAAAGCTCCATTTCTGCAAGTGCGTGGAGTTTGACGATACTATCGTGGCTTGCTTGAAACGAAGAAACCGCATTTGACGACAGCCCTTTGGCAACATTCAGGCGCAGTTCGTCGATTTTGTTCATGAATGACGAATCTGGCGCGCGAATTGCAAGCAATACAGATCCGACACCAATATTAAAATCTCCAGCTCTATTGTCGAAACGCTCTGTCAAATAGCTTTCCAACCGATCCCATTTACTGGTTACCCAAGAAGCTTCCACAGCAAATGGCAGCATCCTTGGTAGCGTGGCGTCGGTGGTTTTCAAGGCACCAAATTGGTTCAGGAGAACATCTGACGATAAAATAAGCACTTACAAGCTATACGGTGCATTGCACCAACTTACCATGCTGCCCAGATTCTTTCAGACACGTTAACAAGTTTATCTGGACATCAGCGTCCTCCGGCGTTTTGTTTAATTGTAGCTCATACCAACTTTGGGCAGCAACCCATCGTCCAGCCTTGCGGTGTTCAAGTACCTGTTGGTCAATATTAAGGACATGTAAATGGGAAGAGATACCTTCAATGCCATCTGGTTCATCAATTTGCGTGTAGATGTCTTGTAGTTTCTGATAAAGCAATTCCAGCTGTGAGGCATCTGTTTCTGTTTTGGACCTCTGTTGCCTGATGTACTGCTCCCAATGAAAGAGAGCGCGAGCATAAGATTTACATTTAACGGCACGTCGAGAAATGACTTCGGCAGGGATAGACGACAAAAGTACTTCCACCCGCTTTATCTGCGTTTGCCATTGATTTATAGACTCTCTGTGACCACGACCTGACAAGCTCGTAAGCTCTGTTTTCTTCCCTTGCAGCCAGCGAGACAAGTAGTCCAGTACACTGAAAACGCTCTGTAACGTGGGGTTAGCAACATTCTCTATCGAGGGCAATACCGACAAACCTCGCTACACAATAATATATTTTCTTGCGCGCGGTGATTATCCTCCGGAAGGGGATATACCAGCACATTTGCAAGTTCTCTTCCGATATCCCGCCTAATATCATCCTCATCACTAATCGCAGCATTTAGTGCTGCAAATGGGAGGAGAAATTCTGCAATGGAAACATCTTGGCTTCGAATAACTCGGCTGCTGATACTAAATATCATTTTGGCATTAGAGTCATTACCCTTTTGGAGTAAATCCAACACAAAAGTGCGAAGCCACTCCGGATGGCTCATGTCGGACGAAAATAACGGATAGACACAGGAAGTGCTGATGGCTCCTATAGTTACTGTATATTTAGAGCTGAGAAAAGGAGTTAACGTGTTTCGAACATATTCTGGAAGCATGAGCCAACGTCGGTATGTGTCTCCTGATTCAAGGTCTTGAGTGCGCGGTGGCACTACCGAGCCCAAGTTGCAGAATTTCAGGAGAGCTTGCATGGCATAGGCAAGAAAGCCCTGTGATCTGGTGTTAGATGCAGATAGGAAGGCTTCAACCAGTATGTGTTGCAAGAAAAACAAAACGAAATCCGTTGACTCGTCTGCTCTGTCAAAGTTAGATAGGACCAAGATATCCCTTTTCTCCTTCGTCGATTCGATGCGACTCGGGTCAAGGCATCCAATTATACCGAGACATTTGGCAGCAAGCGACATAATACTGTCTGAGGTTGGGTTGAATTTTGCGCAGCAATCAAGTAATGAGCGTGTCAGTTGACCGGCGATATTATTATTTGGCTGTTCATTGATGGCAGCTCGATGGATGAATTCTTCATGTTTTCGAAGGTGTGGTACCAACTCTTTCAGAGCTTGTTCAACCACAACCTGATTCTCGCTTTGACATCTGAGACAAAACGCTTCGAATTGCGTGCGGACATCCATGCCTTCCTTTAATTCAGAGATCTTCTTGGAAAATTGTTCCATTTCAGGTATTGATGCTAAGGATGGCATCGTCGAAAAGGTGTTGGCAACAAGATCTTGATGGTTTTGCAATACATGTTCAACAAGGTCAATTGCTTTGCTGCGGGTCTGAGGCCGGAATTTTCTCCAATTCTTCACAATGATAGCAATGCTTTGGTCGATTAGGGATTCTATGTCAACCTCGTCGAGTAAGACGATCATAGTGCACCAGGAAGCAAAGGCATGGTCCCGTAGGTCTTCCATATCAAGAGCCGATCGAAGGCAAGCACAGATCTAAGACACTGTTTAGCCAATTCTGACTACTTTTGAAAGATCGCGCTATGTAGATACTAACCTGAGGTAAAGCAATGTTGATATTTCCCCTGGCTATTTTTATCATTTGCGCTATCGCCATGATATTTCGCTTTTTCTCCACTACTGACTGACGTATTTGAAAATCGTTGATCACATTCGCAAACTCAGTGATTATTCCCAGAACATGCTCCTCTATGAATGCGACGAGCGAATTATCCATTTTGGATGAATTTGCGTGGCCGAGTTGTCGAGGGGTAAGGGAAGCTACATATTCCAATGCCTGATAGTGCTACGAAGCACGATTAGCAAAAGTCTAGCACGATGCTTCTTTCCCATACCTTCGATTCTTTCTCTGCTGCCGAGTCGCCCATCCCTTTCAAGAGTTCGCAGGCGATTAAAATCGGCTCCATTCGGATCAGACCTGTGACATCCTGGTCCTTAAACTCTGGGGATAATTCACTAAGAGTAGACGCAATGGTCACCTCCAAGTCAGATGATTGCTGAGTTAGTAGCAGGGACAAGATTGACGCAATATTGGTACTTGACGTGCATAGTTTAAAGATGGATTTGTCCGTGTCATAGGTTCGTGCAATCCTGGCTATAACCTCTTTCTTGCGCATCACCACAAGGTATGGTAAAACGTGCAATTCCGTTAATCGCAGGAAATTATCGACTTTCATCCCAATCAGGTCACATAGGAGATCTGCCATGTGTGGCCTAGTCTGTAGATTCTTGACTACCAGGACTGATAATGTTCTCCAAAATGGTCGGAAAAGCGCCGCAGGAGTCAACCCTAGATGTTGGGCTAATTTTGACAACTAGTAGATTTTAGTCAAGGGTACAGAGTGAGATTTTGAACGAACTCACTTCAGTGTAGGCAACTCCACCGATAAAAGGATTGGAATGGCCTAGATATTCCAAGAGCCGGAGGAGAACAATATTCATCTCTTCGTCCCCAGACACCCTACGGTGGTCAATTCAGCATTCTTCTCAAATACTGGTGCAACTTACTCAGCAATGCGCCCTAGCGCCATAACACATGTTTCTTGCACTGACAGCTCATTCTTGTCATGCAGACGTTGCAGATATTCCAATGCGATAACGAAGTTACTTCGACGCACATCTTCTTCAAGTGGCTCTCTTAAGAACACAGCCAAGGTTTGCCTAATCACAAGTTAGGAGGAAAGATATTGAGATTCGAAGAAAGCAATGCATACCCTGCAGCTATTCGAAGTTCTCGTACAGAACTACGGAGCGATTGTAGGCAAAACTCTCCATAAGGTGCAGTCTCGAGACGCGCGTCCTCGCTCTGGGAGCTATGTATCAACATATTTCGTAGAGCTAACATGCCTGCTACTCGGCATTCTGAAGAGGTATGCAACACCGGCATTAAAGTGGTCAATATTGCGCGCAGTTTGTCGAACGATGAATTCTGCTTGCAAAAGGCGCTCCTCGTCTTCCACTTATCGCTATCGCAGATGATGCATTGGTATACAGGGTCAGATATATCGATATGCTCGTTCAGCCTGAGACTTCCAGACCAGGCACAAGGGAGCCGACCAAGAAGAGCCAAAGTCGTGCATTTCTCATTAAAGGTTAATTCAGGAAAAGCATCTCTGTCAAAGTCAGCGCAATTACTACGAAGTGATCAGATAGGTCACATACGTTATAGAAGGGTCCATGTCTTCCAGTCCATTGGCTGGTAAAGCTTCGATAGTTTCGCAGATTGCGCTTGTAATCGTTTGTGGCATATTCGGCACGTTGTTGCTCTCTTCAGAGCCCGAAATTCGAAGTCGTTTTCGGGCTCTTTCAGACTCGGGAGTTCCAGGACCAGATCCATTATCGAGTCGCGCATGCTCCAGTGCCCGAAGAAGTGACTGAGAAGACGTACGTCTATGATATGTAGATCTTGGTACTGGAGCATAATAATCTCCCTGCAACATTCTGACAATAACGTGCTATTGAAAGTGTTAGCGAAACGACCGAAGGCGTAGCCGTTGGATGTCGCAACGTAACCTGAAAAGACTGGTGCAAGGCCGCGAAATTATTCGCATCAGACTTAAGTTCCTCCAAGTTTTGCAGAAAATGCTCTGCGATCAGTTGGTTGACCTGGGGACAGCTATGAGACGCACGCATGGTCTCTCCCAGGAGATGGCTTAATGCATGCTGCAAACCAGCACAATGCTGCAGCTTGGGCGACGACAGCATGTCAACACCGCGTTGGATGAGTGCATGCATAATTTTTTGATCTACACCCAGGCCCAGTCCCTGAGAGCATGAGAATCCTCTTTTGGGCACAACAATCAAATTCGTAAGGAGGGTTACGATTTCGTCTTCTTCCTGCCGATCTGCATTTTCAAACCATTTGAACACCGTTTTCCATAACCGTTGATAGCATTGTAGATCCCAAAGGACGCATTCTCGGAAAAAAGAGGTGCGCGAGCAGAACCCTGACATGGTCAAGGGGCTGGTAAGGGAATCTAATATCTGAAGGCATACTCTTACAACCACTAAAGGATGTCCCAGTGAGAGCCTTGGGAACGCAGATCGAGAAACATTGAGCGTCTGCAGGCACTTAACAAACACACTGGACCACTGAGGAAAGTACACAGAGGTTCCAATGATGTCACGACAACTAGAAAGATGGGTAGATTCGATGGAAGCAATCATATCTACATAGGCATGTCAGCTCTCGCATATCAAAGATTGGTGCGGCCATAAACACCAACCTATCATACACGCTCGAAGAAAGCTAACAATCAACCGGGAAGGATGCCATGATTTGCTGATCTTGAATTGCGAGTTGAATATAGCGGACAAGACGCGACCAATCTTGTCTCGCACGGCTTTTTCTTCCTCCCATACACAAAGCAGGGATATATGAACAGGAATAATCCAGGTAAACAAAGGCGCTTGAACCGTATCTTGGCCTAGAATTCCGGGGTCGCACAGCTCATGGAGGGCGTGCGGAGCCTTCTTCACAGCCAATTGAACAATATCAAGGCAGTCCAAAATTTGCCCGAGGACATCATCTCTCGACGCATTTCCATTCTGGTTTCTAAGCAATGGCTCGAGACCGGCTCTGATAACCACACATATCAAGGCAGGGATATCACTGAGATTGTCATCCAGATTGACCTGGCCATTTTCATCTTGACCCAGGATCTCCTGGCGCAATTGAGAAAATGTTTCGCGTTCAATCGCATGTCCGCCACGACCTCCTGACGCGAGACGAGGTGCTAGGTGAGTAGCAATGAGCGAAGACGCTGGCTCTCCAGATCGACGCGGCATTGCTCCACTATGCGCGGCCATGTGGATTCCATCTCATCTCATGTCAAGGAGGAAAACAGTAATGCAGCAAGTGAATGATGTGAGAATTCTGGGTATTAATAACGAGAGGCCAGTCGCTAAGTCAAACCAAATCAGCCCATAAGACAAGCTGGTTGATGGTTGCGAGTGACTCTGCCCATCGATTCACTCACAGCGAGTAAATCTGGCGGGACGTGGGCGGACTGAGGCTCTGCGATGGCGAAATTCGGATAAGGCTGAGCCGCATCGTAGGAGATGACTAAGCAGGATGTTGGCGGGGACGGCGGGATATCCAGCAGCAAAGCTCATCTTACATCGAACATGTATGTATGTATGTATCTTTTCACTTTGCTCTTTTGATATCAGTAAACTGTATGAGGTGCCCTGATCTTGGATAGTTGGGAGCCTGACGACCTGGTCTGCCAGGTCTGTTCATACCAACCCCATCATGACCGCCCACGCAAGGCATGATAGTTCTGAACATGAACATTTCATGAAAAAGGCCATTGAAATGGTACAATACAATATCTTTATACTTACTACTAACATACGAACATGGGCTGATGTGAGTAAATCAGGCTGAAGAAGCTCTTTCAATAGGCGAAACACCAGTTGGCTGTGTCCTGGTGCACGATGGTAAAGTAATCGGCCGGGGCATGAACGATACAAACAAGTCCTTGAATGTATGTATGTATCAACTTGCATTAGAGGCAGTTTTCCCAGAGCCTGTAGCCATATTGACTAGGAGAAAGGGGACAAGGCATGCCGAGTTTTTAGCCATCGAAGAAGCGTTAAGATCTTACCCACGGTCCATCTTCCGTGAGACGGATCTCTATGTGACGGTTGAACCCTGCATAATGTGTGCATCGTTGTTGAGGCAGAATTACATTCGCCGTGTTTTCTTCGGCTGCGTCAATGATCGCTTCGGAGGGACTGGGGGAGTGCTGAATTTGCATTCGGAGTTTGTGGTACCTTGTTACGTCCTACAAACGTCTGGCGCTGACTACTAGAACTGTTCAAAGCCCTGGACTTGATCCGCCGTATCCAGTGTATGGTGGGATCTTCCGCGAAGAGGCAGTTATGCTATTACGTCGGTTTTATATCCAAGAAAATGAAAGAGGTGCCACGCGGATTTCTCTGCTGTGGTATAGTTTGGTTCCTAATGCATTCCATTGTAGCCCCAAATCCGAGACCGAAAGCAAACCGCGAACTAAAGAGGAAACTTGATGACGGTGACGACAAACCGATGTCGCTAGCAACATCAAATCAGACGCCATGATACAGCGTGGGATATGTCTCCATTGTAGTACAAGCTGTCTACGAACAAGGAACGAAAAACTGGAATTGCTCGCCGTGAAGGTATGTACAAGTACACGAAGGAACCCAGAATTGCTGGGAAAATTTGGAATGAGGTGTTTTCCTTAAACTAATTGCGATCTAAAGGCCTTCTTTTTGCAGGCGCTCGGCTTCCAGCTCTCGCTCCGCTTGGCGGTAGTATTTGGCAGTGTCGACACCATGCTGATGGATCAATCATTCAGTGAGTGTCCTGAACAAAAAAGGCCAGGAAAAATAGGGCCATACCTGATTATGGTTGACAACATTGAACCAAGGAATGACATGGATGAACAGACTTGAATATCGCGAATTTCTAGCGGCAACACCCTGCATGTACGGAGACAAGGAAGATTCTCCATAAAGAGGCTCCCCCTTCTTGACTTTATCAACCATCTCTCTCATATCCATTTCCTCCTCTCGTTTATTTTCCGTAAATCCATAGAATCGATCTAGTAACACGCAGGCCGTAATTAATTATCAACCCATTTTCCTCAACCAGCATGGGGAACGCTCACTGCAAGATCTTTGAAAAACCGTGATAGCACCCGCCACTAAACCTATACCACCAGCCAAACGCATGCATCTGGCGAAGTTGGTTTTACCCGCATAAGCCGGATGTACTCTCTCCATGATTGCAAACGTTAGAGGGCCAACGATGGCTGTCGCCCCGCCCAACGCCCAATCAGACATTCTGGCATATCCAAACACTCGCTTTACATGGCTGGGATGAAAGCTGTCAGATAACAACTCGACATAAAGTTCCCAAAGGTTCAAAACATACGGATCGGAATCTATAAGCTATAGCACGGACAAGTCAGTACTCCGCATCGGTGCGAACGTTCTTTTTGGTTGGGGAAATGGAAGTCTTATGCATACCGGATAGTCAGTTCTGAGCTGTTTGGGAGGCACAAGCGGCCTGCCATGGTCAGCGGCCATTTTGGAATCAAATTCAGCGCAGTCAATGTTTCGATAAACTGGCCGGAATGTCTGCAATCGATCAACTGTCGTTGGCAATTGGATGAAGGGCCAACCCAATTGAATTGATCACGTGTTGGACAGTATCTAGTGGCTCGCGATCATTGGCGGAATTTAATGTGGATTTTATTGGTCGATTTATCAACCAATAAGACTTAAGTCTGCCATTGGTTTACTCCAAACGCGTCGCGTCCTCCAGCATCGAAATCAAAGAGATGGTGATAGTGAGGGAGACAGACAAGACCTCTTCAACTACATGATTATATATCCAGGACCTGCTAATAGGGAACGACATCATCAGCATCACCAAAACTACATCTGTTACCCCCTCAAAACCTACAATGGCCAACACCGCCATTGATGATCTCTTCAACTACGACGCCGGAATCGAAGATCTCCTGCGCGACCCCGAGGAAGAAAACAATAATACTAACCAAGACACTTCCAGAACAGCTGCGGGGAAGACCGGAAGCAAGAGCGATGATCTTGGAATTGACGATGTGATTCAAATTACAAAAAAGAGGGCGCCTCCCGTGAAGCTTGACGAGAGCCGGTACGTTATCTGGCCTGACTACGCGGAGAACGCAAACACTGCGCCAGATTTGTATCAGAAATTAAACTAACAACGACGACGACGATATAGCCTACTTTCACAAGCGGGAATCCCCAAGCTCCGCAAATCCGCAAAAACCAAGTTGAAATTCAAAGGCAAGGGCCACGAGGTGAGTACATAGCCATCCATCCCTCCGCGTCTCTCTTCCAGCAATCACAAAACTTACTTAAAAAAACAGTTCTCAGACATCGCCCGCCTCCTCAATTTCTACCAGCTCTGGCTAGACGACCTCTATCCACGCGCAAAGTTCGCCGACGGACTCACAATCCTCGAAAAGCTCGGCCACTCCAAACGCATGCAGGTCATGCGAAGAGAATGGATCGACGAAGGCAAGCCCGGCAGAAACATCTCATACGACTCCAGCAACACCACCACCAATGATCACCGCAGCGGCAATACAAGCATCGAAGAAACCGTCCCCTCCATCTTTCCGCAAACCTCCTCGCAGCAAAACGGTCCAGATTCGAACCCTCTCGCTGAAAACCCCACAGCTCCTCCTGAACCTGTAATACCTTCCATCTTCGGTGACGGCCAGAGAACCACCTCGAACCAAGACAGCGTTGACGACGATCTCTTCGTGCCCAGTGGGGGAAGAATGGATATTGATCCTGCGGGCGGAGGACCACCTGATATACCAGAAGAAGACGACGATCTAGAGGCGCTCCTCGCAGAAGAACACACAGCGCGCAACGCCCCTGAAACAGCGGAAACGACGAAGCCAAATGCATCAGCTCCAGAGGAAGAAGATGACTTGGACGCTCTTCTCGCAGAGGCAGAAAATATATCCGCCAATGCGCCTGAGAATGCACGTCGAGAAAGCAGTCGCCAGACTGCTGATGATTTTGAAGACGAACTGCAGTTTATGAATGAATTTGGATTGTAAGTAGGTGGAAAAATTCTTTGATAAATTTTTTGAACAAGAACCATTAGAGACCACCCCAAATAGCAGTAAGACTCTGAATCATAAAACTAAAACAAAAAGTAGAAAAATAAATGGGAAACAAAGAATAATACATAGTATAACTGTTTGAAACAACATGCAATGGATGGAAAAACAAATGTAGAGTATCTTAGGCACTGCGAACAAAACCAATACTGAAAAAAATAAAAAATGAGTACAAGGCAGCAAGTGACAACAAGAACCAAGCTCTATCAAGCAGAATCAACAATCAACAGGTTCGCAAAATACAACAGGTAATGAATCCAAGGAAGAACACAGGGACCAGAGAAATCCAGACAAAAACCTAAAAGGACACTATGATTGTGAACGGAACCAAATGCGACACATGATAAACTAAATTTTTGATTAAGCCAAACAGAACAGGCCAAATTTTATGAAGAACGAGATCGCATGTGCTCCAGGTTGAAAAAGTGACAAAGTATCTCGCCCCCCTAAACTCTTTCTTTCGCCACACATGCATCAGCCTTGTCACCATCAGCCGCGCGACCAGTCAAATCCCTAGAGATTCGAAAAAGTGACCGGGACAACCCGCCAGTCACAGCATTTCATCATTTCATGCCGCATCTCTAACACCATTAGCAGCGACACCATTGACCGTCACCACCGGCTCGGTAAGGACCGAATACTGGCCACCCGCACCAGCCCAGTTCAATCTCTTTCCTCTCACAGCCGTATTGTCAATCACCGTGGCGACCTCGATGTCGTCATAAGTGCCCTGGCCGGTCTGATAATTGGCCGAAAAGCCCCAGGACCAGGCGCGGCCATCCTGCGCGATAGCGATTGAATGGTCTGCACCAGCGGCAACAAATTTGGCTTTAATACCGGGGACAGCGGTGGGAGTAGAGAGGATACGTGCACGGCCTCTATCATCCCTAATGACGGCGTCGTCAGGGAGAGTCTCAACATTCAAGCCGCTCTGGTATCCGTCGACACGGCCCCAGGCGAGGCATTCACCTGCTTTGGTGACGGCAAGGGAGTGATGAGATCCGCCGCACAGTTGGATGACATTTCTGTCCTTCAGCGAGTCGACAGCCTGAGGATGCAGAATCACAGCTTCATCGGATCCTGCACCTTGAGGAATACCAGTCTCGCCATAGCTATTAAGGCCCCAGCTGTAGACTTTGCCCGACGCATGAATAGCAAAGGAGTGGAAGGCTCCGCAGCTAATATGGGTGATGTTCTTGGGCAACCCGAATTCACGGGGATGGAGACCGTTTAGCTTAGTCCGTTCGACGATTCGGCGACCGAGCTGGTTCTGCTGACCAGAACCCCAGGCAAACACTGCGCCCTTGACGTCCAACGCAAGAGCGTGGTTGTCACCACAAGCGATATGCTTGATTTTCTTCAGAGACGGAACAAGTGCGGGAGTCGTCTGAGTACGGTGAGTGGCATCAAAACCAAGAACACCTTCATTTCCCTGTATAATATAACGTTTGAGAATTAGCCAAAAATAAAAAAATAATAAATTTCAAAATGGCTTTTGCAAAACTGAACTTACCCGGAATGTGCCCCAACCATAAACAAGGCCATCATCAGTAAGAGCAAAAGAGGAGCTATCTCCAGCAGCAACTTCAACGAAAACAGTGTCCTCCGGGAAACAATCCGCCGAAATAGCAGTGGGGGTCGCCTCCTTGGGATTCAACCCACTATCATCCTCGTCTTCCGAATCGTCTTCACTGGCGACATCGATATCCTTGAGTTTGCCTTCCCAGGTCGTATCGCGTCCTAAAGCACCATGATCATTCACTCCCCAAGTGAGAATCTTGTTGTCATGGGTAAGCGCGACACAATGCATTCCTCCGGTGGCAATCTGAACGACGCCAACCGTACCGGCAGACAAAAGCGCGTTCAGACGGGGTCTTTTCACGTCGACTGCATTCTTCGCAGTACCGAGTCCGAGTTCACCGGAGCTCCCTTCGCCAAATACATAGACATTCAGCTTCTCGGTAGGAGCTTGATTGAGGACGACCTTGGGCTTGGGAGGTTTCGGAGCTGGTGGAGCCGCGACGCGAGCTCTCTTCGGCTCCGGAGCTTTCTTTTCAAGCACTTTAGCCTTGGACACACGGGTCCTTTTTGGTTTAAGCTCAGCTTCGTCATCAGAGACGGCCTTGCGCTTCTTGGAGACAGGGGCGTCATCAGCCTTGGGTTTGCGCGTAGCTCTGGTGGTGGTTGTTTTCTTCGTAGTGGTAGAAGGAGCAGTAGCCGCAGCAGTATTGGCTTTGGCGGCTCTGGGTTTGTTTCCAGTCGCACTTCTGGTCGTCGTAGTCGTTGTCGCCGTAGCAGACTTTTTGACGTCAGCCTTTTTCGATGCAGTAGCGGCAGCGGCAGCTTTGCTACGCGTCGACGCTGGTCCTGCGGCTTTCCGGGGCGCCATGGTAAACAAAGGCTGTTTGGAGGGCAAAGCAGCCGAAATGTCTGAGAGTAACAGCACAGATGTTTCAGGAATGGAGAACTGGAGCTTCACAAGTGAGGAGGGAATGAGAAAAGAGAATGGTTGATGGTTGCTGTGCTGGTTGAAATTTTTATGTGTTGTTTGTGGTGGTTGTGATGTTTTCCCTTTGAGAGGTGAGAGACGGCGCTTATGTAACTATTGGAATGTTTGCTGCTTATATCATCCCTAACATCCCCTAAAGATGGACACAAATGAAAAGAATCCTCAACAATCAGACTGCAAACTGGTGTTGGAATGGGAATGTTGCTTTTTATTCTGTTTAATACAATAGACAGCATATGGGAATAAAGCACCTTTGTGTTGCAGCAGTGGCAGGTCTGGCAACTCGTTAATAGCTGGAAGATCCCTCCTTGAAACAACAGAGATAGGAGTCTTTTTCACACTCTAGTTAGCAGCCCTTTTTCTGCCTGATTGCTAATATATTTTTCATGTCAGACATACACTGTGTACAGCGAGGCAACAATCTCAACTCCAGGCAGCCCTCAGACGGAGCATGTGTGGTTGTTTGCAGCTGGCAATATCACACAAGAACAGCAGCAAATGGCTCGTACCAGAGGGATTTTACCACGCACAGTGAAAAGGTATGAATGCTAAGTTCAGAGAGACCAAGGCAAGATGTCTTGATAGAGGTGATTTGCAATACTCAGAATGGGATCTTTCCGGCAAACATGAGCAGCTGGGACTTCTGAATTGACAGCCTCTTATCCTACGCTTTGCTGACCTTTCAGTGAGATATCTTTACAATCTTACATGATGGACCTGCTCATTTTGAAAGACCATCTATTTCACTCTGATATTTCATATTGTAAATTGGAGTGTCAGTATTCTTCTCATATGTTCCTCGTCTTGCCCCGTCGAATCGACCTGTATCTACCTATATTTTCAATTGGAAAAGGCCCAATTGAATGTTGAGTGATACTAACTTATCCGTCGAAAAATCTGCCTCTGGATGGATATATAGCAACATTTTCTTTCTTTGAAGCGACAAGTCTCTGACCATAAAACTTTCATTCCAGCATCTTCGCAAATTGTTCACGACGATGGATAAAAGTTCAGCACCTGTCGAGCTAAAGTTCGAGTTTAACGACCGACACAATGAGCTGATGATGGCAGTATTCCCCTGGGCTATGATAAGCAGTGACTGGCTAATAATCTTCACATCGACGTCTTCAAACCTAGCCCAAGAACTTGCTGAAGGTGGTGGCAGAATTCCAAGAAACCAGCATCAAACGCGGAGATACTCTCTTTATTCGACCGATTTTGTTCTCTTTCTAGCATTGAACGTGCGACCCATGTGGACAAAGAACCCATTATCGTTAACAATGAAATAGGGGTATATGCTAAATTGAGCAATGGTTCGGTTGAGAAGCTCACTTGCAAAACAGAAGATCCCTAGACCAATCGTAATCGACTACACCGAGGAGGCGTTGTATGCGGGAAAGCCCTTTCAGCAAGTCGCTCGTATCCATCCAGTCTTTCATCATAGGATTCTCTATCCTTGGGTTTTATTGAACAATATTCTGGTGAATTCTCAGCAAAATAGAAGGCCATTGCCTTTCACTCGCCGGAAAGCCCAAGAGCTGCATCTTCAATTCCAGGCAGAATCGGAGGTTGAGGAGGAACTCGCACTTTGCTGCACATAATGACATCCTGTCCCAGCTGGTGCCATCTCACTTCTTTCGGTTTAAGCGATATCTTCGGCTTTCCATATTCATCTCGTTTCGAATCCGGGGTCACGTTTACGCCTCCCCGCCCCAAGTAAACCGGAGCAACGGTAACGATGACCGAATCAATGAAATCCTCATATTCTGGATTGAGCAATTCACTAAGTACTACTCCACCGCCTTCAACCATAATGCTGGTGATTCCCTCGGCAGCCAAAGCTCCAAATATCGTAGACCATCGAAGACGCCAAGCTGGATTAAATTCTGCGATCCGTAAGAAATCTCCTCCATGTTTCTTCAGCAGTAAGATTTGCTCGGTCGGAATTTTGGCACCTGGCGAAACAACGATCCAAGGACCCTTTCCTTTCCCAGCCATCACGGTTTTCAATACTCGACGCTCCGGACCGATTTGCCATCGTCCAGTTGGATCTACTATCACCGGCCTTGGCTGCCACATCTTGCCTAGACCACCGTAACCGCCGGCGCCTTCTAAGCGACAATTGAGCGCGGGATCATCTGCAATTGCGGTGCCAACACCAATCAATATTGCATCATGACGTGATCGAAGGTAGTGAGTCATCATTTTGGATTCTGGCCCTGATAATGCCGTCTGCGCACCAGGCGCCACGGAAACTCTGCCATCCATAGACTGCGCGTAGGTAAGTGTGACATGCGGGAACTTGCGATTGTCCGCTTGAGAAGGAAGATAGGGGTCCAGAAAATCCAGGGGAAACTGCGGGAACTGGAGCGCATCAGGTGCGTGAGATGTCAAGCTGAGCTTGGGTTTTGGCGGAATCTGGGACACGCCCTGACGCGCTGGGCGAGAGCCAACCTTGTAAACTCCGATGCCGTTCTGAAACGAATAACCATGGTGTGTTTTCAGTTCTGCGTTGGAGTTGGCCGCGCGCCATTTAGCGCAAATATTGCGCACGTCAACCCCCGTTAGAAATTTACCACCAACAGCCGCTAAGACGTCGGGATCCTCGCGAAATTTCGTTAAGATCGAGGCCGGTATGTATGCCTTTTCTGCTTCCTGTCTGACAAACCCCAATAATCCAGAGTTCCGTTTCACCTTGTCCATATGATCCAAGTCATGGCTATGCTCCTCACTGCAATTAGTCTGGCGAGAAATCATCACAGAAGGAAACGACCCGCCCGACTTGACAACCTTGATCTGAAAACCACACGTCGGCCCCTCCCGCGACGCTCGATGCCTTCTTTTCCCTTCAGGGTATGGCTGGCCTTGTGTCTTTTCCTCATTACGCTTCGCTGGCTGCTTGCGCTGCCGACAGCTGTAGTAATCTGAACTCGCCGACTTATCCCGCGTTGTGCTCGACCTCTGCTTTACCCACACATTATCAATAAAGGGCCAGTACAAATTATACTCCTCAAGACTCATCTCGATCGGCTGCCGCAATTCAAACAGATCCTGCCTGATTCGCGCAATGTTTGGCGGGACTTCATAGGGTTTTGCGCTATCAACATCCGTCGCTTCACGGATCACTAGGCCTGTTTGTTGTGCACCGTCTTCAAGCGTCAAGTTTGAAGCTTGTCCGGTGGTCCTGTCTTGGGTTTCAGCAGCTAGCTGGGCTTGGATTTCATGTTGTAATCTGGAATCCTCGTCGTCAGGTGCGTCGCCATCAACTGGGAATCCATTGTTCATTTCCACGTCGCCATCCGTCGCTGGTAGGTCCGCTTTTGCGTCCTTTTCTGTGCTTAGAGCTGCCTCCATGCGTTTGTACCAAAGTATCTCAGCCAATACACAGGATTGGCTACGTTAGCTAGTTACTGCTCTTCTCCAGCCCCACCAACAGCGAGATCAAAAAAACCGAGGTGGAAATTGGATCGCACGAAACTGTGACACGGTGATAACTGGATCTGAGGTGAAGATTCACGGAAATTGAACGATCGATTGAATCCTCAGTCTCAACAAAGTGCTGTTCAGCGGAATGTGACACTGCAAAGAGACAACCTGATTATTTATCAGCAAGACTAGCCAGCCTAGCACGCTGACTAATCAAGTCCCAGCCACATCGTATGCTTAGTCAGCACATTTCCACGAATCGGCGTGTCGGAACCCAAATGTACCCTACGAAATCACTACCTGCCTAAGCTCGCTAGAGGGTGGTCTTGGTAGGTAGCCTGTATTACTAGTGAACAGCCTTGTCAGGAAGACACGGAGATATTGGATATGAGAACCAAGGCTTGAATTGAAGCAAAAAGGGCGAGATGATATTTAGAACCCCACCGCTCGATACATCATGCGAACTGTTTCTCGACGCAATTTGAGCGTTGCTGAAAGTAAGCTAACTAAAGGCAGTAGGAGAAGAACTTGTTCGGAGCTTATGGGCAAAAAGGAAAACAAAATCTACAGCACTGACATATCGCCGGCAGCTTTGGCCAATGCTTCATACACTCCCGGGGGTAGCTTGTATTTAATCATACCCGCAAACACCATCAGATCCTTGGCCATGACCAGCAGCTCATCCGCCAAACTTTGTCGCATGTCGTTTTCGTACACACCATGCTGCAATCTTGCACGCTCTCGACTGATACACGTAATACTCCACATGATCAGATGGCCGCCATTGCGTACAATGACAGGTGGCAGGGCCGAAAATGACTGAGCAGCGCTGCGAACGTAGGTGACAGATCCTCGGGCGCTTAGTGGCAGTATCTGCAGATTATTGATGTCCTGCACAAAGGCTTAGTATATTGGGAAGCAAATAGTCATCCAGGGAGGTGCCAAAATTCTTACATCCAGTGCTTGAGCCCATCTTCCAGCTTCAACTTTGCTCTTCGCATCCATCATGCGGAGCAATATTCCACAAGATTCGCGGTTAATAGGATGTATCTTCTGGTAATACATCGCATTAGTATTGTATAGCCCAATCATATTCTTTGCAAGGGCAACCGGATCTTCCACAGATGTGAGGCTGAAACTGGTTCCAGTCTCCGCAGAAACTCCCCTTTGACCCTCAGCTTGCTGTTCAGCACTAGGTTTGGTTTGCGGAATTTTCAGTGCCGCAGCGCCTAGATTGACAGCCACCGCATCTGAGAGAGCCCGATTGAGAATCGCAATCACATTGTTATAGTCTTCAGCCAAGTGGTACAAAAGCACAGCGTCTGCAGTGAGGCCTTTATCATCGGCAACAGCGGCCGCCTGGACAGTGATGGTCTTCAGGAACTCTTCCTGGTCGTCAATTTTGATAAGTTTTAAGCGTTGCTCGATTGCACCTCTGATTCTAGTGCCATCAGATTTGATATCCCCAAGTAATTTGGCATAGCCGCGAGTTTCTAAAATAAACTCTCGCAATGCCTCGTGGCACACAGATGCTTGCGACTTGCCCAATTCTTCTGGAAGATCTGCATTAAGACAGATCAAAGTAAAGTAGTCGACGGCAGCTTCGACATTTCCTGTTCGGAATTCCTGGGTATACTGGGTGATAAGCGAGGCGAAGTTGATCTGTGGAAGCTGCTTCGTGGTAAAAGACACTAGCACCGCATCAGCTATATCTACAAAACATTTGACGATTTCAACCAAGGAACAACTTACATAGTTCTTCACCAGAAGTGTAAAAGTCAGACACGCGAAGTAGGCCATAATAGTCCAGAGCGATACCGAAGTGGACGGCGTTAATTGGAGCGTATTTCCAAAGATAAGAAACCGCATGTTCAAACATGCCGCTTAAGATCTGCAGAAGAAAATAGATTCCATACCCACCAGGCCCTTCCTGCCCTTTGACGAATATTCGTTGTCCTATTTCTGTGACGTCGTTCTGAATTTCTTGTAATCCGAATAAATCGCCCGCAGCCTCCTCAGTGCGACTGTCTTCTCGAGCCAGAGTGAACTGCAGCCACATCCAATCTTCTACTCCCTGACTTATGCCTTCCAGTCGCCTCTGAGTAAGGTCACATCGACCGATGATCTTGTAGCAAGCCATTCGGTATGGATCGATAGTCTTTTCGGGAGCGTTTCGGAGCCGCTGCTGATACTCGCCATTAATCTTTTGTTGCAAATCTCTAGGGAGACGCCTTTGCTGGGCATAGGTAGTCATATAAGTGACGAATTTGTAGTCCATAGACCGGAACCCCTGATCCGTGCTCACATATTCAGCGGCCTCCGAAACAAACCCACATCGAAGCAAATAGAATATGAGCACCCAGCAATAATCTTGGCCAACCATTTGTAATTCTATTCCGTCCGGAGCGAGATCCTTCCTTGCCGCCTTTAGGCGAATATAAGCCCGAATTTTGTTGGTTATTGATGGAACTCCACCAAGTTCAGCTTCCCTAGGGTTTTTGACAATGGCGTTCTCAACTTCTCTGTAGAATGCGTGCTCCAAATACCTCCTAGAACCCTCGATAACCCTTCCCCTCAATCGGACGGATTCATTAGAATTGACATTCTCATCTAGATAATCTTGGGCAAATTGGCGTTCTTTTATTGCCCCTGGCTCCGCAAAACTAACCATGTTTTGACTCTCATTCGTAATGCTTATCAACGCCTGGTACGCTTCGAAAAGTTGGCGAGGGACCTAAAGCACTAGGGTTAATACTGGTGGAAACGAAAATATTGGAGAAATGAACATACGTCAGAGATCGTTAGCTTTTCAACCTCAGCAAATTCGTGAAGGACAGGAAGTGCCTTCTCTTGTAATCTCGCTTCGTTCAAGTGCTGAACTTTTGTACCGAATTGCCCCATCTTTTCTCGCAGGAAACGTGCATCCACAGATTGCATACTTGAGGCAGTGGGCGAGAAAGTTTGGGTGGCATCACCACTACGGACAGTGGAGCCAATGACAGACTTTGACAGCCCTGAGCGTCCGAAAACGCTCCGTCTCGTGCTTGATGTTGGCCGCTGTCCTAGATCTGTCCCAAATTTGGCGCCTTTGGTTGCCCCGAAGGCTCCACCCTCACGCATAGTGGCCCCAGGTGCATTGCTGCCGGCTTCACCCTTAGGGGCCAAGCCAAAATGCTCATAAATCTTCTGTCGTTGTTCATCCCAATTTAAGTTGACCCGCTCTTCCAAAAACGCGTCGAAATCCCGCCGAACTCGTGCGAAGCTCTCGGCAATCATAGCTTCCCGGCCACGTTGCTGTATACGTCTTAGAAACTTTTGGTTATCAGGGTCGAAAGGTTCGTCATCTTTTGCCGGGCTAGGTGCTGGAGCTTGTGCATCCAATGACCTCAAATCATGGAGAACTTGGCCCGGGGAGATTCCAGATGCTGTCAGTGCGTAGTGTCTGGAGGAGAAAGTCATGGAATATTAGCTTGTTCGTGTATTGTCAACTTCGCCCTTCATAAAGCCAATCACTCACGCCTTTCCATCAGCACCAACATGCGCAGCGGCTTCTCTGTTCCCTAGACCCCGAGCGGTTCTTCGAATGTCGTCAAGACCCAATTGGAGGTTTGGAAGGTCCACCGGAGTGGCCTTAAGACTCGATGGATGAGGCCGTTTCTTTCCCCGCTCCAGTAGGCTGCTGAAGTATGCAGGCTGTGTGGGCTGTGTGGACAAAACGGACTGACCAGCAGCAGGCGTTTGTTGGTTTAATTGAGATTGAGTGCCTTGTGCAAAGGGCTGCCCAAGTAGCGATGACCCCAAGGCAGGCTGAGTAGACGGCGCAAGAGGAGGTCCCGTCGCAGTCGGATTAGTGTTGGAATAGATACTGGCGGTATTGGCAGCGGGTTGCGCGCCAAAACCAGTTCCAAATCCAGAGCCCGTTCCCGCAGTTGCAAACGGAGATGGTCGGCTTGGCTGCGAAGTAGTCGGGCTATCAAATAGTCCTCTCTTGCCAGCTTGATTGTTCGTGGTGCTTGACAAAACAGACCCTGCTGAAGAGGTCTGGCCGAGGGTTGGAAACATGCTGATGGAGGTTATAAGTAGATATGTAGCTTAGTTGAGATAGAGAAGCCTTAAGACAAAATTGCCCGCTCAATCCCAACAGCTTCCCCTCAGACTCCCTGAGCAAAGATGAACTTGCACTTGATGTGTTCAGTCAACATTTCGATTGTTTACTGGATGACAAGCTTTAACTAAGCTGGTGGCGGAATAACTATTTACCGAGAGTAGTTTCTCACTTCATTGATATGGTATGAGAGATTGACATCCATGACCTGCCAGTGTCAGAGAGGGGTGCACTGTTTTCATTTCTGCCTTTTTATTCAATCTTAAGGGCCATTCCAATTGCCACTTTCAATTTGAGTCTTCTGTTCAAGCGAATGAATATACGAACATGCCTATTTTTCAGGCAAAGCGGTTCAGGCCAACAGCGTCCGCAGCTTCATCTCTCGGCGAACGGCTCGGCCAAATGTATCGAGCGCATTTATCCAAACACCCGTTTTTGCTGTTCGGCCTTCCGTTCATCAGTCTAATGGTTGCTGGGTCTTTTGTTCTAACTCCAGCGACCGCTCTCCGGTACGAGCGCCACGACCGGAAAGTCCAACAAGTGAACCAGCAGGAAGCATTGGCCCTCGGAATAAAGAGTCCAGATAGTGATAGGGATAACGAGATCAAGATGAACCCGCGGAGGAGAGTTTTAGGCAGTGAAAAGGAAGAATATTATGTATGTGGCCCAATATGGGGCTGTGTTCGTTTCAATTCGAAACGACAGTACTGACAGGTTTTTGCTTTTACAGAGATTAATGGCCAAGGACTTGGATAACTGGGAACAAAAGCGAGTCCAGCGATGGAAGGGAGAGCCAGATGGTAGGCTCAGTTAACTGAAGATATATTTATATGCGAATTCCATATGCACCAATCGTCCCGTCTATCTCTCTCCGGTTCGCACAAGCGGGGTATTTAAGATGATTATTAAAACCATTGCATTGTCGTGGCCAGCTTTGCCAAAGACCATTGATGAGCACCCTGGCGCTCGAGTAACTTGCGGAACTCGTTCATTTCGGGCTTGTTGACCCAACATTGCGGTCAGCGGAATCTTGCAAGCGCGGATGTCGTATCTCGACTTTATAAATTAACAGGAAATGGATGTGGCTCAGGTCCGAAGCAGATATGATGAAGAAACCCGAATCTCTAGGGCTATAAACCTCTAAACAGGATTGAAACCGCTCGAATACGGCTAGCTGATGGTGTACTGCGCATGTACATGGATGTATGCACCACTTGAATATCTGGAGCCTCGGTGAATGGTGTGCAAGTTCTCCGTAGGCTGCTATTATACGATGTGTGTACTCCGTACATATGGCTCCAGATACTCGGAGCGAAGAAGCTTATCCCAAACAATCTGTGTCGCAAAGATCTGCTTTCTAAGAACCTTACGAACTGGCTCTGCTCTGTCCTCAATCAAGTTCTGGCGTTTGCTGTCACTTCCATACTTCCTGCTGTTGCGCTCGAGAAGTACAGAATTTGGTTCGGAATTTGTTGACCCATTCTGTGCAGGGAGGTAGATTCAACGACTCTGTTTGATATCATTTGACTCATGGGCTTCTACGGAGACTATGAATAAATTTACAGTCCTTTCAGGGGGCAGAGAGACCAGTGTGTGATGTGGAGTGAAGGAAAGAGGGAAAAAAAAAAAAAATAAATAAACCAGTAGACCAACCGGGATTCGAACCCGGGACCCGTCCATGGCATGAGTATCGTGCCACGAAAGTAAACTTATGGCAGGAGACACATAAGTGGACAACGCTAACCACTGCGCCACTGGTCTAAGATATTGCAAAAAATTCCCATTAAAATCCTTATCAAGCTGAGCAACTTCCCGTCGGAGCGGCTTGACCTTATTCCGTGATCAGCTGGGACGCATGACCTTGGCAAAGTTACTTTTTTTAACATCTCCGCCAGTAACTGTTAACTTCTATCATTCGCCTTCGCCTGAGAACGCTCCCGGAAGTCTGAAAGCAGGGCCTTCTCGAGTTCTGGAGCAGTCTTTTTCATTTCAAATTTCGGTTACGAAATTCCATAGTTACACTCTCAGGAAAGCTTCTTGCATCAGCCCTACGTGACTGGTTATGGCTTTCAGGCACATGGTTCAGATTATGCACATCCCACTCGTCTTGAACATGAAGTTCTAGGCATGCAAAAGTACTTGGAAACCCATGGGCCTTGAGGACCAGGATACTGTGTACAAGTAATACTATGTGATAGATGAAACTGGAGACAAAATCCTTCTGGAGAACCTTTGTCGTCATTCTACACAGTAGCCCGGAACGAAGCTGATGCAGGGAAATTGCATCCACACTACTACATACACAGTACAAACATATCTCTGTATGTACAGAATATGCATGACTATCCATCTTTTTAAAAGTACCGTGTATGGTGCCTCAGGTCCTCGACATAGGCAGACTACGCGCCGCGTGTGGGTGGTCAAGGAAAATCCGGGCGCCAGAACTACACAACCCTTCAACACACGAGATGGAGATGTCGTCTCTGCGTCAGTGTGTCAACCAGTTGGGAATACCATACGGGTTAGACTAAGCCGAAACAGCCCCTGGCACTCCATCCATATTGTACATACATACAACTACAAGTACATGACTTTGGGATCACGCTATCAGATCCAATTGCTGCATCATCCGGAAACAAACAGACATTAGAGAAACTCTATCATGGTCTGAGAATGTCAGGCAGAGTCATATGGTACGATTATCAGGATCATGCGATTGAAACAAGGTTCCGAGCAATTTGAAGTTCTCTCTTGTATGTAGTTTGCGGACACAACGAGAATCCGTGCTGAGTCCTGACAAAGACTGGGACAAACTTCAGACCATCGCCTGGGTTTCCTGTAGTTTAAATAACTATGTATTTCAACAGCAGTCCTACGGAGTACTCCGTACTCCGTTCTTGTACTGTGTAGTTGAGTTAGCTGGCTAGTTTGGCTGACTAAGCAACCCAGGCATCAAAAGGCTTCGTCCCTTTTCTTGCAACCTTCACATCCTTATTACCACCCCTGAGCAAGCCCGAGGAAAATCTCTTTCCCCTGCCATTCCTCATCCTCTCTCCCTTTTTTTTAAGCTGTTTCTCAGCTGACAAGAACTGGGATATTTGCTTCTATTGGATTCTTTGAAGTCGTCATTGCATTTCGATGTGCACTAAAGATTCCATTCACCCTTTCGCACATCGTACGGTGTAGTTGCTCCCTCTCAGTTGAATTAAGCCTCAAAGAGCGGGGAGCACAATCATGGTTCTTTTATGACAACTCAGCTATCAACTTGGTACGATCTGAATTTCTTAATTCTAATGATCCATGGTATTTCCAAGACCAGTTCTCCCTGCTTTCTGTTCCCTCCTTTCGATGTTGGTGATCTAGTGGCGATGGTGGCTAGGCCCTGTTGAGTGTGACTTCGAAATAACGTCATAGCCTAACCAAAGTGACTCCTAACTTCCACGCTCACACTGCCACCGCCGCAGCCAACTTCCTCCACACAGGATATCATCAGCCTTACATATTTATCTGGATATGTATTCTGTCATTTCTGTTGAACCCTTCCGTGGCAACCCAATTGTCTAGCCTTGAACCTATATATAAGTTTCTCTTATACCTCGACACAGTATATGTCGCTAACTTATACTACCAATCTTAGTCTTCTCACTTGTGTACCCCTCTACCTTACCTGTCGCACGAGCCTCCTTAACTGGGAAGAAATGAAAACAGATTAACAGTGACTCAGGACGTGGTTGGCCATCAGCCTGACTAGCAAGAGACGGGCTATTGGTTGTTTCTTCTGCATAGCATCCTGAGTTCTCCCCGTGCTCCGCGACGCATTTAGCCCCCAAAAGTCTAGACCCATCTTTGCTTCGGCCAGCAGTCAGCTCACACGAATTTAAGAGTCGGGTTATCAGCACCTTTAATCTGCAGATATTGTAACATTGATTGCCGAGGGGGGAATTATGGCGAGGAATCTGAAATATTTGCTCTGTTCCATTTCGTTCTGAGCCTCAGGGAATAGGGTTCCACTACGTGGGCGACGTCTACCGAATATGTCTGCAACCAGCGTCTCAAATCAATCACCAGGTGGTTTCTCTTCAAGCGCCCCAAGTGGGAAGTCTGAAGTCGTCACTCCTTCCCCAGCTGGCCAAATCGCAACATCTCTTCTAAGCGGGAAAAATATCGATCCCCAGCCGCGATGTAATGCCAGCCCCAGTTACTTCAACATTACTAGTGATACTAGCACGCTACATATCCACTTTGCCTCGCAGATCCCCAAAGAGGCCACCCCGCTTACTCTCCCCGCCATCTACACAAAGGCCCAGAGACCTTTCCCGTCCACGTCCGGACTAGATGCTTCAAGCCGATATGACGGTTCTAAAGTACTTCCCTTTAGCTGGCAAAGCTCTCATTCAGTGTCCACACAACACCATGATAAAGCGAAAATGGATGGTTCCGTCTCGCCTTCGACCTCTTTGGCAGCCTGGCCATGGAAGGTGCAATCTGAAAACAATGGGCACGGAACGATGATTACAACCCAGGGGCTACTTCAAAAAGAAGGGCCCCAGCTTGTGTCCCCCCAAAAACCTTCTTCTGGTCAACCACAGCCGACAGTACCTACGGTTCATATCGTCCGTTCTGGCTCATCACATGCCTTCGACTCGAGCAACCGTACCGTTTCGAAATCTTCGCCAGTGTTACCCCCATCTTGCTCTTGTGAACCGGCCCTCCAGCAATGCAAAAGCCTTCCAGCGTCAGTTGATCATAGCGGCATCAAGATGATTTCAAGTCAAGATTGCAAAGATTTGTTAGTTTCACATGAAGACGTGACTCTGATATTAGATATACGTCCATACCCGCAGTATTCTCAAGGCAGAATCAAAGGGTCTTTGAATTTGTGTATTCCGACGACCTTATTGAAGAGGCCGTCGTTCAATTTGCAAAAGCTTAGCGATACACTTGCGGGTGATGCTGAGAAACAGAGGTTTTCTAAATGGCGAAACAGCACGCGCATTGTTGTGTACGATGCCTCTACGACACTAATCAAGGATGCATCGACCTTGATTAATGTTTTGAAGAAATTCACAAACGAAGGTTGGAATGGAGAACCTTTAATTTTGCGTGGAGGTTTTTCTCATTTCTTAGCCCAATTTCCAGACTGGATCGAGAAGAAACAAGATAGTGGGCGTGCCACCTCGACGAGACAACCTCTCTCTATTAATTTGTCATTACCCGAAGCTCCGTCGATATCAGGGGGATGTTTTATCCCCCAGCCTACACCCTCAGTGAACCCGATGTATAATAGCATTCGCCAAAACAGAGAATTAGTAGATGGTGTCGGGCAAATATCTGTGAAAGTACCATTGTGCCTGACAGAGCGCGCCAGACAGTCGTTACCTTCTTGGCTTGCCAAAGCATCCGATATTCGAGATCGCGGAAAATCGATATCTACTAAATTTTTACAGATTGAACGCGCAGAACAGGTTCGTATGCAGGAAGCGTTATCAGATTCGGCGACATACAATACGACTGCAGCAAATAAATCCAAAACGTCTTACCGAATTGCAGGAATTGAAATGGGAAATAAAAACCGATATAACAACATTTACCCTTATGAGCATTGTCGTGTTAAGCTAGGGAGTGTTGCACAAGGGAACTGTGACTATGTAAATGCGAGCTATTTGAAGGCCACTCGGTCGAATAAATTTTACATTGCTACTCAGGCTCCCCTCCCTAGTACGTTCAAGGTGAGTGTCTGTCCCCGCTGAGTGGATCAGTTGAAACATAGCTGAACAGCAAGCTTTGCAGGATTTTTGGCACGTTGTCTGGGAACAAGACGCTCGATTGATTGTTATGTTGACGGCGGAGTCGGAAGGTCCCCAACTCAAGTGTCATCCGTATTGGCAATCCGCAAGCTATGGGCCTTTGCAGGTTGAGTTGATTAATGAATACCAAGTCCCTCTGGCCATCAAGAAGCCACCGCCATCTCCGAACAAGCGAACGCACAGTCGACGAGAATCCACGGGACCATGTCCATTTGAGGATGCCTATATGACTATCCGACATCTCAGATTAATTCACAGTTCTCTACCCTTTGAGCCCATGCGTGAAATCACACAGTTACAATATTCCAATTGGCCTGATTTCGGAACGCCCACTCAGCCAGCGCACCTTCTTCGAGTAATCGAGGAGACAAACAAAATCTCGAGTTCCAAGAATGGCAGAAGACCGGATGCTGCTTTAAGTGAGCCTGAGCCGCCAGGTGCACGAAAGATCATTGTTCACTGCAGCGCCGGGTGTGGGCGCACTGGAACTTTCTGCACAGTAGACAGTGTCATTGACATGCTTCAACGACAAATGAGGCATCAACAAAATGAAGATGATTGGGTCTATCGAGATGACATCGATTTGATAGCCAGCACGGTGGAAGATTTCCGTCGCCAGCGACTAAGTATGGTGCAAAGCCTACGGCAGTTTGTATTATGCTATGAAAGTATCTTAGAATGGCTTGCGTCGCGCCCAGAATACAAAGACAAATAACAAACGATGTGGTGTGTTTTTGTTCTCCTTGGAAAAAGGGACAGGCAGTATATATCATGCTTTCTGGTTACTATTTTTTTTTTTTTTTTTTTTTTTTTTTTTTTTTTTTTCTCTTTGTTTTATTATTTTTTGGAAGCAGGTTTAATGGCGTTGGAGACAGCAGATATATGAAGGTCAACAGATATCAGCCCCATAGCTTGACAGCAAGCATAGGACCCTGACATCGGGGGAATAACAGAGGGCAGGACGCGCGATTGTTAATGATGCAAAATTAGAAGACTTATGGCAGTGTTTAATTTTGGGCGAATGGTGTTCATATTGCTATTTATTAGTTTCAATATAGTATGCAACAGCTCTATACTAGGAGCAATTGTTATTCTGCCTCGAGGCTAGCACAGGACATGAATGTAGAGCTATCTTCAACATGCTTGATAGAGTGTTGTTCAGCTCTCCTAGACAGGTGTAAAGCAGGCCTCTCATCTGCTGCCTGTTGGGAGTGGCTCTTGGGCGATGACGCTGCCAATCAGGATGATGTCTGCCTGTGAAGCCAAAAGTTTCCCACCACAAACCTCACTTTGAACACGATATGATGAGACAGATATAAATGTGTATGTTCTGCGTGTGATGGAATGAAGATTGATTGTGTTCTTTGATCTTTAATCTGTCTCTTTTAATATCATGCTCTATTTCCTACACTTGCTGCGGTGAAAGAAGACTGCCTTTTCATCATGCAGCGTCCAGAACCTCTACAGCTCCTCGACCTTCCCTTTGAACTACTCCAACTCATCTTACTGCACTGTTCTACCCCAAGTTTCCTTCAATTCTCGTTGACGTGTAGCACAGTCTACGCAGCTGCGTCGTCATGTCGCGAAGTCATCTTGAATCACTTGTACAAGACCCCTGGCCTCAAAACGTCTTTAGATACCCTCCCCACTGAAGAGCTGCATCGCATTCTTAAAGCAAGGACAGCGGAGCATCTGTATGGTGCCAACTTCCACTCTGACTTGACCAATTACATATTCAAGACTGGAATCATCGACACCCGTGCCTCTGCACTGCGCGAGGGAAAGGACCCAAATGCTGCTCTGGTGGAGAAAGGCGGAGATCGCGTGTTAGTATACCATGTTCAGTCTGGTGAGGTCGCGTTGCGAGAGATTCTCGAGGCGCCGTATGATTATCCTGGACGTGTGGAGATCATCAAGGTGGTGTTCTGCAAGGACGAGTCGATCGCCGTGTTGCAGAGGTATGAACCGTTTGAGGAGCTGGATCCATCAGAGTGTGTCGACGCACTGTCTGCAAAGGGTCCGCATAAGGCTGCTGGAGTGTATCTTGTTATTTATCGCCGTGATTTTGGGCCTGGAAAGCCGCCGCGAGTTACTTTTGGTGAGTTTGAAGGGGTCCAAGGGTTCTATCCGACCGCGATAGCTATTCGCGATATCAACATGGTTGTGATCGCATGGCAGCATGAGCGATTTGCAGAGCGGAGGAGGGTGTTTGTGCACACTTTGTTTCCAGAGGAGACTGTCCACGAGAATGGGATCTCCTGTCAGTATCTCCCTTTGTTTCTCGTTTACGTCTGAGCAGATGCTGTTCAGTTCCAGGGAGGCGACATGATTTTCTGGGATGTCAAATGCTGATACCAAGTATAGATGTAACCTACTACACCACGATTTTAGGAAACGAAATCTGCAAGTGCCCTGGGGCCGACCAGTTTGATCTAACGCCTCCAAACTTTGCATCCGTCGTCAGACTTGATCTAAACGACGACGCGTCCCAACTCCTCTTTTATCATCCTGCATCCACGATATACAACAAATTCCTGAAACTGGAACCTTTAAACAGCACAGAGGGCCAACCGAACCGTCCGGCGAACAACACTTGTCGTGCTAATTTCAGCGGCCACAGCCTCCTATTCTCCATTGCCATCCCGTTTTACTGCACCCATGAGACATATCGACCGCACGCAAACCACGAAATGTGCCACTGGAAATACCTCGCCCTAGGCATCGCAAGCAACCCTTCACCCCCCTGGACCATCGCATGCCTATTACGTTCCCAAGCCCACTGCCGTGCTTCTCACTGCCGACACATCCCCAATCTTGACCGCGGCAGACGTTTTGACCAATGGACCGTCATGGCGCGTCTCTGGGGCTATCAGAAGCGCAACGACTCCCTCTCCGGGGTGGTCGCCACGTCTGCACAGGGGAAACGGCTTGCCATCGCAAACTGGAACGTGATCTACGTCTGGGCCTTGAATCCTGCAGTCATCATCGAAGGCGAGCAAGGCGAGCAGTGGGAATATTACCCAGAGCAGATGAAATCAAGGGACGATGTTGTGGAGTTGAAACCGGTGATTCTTAAACCTGACGCGGTGTGTTTTAGTTTGAAGTTTTCGACGTGTGAGGATGAGCTGATTGCGTTGACGGATAAGGGATTGATGAGGTGGGATTTGGGGCCGGCTCGTCGGGGCTTCAGGGTGAAGAAATTCTTGGATATGGGGGAGAAGAGGAGATTGGGTGAGAGCAGTCAGGGTGCTGATCTAGCAGATGTGAACAAATGCCAGGATGTGGAAATGAGTGGAGTTTGATAGGGGAGATGAAAAGTTGGGCGATCTCAAGTGGTGAAAAGGAATGATCATTGCCTGCTATTTTGTGAAGATCTGATTCTTTCTTTGAGGACTGTTAGTTTAATAGACGAGACGACGCATGGTGTCAAGGAAAGACGTTGATCTTCTACTGCCTGGGCAATAGATGCTAGTTACCTACACACATACAGAGCATACAGAAGTAACAACAATTCCTCTCTTCTCGACTCCTATGATAGATCTGCCATCTCATACTTTCATATGCAAGTAAATCACTTCGTATCTGCTTCACTCTAACCACCAGTTCTAATTGGCAACGGACCCTTCCTTCTAGTCATCCCCCGCACCGCATTGCAAACTGGACCATCATCGCTGTTCCGAGATATATGCATTAGCACAACACATCTCTATGGACGGTCTCAAGGCTAGAAGGGACTTTTCTGAAGCATGGCCTAGAACTTCTTTTCATAATTGGATACCCACGCGGCTTCCCGGAAAGTTCTTTAAGGCTGCTGACAGGGAATAGTCACAAACAGTCTGCATCACAAAGGAAATGGGAGGCTATCAATGCTGCAGAAAGGTCATGATTCATCCAGTTGAGGTACATATTTATAAAGAGGGGATGGCTCCGGGAAGTTCCAAAGTTCAAAATACCCACGAACTGTTGATTAAAAAAAATCTTGTTCGAATTATCATCGAGTGGGAAGAGTGTTCTGAAATAATAAATTGGTCTTGCAATATTCGCTTTCAATTATTTCAAAAGGAAAAAGGACCACCAGCTATCTGAATCCCTCTCTCTCTCTTTATATCATGGAAAATGGCGTCAACAACGCTGCTCCGCAGATTCTTCTGCAATCTAAAGACCACGGCGAGCTACTCAACGTGATCGATCTCCTCCGCTCCCAAGGCATCAATCGCTACGTCAATCTGCCTCAAGTCATCGTCTGCGGCGACCAATCATCCGGCAAAAGTTCCGTCCTCGAAGCCGTCTCTGGCATTCGGTTCCCAACCAAAGAAAACCTGTGCACACGTTTCGCAACAGAACTCATTCTACGTCGAGGATATGAGGAAAAAGCAACCGTCGAGATCATCCCGGGGCCAGAAAGAACAGAGGAGGAAAAAGCGAAGCTACTGGCCTTCAACGCGCCTATTGCGGATGTTGCAGATGTTCCGTCGATAATCGAGGCTGCGAAGGAGGTCATGGGCCTCGAGAGTGATGCAAAGTCAATCAGCAACGACATTCTTCGAGTAGAGATATGTGGTCCCAAGCAGTCACACCTAACTCTTGTTGACCTGCCCGGAGTCGTGCACTCTGAGACGCGCCAGCACTCGTCATCGGATGTGGCCATGATATCCTCACTCGTAAACTCATTCATGGCGAACCGTCGCAGCATTATCCTCGCGGTTGTGTCTGCCAAAAACGACCTGGCCAACCAGATTGTTACGAAGCTTGCGAGAAACCATGACCCAAAGGGCCTTCGCACTCTCGGCGTCATCACAAAGCCGGACATGCTCCATGCCGGCTCGGAGAATGAACAGGGATTTGTAAGCCTGGCGAGAAACCAAGACGTCGTTTTCCGGCTTGGTTGGCATGTGTTGCGAAACCGTGACTACCAGACGAGAAATTGCACCACCGAAGAACGCGATGAACAGGAAAAGGAGTTCTTTTCCAAAGGCGTTTGGAGTTCCCTCCCACCATCGATCCTGGGCATCGGGGCCTTAAAGCCTCGTTTGAGCACTGTCCTGAGAGATCAGATCATCTCTGAGCTTCCCAATTTGATTGAAGACGTGAAGCAAGGCATCGAAACCTGTGAACGGAACCTAGCCAAGCTCGGAGAATCACGCTCCACCATCCATGAGCAGCGCTTGCATTTGATTCGTATCAGTCAGTCATTTACTTCCTTGATGCAGGCTGCTATCGATGGAGTGTACAGCCATGATTTCTTTGGCGATGCAAGTTCCGAGCAGGGCTACAGCCACCGCTTGCGTGCTGTTATCGCCAACATCTTAGGAGATTTCTCTTCTGATATGCGGCGAAAGGGGCAAAAGAGGACCATTGTGGACAACGATACCACGGTCAACCGCCACGCTTTCCCACCGCAGGTTAAAAGGACCGATTTCATTGACGAAGTGCGAGACCTGATGAAACGGAGCAAGGGGAGAGAGCTGCCAGGAACGTTCAATCCCCTCATCATTGGCGACTTATTCTATCAACAAGCCAGCCCATGGGAACACATCGTGCAAAACTACACTGGAAAGGTATTAGAAGCAACTAAACAGTTCCTGAAACTGGCGTTGGCGTACTGCTCAGATGACACTACGCAGCAGGCTCTCTTGATGGAAATCATAGGCCCAGCTATGGAAACGTATGCTGAACAACTCACGACAAAGATCCACGAGATTCTCCAACCTCATAAGAAGGGCCATCCGATTACTTACAATCATTATTTCACAGAGAATATTCAAAAGATTCGCCAAGAGAAAAATCGGAGAGACATGGCTAACAACCTACGTTCCTTTTTTAATCTAGAAACGACCAATGGCTGCATTGACCCATTGTTCGAGCCAGACAAGCTCGTAGACGCCTTAACGCAGGAGACAGAATATGATATGGATCGATACGCAGCCTCGGAAGCGATATGTTATATGGAGGCCTACTACAGGGTTAGTATCTGAGAGGCCCATATAACTGCTGAATCCCAGGCCGCTTACCGGTGCCTGTGGCATAGGTGGCGATGAAAATGGTCGTAGACAATTTCGCCGTTTTGGCTATTGAGCGGTGTATTCTCGAGAAGCTGCCCAACATTTTCACGCCTGAAGTGGTATTAAACCTCAACGAAAAGACACTGCAAAACATTGCAGCGGAAACGGAAGAATCAAAAATCGAGCGTAGTCGTAATTTGGCGAAACTAGAAAGCCTCAGGTCTGGATTGCATATTCTGACACGGCTAGCACTTCGCAGAGGCACAGGTTAGTGGGATAGCCGTCGTCCTCTTAAGTCAATGGTTTTGAGACAAATTTTCTGAAACTCATGGATATAGAAACGCCAAAAGCCGAACACAGCCCTCTTATGGCCGGCCAGACAGATGGTGAGCATTTCGAAGCCGGTGTCGATACTCACTTTTCTTCATTGGACGGTTGGGAACCACCTCAGTTGCGGCATGCAGGAATTGAAGATGAAATTGCACCAGAACCTGTGCCAGAAGAACTACCAGTAGAGCCACCACAGGTAGCAGCTTGGGAATCTCCAGAAACGACTTTTTGGGCCAGTGGAGGTAAATCCAAAAAAAAGCTAAAAAAAGGGAGACCAGTAGCGGCCAAACCGTGGCCTGAAACCGTTCTGGAAGGTTATTAATGGAGATGTGAGATTAGTGAGAGTGCATGGATACAAAAGATCTGGCAACGAATGTACTGTACACTGGGATCGCAGATTTCGTCTCCAGACTCATTCCCAGAAGTAGATGAGACCAGAGAAGTGCTGAAAAATATCAGTTTTGGAATAGGTATTAGTACATGTTTATATCCAAGCCTGGATCGGTGTTTCCACGAAGCAAACGGCGCCGTGGTGCCAGAATTGGCTTATCTCCCCTCAGATCCGCCGCTAAGTACCAGGAACAGTACGATTGGGATAGCCCACCAATACCTATAAAGAAAACATGGATGCATTAGAGCTGCGCAAATGGAATACAGTCGAAATTGGTCAAAGCAAAAAGCCAGGGGTAAATGTATGTATGAACATACTTTTGCATGAGCGTCTTCTCTACAACTTGCTCAGTTTCTTTCCCATCCTCCCTCAACACAACTGGTCTACTCAAGTGTGGCGTGGGTGCAGGAGTCGACCTAACTAACTCGACATTGAGGTTCTGCTTCCGCTTCTCCTCCACCGTCGATGTCGACGGAGAAATCGCGACATTGTAAATTTCATTATCAGAGCTGACATATAAGCTTAACGACGGGGTAATCGAGCTGTTACTGAACGCTGAGAAAGACGCTAAGCTTCCAACCCATTGCTTGTGGGCTTTGTCGGTGAAAAGGCCAATGCGCAGCAGGTCATCATTTGCTTTCTTTGGAGAAGGAGGTGTGTATGAAAGAACGGATGGCTGAAAAGCAGCTGGGTCGTAAGAGATTTCAGCTAATCTGGAGGCTTGTGAAGGGGAGGAAGCGGATAGAGGCCAGTAGAATATATCGATGTTTTGGGAAGATGTGGCAGTCGATGCGGAGATAGCGGAGAGGCCGAAGGAGAGAAGAGTGAGGAAGAATGAGACCATTTGTGGCCAGCGCATTGTGGCTTTTCCTAGTGAGCCGCCAGTCGGGTTAGCTGACTCCTGTTGAGGTGGCAGTTCTCTTCACTTCATTGATTGATAAAGCTCGTTGTTGTTCGCGATGCCCTTTCAAGTTTCAACAAGAGAGAGAGAGAGGTGAGCTCGGTTTAAGCTTCTCCGGACTATTCTCCTTTTAGACTAGCCTTGTTATATTACATGTATCTTATGTATCAGGACTGTACTGTACGCCAAGGCCCTCGGAATTCGGAAGAACAATTCAGCGGGATATCTCACGTGAATTAACGTGTTATCTTATCTGATCTCATCTCATCTTACCATCCAGCTTGGAAGCACTTTGAACTGCAACAGAGTCAACTTGCAACGCTTCACCCAGAGCAGACACATTAGAGACATATTCCCAGGAATTCAGCATCGAAGTCATCCACAATGCAAGATAATTGAACCCCCTCTTGCTCTGGTCACAATGCACCCCTAGACTTGATCACTGCTCTATCGTGAGTGTGGAGGAGGGGAATTCAACACTGAGCGTACCTGAGGGCGTTGCATGACGATGAATTAGCAATGGACGAATAAGATAACTATAGCTGGAGCCAGGCACTAACAAATTCAAAGCTAGAGCGGTGCTCGACCTCTTCAAGCAGCTACTTTGCCAATCCAATAACGAGTTGTTACGGTGTTCCAAAGCCCACTCTCCCTTCCCTCCGTCAACCTGACAACGTCTCTTCCGTTCGGCCGTTCTTCTCGACAGGCGCGCATGGATCCTCAAAACGAGATCAGTGTCCAGATGGACCACTTCATTGGGGTTGATGTAGGGACTGGAAGCGCACGAGCCTGTATCATCGATGCGAAAGGCGACATTGTAGGGTTGGCGTCAGAAAACATTGGCTTGTGGCAACCTCAGCATGGTTACTATGTATGTATGCTTTCGTGCTGACTCTGTGTTGATTCTATCCCGATTGACTGGCAATTCGCTTGAGAATGACACGAATGTCAAGTCCTAGCCCAATGCTAATCACCAGAATGTAGGAACAATCGACAAGCAATATATGGCGCTGCGTCTGCATTTCAGTTCAACGTGCAATCAGCCAACGTAACGTCAACCCAGCATCAATAAAGGGTATCGGATTCGATGCTACATGCTCTCTAGCAGTCTTTGCTAATGACAGCGATGAGCCTGTGTCTGTGACAGGGCCCGATTTCGACACTGAACGCAATGTGATTCTTTGGCTGGACCATCGGCCTGTCGAAGAGACCGAGAAGATCAATGCCACGGGTCACAATTTACTTCGCTATGTCGGGGGAAAGATGTCTATTGAGATGGAGATTCCGAAAGTCCTTTGGCTCAAGAATAATATGCCAAAGGAACTCTTCGACCGATGCAAATTCTACGATTTGGCCGATGCTTTAACGCATCTGGCCACGGGGAATGAAAAACGGAGCTTCTGCAGCGTTGTCTGCAAGCAAGGTTATGTCCCTGTCGGTGTGGATGGCAGTGTAAAAGGCTGGCAAGAGGACTTTTTGAGCGATATTGGCTTAAAGGAGCTTGCGGAAGACAATTTCAAACGAATTGGGGGCGTCAATGGTCAAGTGAGCATATCTCATCTTAATCAAAGCTAAATGTCTACGTTTTTACTGATATCTTCATAGAATGGGGAATATCTCAGTGCTGGAGAGCTGGTTGGCACACTTTGTGAAAAGGCTGCTAATGAACTTGGTCTCCCCACAGGAATTGCAATTGGAAGCGGCGTTATCGACGCGTACGCTGGGTGGATTGGTACCGTCGGTGCCAAAGTTCAATTGAGCGCCGATCTCCTGAGCTCCGATGCAGCGAAGAACGATAAATCTCAAGCATTCACTCGACTGGCCGCCGTGGCCGGGACTTCCACCTGCCATCTCGCCATGTCTCCCAATCCCATCTTCGTCCCTGGCGTCTGGGGTCCATATCGCGACACCATCATACCAGGCTACTGGATGGCCGAAGGCGGACAATCCGCAACCGGGGAACTGCTCAAACACATCATCGAAACCCATCCTGCCTTCAACCAAGCCCTCTCCATCGCCGAATCCCACCACACCAACATCTACGACTACCTCAACCAACACCTTCAAGAGCTCGCTTCAGCCTCCAACGCCCCCACAATCTCCTATCTCGGCCGCCATTTCTTCTTCTACGGCGACCTGTTCGGCAACCGCTCGCCGCTCGCCGACCCGCACATGTCCGGCGCCGTGATCGGCTTGTCCAGCGACAAATCCGTGCGCGGGCTCGCACTGTACTACTACGCCGCGCTGGAGTTCATCGCTCTGCAAACGCGCCAGATCGTCGAGACCATGAACGCCGCCGGCCACAAGATCACATCCATATTCATGTCCGGCTCGCAGTGCCAGAATGACATCCTCATGGGCCTTATTGCTTCGGCATGCGACATGCCCGTGTTGATTCCGCGATACGTGCACGCGGCCGTGTGCCATGGCGCAGCGATGCTGGGCGCGAAAGCCGCGAGTGCGGATAAGGACGGTGCGACGGAAGACCTGTGGGATATCATGGATCGGATGAGCAAGCCTGGGAAAGCTGTGTATCCGACCGGGGATAGGTTTGAGAAGGCGTTGCTGGAGGTGAAGTACAAGGTGTTTTTGGAGCAGTGCTATAAGCAACAAGAGTATAGGAAGAGTGTGGATGAGGCGATTCAAGGCTGGGGAGCTTAGGATCCCTACAGAGCGTCCTTTTATGTCTTGGACTGGGGTAGTTGGAACCGTAAGCATGGCGGATTCATGGAGAGATGGGGCCATATCTCCTGGCGATTAGAGCCACATGGGAGAAAATGTGCCTCTTTCTCTCAGGTTCAGAACCAGTAAAAAGGGTTCATCTTCTCCCAAGAGACCTTTTGCAATTTCCTGAATAAGTGTCGATTACTTCACACATCATTAAACCATCTCTATCTCACACCTAATCCTCCTACATCTCTCCATCCAGAACGTTTTTCTTGAAGAGCAACAATAAGAAAAAATATATTCACGCTCTATTACTTTCCGGAGAGGTCAAAAGCACCTTCCCTCTCCCCAAAGCCAAAGTATCAAATCGATCCACACCCATTGCCTCCATGGTATTATACTTCGTCAAGAAGAACCCCATTACCACGAACAAATAAGTCAGCAGTAAAATGGAGCCTTTGAAATAATTACTTTTCCCCTCTCCGTACACGTATGAAAGCAGGAAAACGCAGAGAATCACAGTGATCATGTCCCATTGAGGGAAAATTAGACTATTTGTTTAACGTTTTAGTCCATCTGCTGAAAACGAAACGAAACGGTGAGGGAAAACAACTTACTTAAAACTATGGCTGAGAAGATCTGCCGGTTCGACGTAGAACCGGGTTTGTAAAGCACTGAATAACACCAGCGCGGGAATCTGTAAAAGGCAGACTTGAAGGGCATACGCAGAGCCGATTTCCATCGACAGCGCAATATTGCCGTTCATAGCAAAAGAGATAGCGTTCTATATGTCTCGACAAGTTGTGGTCAACAACTGCAAATGCAGCGCATAGGAATGGACACTAACCAGGAATTCCGTAGTGTTCGGAACAAGCGCAAAGAGTGTGATTCCGAGGAACTTTTCGTCTACATCAACGCTTTCTAGAACAACATCCACTGTATTTACTAGTATTTCTGCAATAACTGCGTACAGCAGAGTGGCCCCGAGAAGGATAATAGAACTCTTCAGTTTGCTCCAGTTCGGCGCGTCGTGTCCACCAGGTGATGCATGAGGTTCAGTAAACACCGCAGCTTCGGCGGCCTCTTCTCCAGGGGCTCCAGATACTCCGGTCGCAGGTTTGTTTCCTGATGCTGCTGCCGTAAAAGCGGTAACAGAAGGCTTTCTGAGATTTTGAATTTTAGCTGCGTCACGAGCAGCGACCGTGGCAGCAGTCGCTGCCACTTCAGTGACTTGGCGAACAAACAATTCATTCTGTTCCTCAGAAAGACCTGGCAACCTCAAGTTCAACGTGCGAGATTGATTGCTTTTTGGAGGTACGACATGAGGGATAGGGGCATGCTCATTATCTGTCGCTTGCTGCTTGGGAAGCTCGGGCACCTCATCACAGTTTTTAGGCGATAAGCCAACTTGTTTCAAGGATTGCCCCAGAATGCGAGTATACAGCTGGGAGTCTCGGATGGATCCTTTAAGGCTGCCTTCTGGAGCTGGTAGGCGGCCATTTATGCCAGCATGGTGCCTTTGAGCTGAGGCGGGGCCGGCAAGTTCCTGATGATGCAAGAGATGGTGCGATGATTTTTTCTCATCTAAATCAGCGGACCAAATTAATGCAGCATGTGTGCGTAGGGTGAACCACAGTCCAATCACATAGCAGAGAAAAAGCAAAACAGCAGCAAACCAGGAATATGGCTGGATTGCCTTGACCCAGAATTCGTTCTTTAATGAAGGGAGCTCAGAAAAGTAACATTGACGACAGTCTTGTGTCTTCGGCAGCCCCTTGGATGAGCATGGATGGCAATAAAGTTCGTGCTATGAGAGAAAAATAAGCTCCAACCCGATTCGATACGCTGGCAACGGATTTTGTACGTATGTACTTACACTCCCATAAATCTGATAGAACAATGTCGGACCAAACGCAGCAATCATAGCAAAAAGAAGCATGGTTGAAGTGACACCAGCAGATTTGACATTGAATCGCTGGGTTTTTCGTTTTATGGCCCCAAAACACATAGACAATCCAGGGAGAAAAAGAATCCCAGCAAATATGCTGCCAATGACGCTGCCCTCCACGAGTCGGGACTTACCCTCAGTGAGGGCAACACAGTATAGATATACCTCAACAATGGTGGAGAAAAAAGCGTTTATAGCAGCACCGAGTCCCATGGACGATTGAGCTGAAATGGATGCCACGGCCTGTCCAATAAAATAGGCCAATGGAATGACGGAGAGAAGAGAAAGAGTAAATATTAGCCCGGTGTTGGTTATCCATGACTCAATCTGAAGAGTCCGATATAAGATCCAATAATCCAGGATGGTAAAGATCACGACTCCCAGAAGGTTGATTAAAAATATGTTTGTCCCGTCGACAGTATATTTCCAGTATTTCAGCCCAGCTGCTCGGTAAGTGCAAAGTAAGACGGACGAGGGCGGAAAGGTGGGCGTCCTCGCGTATGTACTGTCCAAATGAAAAGAAAGAGCAAGAGGATGCCGACGGAGATGATGCAACAGCATAATCGTCACACGGCCCATTGGTATCCAAAAGACCAGCATCCAGCAGGTAAAAGCCACGAGGAGCATTAAAGGGCCAACAAGGAAATAAAAGAAACTATAAAACATCACTCTTCCAATGGTCCATTCACCCCGGCCGAAGAAACGTCGTTTGTTCCTGTGCATTGGACTGTCAGATCGATGGTCTCTGCCGGGTCGACCAAGCAGACTTTCATATTCACCAGCAGAATCCAAGCTGTTTCTTCGTCGGCCCACCAGCGACCGGCGGCCTATCGGACCAAAAAACAACCTACCATACTCTAGATCCCCGCTTTGCCATTGCTCATACTCACTGATACTCCGGCCTTCACCTTCATCTTCTTCAGCGTAGGTTTCGTCAGCTCGAAGGCTAACAAAGGATCCAAAAGGGTACAGTAGATACCCTGATAGACCGAAAAAAACTTTCCCGTAAGCAATCCCATCCGGTGAGAGGCCAACTAAAAAGCAGGCGCACGCCCCAAGTAATGAGGCCAAAGCCAGCCACCAGCCGAAAAAGATAGACCATAAAAGGTTTACTGCGAAAAGCAAATTATTTACTCTTTCTCCCGGAGCGGAATGAATGTCGCCTTCTGCTGTCTTTTCAACAGAACGAAACTTCTTATATAACGCAGGTTTCCAGATTCTAATACCAAAAGGATGAGTTTGGTTAATTGCTTGCTGACGATCTTTAAGAGTAAAGCTTTCCGCATCGCTAGGGCAGCCATCATCATCTTCGTCTCCATGATCATCCACGTCGTCATTTCCAGGGGACTCTCCATCCTCCAAGCCGCTTGGTTCATTCGATTGATCCTCATCTCCTGACTCGAGCCGTGGAAGGGACGACACTTGTGCATTGAGCCTTTTTCTCAACGTTCCATGTATCCTGGCTCCCGCGCGTGAAGAAGAAGTAGTCTGTCGATGCGCGTTATCCTCTTCAAATTCAGTCACATCATCATCGACCGAGAACTCTTGACCTCTGTAAGGCTTAGACGAAGCACGGCGTACAGCGGGAGGCTTTTTTGGTGTTCTTTCAGGGTTCTGAGGGCTAACTGCTGCGCTGCGTGAAAGATCAAGAGCGCTTGAGGAGGTACGGAAGCTTTGTTGCTCCGACCCGCTCTCTAATTGTGAGGCTGGTTGAGTGGGATCCATAGTACCTATTTGTATAAGACAAAGTAAGATTCAAACGGTCAGCTAACATATTTGCTTAGGTATAAAAAGAACACGACACGGTCCCACCGTAAACAGCTCTGGGGAGTGACCCCGGTACGGCTAGCTCGTTAGAAGACCTGCTCTGGCCCTCGCTTCTTGTTCGAGTATGAGTCGAAGATTGCTTTGCGGGTGAGGTTGAGGATGGCCCGGGGGTTCGACGTTCAGCCTCGCGATCCTTGTCGTGAGAAGCCATGATCTTCCTCTAGTTAAAGACCATCACCGTTAGTTCATTCAACCAGAAGTAGAATGGAAGGAACAGCGGCTGGCGGGTTGGGAGGAACACTTATTCCATACGGAAACTTCAGGCTATGCATATCAGAGTGATATGAGCAGCAGCAGACTTATTTTCCAAAAGCTAGACCTCCCACACTGCAAACAGAGAGCCAGTTAGTATCCCGCCTCCAGATAATCCAGAGCACCTTTACCAGCTCTGATGATGGTATGGTTGAATTAGAGCTTCCAAAAAGCTGCTAATGGAAGGAGGAATCAGGGCGGATTCATTTCTGTTTGCAAGACAAGGAAATCATATCGTTACAAGTAGAGAACAGACATCAATTTCTCGATGCACACTCGAGCTGTGCTGCTGACCTCCGATTGCTGGTGGTGGTGGTGGTGGTGATCGTGACCTCCCTTGTCTCTAAGCAAACATGACAAACAGTTTTGCATGGCTTTCACGTGTTTGTGGCTGGTGCGCGCCACAGTTTCTCATCTGAAGTTCCACCAATACTCCATACTATATGGAGTACATAGTATGATACATACTCCAATCTATCATGTATGGATGTATGTACTACGATGGAGTTATCTACTAAGCTGGGTTTCAGATCACAGCAGGGTTCTCTCTTGGCTCACTTTGCATGTCTCACTGGAAAGAACATTCACTAGTTTGAGTAACCCACCTGCATGTTGGGGAAACCATGTTGCCAGGTGACCGTGTAAAAAGGAGTCGAGCTTTGAGTACATTGAGTACATACTTCTAGTGTCATTTGACCAACTCCCTCTCCTAATGCTACCTAGGAAACCAACCTGTCGGTGACAGATGTGACAAGTGGCCAGCACCGAAATTGACTGACAGTACCAAGCTCAATGGACAGGGGCTCCTCCAGAGACAGAAGCTCTCGACAAACCAAATTGGTTTTGCAAGATGGATGGATGTTAGAAGCAGAGCCACCATGATTGCTATTGCAAGGCTCATTGGAAAGAGCCGCATCCAGGAGTAGTTTGCAGGAGAGCCTCCCCGGTCAGGCATATAAGATGGAAGGATGTCAGAAGTGCAGACAGTGGAAAGACTTTTGCATGCCTCAGGAGAAGGGGTGTAATGATGAAAGCCTGCGAGATGAGGGCTATGAAGGTTTGATAGGGTATCGAGCAACGAGATAACTATTATACTCTTTAGCACTAGCGGAAGAAGATAAGGCATTTAGCCCACATCCATCTCGTCAGTGCCGCTCATCTCCTCCACCCTACCATCAATCCGATGTTTAAGCTTGCGGGCCTGAACCCCAAACACCTTGCTCTTCCCGCTGGCAAGTGTGATAGGTGATTCTTCTGTACCAATGTTCTGGTCTATAGCTAACTCAGCGGCACGGCCCTTCTCGATACCACGTAACAAGTGCTCGTTCTGAGCCACAAGCCTACGGTTCTCGGCGATCTCTCGCGCCCGTTTGCCCGCCATACGCTTCTTATAGAAGACACGCTCACGGCGCGCCCGGATCTCCTTAACACGCTCCATTGCCTGAAGCGTGCGGGCCCATAGTTCACGATCATAGCGGATTGGGATATTGCGGCGAGCCGCAAATTGCACTGTGGTGTCGACCAGCATCTCCTTGCCGGCATACATGCGATGTGTTTTCGTCCATTTCAGCTTGCGGGGCTGGCGCTTCATCTTGAAGTTCTTATGGCATTTTGAGCGACAGAATCTGAAGGATTTTGCTGGTGCAGCAGCAACAGCACCCAGTTAGCACAGGCATCAAACATGAAGCTGATTTTCTGGAGTTTAGATATCACTGAGAGCTTGCTTACCATCATTTCTCACGAAGGTTATACCCTTTGACGGATAAGAGGGACGGCCGCAGTAAAAACAAGGTTCGATCCTATAGATTGTCAATATGATAAAAAAAACCGCACTGAGTAAAAGCCTACCTCATCGTGGCTGTTCAGTTGAATATCCCCTCGACCATCACCCAAAGCCGTAAAACACTACATTAGTAGTAGCAAATGTTCGAAATTCTTCTCACCCATTTCGTTAAATTGCACGTGACCAGACTAAAACCCGCCACCGCCACATGATAACTAGCGAGTAGCCTCGTAACTACGGAGTACGGAGTAGTTAGTTAACTAACTAGTTATTCGATTACTAATCAATTTGGAACTGGAGCTTCCAGCAACAACAGACCACAGCAGGCCAGGACGGTTGCTCTCAAGCAGCCCAACGTCGAACATTTTTGCCTCTTCCAACTCGCTTTGCATTCGCGGGTCTGTATCTACAGTTAAAATCTAATACTATCAATATCTAGGTTTTTAATACATTTACGCTGCCATTACGCCAGTTCCCGGTCGGTCAACGTCCAATCCCAGCTTCGTTCATCGTCTTCAACATGGCGCTTGATAACTACTTTCGCAACAAGATAGAGAGCATGAAGCTTGAGATCATCAAGGGGCAAGCTGTTTTGAGACGATTGGAGGCACAAAGAAACGACTACAATTCAAGAGTACGGTTATTACGTGAAGAATTGGGCTTATTGCAGCAGCCTGGATCCTACGTTGGAGAGGTTGTGAAGGTGATGTCAACGAAAAAGGTTCTGGTCAAAGTTCATCCAGAAGGGAAATATGGTGAGTCTGAATCTACCCGTGTTTGCTTTCTATTTCTGGAGGACAAAAGAATTAATAGCTTGTTTCCGTAGTTGTTGATGTTGCCGATGGCGTTGATATAGCAAAACTCACAGTCGGCAAACGTGTTTCGTTGATGTCTGATTCGTATAAATTGGAGAAGATGTTGCCTTCGTCCGTTGACCCTCTCGTTTCCCTTATGATGGTTGAAAAAGTACCAGATAGCACATACGATATGATTGGAGGACTTGATCAACAAATCAAAGAAATCAAGGAGGTTATTGAGCTTGGTCTGAAGCACCCTGAATTGTTTGAATCCTTGGGGATCGCACAGCCGAAGGGTGTCCTCTTGTATGGTCCTCCAGGAACCGGAAAAACTCTGTTAGCTCGAGCTGTTGCCCATCACACGGACTGCAAATTTATTCGTGTCAGTGGATCCGAATTAGTGCAGAAATATATCGGCGAGGGAAGCCGAATGGTCCGAGAATTGTTCGTTATGGCGCGAGAACATGCACCCAGCATCATCTTCATGGACGAAATCGACAGCATCGGATCTAGCCGTGTGGAAGGCAGCAGTGGAGGCGACTCGGAAGTTCAGCGAACCATGTTGGAACTTCTGAACCAACTGGACGGTTTTGAACCGACGAAGAATATCAAAGTCATCATGGCCACTAATCGTCTTGACATCCTCGATCCAGCGCTTCTCCGACCAGGTCGTATTGACAGGAAAATTGAGTTCCCGCCACCAAGGTAAGCCATTTCCTAGTGTCGAAACGCTTTTCAACTTTGCGTTTACCTAATCATTTGTGGTTTCATCTAGTGTCGAGGCGCGTGCAGACATCCTTCGAATCCATTCCCGTTCGATGAATCTCACTCGTGGAATCAACTTGACGAAGATAGCAGAAAAGATGAATGGATGTTCAGGCGCAGAACTCAAGGGTGTCTGCACTGAAGCTGGAATGTATGCTCTGCGAGAACGACGTGTTCATGTTACGCAGGAAGACTTCGACCTTGCGACGGCCAAGGTTCTTAATAAACATGATGACAAGGAAGTCAGTCTTGGAAAACTCTGGAAGTAGAGGATATCGGTGATATATAAATGGCATATGTGGAAGAGAACGATTCACCACACTGTCCAAACGCTACTGTAATTGGGGGTAGCCACCGAGAAAGCCCGAATCAAGCACTGTTTACTGCAAATGAACCAGGATGCGTGTCTTTGTCTCGTGAAGTCTTTTGTGGGAGGGGCTTTTGACTGTACATTAGAACATACACATGGCGCTTCTAGAGTTTTCAGGGTTCTCTCCATCATGTAACGGGCAGCATTGAGCGACATCGAGTTTGATTGTCTGTATTGCTGTACTCCACACAGACACACATACATCCTGTGCAAAGCATGCGTGAAAGTGGAGATTCGATCGCTTGATGAGAGTATGATAAGGCCCTTTTTCATGATTTTGCCAATTCTTGGGGAAGCTGTGGTAGTATTTTAGTCTGCCTTGGACCTATATAAATCCTCGTTGTCTGTTGCTTGTCGAAACAATCGTGGCCCATGTAGTTATTGGTAGGTGGAGAGGGGCAGGGAAGGTGGTTGTTTCTGGCTTGCACCTTGTACACGCAAGCAGAAGACTTCCAAGATATCCATTTCATCTGGCAAGAAATGACAGGCTGAGAAAGGTCTTGGGATGGCTTATCAGTGGCCTCTTTGACAATGGTGATAGCAGGAGTCTCATGCGTGATGCCTGCAAGACATTATTCAATGGCTGCATCGTACTGATCAGTGATGCCAGAACTACATCATACCTAGTGAATCATCTGAGATGCCAGTTTTCTTGAGATGTCATTCACTCTCTGACAAATTCACCTCCGACATTTCTCCGCATTTGTTTGTTACATACATATGTAGCTAAATCTCCCAACGACTCTGGATTGCAGGGAATGAGGTCCATTTGTGGGATGTTGCTCTTATACAATCCTATCGCCTCAGTTTCATTTTGAAGCTCCCCTCCCTCCATGCAGAGTCGAGGAGTAACATGTTAGTTATGAGACCATGCCGGCATTAGCTTAGCTACATCCATGCATTAGTTAGTTAGTCCTTGTAGCATCTCTAACCTAACCAGCTGGAGCTTTGCTTGGAATTCTTTTTTTAATTGTTGAGAACCCACGTTGCTTCACTTTCCATGATCCCAGGTGGGCTTGAAGATTACTCCTCCTCGTTCTCCTCTCACCGCAAACATCTGGTACTTTTCCTCTCATCCTCATCAGATACATCAGTTACATCCATCCTAAGTCACCGTTGTTGATGAAGTGGTCTTGTCTGGGTGAATAGGTTGGTCATAGTTTCAATACGATGTGATTCCTTTTACACTTGCTTATTACTCTTATCATTCCTAAGCTTTATATTTCTTTTTCTATTTTGTATGCAAAGGTCACTCTCAGAGTCCTTGAAGTGTCTCCCTAAGTCTTATAAAATACCTCTCTGATCGCCACCTAAATAGCTAACATCTGACTATCAAAGTCTCTCAGCTCTGACATCTTTTTCCATTTCTACACAGTAGTGAAATCGCCTTCTCGCCTCGCTTTCGCCTCCGAGAACCACCGTACTCGCTACTGTCAACAACATTCTTCCTCGAGCCTTTGCCAGCCTTACACGTGACATAAATCTGGCCTGGTTGATCTCGCAAAGTTCCAGGAAGACACTGCACCAGCTTGGTGACTATCGTTTTCTGCCCTTGTTGACTTTACTCTCCTCGTTTGCTTGAAGAGTGATATGGCTCAGGGGGAGCTATGGGTTACTCTACTGACGGCTATTAATCCTATCAACGCCAGCGCAATGCCAGTTGTGCTGCAGTCAACCATCGACCTGCTGGAGACCGAACTGGCAAAGGCAAGAGCCGCGTTACAGCAAATTCAGTCTGAACCCCAAGCTACAGTCACTGAAGATGTCACCGCTGGTGCTATGGAAGCTTATAGAATCCATCTGGTCGGAAGTGCTTCGCGCAAACAAAGCACGCATTCGTTTCTGCCCTTGATAGATGACTCTTTTGTGCGCTACAGCGCCACAAACAGCCGGAATTCAACTCGAAAGCGCACGTCGTTGTTGGATATCTTGTCAAACTCCCTGGTGATCGACCATTTGGCCCCATATATGACAGTTGCATCTTTGCTTTCTCTGGCATCTACCAATAAAACGATGAGATCTCTTATCATGGATACGCCCTATGTCTTCCGTCATTTAGACCTGACGCAGTGCCGTGGCGCTCACATTCCACTTACGAGTCCTGTTGACCGTGAATGCGGAGCCTGGGGGCGTGAACGGATGGACGAGTCTGTGACCGAGGACGAATTCTACTCTGGCCCACTGCATGGTATTTTCGGTGATCTAGGACGAAGGTCCATTCTCCAAGACGTGCGCACCCTGGTTCTGGATGGCCTCTCTGTGCCCGCGAGCTTGGTTGCCGAGATTGTTCTGACTGATCGCTTTAACGTGTCTATTTTGTCGATTCGCGGCTGTCTGAACCTGAACGAACGCCAGCTGATGCAGACCTTGCAATACGCGGTGAGGCCAAGTCGCGCCAAGGGCATGCCAAGGGTGAAGGGCATCTACCACTTTGCTCCCAAGGAATCTGATCAGCCCTTGTGTTCCCAACCGCGTCTTGGCCCCCCGCGTCGGCCCGACCAGCCCCAAACCGGCCACCACTCACGTTACACCCACCACCACTCTTGGGACCGGGGCGACGATGTCCAGCGACGACATGAATGGTACAAGCCCTCAGGCCAGGTGCTGACAGGCGTAATCAGCAGCGGATGGGCCCAGACACTACAGCTCTGTGAGAGGATTATCTCGTTCGACGCGGTTTTATGTCGAAGCCCCAGGCATAATCCGAATTCTTACACAGGCGACAACCCTAAGCAGTTGGGCTCTTATCTCCCACCAGCAATTGCTACCATCGCCCTTGGCCCCAGGGGATGTGAGGGATGTGGCACTACCCCTGAAGGGCCTGCGGTCTGGGGCTACTCTCCTGACGAGTATTTCCCACTGTTGTCGCCTCCCCCGCTACACTCTTCTCGAATCGCTGCTGCCAAGAATCCTTCATTGTACCCAAATGAAACACCTACGCTGATCATGCAATGCGAAGATTGTGTGCGAAATCGTTTGTGCCGCCGGTGTAATCGATGGTGGTGCTCTGATTGTTTGCAGGATCCTGAGGTTCTCAGAAGCCCTGGGATTACATACCAACCGCCAGGTATGTTTGCGGGCATGGAACAGGCCAAGGGACACGAATTGAAGGTATTTGGTTATCTCTTTGTTGAACCCCGAACTTGCTCCGCCAAATCCCTGACCAACCTCTGGGGAGTTCTGTCCTATTTTAAGAATCCTTCCACCAGAGTGGAGATGAAGAGTATGCCTCGTTGCCAACGCTAGAGTGCTAGCTCTACACTTTTCATATCTTGTGACTATTGTGGTGTTTGAGAGACGGATGCAAACACCGTTACTATCTTGCAGTCTAAACATTCTATATGCTTGACGCTGACATTTCCAACAGCAATCTAGGCAATGCGTCGCGAGGGACTGTTGGGAATGCGGACCGACGGTAAGCTATGTCGTCTTCGCTATCCGTGTCTTCTGTTGCTAATCCACAACCTTCTATCAGTGCACTCGCTGCATGATCGAGGTCACGCGTACCTGCGAAACCTGCCAGGGTGGATTTTGCCTCGACCATAACGAGGGCTGTTCCGAGACCAAGGTAGGCTGGCAACGCCCATACCTATCGAGTGCTCTTTCTCCCCAAATATAATGCTGATGCAAGCTAGTGCGACTGGTGTAATACACGTAAGCGAAGCGGGAGGAGTCGATCCTGATACACGCAAAAATGTCGCCGAACGGCTATCCTGCAAAATGCGGACGGCACATTATGTTACACAGCAGCTCCTAGGTCAGATATCGAGCGATGAGGTTAAAACTCACCAAGGCTTCAGGTTTCCTCCAAAAGTCGACGTTTTAACTCGTCCGACTCAACGCTGTTCCTATGTCCAAGTCCCATCACCTCTCAGTCAATGAGTGATGTACCGCGCAATCGCAATGCATCTCCTTTCCATAAATCCGTCCTTCACACTTCGTCGGATGATTCGGTTCTCCCAACTCCACTCCCGGTTACGGCGACTATTTTCCTCTACTCAATCTTACATAGCGCTTTCTTAATCGATGACTTTCTTCTATTCGATGTTTATACATCTTCTGTTCCGTCTTACGGGTTCTTTACATATTCATTGCTTTCCAGATGAACAGCATGAAACTGAATGGAGTGTGTTAGCGCACTTTTTTTGGGCGGCTCCTCGGAGTGCAATCGGAGCGGATGGTCAATCAGTATTACTACTGGTGTTATCCTTCTTTTTCTTTTTCTTCTTTTTTCTTGGCGTCTATATGGACAATTTCTGCAGATTTTTCTTTTTTCTGAGCTGTGCTCTTTTTCTTCTTCTGGGATGGCTACGGTTGTCTACTTCCCTCAGTCAAATCAATATGATTAGATATCATATGGGAACCGCAATTGGCTCATCATCTTGTAAATCTTTCTCGGCTCCCACCATTCCCATTGACTTTTCAGAACAGCGAGAAGGTTGATTGTTACTTTCAACACACAGAGTCAATGCTCATGATGCATAGTTCAAAACAGTGAATAAGTAAGCTATACTGGTCTATTGCTTGAGTTTTGGCCGCTCTCAACATGCAAATCCTCTTCTAACCTGCGTGTCGCACAGAGGCCACAATATCCGCTCGAATTATCGGTATATTCAACGCTAAATCTGCCCAGTTCCTCGTTTACGATGAGCTCTGTAAGGAGAGAAATCAGTTCTGGTACGAAGTTGTCAAGTTTCCGGGTCTGGTGTGTTCGTCATCGTATTGGGTCTGGCTCCAACCGAAGACCTCCCCACAGACAGCACCTAGTTGAATCATTACTTTCGGTTAGCTGATCTCACAGAGGTTACCAACGAGAGAAGATACATGAGAGATAAAGGATCGACCCACAAGTCATCATATTACAGCCTCCAAACTTCTCAATCCGAGCTCCGCAGGTCTGTCTCGGGCATTTCTTGCTCAGTTTTCGAACCACGTCCTCACTGGTCCGACTAACCAAGGCGTCAGGATGCGAATCATTAAATTCTGAACATGTATATCCCTCATGCCATGGAGAGCCATGGATCACGCAGCTCACTTGATTGCATTTACTGCAGGTCAGTCTGGGGAACTCGTCCACGAGCACGGCACCCCCAACGCATCCAGGTGCTGGGCATGGATACCAGCTTGGATGAGCCTCTTTACGCTTCCGCGCTCGAACAGCAGCTACCTGTGCGAAACTGTCCTTGGACAGTCCGAGAACAAGATCATTCAAAGTAAGTGAAACATTGCAGTCCGGGCAGGTGCATTTGCTCCAGTCGATCTTGCATCTTTTTTCTTTCCAAGTATAGGTGACTCGTGACTCGAGACAGTTAATGACATGAATCTGAACACATTTCGCACATGTCGCTGGTGGATGGGCACAGCTGCCAAAGTAAGGAAAACCATCACCGTTGTCATCGAACAGTTTGGTCTCAGCGCAGATCACACATTCCCGGTACGTCTTCCCTAACTTCCTGATATCTGTAGCCGGCGACGACTCGAATGTACGAACTCGAAGTCTTAGAAGCGCCTTTCTTTCTTGAATGCTGAGGGGTTTGGATCGGCCCTTTTTTCGCCTTGCTGCAGCTTTCTGGAGTCTCAGGATAGGGGCATTGAGACGCGTGCTATACTTGTGAGGAGCGGCTGGCCTTGTCCCAGACGCGTCGTTTTTGATTTTTTCGACTTTGGACTTCGAGCTGAGAGGTTTCGGCAATGACGGCATTGAGGAACCTTCCATGGGGCGCGAGATCTCTGCCTGGACTACCGTGATTGACTTGAAAAACTCTCTGTGGGGGGTGAACTCTCAATGCAAAATCTGCATCAACACAGCATCACGAAAAAGGAAAAAGAAAAATTAGAAATACAGTCCAGAAAGAATCCAATGATCCTGAAGGGACTTTGGGATCATATATGAAAGTCGTGGATCTAAGGTAAGATAATGTGTTGCTGCCGCGAACATGAAGGAGGGCATTACCGCACGCATTGTTGATTGCTGGTGCCTGAACCTTGGTAAGGGAATGAAGATATATGATGAAATAACACGGAGAAAGGTTTTGCTGTTGCTTTTGTCGCCATGGGACGTGTTGAGCGGGCACGTCGGGAAGAGCCAGTTGTTTTGGAGATTGTCGCCAGGTTTGTTCTCCTAGCAGTTCCTTTGTTGCTTTCTATGTAGGAATGCTCTGGTAGGCTGTAATCAGTTTCTTGATAGTGGGAGAATAGATTGAAGTATGTATGTAAACTTGGAGGGTATTTCGGATCTCACCAGGTATGTAGTAACCTAGTTCTAGACGAGTGGCTTCAAGGAAAACTACCATTTTAGTTTAACTTTATGCTTAATATTCGTTTATGTACTCTGTAGTTCATTGAAGTAAGATGAAATCATTCTATATCTCAACAGCCAGATGCATTTTCATTGTATACTAGAGCCCATCCAGGTGGGTAGAATGTCACTTGCCTCCTTGTTTGTTTATTCTCGTTAACTAATAAGAGAATACAAGCTAGAACATAATAGAGGGAAAACGTTGCAAGAAGAACAGGGCAAAAAAATATATATGTCATGCATGTATGTAACAGATAGAATGTTAGGGGCAGTATATATTCATCACCGCTTTGAATGAAGGATGGTGGAGAAGCTGAGTAGCAGTAAGGCGTTCCCCCGGACGATAGCGAAGCACTGCCAGAATAATGGATATTATATGACCTCGCTCAGCTGTACTCACGTCAGCAAGTTCGAGTTTGAACTTGCGTTCCAATACTTCCTTGGTATCAACGCTCATATTCTGATCATACCACTCGTCTTCTGGTTTCTCTTTCAAGCCTTTCCACTCCTTCGGCATCGGGCCAAGAACAGCAACTATGGCATCAAGGCCCCGAGAAAATATCGAATGTCGAAAATATAAGCTCGTAAAGATACACATATAACCCCACATATCACCGGCAAAGCTGGCTGGAAACTTATGCATTCTTTCAGGAGCACAGTATTCCCAGGTCGGCCGCCACTTGTTCATGATCTGATTATTGGCATTTGTTGCAAGGCCAAAGTCACAGAGATAAACCTTTGCTCTCAGCAAAGATTGAGGTATCTCTGCTTCACTAACAAGCTCTCCGGCTTTCCAAGCTCTGGGTCGTAGAGCTGCCTTTTCGGGTCGACCGAGGTATTTGTATTTCGTAGCCGTGTTGTACTTGTCCAGAGGGACCATATCCCACAAAACATTCCCACCGCTCACGTCTGCACGGAGATGCATTAGCATGTAAATAGAGAAAGAGGATAGCAAAATCAATGTTGTCCAACAAAAACACTCAAAGGAAATAAACGCAAACTACTAAATATCAAAAAAAAAAGGAGTCGAGTAAGCTAAAGTTGACCTAACCCCCATGAATAATTCCGCAGCCGTGGAGAGACTCTAGGGCTTTTAACAGCTGCTTAGCAGCGGACATGCGAGTAGCCATCGACATTCTGCCTGTGTGATGTGAGCTTAGACTGGGACCCCGCACGGGGAAGACGAGGACGCGATGATCGCGATCGCGATCACGACCTCGTAGAGAGAACGTATCCTGATACAAAAGAAGATTCGAGGTATCGGTGGTATCCTTAAGACGTCGAATAATTTCATTTTGCATGCGAAATTCATGATTCCATTCACAGTCAGCAGTCATAATTTTCAGAGCAACATCGACGTTCTTTTCAAGATCATGCGCTAGCCAGACTGTGGAAAAGGCCCCATGGCCTAATTTATGCACGACACGATATCTCTTTTCAACGATTTCTCCGAGGCAGATGGGATAATACTCATGCTCATCCATGTCTTCGGAATAATGCTCAAGAATATCGTAATCATCGGGGTCTATAAAATCACCATAGGTAGAGACATCACTGGCCTCCGGCACAATGAGGTTCGATGTTGATGATTGCATGCTGAATGTACGTAGCTGTGAAGAAGCGCTGTTATTGCGGGAGTAGATAATTTGCGAGCAAATTCAACAGGCCACGAGGGGCAAAAGAATGAAAGTGGATGGATTTGGGAAAATGAGCGAGTGAGAAGGGGAGAAAGAGTTGGCTGATTTAAAAAGGAAGAAAGATGGAGGAAGATTAAGAGAAACATCATTGCCTGCTTGAAAAAGTTCAGCAGATGGGTCAGAGCACTCTGCAAACCCCTGGCCAGACTTAAATTGATGCCTACACCACCTTCATGCCTCCTTGACCGGGAGTCCAGTGCTGAGCTGTTGAGGAACAGCGTACGGACTAGTTATGAAATTGATAGCAGCAGAACTCTGGAAATATAATTGAAATCCCCCAGCAATGGCTGGCTGCTCAAAAAGAGAGACCATTGTTTATTTTAATTGATTGCAAGTATGTAAGTCGCGAGCCACTGATGTACGTACATACTATTTATATGTGTAGCCGAGAGCCATAACAGCGACGAAAACACTCATATCTCAAAGAAAAACCGGACGTCCTCACTACGCTCTCCTGTCACACGGTCGCGTTTCTGTCGCAGTACAGCACTATGTGTTAGAAAAGAACACGTCTTGCCGGAATATGGAATGACTCACCATTGTCTCCATCATGTAGACCAGTCCCTCGTCTTCTTCCGCCAGCCAGGTTTTTTCCTGCGCCGTTATTTTCTTTGGATTGAAAGTCCATGCTCGGTCAAAGTCGAGCCAAACAACTCGTTCTGGATCATCTTTGACAACCATCATATTGCGTGGTACGGCATCATGATGGTTTACTAGCGCTTTATTAATCTCTCGAAGGCCCTTGACCCAGTTATCGGCCCGCTTGTCGTTGAAATTCTCAAACGTCAGCCTTTCTATATTCGGGATGTACTCCAAAAAGATGGCACTTGGAGGATATTCGTCATCCCAAAAGGCTTTGAGGTATGGCTCGCAGAGTTTCGGGTCAAACTTTGACATCGATCCATAGAAATAAGGTATTATACCACGGTCACAAAGGCCATGCTCTTTAAGGCGTTCATATGCGGTGCGTTCCCTGACATGAATATCTAGCTCACGAGTTGGATGCTCATAGGGCTTCCTCGGGCCACGACCGTGATGCTATTGATATCGATTCTAGTAAGGATGAGTGCATCAAAAGGGGAAGAGATTTTGAGAAACATGGAGGCAGAAATACCACTTTCATGATGCATGTCAGACCTCTGATCTCAACCAGGTGGATTTCAGAATATTTCGATTCAAATAGCTTGTGCCTGAAGGTTATTTCATTCGGCTTCACATTGAGTAGCTCCATCGTGGAGGAGTATAACCTGGTTTGAGCACCGCGGCTGTATCGATCTGGGGAAGGTTGGTACGTGACTAGGTCGCTGGGCGTCACCTCGCTAGGTGCCCTTCCCAGTTGCTCCTAGGGGTTACTAGGGTTCCAGTGGTAGCCTAACTGACTTTTGGGGAAGCTGGCAGCCCTGTAATTTTGAAGCTCATGAGATTGTAACAACAGAAACAGTCTCAGTAGCTACTAGTAGCTAACAGTAGCTCTCAAGTATCTCTTAGAACCCCTAGCTACTACTCAGCCCGATTCGGGCTCGTTTGCAGTCTAAATGAGCTCAAAATTACAGGACAGTCAGCTTGCCCAAACCTAGTCAGTTAGGCTACCACTGGAACCCTAGTAACCCCTAGGAGCAACTGGGAAGGGCACCTAGCGAGGTGACGCCTAGCGACCTAGGGACGTAGTAAACCGTCTGGGGACCATTGCCAAATATATCAAGGCAAGACCTTCAAGATGCCCAGAGTTGCGAATCGTGATGGCGTACCAAGAGCAATGAATGGCAAGCTCATCATTTGGTAAGTTGTCAGAGAAAGGATACCTCTGATCCTCGAAAACTACGTTACGCAGGGTGAAACATGCTCTCTCTATCCAGAATTTTACGGTGTTAGGAATGAGAAGCTACATACATTGTCTTCTAATCCTGTTAGCAGTGCTTTAAATCCCAGATGGTGACTCGACAAACCCCCAACATGATGACCCATACCATGCCACACCGACTTACAATATACTGATTATCAGATCATCGTTGGGTCGACATTATAACTTCATCAGGGTGCTATACTCGTCGAGAAAGTGTCGAAAATCCCTAGAGATCAACAATCTCATCGAACGTTAGGTGTTGACCCAACCGCTTTTCTGCAACTTGTTGCATTTTTTTCTGGACAAAATCATCAAGTTCAATCTGCTCCTGCTGAGACAGGAGGGACAATCTCTCATCCAAGCAGTGCAGCGGGCCAAAATGTTTCTCATCAAGAAATGACCAGTATATGTCATCAAACATGAAGCTTTTCCTTGCTGCAAGACAAAACCAAAAGAGCCCATTTTCGACCGACAGCGCCATTTGATCTGATAGGCGTTGAGACTCGTCCATGGAACCTTTTCGTATCTGCCTATCCTCACAATCTCGGAGGACCTTGAGGAAAATGTGCAAACGTGGTAAGTAACGGTCGAGAAAGGCATTCAAGTCTGATTCCCAAGCCTCTGGGCTTTCGAAAAGTAGCCACCATGGAGCTGTGAAGGTGAATTCGGCCGGGGCAACGTAGGTAAATTCCCAGTCAATGACACCACTAATCATAAAGTCCGCTTCGGAGACAAGTACATTTGAAGGGCGAAGGTCATCACAATAAAGATGGAAGGGGCCTGGTATGGTATCAATTCCTTGTGCGATCTTGCGGAAAAGGCATCGCGCGATGTATTTCTTGCGGCAGTCATCCACATCGTCTATCGCGTCATTACGCTGATATTGGAGATGAAGAAGCTGCTGTGTTGCCAGTTCTTGAAAATACTCAGAAGCAGTTGGAAACGTTTTATCTGTGAATATTCTCGGCGGCAGGTTTCCAACGCGCACGAGCTCATTCATGTTGAGAGTCAACGGCCGTTTGCTGACTCTCCAAATCCCGGACTCTAATTGCAAGGTTCCAATCGTCGAAAACGTGGGTTTCGCGAGTTCCAGCAAGATACGAGACATTGCATAGTACGCTTTTTGCACGTTGTTCAATGCGTCCGGATCCGATTTGCATAGCTCCCTTGTAGAGTCTTGGAGTCGTTTGGACAATGGTTTACCCTCAAGAAAAGTTGTAACAATATAAGGACCTAGCCCCCAGCGACCACCACCAAGGACAACGGGGACAGGCAATTTCGTTTGTCGTCTGAGGAATTGCATAATCGCGATTTCGTCTCTCGACTTCTCAGTGCGAAACCGGCTTCGGCCCAGGATTGGGAAGCGAACAATGACACGAAACCCATCTTCAAACGTAACGACAGAGCATATGTTGTAGGATCCAGTGACGAAATCTGAGGCTTCAACTGGACGGGAGGCAGAGTAATGCTGGCTAGCGAGCTTGAGTGGTAAGGCAGGCGATTCTCGAGATAGGAGTTGCAGCCAGCGGACGAATAAATGTTGAGATTTCTCTTCAGCGAGATGATCCCAATCCATCTTCAAGTCAATGACCGCTGCCAGTGAGTGAGATTCCGATCATGGGAAGCCCTCCACTCTCATGCTCATTGGACCACTTGACCACAAAGTCTCAATTTGATATCAACATTGTCAAGGCTGACATGACTTGCATCTCTCCATGACGCCGGAAAATAGTAGCCGTGTCCGCCGTAGAAGCTGTCAAATTGAGGGAAAGGTTGGATATCAAGACAGAGAGAAAGAAAGAGAGAGAGAGAGAGACTGATTAGAGTACCATAGTTGCTCGTCTTTCACTTCTAAGACCAGATGATGATAGCAGGACTGCAGCTCTGTTCTAGTAGTTATTCCTTTTTCCTCTTTTCCATAGTTAGCCTGCCACCCACTCGCTGAGTCTCTGCGTGATCTATAGTTATCTCGATATCAGTCCATGGCGATCCCACTCAAATGGTCTGCCTCCTACTCGGTTGCGTCCCCGAATCGCTCTTCACAAAGGCTTCGTGGCGATAAAATTTGTCTTCCACCTTCAGCGCTTGAAAGCATTCTTGGTGCTCTGGCGACAACCTCCGCTTCTCATGACTATCCCTCCTTGGCCTCTCATCCTCGAAGTCGTTATGGTCCCTCGCTCCCTTTCTCCGAATTCGACGACGAAGCTCAGATTCGAAGTGGCGAGCTTCCGTATCCTCTGACCTTCCGCATAGTAAACCCGCAAAACAGGCGCGTTATTCATTCGGGCATCCTTGAGTTTTCCGCAGAGGAGAATGAAGTCGCGCTGAGTCCGTTTTTACTGCAAAGTCTGGGAATACAAGATACGGATTTCGATGCACATTCTACTGGTTCAAACTTGGGGAGAAGGGACGAGTCTGCTGAAAATGGGGGACTTGAATTACTCCAGAACCATCCCAGGGTTACTGTTCATGCTGTACAGCTTCCCAGAGGGACCTACGTCCGATTGCGACCCTTAGAACCTGGATACGATACAGAGGACTGGAAAGCTCTGTTGGAACGATATTTAGGAGCAAATTTTACTACCTTGACTCTGGGGGAGCCGCTACCGGTTCATGGGCGGTCAGACCAGGTGTTTCAATTTCTCGTAGACAAGGTACAGCCAGAAGGTGACGCTATCTGCGTTGTTGACACGGACTTGGAAGTCGACATAGAGCCGTTAGACGAGGAGCAGGCTCGGGAATCGGAGAGACGACGGAGGGAAAAGTTGAAGGCAAAAGCTCTTGCGAAGGGTGGAACTCTGCAATCAGGACAACAAGTCAGCGGCGAAATCATTGTCGGCCAATACGTCGACTATGAGTTACAAGATTGGAACCGCTCTGAGGCGATTGATATAGAGCTGAATGCGGAAGAGAATGCAGACATTGACATCTTCGTTAGTCCATTTTCTGCCAGGCAGAGGGTTCGGCCACGCGAAGAGGAACATGTTTTTGGTGATTTTTCGAACGAGTTTCCCAAACGGATTCGAATTCAACCCACCAATATTGACCTCGAGGATGCAGAGGCGCTCTATATTTCAATATTTGCCCGCCCACTAGAAGAAGGATTGGCAAAGAAAGGACAAACTTGGAATTTCTCCTTGCGCACCAGCACATCAGCCAGGGGAGAAGAGCCAGAGCTCTCTAAAATTCAGTCGAGCTCTCAGCATACTGATGATGAACAGTGCAAGAACTGCCATCAATGGGTTCCTAAGAGAACACTAATCTTGCACGAAAACTTTTGTCTCCGGAATAATATTTTATGTCCAAAATGCCAAAGGGTTTTCCAGAAACGATCAGCAGAATGGCAAAACCACTGGCATTGCCCATATGATGAAGCCTACGGCAACAATACGCACAGTAAAACAAAGCATGATACTATCTTCCACACAGAGCAGACGTGCAAGACGTGTCACTACAATGCCTGCAATGTACCCGATCTAGCTCACCACCGCACCACGACCTGCGCAGACAAACTTATCCTCTGCCAATTCTGCCACCTCGTTGTTCCCCAAAAGGGTGACTCCGACCCCGACATCCTCGACCCCGAAGTCCTTCTCACAAACCTAACCCCCCACGAATTCGTCGATGGCACCCGCACCACCGAATGCCATCTATGCAACAGAATCATCCGCCTTCGAGACATGAACACCCACCTCCGCCACCACGACCTCGAACGCCTTTCCCGCCCCCCACCCCGAATATGCAACAACCCCAACTGCTGCACCACACTCGACGACCCGACCAAGCCCAGCAGAACAGCAAGCAACCCCCTAGGCCTCTGCAACGTCTGCTTCGGCCCGCTATACGTCGACGTGTACGACCCCGAAGGCAAAGCATTACGCCGCCGCATCGAGCGGCGCTACTTATCCCAAATGCTCAGCGGCTGCGCGCGACCTTGGTGCCGCAACGAATACTGCAAAACGGGACGCGTGAATCTGGGTGTCGGCAGCGTCGCGGCAAAGGATGCACTGGCGCTGGTTAAGCCGCTGATCGACGCGGTTTCGATTCCTTCGTCGTCGTCGGGCGCGGAGCTGGAGAATACGACGCCGTTGTATTTTTGCACGGATGAGAGTAGCCAGACGAGAAGGAAGCTGGCGGAGTTGCTTGCTGCGGAGGCGGGATATGAGCTGGGTTGGTGCGTTGCGGGAGTTCAGGAGGGTGGTGGGGACGTTGATAGAGCAAGGGAGTGGTTGAAGAATTGGGCGCCGAAAAGGGGCGAGAAGTTTGAAGGTGGTGGTTAAATACATAATGTGAGTGACTGATACATGTTTCGTCGTTCCTACGGATGCGAGATGATTGGCAATTTGGCAATTTGAAATAACTCTCTCTAGCTAAGAGTACGAATACAAGGTGGAATATATCGACTGTTCAACGTGATATTGCTTGGGTATACAGGTGCGCAGAAACACAAAATGCAGGGACATAACAAGTATTAAGGTACATACATATCCGAATCAGAATCGCCTGTAACTCCAATGAAATCTAACCGTAGTATGCCTATTTTCCTTTGCCATGGTCTCATTCTCCGCCATCGCTCCTTCAGCTATTCTCAGGATGTAGAGTGATCAAGTTCGACCTATCCAAGCTCACTCCGAAGCACAAAAAGGATGTTCGATGCCATTTTTCAAGAACGTCCCAGTCACGGAATTGACCTTACCCAGTAATTTCTTTTTTCTTTGTGTGTAAGAAAACTTCCATCGTCTCAAGCAACAGCAGTCTTCGCAGCCAGCGTGCCACTTCCTCTCGACGAGAAAATCCCCATGATTCCAAACACCACATAGAACAGCGCCAACGGGTACGCCACCAGCCCTCTCATGCCTCTCATTCTCGCCACGGCGCAGAACATCCCCGAGCTACTGTACGTGCACCACCCCACGGCCGCGGTGGTGAGTAGATACCCAAACATTGTGTCCATGGGAATGAGAATGCCCACCAGACTCGTCAGCACGAGCGGGAGGAAGCAATATCCCAACACGCTGGCGGAACGCGGGAATGTGAGCGTGGAAGAAAAGTGTCCGGCGTTGGTATCTGGTTTATGGTGCGGATGGTAGCCGCTGGGGTCGGCGGAGGATGCGTCCGCGGAGGTGCCGGAGAGGGTGTCGAGAGTGGGAGACATGAGGCTGAGAATGACGTGGAGAGCTACGGTGCCGAAGACGGCAACGCCGTAAATGTAGCCGTAGAAGACTTTTCCGGAGAGCAGGAGGAATGTGCCGTAGAGGAGAATGTAGAGCAGGGCACCGTACAGGTCGCTGTCGTCCATCAGGTGCTGGTCGATACGGGCAAACGGATTCAGGACAGTAAGTGTCTAGATCATTGTCGTAGTCAGTACGCCATTCAGATCGATAACAGCATCCATCATCAAAAAGGAAAGGAAGAACAGCTCCCTTCAAACTCCCCAATCTCTTCTCGTCTTTCGTAGCCTCCCAGAATCAAACCCACCTTCGACCTTATATGCTCAAAATTGACCCCCAACTCCTCCAACAGCGGCGGCTCTCCCTCATACCCCTCCGTTCCAAACGCCGCCAGCCAACCCGTCCTCAATCCTCCCTGCTCGCCCATCCTCCCAGTCACCCCGGCTACCGAACTCCCATACGCGCCTCCACCATACCCACCCGCAGCACCACCGACAGGAAACGCCGGCGCAGAGCTCGACGACAAGCCATATCCACCGTACGTTGCTTGCGACGGCGTCGTATGCCCGGAGACGGACGTGTATGCGGTAGGATAGAATTGGAGGTTCTGTGCGGATTGCTGGGGGGGGACGCCGTAAGGTGGCTGTTGGGGTTGTTGAGCGTAGAATTGGGCCATTTGCGGCCGAGGGTTGGACGGGTGCAAGCTCGTTAAATGTGATTCGAATTAAGGGATACGCGATAAGAGGGATTGAGGGTATCTGGTTGAGGTGGTTTGGCGAGTTCTGAGCGGGAATTGGACTTTGTTGCGATTCGGAGGGTTGAAACGATGCTTTGCTGGCTTTCCCTTGCTTGTGGTTGAAGTGAATGTGTGCCAATCTTGAATCGTATATAAGCTGAAGATCAGTTTAGGCAACCCCTTTTGACGTCTGGGAATGAATGGGCACTGAAGCACAAAGGATATCTCGTTCTTTTTTTTAATCTCTGAGAGGACATGTTCTGCGAAGATAAAAGATGGCTTTTAAGTCAAGTAGTTACATACATATGTACGGAGTAATGTGTTGCTTATTCCAACTTATTATGAGGCCTGATATCTCGACTCGAATCAATCGACATCATCCCCTCAAAACGCTCTTTTTGCATCCCCGGGCATTTTAAAAGTACAAGTCTACAGCTTATTCTACAGAAAACTGATTCCAATACCAAGCTGTAAGCCTTTCCGGCCTTCCTCTCCCTTCCGTAAGACAAGTGGCAAGGAGAAGTTCAGTTCAAACCTCGCCACAGGATGAGCATATACCAGCCCAATTCCAGCCGCCGTACTAGGAAGACCATTTGCTAACTCTGAGATTGTGTTCAACATGCTCTCTCTCACTTCCTGTGGAGAGCTGTGAGGCCTGCCTTGAGATGATTTCAGAGCTAACAATCGCCCGGCATTGACAAAAGCCTGGAGACGAAATGGCCTATCGCTACCAACTCGTGGGAGAGGAAACAGCAGATTTGCACTTCCAGCGGCATACACGTCTCCCCCTAGTGCATCTGGACCTTCGCGAGGGCCAAGCCCTGAAAGTCTGAATCCTCGAACGTCCGTTGGGCCTCCTAACTGAAATCGATCGTTTATTCGAGAGAGTCGAGGTTTGGAGTCCGAATCCAAGCGCAGTGGATAAAGAAGGCCTGCACGGAAGCTCGTCGTCAGACGGATGCCACTATCCTTGAGCCCTGGAATCGGCACAGGCACCACTCCTTGTGTTTCTATTTCTGATTTCCAGAAAGAGACATCGCCTTTTAATGGACCACATCCTGCTAGCTCATTTAATGTTTTGGCGTAGAACCCCCTGGATGGCAGCGTAGGGTTATCTCTTTCATCTTTAATCCAGGTATGCGAGATACTTGCTTTTACGCTATCGCCCGCATCTTCACGTACTGATGGAGAAGCATTACCTGCAAGACTGGTAACCTGCCGCCAGAATCCATTCAGTCCTACTTCATGGCGATGGCCAGCGGCACTCATCCAGCGAAGTCTGCTCCATGCACCCTTGACGACTTCTTCATGGCTAGCCCATGATTTTTGAGTATCGCTTGCAAGGGCGCCGATTTCGAATCGAAAATCAGGGTCGCTCAGGAGAGGAGTTTCAAAGGTTGCTTGGTAGGCAGACCTTGTCCGAGTACCCAGGGAGGCATTGAGGTTCAACGATTCCGCTCCACCAAATATGTTTCGCCATAGGGCATTTGCGAAGGCGGATCCTTCTGCATTTCCGAGATCCGTACCTGTTTTGAGAAGAAATCGTGACCGTTCCTTAACGGATAGATAAACATCCAGATCGGTTGGCGTAGTCGATGGGTCTGTTTGAGAAGGCTTGTCTAGGTATACGGATATTGGCTGCTGGAAGATATCTGTGGCTATGAGTTACTTGCTATCCAACGCATACAAGAAATATGTTGACCGCAATTGGTTCCACGTACCGAATTTGTGGAGTTTATCGGTGCATTCACCAACCTCCTTCAGGGCCTCAGCAAGAGTATAGGGACGGTCCTTATTTGAGCTTAACAAAGGTTTAAGGGCCGTCTCAAGGAAGCCTTTTCGCGTATGTGAGGCATTCAGAACCTGGACAGAGGATATAGTACATGGTAAAGTGGAGTTCTGATCGATCTAGAGATGTAGACAAGACGACAGTCAGTGATCGTATATCGTAGTAACCATGAGTTTTAGGTCTGTAGAATTCCTAACCAACTCTGCCAATCTCGCCTGTGCCTTTTGATATATGGCATGTACTCTCTCATTCACCGCTTGCTGTCGTTCCTCTAAAACTTTCGAATCCTCGTTCTGTTTCCGAAGCCGCTCGAAAATCTATAAGCTGACAGTCAGTGCATCAGATTGGCATTGGATTAAGATGTAGTTAAGTTAAGACATAACCTACGCCTTCATCGTCCTGGAGTGGTGAAGCCATTGCGGCCCCGTCAATGGCTCAGGGTTCACGCAAAGACACCTCCTTGTCTTCGATTTGCAGCTCTACAGACAGACTGTGTTCACTTCCATCATCGCGACTCGGGATGGATTTTGTCGCAGAGCACGTGATATCTGGCCTGGTCAATATTCGTTCATGAGAGAGACGGCGGCTACAAACATCATTCGGATTCACAGCGCTCGTTTTTTGTTTTCCAACTCTTTGTTTATTACATTCTATAGCAAGTTAAAGCTTCCCTTCGTCTTCGGAAATTCTTTTGTTGCTCAGCACTCTCCGACACGACACTTTCTGCCCGCTGACATGGCGACTAAGGCTGCAACCAAGCGGGTGAGCTCATCATCTTCAGCAAAAGAGCAACAGTCAAGGTCAATGCTAACATAGATGTTCTAGCTCACGCGCGAATATCAAAATATCCAAAAGAATCCTCCTCCATACATCATTGCTCACCCTTCAGAATCCAATATCCTAGAGTGAGAAATACTTGACCCAGCCCAGATTCCTGAAACGGCGCCTAACAATGTTATATGTACAGGTGGCATTATATTCTCACAGGCCCTCCACAGACGCCATACGAAAATGGACAATATTGGGGAACATTGATGTTTCCACCCGAGTATCCCTTTGCACCGCCCGCCATTCGTATGCACACTCCCAGCGGCCGGTTCCAACCCTCCTCTCGACTCTGCCTCAGTATCAGCGATTTTCACCCCAAGTCCTTCAACCCCGCCTGGGAAGTGTCAACAATCCTCATCGGACTCATGTCTTTTATGACCAGCGAAGAAATGACGACTGGTAGTGTCAGTGCATCTGATGCGGAGCGTAAAATACTTGCTACTCGTTCCCGATGGTGGAACTCAACTGGTGGAGGATCGTATGCCAAAGCTGTTCCAGGTGTCACATCAACCATAAAAGGCATCGCGAATATCAAGGCTGGCGATGGAGGCAAGAAATTCCGTGCGGAATGGCCAGAGCTGGATGAAGAAAACTGGAAATGGATGAAGGACAGTCGCATCGATACCGCAACCGGCCAGATTCTACCCGACCCCAATGTTGCAACTGCAAGTTGCTCGCCAGAGACGAGTGCGCTGCGGCGTCGACCAGCAGGGAGTGCGGCCGGTTTAGGTGCCGTTGTTGAAGGGGGTCAAGTCGCCCGTGATGTTGGCCAAAACTGGTTCCGTCGACACAAGGTCTGGGTGGGAGTGATGATGGTTCTGGGATACGCCGTGTTAGCACGCTTGTTTGATGACATTCGTGTTTAAACCAGTTTATCTTTTTATTACACATTTTGCTCTACGAAGTTTGCTGTTGTCTCTTAGCCGGAACTGCATGAGCATCACAATGGGCTGTCATATCAGCGTCGTGTTTCCGCAATGGAAAACACTTTTATTCGGGGGTAATTCATTGATTGGGACTGGGGTGGAGAGCGACTGGACTCGGATACGTACATATATCTGGCGTTTGGTATGGCTTCTGGTGAATTGTAGATCTCTGATTTCCTTTGTTGTCTCGTTGCTGTCAAAGAAACCGAGGACTGGCATTGAAGATATCACTACATAATACCCCATCAATCCTACATACAAATGTCCTACACAGTATACTAACATTTATAGAAAGGTCTCACCATTCTTGCATTTGTCAGGCATACCTAGACATCCAGTGCCGATCAAGGAATGACCGTCTGGAGAACCATGTAGCTAATATGAAGAGATCGTAGAAGGGATCCATGTCATGGATATCTCACACTGTCACACAGCTCTGGTCGAAGAATATCCCGATTGGGCAAACGTTCAGCGACGATATGTTCGTTAGCAGTAACTACAATTTAGCGAATGGTCGTTGAGAACCAGACAGATCGCGTTGTTCGCTCGCTTTATCTCCAGGTTGACTGTCAGTTTTCGCTTCGACTATGTAAACCACTCCGTCCTCAAGGGCTCTCTAGAGTAAATCCAATCGTCAGCTCAAGCTCTCTTCCTAACCACAAGAGACTGATTTGATGACTTGATGATGAGCCTTTGACGAGTCGAGGAAAAAGAAAAGAAAAAAAAAAGAATCTAAAAAAAGAAAACCTTTTGTTCCTCACGATCGCCCCCAATCATGAGATCTTCACTTTTTGCTTCCCCCCCGTCCCAAACGCAATCTCAACCCAAACCCTCTCTCCTCTGCCATCATCCGTCCCACCAGGATTATTATTGCAATTCTCCCATCCTCCACCATCCTGTTCAGTCGCGCGGTCCCACCCTCCTGTCCTCTGAGCAATCATCGAGCGTCTCTCTTGTACCTCCACGTCCCAAGTCTTGGAAAACGGTCGGTTCGTTCCGCACGGCTTTTCGCCTCCCGCGACCCTTGCTCAGTCCGAGCGACCGATTCATGCACTACTCCTGTTTAGGGCTATCGGAGACCCATACGCGCGTACTTCTTCTCTCACAGGAAGAGGATCCGCACAACCAAGAGGGCTAGAGGCAAGGACCACATGTTTGCCGCGCTGCCAGCGTCCTTGGGCCTAGAAGATCAGTGGACGTGGGCTGTCTCTTGTGCCTGGCTGCAATGGACCAGCATTCCAAGGACGAAAGTAGCAGGGTGTCAGGTCACACTGGCAGACAAGGTCACTGTAGGTGCAAATTTACATCCCTCGCAGTTGGTGTTTATTTTTTTTTGTCTTCTGCATGAGAGGAATTTTCAGCTCTGCCTTGATTTGGTTTATGTTGGACTTTTGATTTCTCCTTTAACCCTTTTCGTTACCTATGTGCTCCTTTAGATTCAAGTTATATCGTTCGTATGATAGGCCCTGCTCCCCTTGGACCATCTTCCCAATGCCCTGGGACTGCAGGGATCCATTGACTGGTGGGTCCTTGAGATCCTTTCACTACATACATCATACATACTGTGCTTCAACAGATTGTTTGCATAAAATTTCATGGCAGGAGGGAAATGGATACATGTGTATATTCGTTTCTCTGACAACTTAACTAATGAATCGGGCATCTGGGATCTGCTAATCTTGGGGTCATCTGTGTGACTGGTCTAGGCTCGAGAAAGCCCAACCCTGCCCACGACTTGCAATCCTTTACCTTCATCGACCATGATAACTTGGCATCTAAGCGCATCAAGGACGCGAAAGCCAGAAAGACGATTCGTTCTCATGTGATGCGGGATGTCCGCCGGCGAGAACGTCTTGCCGGTCTCAAACGAGTCTCGAAACGAGACAAAAAGGGCAAGATACGCCCAGGTAGACAGGCTGCTGAATCGGACAGTCAAACGACTCGCTCTTCTTCCACTCCTCTATCCGACACTGGGTCAACCACCTTAATACCAGTCAGGTCAAGAAGGCCGCCGCTATGGAATCCATCTGCTGCTTTCATACCGAACCATCTTCCGAGTCCCTCCTCGGAGCCTGGAGCTTGGCAAGTCGACCCGTTCTCTACGTTGGCTTGTTCGAGTGATACAAAGCCTTTTGTTGACCGCCTTATGAAATATTGTAAGTTGTGTCTGGCTTTCCCGTTCTCTTGACCTCTTTCTTTGCTTTGATGATGAACTTATCAAACGGACTTGGAGAAATAATTTTCTTTTCGAATCTTGAGAGTGAATTAATCGAACGTATTCCTGCTTCTTCTGTTTATGTTTTAGTTTTTATGTTTTCAAAATGCCATCAAAAGGGTGGCGAAAAGACTTTGACTGGTCCAAGCCTGAAACCCATGCTCAGTTTGTCCTTTGGAAAATCATTTTCTCTCGCATTGTGAGGATGAACTTGGCACTGTGGATGTTTGCTGACAAGGGCCAGTGATGTCGGTCATGCTACCAATGACGTTCCCTGTCGAGGCCAAAAATCCTCTGGAAACTCGATTCAGAGTAGAGGTATTGATTGAGTCAGCATTGACCGAACCTGGCCCTCTTTTCTCGAATCTGAGCCTGGCGGCAGCACACAAAGCTATCCTTCGGACGGAGAAGGTTGAGTTTTCGAAATTGGAGGAGAGAATTTTCCCAAACCCAGATCTGTATTTCATGAAGGCTCATGCGATTAAAGAAATGAATAAGAAGTTGCAGGATCCTGAGACAGCGACAGATGATGCAGCTTTCGATATTGTTGTGTTTTTAATTTCTGCCGCTGTAAGCCCTTATCCTTTTATTAGACCAGATCATGTTTCCTTCATCCTCCAGCATTTTCTGCCACCTGAGCGTTCGTTGGCTGACTCTTCGCGAGATATGTAGGTAACTCTTGGGCTCTTTAGTGAAGCTCGGATGCATTTTGAGGGTCTTAAGAAAATGGTGCATTCGAGGGGAGGAATCTACTCGCCGAGTTTTGAAGGAACTCGCACCCTAGGGGGCGTTGTAATGTTGGTGATGCCTTTACGATTCATCTGATGTGATATCTGACGACGGAATATAGGTGTGATGTTAAAATCGCAGGCGGACTGCTAGTTCGTCCATTCTATCCGATAACGTGGGATATGCAGCCAGTTCCACCTCATATGAAGAACCGCATCTTCCCTCACGCGGATACCATGATAGCGTCTAAATTGCGAAACAGTCCATACCTTAGCGACACGTTAAAGGCCGAAATAGAGAAGATCCGTGAGATGATATTCTTCGAGAGTTTTAACCGTGAGGATCCCGTGGGTCTCACGCGTGAGGAACATGAGTTCTTTCGTCTCCGCGTCCATGAATTGGAGCATGAGCTGTTGGACTACCCGTATCGAATATTTAAGAAGACTGGCTCTGGAGACGAAATTGATATTCCGCCAATTGAAAACGTCACTCGATTAGCTTGCCTTGGCTACATCAGCTACAATTGCGTGGTCGCACCACCAAATTCCGGCGTGGGAAGAGCCATCACAAATCACATCAAAGTGGCGCTCGCCAAATGCGCTCCAGATAAACCGACCAGATTAGTTGATGATCTGCTTGACATCCTCGCGTGGGCTGCCTTTGTCGGCGTCCAATCAGCAGGCGTGCAATTGGAACGGCCGTGGTTTTTGCATCAACTCAGATACGTCACGATACTTCGCGGCTGGAAACGTTGGAGCGAAGTTGAAAAGGTGATTTGTGGATATATTTATGCTCCAGACTTCCATTCAGTCTTTTGGAGGAAGATATGGGAAGAGGCCATATCTAGTTCAATGGTAATGGAAGAGGAGTGAATAAACACCCGACACTGCTTTTGAATAGAACTTTTTATTGCTGTATTTCTCAGCTGGCATACTTTGGAGCATTTGATACCAAGTGGTTAGTGTTTGGTTTGTCTGGGAGTCCACGGTTTGTGTTTGTGGGATTGGAGCAAATTGGAGCCAGGCAATGGTGTATTTTTAGCTTCTCCCTCTCGCGTGATAGACTATAGCATGGATGGAGCTTTGCATTTCAAGATACAAAGTGATCTGATGAAGACACAGGCTTTGATGTGAGGCCAATTGATATGGGATGAAATGTGTTGGTCACGTGCCACTGCCAGTCAGCTTGAATCTCAGCTTGAGTCTCGTTTCAGCATTGAGTTGAAGCTTTTCAATATCAAGTGAAGCTCCTCTCATGTCATGTTCTAAGAAATAAAAGAACTCTTCTGACGTCTAAGTGAATTCGAACCGATCACGATGGGATGGTTTTGGGCTTCGCCTTCAAGCGAGAACGCTCCTGTTTCCGTGCAGAGCTACATTTCTGAATCGGACTCTCGTGCGGTACGGATGCCACAAACACTACAGACAATGTATTCTGTTCATATGTTAGTTCGTGTCGGAAACTTCCAGACTCGCTAACGGAATTCTCTTTTTGGTTTCCAGTCTGCGTGCCCAGTTATACCACACACACCCTCGCCACAGCATCAACCGCAGTCTTCTTCATGCCCCGTCCGCGCCCCCGACTCCCCATTTTACGTCGCTCCGTCGTCCTCCCAGTCAAGACCTTCCGCCTCACCGCCGGAAGAAAAACAGCAATCGACTCTATCCAAACTCAATCCTTTAAACTACATGTTCGCACACATTTCGCAGGCGCGCGCGCCGGATCAATCTGTCGATTTACCCATTGAGCGCGAGTTGTCTTCGATTCCGCGCGCTGACGGCGCCGCTGGTGGCAACTGGGAGTATCCATCCCCGCAGCAGATGTACAACGCGATGCTGCGCAAGGGGTACACGGACACGCCGCAGGATGCGGTGGAGTCGATGGTTGCGGTGCATAATTTCTTGAACGAGGGTGCGTGGCGGGAAATTGTGCAGTGGGAGAGGACGTTTGCGCGGGGGTTGAAGAGCGGGTGGGAGAAGTGTCGGCGGGGAGAGGAGAATCTGGAGAAGGTTTTAGAGAGTGAGGAGAGGATAGAGAGTGAGGCGCAGCAGCAGCCGAAGTTGGTGAGGTTTATGGGGCGGCCGCAGGAGAGGACGCCGAAGGCGTCGATGTTGCAGGTGTTGGGGTGGATGTATCCCGCGAAGTATGGGTAAGAGTTGCTCCAAGGGGCGCTTTTTTCTTCTTTTTTTTCTTTTTTGATCTTAAGAGAACAAGATTTTCTGACTGAAGCTCGTTTTGGGATTTCGGTTAGCACGCCGCCGCCGTTCGATCGTCATGATTGGTATGTTTTGCGCGAAACACCGTCGGGACCGAAGGAGGTGCGTTATGTGATTGATTATTACTCTGGTCCTCCGGAACCAACTGGCGAGCCGGTATTCTATCTCGATATCAGACCCGCGATTGATACACCTACCGCTGCGGTTGAGCGTCTTATGAGATGGGGCGGCGATGTATGGTGGAGGGCTAGCGGAGGTGCTGCGAGGCAGTCGCGTTAAAAAACAGCGCTATCTTACCGCAAATATGCCCTAATTCTTCCTGACGATTCTTGGACCTGATGCATGATTTATGGTTTGTGTGAAAGAGACAAAAAGAGGACAAGCGTGTTCTTAATCTCGCTTTTTGGGGTGTGTTCATATGGCGCTGGGTTTTAACAATGACTTGATACATGCATGATGACCAGGTACTCTTTGTTGCTTCTTGGAGACATTTTGTTCTACTTTTGTAAAGCTGTGTATTACTACTTGCTTCGTTGGAATGGGAGCGTGGGCATGAACAGATGGACATATCTCCTCTCTGCACACTATTCTGACTCAGATATAACTATCAATGTGTGTTTACTTAATAACTTGAACTACATGTTAGTTTAAATTCAGGCTTTCCTTGGATCCTGTCTTTTCTTCAAAAAATTTCTTCTGAGAAAGATTTGAAGCCATAAAACACGCGATGCTGCGTGGTCTCATTCCCCGGTCCATCTATCGGTTCTTGAGCTTTGGTCCCGCCACGTACAATCAACCGCGCAAGGCATTATCCTTCAAAGCAGGTGAACAGCCGAGTATTCTGATAGTTAATTCTCCACTCACTCCGTTTCGGGGATTATCTGGAAGCCCTTTGAATACATCTACGTTGGCAATTGGTAGGATAGTATTCTCATCCAGTCTGGCAAGAGTTTGTTGCTAACGTCGCTGTCTAAGACGGAGACCCACGGGAGTACATCGATGGCCGGTTTTTACATCAGGATACGCTACAGAGAAAATCGCGTTACATCGAATTCAATTTCGATCAGCTATGCAGGATTGCCATTGAACAGTGCGAGGACGCGTCTGGCATCGCGAGGTACGAACGCAAGGAGGGAGGATACAATAGGGTCTTCATCTTGACAATGAATACGGGAAAACGCGTTGTCGCCAGAATACCAACAAGAGTTGCTGGGCCGTCATGCCTTATCACTAATTCAGAGGTCGCAACTGTCACTTATTGTATGTTCGAATCAAAGCTTCCTCCAGTGAAAGGTGTAAACTGCTAACTCCCGCTGCTAGTGAAAACCAAATTATCTCTTCCGGTGCCTCAGATTCTAGCTTGGAGTGATGACCCCGATAATCCCACAGGGACAGCGTACATTATTCAGGAGCACGTTGAGGGTGTTCAATTGCACGAGAAATGGCCTGATTTGAACTCGAAAGAGCATATGTTATGCACGAAGGCTCTATCACTAAAGATTCGAGACATGGCCAATCTGGACTTTCCAGCATTTGGCAATATTTATTTCGCGGATGTGCCTATTGACCCGAAACTGAAGATACCACTGCAAGACGGGTTTTGCATTGGTCCTTATTGCAGCCCACTCTTTTGGAACTGCGGACCAGGTGAGCCAGAACTGTACGGACCACCAAGCACGAACCTGGGGCCATGTATGTATATGCTCAGTTCTACGCCCGAGCGAAAATCAAACCACTGACACTTACAATCTCGCGCTAAGGGACAACCCTTAGTGATTACGTGGCCGGCTTGATCGATGTCGCACTTGCTCGTCTGCCCGCTGAACACGATTCTACAAAGGATCGTCTTCCTTTTCGAGGATCGATTAAAGACCACAAGTACCTGCTGCAAAAATGCCATGAAACAATGCAAAAATTAACTGAAGATGAGCGTTTCCAAGCAGCAGCTATCCCAGCTCTCGTCCATGCGGATTATAATAAGAGAAACATATATGTCTCTCCCGATGACCCTACAGTACAAACCGGGCTTATTGACTGGCAACTAACTTGCGTTGAACCTGCATTTATATACTCCCTGACCACACCCGACTTCGCGAGTCTCCCTGTGGTCGACCCAAGCGAAGAAGGAGAAGCTCAACAGAAGAGTGATGATGAAAAAAGACTGTTGAAGGACCTTTCAATCTGTTATCAAACTTACGATGTCATCATGCAACTCAAGACTCCCAAACTACGCCCTGCAAGATTGCTCGACTCCTCCCTCTTCAGACCTTTTCAGTACTGTTATACCACATGGCGAGACGGCATCCCCGCAATACGCCAGGAGCTTCTCGACCTAAAAGCTCTCTGGGTCGAGCTCAAGCTTCGGGGAGAGTGCCCGTATTCCCCCAGCAAAGAAGAACTCGCCACGCATACTCAGCAGTTTGAAGATTTCGAAACAATGCAAAAACTGAAGACGTGGCTGAAGATTCAGATGCAGACGACCTCTGATGGTTGGGTTCCCAATGAGGTATGGGATGCTGCGAAAGAAGCTAACAGGGCAGCCTACGATGAATGGATGCAGACGGCTAGAGAATCTGAAGCATGCGGCGAAGATATGACTGCGGAAAAAGCAGATAGGCTTTGGCCTTTTGATGCTCGGTGAGAAGCTCAAGCGCAGCAGGCGCTGACCATTCTTGCCTTGGGAAAACACGTTGGACGTTAGTTCCCCTGAGATATCGAGGTCTCGAAAGATCAAAAAAGGATCAGAGTCGCCGTGATCACTCGTGTCCTTTCCCTCCCATTTTTCATCCACTTATAATCTCACAGCTCCTTCTTATCGGAATTCCGATTGTTGCTCCTTGTTGTTCAAACAATCCAAACTTATCATTTCCCCTTACCCAGAGGACTGTGCTATTCAGCTAGGCTTAAGTTATTGATGCAGGTCGATGCCTCATGATGAAAGCCCTATGGATCCTAATTGCCACATCACTGCTTATGTCCAACTTAAGGGTAAACCTGACCCGGTGAAGGCCCGTTGTACAATCAACCCTGCCGCACAACAGGTTCGACTCAAACACCCGTATCACGGTCCACTTCACGAGTAAACCTGTCTAGCCTGGCTCTGATGCAGCCTCACACTGAACTCTGAAGCCATCCATGCTGCAGTGCTTGCTCTGCTGTCGGCCGTTTCTTATGATCAAGAGTGAGAAGGTACCGAATAAAGCTAATGCAATCAGCAGCAGCATTAACTCTAGCAAGCTCCTCCTCAAGAGAGCCCATTTTAATAATGCCTCTCTTGACAAAGAGTTCAGCCAAATCAAACTCCAGCTTGTACTTTGGATTCTCATTGCGTTCCAGGGGGCCAACAAGTTGTACAATTTTGCCAATGGCCCAGGCAGCTTGGTTTATCTCCTTGGGGAGACTGTTGGCATGGGCATTCTGGTCACCAGGCCCAAACAAGGCTCGAGCCGCGAGGAAGTGTGCTAGCTATTAGCAGATTAGTGGCAGACTGTAGTTACAGGGGTATTGCTGAACTAACAGTAACACCAACAGACCACACATCACATGGAGGCGCAGGCAGCACTCCTTTCCATAGCTCTGGAGCGCGAGTAGCTAGGCTCTGGAGTCTCCATTCATCAAATCCCTCCGACGGAATTACTAGTAAATGTGAGTATATCATATCTAAGAGCAGGAGAATGTTTGTAATGGACATACCTGCTCCAAGATCGGATAGCTTGACTGAAGGTTTTGGCGAGTCCACATTGGAGACGAGGACATTGTTTGGGTTGATGTCTTTCAGTTCTGAGTATCACCCTACCAAACAGGATGAGGGCTACTTAAACATAACCATAGTGATTTCCCCTTACCTGTATGCACAACTGGATCTTGTCCATCCATGTCAGAGAATACTTTAACAGCTTCAAGGATAGACCTTGCTGTAGCCTTTAGAAAAGGCTGGCCCAGCTCTTGTGCTCTGGCCCTCAATGACCACAGGTCAGCATCCATCCATTCAAACACCATGCACTTGTCCATGCTGTTATCAATCACTTCACGAATCGCGCGTATGTAGGGGGAATGGCGGATGCAGTGAAACTCATAGCAGTTTGCTTCCATTCTATATATGCCGGGGACAGGACTTTCTGTCTTCACCATTACTCTTTTCATCAAACACATTGTTAGTCACCATATTCACATACATACTATACATGGAGCCAAAGAAGGGTGGGGACGCACGGTGTATTGGTTTCCACAGTTAAAGCTTGAAAGACTGTTGTCTTCAATGCTTTCATGACCTGGTAAGAGCCACATCTGCCATTGATAAGGACTGTTTGGCCTTTGGTAAGGAGGTCATAAATGGGCCGCACCATTTTGAGAGAATGGGTTATGAATTGTGAAATGGTTGACTGGTTGAGTATTAAAATAATGTATGAATGATATTTGAATCTATCTGAAGAAGATGACTGTAATTAACATAACTAGTAGTGGTTAGTTATACACAGCTCGTATGATCTACATCCTGGCCCCTCTGGACCAGTGTGCTTACCGAATCAAATCATTCGAATGCATTCGGAATCGAATCTGAATAGTATTCCAATTCCAACTATTTGAATAATGCCTGAATTATTCGAATGCATTTGAGTATAGCTATGCTTATGTAATATATATCAATATACTCCATTTTTTGTGCTGATTTCAAATCTTTTTTCAGAATTTGAATAACTTTTCTTATTGCTGAGATATTTCATAAAAACTAACTGAATATAATTTAAAAATAAATTCAAAATGAAAATTGAAAAAAATTAGAAAAAAGTAAAAAAAATTCTGAAAAATTCTGAAAAAAATATTAAAATTTTTAAAAAGTTTTAAAAGTGTAAATTTTCATTTATTATTGAGATATTAATGATATATTATTAAAATATAATTAAATACATTTTGAAATTTGCAAAAATATTAATATATTATAATATTTCATCATATATAATTAAAATATTTTGATATTTTAATTATTCAAAAATATAAACAGGTTATGAATAAAGAAAATAATAATATTATTAAAAAAATACTAATTAAAAATTTAAAAACACAAATATATTATTATATAAACAATAATTATATCAATTAAATCATTAAATAATAGAAAAATCAAATACTTAAACAATTAAATAATCAAATAATCAACTAGTTAAACTATCAAATAACAAATTCAAAACAATTAAAGATTAAAACATTTAAATAATCAAATAATCAAAATATTAAACAATTGAATAATATAATTATCAAGTTATCAAATAATCAAATAACAAAACAATTAAATAACTGAATAACAAAATTATAAAATTATCAAATAATCAAATAATCAAACAGTTGAACAATTAAATCATTAAAAAATCAAATCATTAAACAATCAAAATATTAAAAATTACATCAGTTCTGATGCTAGCTGATAAGTTAATTTTTCAACTTCAGCTTGCAAATTTTCAGATTCAGATTCAGATTCTGATATTTCAGAATCTGAAATATCTTTATCATCAGAATAAACTGTTGTTTTCTTTATATAATCATCTTTTATGTCTGAGAAAGCTTTTCAACTTTTCAAACATAAAATATAATTAACAGTTTCTGTTGATAAATTATTTCTTTTTTTAGTAATAATATCATTTTCTTGACTGAATATAGATTCAGCAAGAGCAGATGTAGCTGGAATAGCTAAATAAAATCTAGTCATTCTTGATAATATTGGAAATTTTTCTGCTTGATATTTCCAATATTTCAAAACATCACACTAAATAGTAAATATTAGTAAAAATAAATAAATAAATAAATAATAATAATAATAATAATAAAAAATAACTTACATCAGGTGCTTCTGGTTCTGAATTAAAATATTCATCAGCTTCATTAATTTTTCTTGAAATTTGAATATTTCTTTTAGGAAATAAATCAAGTTGTTTCAAGTAAGATTTTTGCTTTTGAAACTGTAAATTTTGATTTTTTTAATTCATTTTGACTTTGACTTTGTTCTTGAGATTCATTTTCAAGCTCAACATCTGAATTCTTTTCAGATTCAGTTGTTTTTGCAATAGAATTTTCAAATCTATTAAAAAAATTAGTATTTCAAATTATTAATTTATAAAAATAAAAAATATATTTAACATACCTTTGATAATGTTTAAAAAACTGAAATTTAATTTTATAAATATCATCACTACTATATTTAAGCTTTTCTAAATCTTTAGTTTTAAATCTAGGGTCTAGCAAATAAGCATAAAAATAGTAAGATAAATATTTATTTTTGTCAAAATATATATTCAGTTTTTTCAATTCAATATCACAAGCTTTTGTTAAACTTGAATATTGATAATATTTCTTCTGATATTCTTCCAATTTCATTCTAAAATGAAATAAAAATGGAAGAATACTAGAAAGAGAAATATATTTTTGACTTTGTAATATAGTTGTTGGTATTTTGAAAATTTCAAACAACTCACAAAGTCTTTTTATCATTGCCCATTCATTATCTTCTAAAAATAAATTTTTGAATTTTTTAGAAGATGTAGTAGCCATAATAATCTGAATAGGCTTTTTTAAATTCAACAATGTCAAAAACATATTTGCTGTTGATGATCATCTTGTTTCTGAATCTAAAATTGGTTTTTTTGAACCAGAAATATCATTAACTTTAATATAATTCTCAAGTAATCTTTTTGGCTCTTGAGAATATTTAAATAAAGTAATGATTTTTCTAATTTTTGTCAATAAAGACACAATTTCATCTAGAATATTAATTATTAATAATTATTTAATAAAATAAATATTTTGAATTTTTAACATATCTTTTGACATATCAATATTTTAATCATTGAATAATTCATAAACAGATAAAATTTTATCTCCTTTAATTGATAAAGTAGATAAAATATCTTGAACTATCAAATTTATCACATGCATCAGCAAATCAGTAAAGAGTCTTCATTCACTGAAATTAACTTGTGCATAGTTAGTGTTAATATTAGATTCTTGGCAAACCCCAACAAAACTTTTACAGCAAAAAGACTGGCCCACATCATTTGATGTCAAGTAATACTAGTTATCATCATCACATCACATGAAATTATTATAAAATATTATTTGCTCATAATCAGCAAATGAAAATTAAATCTTGCAATCACAGAGCAGTATTGATTTGTTTAACTTCATTTTATTGTTTATTTCATTTATTTCAACAGCTTTGCTTGACTTTTTCATCAAAAAATTAATATGAACATATCATTTGTTATCTACAATAACTACATCACAATTGTTCAAGCAAATAACATTTTTATATTACTTATTAAAATACTTAAATCTAGCTCAGAACTTCTTCAGTATATAGTAATGTATATAATCATGATGAAAGATGAATGAAATTGTACTTTGAAATCATATAACTTGATATTCAATCAGAGTAAATTAACATTTAAACACAATTTTAATTATGTTACATTATAAACTTGTACTTAAAAATTGACTCTCATTCAAACATACATTTAAAACATTTCAAGTTTTTTTTTTGTCAGCAGTACTGCAAGCTGAACAGTAAACTTGTTGTAAAAACTTAAAATTTTTTTTAAAATTAATATTTTTAATACTGACTTCATCAACACTCTTGCTGATTAATTCTGATTGTGAAAATTGTGTGATACTTTCAAACATATTTTTAAATTAATTCATATCATGTTGTTTATTTAAAATTTGTTGTTTCTGCAATGAGACATGTTCTGATCATGATTGACTAAATACAAGATGTTTTCTTGAGTGATTGACAATTGAAACAAATGCATTACATTTTAATGAGATTGTAAAATTAATTTCAAGCTCAGAAATAGCATCAGAAACTGAAAACACAGCAGAAAATGTTGATGAATTTGTGATAAAATTAATTTTATCAAAAAAATCAGCAAAAAAAGTAAATCAAGCAGTTATAAAATTAATATCATCAACAAAAAAAGCAGCAGAATTAGATAAAGTTTCTGATTGAGCTTGTGAAGATTTAACAAAGCAAATTTTAAAATCATTATGTGTGAAATTTATTAATTTAAATTTTGCTGAAGTGAGAGATAAAACACTTTTGTGACAATTTTGAGAAATTTAATTTAACATTTACTTCATCAGCATTGCAGCAATACATTTATTTTTTGTAAACAAATCAAGATTTTCTGACTTTCTTCAATTTAATCACAAGAAAAATTGCTTAAATATTTTTTGTAATAATTCATCAGCTTTCAGTTGCAATAAATTAAAAGCATTATTTTTTATTTCATCATCATTATTTTTTTTCACAATTTTCATTTCAGCTGTAGCTTCTGCTCAATCAAGATTGAAATTTTTAAAAATTTTATTTTTCATTTTAATTATTTAATTGTTTATTTTTCATGCTTAATTAAATTTTATAAATCAATCAAAAATCTGTGTATTATGAAGTATTTATATATTTTGAAAGTGACTCTGATCTAGATAGTGTACACATTTTATGATTTGAAAAACAATGTTTGCATTCACAGCAAATTTTAACATTATTAAATTCAAGCATTGTTGATGCAAGTTCAGCTCAATCAAGCAAGTCACATAAATCACAACAAGAATTTGAATTTTGTTATTAACATTATTAAATCATCTCACAACAGCAAATCATTCATCATTATTCATTTCAGCACAGAATGATAGCATCTTGAATTTCAAATTCTTTAAAACAATCTCAACATGAAATTATATCATTAAGTATAAAGTAAACAAAAGTAGTCAGTGTTTTTTTTTCAAAACAACATTATTCACAATTGCAAATAATGTGAGATATTTTAATGTTTCATTCATCAGATATTCAACTACTCATCAGCAATCTTGTAATATAAATGAAATTTGTAAATCAGTAAACATTCAACTAATTAATTAAATAAAATTTTCTGCAGATTTGAATCATCATAATGAAATATTCTGTGCAAAAATTTTTTTTTTTATTAATGTCATCTTGTACATCTAATCTAATACAAAACATGCTGATGCATGACATAAACAATGATAAACTTGCATATTAAATCATTCATTCACATTATTTTCATTTTTTTGCAAGTTGCTCACATCATTTGATTAATGCATTTTACATAAATATTTTATCAAAAAATCATGAATCATTCAGTATTGAAAAAGTTGCTGAAATGTCATTATACACTCAATTATTTTAATTTTGTAAAATGAAATAATTTCATTTATCACAACAATGTCTGAATCTAACTTTTTTACAATCATTAATTATTTCATAAAACATTACAACATAATCTGATTAAAAATTTTCAAAATCACAATCAGTGTTGTCTCACTTAACATTGCATCAGCAGTAAAAAAATGACAATATGAATTTGAATTAAAAATATAAAAATTAGTGCTTTCAGTCTCATTGAAAACATTAATTAACATAATATCAGATGTGTATATTGATGCTGATTGTTCAAAATCAGCACAATGCAGAAAAGTAAAAATATTCAAAAAATTCAATGCACAGTTCATTATTAATGTTGCTGTAATAAATCACTTCAATTGAATATTTAATGTTTTAACACTTCAGAAAATACATATTTTGTGATTTTTGAAAGTGTGACTCTCATTAAGAAATATTCATTTAAAAAAACATTATTTAATCATGCTGAATGAAAAGTCAGCTTTTGCTTTTTATTTAATTTAACTTTATCATTTAAGTTTTTTTCATTGTTTTTCAAATTATTCATCTTCAGTTCTTTCATCTCATCATTATCTTTCATCTCATTCTGATTTTTCATCTTATTTTGCTTTTTCATTTCATCTGCTTACAGTTAAGATTCTTGTCTTCAATGTTGTTTTCAATCTAGATTGATTTCACAAGTCATCAGTTTCTCTATCAATGTGCATTTATGTCACATAATATAGAAGAACAAAACAATCATTTGCAAAGTCATTGAATTGTTAAAATCAAAAAATTGTATTTTGTTTATTAATCATTTTGTGTTGTTAATTATAAACAACTTTAACAAAAAATGTGATGTATCATCTGACTCAACATGATCATGAAAAAAAAAACATTAAAAGTATTTCTGAAAAAATGAATAATTTACTTAATTCAGATGATGATAACAACTGATGAGCAAAAAATAAGTGTGAAAAAATAAAAAATTTTCATTTTTAATTTCAACTTGATGTAGATGATAGTTAAACATTGCAGTGTTTTTTTCAAATCAGATTTATCAGTGAGAACACTGCTTTGTAGTAATGACAATTTTTGTTAAAGTATTTAAATTACTTCAGTTGCTTGTCAAAATTTCAATCAAAAAATATTAACTTGACATATATTTAAGAAAAGTTTCAACTCTCTACATGCATTCATATAGCTAGAAGAGAATACACTTACAATATTTATGATTTGTTGAAGTTTGTTCAGATTTAAAGTTATCTCATTGATTAATTCATCTGCTATGTTTTGAATCTTGAGATTGTTGATAATTTCAAATGCAAATACAGTTTTCATGACTTTATTTTTTGTTCAGCAACAGAACTGCTTGCTTAATGTAATATTTTTAATCATTTTGCAATACTTGTTAAGTATTTTTTTTGTATCTTAAAGCTCAGAAATGAAAATTTATTTTGAAATATATCACTGAATGTATTTTTCATACTGTTTTCAATCAGCTTAACATTGACAGAAACAAAATCATCAAATGTATCAAAATCAAGAACATCATTTTTAATAATTGATTCAATATCTGATTGTATAAATTTCTGAAAAATAATAATTTTATTTAATAATTTATCATCAGAGTTTTCAGATTGCTTTTGCTTAATCATGATTGAGTTTAAAATTTCTTCATGTTATGATCAGAAATCTGACTGAACAATTTTATTGTTACATTTTTTTATCATCAAAATGCAATTAGATTTGATTTCTCAAACTGTGTATTTCACAGCATATATTAATCAGAAAATGTTTTCAAAGTTTTTGAAATTAAATTTTTCTAAAGTAATTTTTATAATCTTTTTGATAATTCAGAAGTATGCATGTAGAAAGATATTTTTTATCAGAGTGTTAATTAAAAATTTCATATTATTAACTTGTTGTCAGATGTGAAAGTAATTGTGCATTTTCAAAATGATATTGATCATCATTTCCTTCATTTTCTTGAGATTGAGAACATTAAGTCTAAAGATATTTGTGTGCATATTTCAAAATAAGTTAAAAAAAAATTTCATACTGATGTTGTTTAATCAATCACAAGATTCACAAAAAATTTTAGTATTTTCAAAATTAAAATAATCACATAATTTTCTCAAATTTTTATTCAGATTTTTATTTTTCAGATACACATCAGAATATTTATTCTGAAAAAACATTTTATAACAAATATAACAATTTCTGAATTCAGTTAATCAGTGATGATTTCTCATGTGCTCAATCTTGATTAGCATGTCTTCTCACTAATAACTCACAAAAATTGTGTTTTCAATTCATCAAATTCAACATGTAAATTCAAGCAAATCAACACATTACAAAACTCATGTCAATTGAAGTAAAAAAAAAACTCAAACTAGCATTCAAATTTGAGAGTAAATTTGAGATTTCAAACAAGTAAAAAAAAAAACAAAATGCTAGAAAGAAAAAAAAGCAGAATGTTTTTTCAAACAAATAAAAAAACTAAATTGAAAAAATTGAAAAAATTAAGAAAAAACAAAAAACATATGAGAAGAGATATTGAGTTAGAGTCAAAATCTGAGTTTTTTTCAACTGAAAACTTAATTGTGTTGTTATTCTCAGTAGAAACACATTAACAACATTTAATTTTAATTAAGCAAAAATTATCTTGAGAGAAGAAATATTCATCTTTCAGTATTTCAGTATCTTGAAATGCAAAAAAATGCAAAACTGATAACTTTTTCTGTCTGAAGTTATCTTAAATATTCAGTGTATTTGTATTTTTCAAACACATAAAAAATCAAAATAATAAATATTAATTTGAATTATTTTAAAGCTTCAAGTTTGTTTGACAATTCTTAACATGATAACTGAATATAATAATGATTTTAAAGTAACACAATGTCAGTGTTGACTTGATTTTGTGTGCACACATCAAGTTTTAAGTCACTAGCATATCTTGACACTGACTAGTTACAATGTAATTATGTAGTTAATTCAGTCAGTGCTGCTATCAATCATCAATCATCAATAAATATGCTTAAATATGATAAAGTCAATCATAAAATACATTAATTTGTTTTAGCTTCACTAATTACATTGTTTTTATATTTTTAATCTGCTGCAGTCAAGTGTCTGCAAGTATAACAATATTTTGTTTCATATTATTTGAATTTTGATATATAAAAGCTATCAATATTCTGACTCTGATGTTAATGATCTCATTTCACTTTATTCTTGAGTTATTCACTGTAAAACAAAAATATTACATATATTTTTGAATGAGCATTGAATGAAAAAACTATTGTTTAGAACTGTAGTTAATTTTAAATGACATTTGCATAATGCTTGATAAGTGATAGCATGTGTTTTAGAATTCTTGCTTAAGAAACATACTGAACTTAAAAATCTGTTTATATTATAATTTAATGATGCAATTATATGTGAAAATTTGTTGATTTTTGCTTGCAAAATTAATGAAGAACTCTCATATAAATATTTCACTTTTTTTTTTTCTTTTTTTTTTCAATTCACTGATTTGTTCAATGTCAGATTTGCAGTTTCACATTTTTCAGATTTTCACAAAATCAATTTGTGAATATTTTTACATATATTACATTTCATGTCTTAATTCTCAATGTTTCTGTATTATTTCTTTGAGAGCAGCATGTATAGTATGAAAAATATACAGAAGTTAATGCTCTTGTCATATACTTACTTGTTTTATAAATGAAATGATGTATACATTGAGTCATGCTGTTCATTTTTATCATTTTTTATGTCAACAAACACTAATTTTCAATATAACATATTCAGATGCTCACAATCACATCAAGTATTATAAAGATCAGTGCACAAGCAAATTAATAACAACAATGTTATATTACATCTGATTGATATTTTCATGAATTAGAACTCTTGAAAAAAAATAAAATTAATCATATGAAATATGAGTCATCACTGAATGTATTTCAGTAAATGTATTTCAATCATAATTCAACTCATCTGATGAAAAAAAATAGTACAGAAGAAGATTTGTCAGATGTTTCATTTCAGAATATTGAATTGAAATTTATGAAGAACTTACATAATATTGTCAATTTGAAAAAAATTATCAAAAATTTTATTTTTTTTTCAGAAAATTTTTGAGTTGATAATGACTTTAAAGCAGCTTATTCAAAATTTGAGCTTACTGAAAAAATGTAAAATTGATGATATGATGACATAAAAATCAGTTCAAAATTAACTAGACTAGTTGCTGAATTGAAATGAATATTAAAAAATCAATTTATTTTCATGCATAATTTTGTAACTACATACTAATATATCTAGTAAGCAAATGAAGTCACTGAAAGAAATTATTCATCAATATTTTATTAAATACATTGTTGAAACTTGTTATCATTGTTAAAATTACTTAAAAAATATTAAACATACACAATTGAGCATGTGCTTATTGTGACAAGAGATTTAAAACAATTTCAGAATGAAAATAACATTATTCACATTGCAAAATTTGAAAAAAAGTTATGAAAGAAATAAATATTTCTCTTCATGAATTTAATACAAATACACAATTTGCTATATGTGTATATTCAGTGAATGCAGATGACACAATGTGTATCATCATCAGTAACAATGATGATTTGTATATGAAACTGACTGACATTGTTAACATTATATCAGCTGAGTTTATCAATTCTGATATCATTAGTTTTGTAAAAAATTTTTGTGAGACAATTTACACACAAATTAATAATTTTTCATTATTAAATTTTATTTTCAGACTTGCAGATTTTTGTGTGACAGTATCATTTGCATCACACTTAATTATTTTAATAATGTGTACTTTCACATATCAGCTGAAGACAAATCAATTTGTTAACACAGTTATTCAAGAAAATAAATATTATCTGTCATTTGCATTCAACTTTGCTGCTGATGCATTTTATTCATTCAAAAACAAGTTCAAGTATGCAATCACACATTTTTTTGTCAATCACAAGCTCATTAAAAACAACATTAATGTTTTTCTTCAAAATTCAATTTTGAAAAATATCACAAATCATCTCAGTTTTTATAATGCAAATCAGCTTTACAATTTAATTAATCATATTTTATATGAAAGTGATAAAAATTGAAAGAAGAGTACTTTGACAATTAATTTAAGCATTAAAAACATGAAAAACAAGCAATTCACACTTCTTTATGCTGATGTAAAAACTGTTATTTGAAATTTTCTCAGTTATAAATTATTTAAAAATCATTTTACATACAGTTCAGTACATCAATACAATAATGATGATCACAAAATGTATACAAAAATGCATTTATCAGAGTGATGATGATTTGTTCAAAATAAATTTTCTGAAGAAGTTATTGTCATTTTCTTGCTTATCATAAATGACAAAACATGTTTAATTATTTTTCAAGAAGATAAAACAATGTGATCAGTGTATTTAACAATTGAAAATTTAAGTCATTAAACTCATCATTCACAAAAAATGAATGATATTCAATTGATTAAGCTTTTTTTCAATGTAAAGAAAATGAATGTTCTGACAAAAACTAAAATATATCATGTCACAATAAAGTGAATTTTTGAAAATATATATTACAAGCACAATTGCTGAACACTCAATCTTGATTAATAATTACATGATTTTTATCTCAGATGTAGCTCACATGATTATTAATTAAAATTAAGCTAATGTGATTTTTATTTTTCACATTTGATTCTTCTGATTTTTGATTTAGATTGATGCAACATGATTTGTATCTCAGATTTTGACTCACATAATCATTAATCAAGATCAAGCATGTGAGCTTTTTCATAACTGACTTGTTTTTTTTTGTATAAACATAAAACAACTGATTCATGTGAGAATTCTGATGCAGTGTGCTGATGATTATGTTCATCATTATTTTTTATCATTGTTGTCATTTCAGCAAATTATGAAAAACAAATCATCATTACTGCAATAAAAAATGAAAGACACTGCAGCATCTGCATTGTTTCATCAAAAAAATGAAAACATTTAACAAAACATTAATTATTGAGAATTCATAAGTTCATGTAAAATCAAATTAATGAGCAGAGAAAGATAATTGTTAATAATCAAATCAAGTACTTTAAGTCAGAGAAAAAAAATAATTTGATTTATAATGTCAATAATTTCACATGACATCATAAATTAATTAATATTCATTCAATCATAATGTCAGATTTGCTTCATCAGCTGTTGAAAAAAATGATTGAAAATCTTGTTATGTGATTGAAATTTTTTTTGAAAAATATATATAAAATACAACATCATTTTCATGCAAACACAAAAATTCTTCTGTCAGAAAGTAATGAGTTTAAGCAATTTAACAAATGCTTCAAAAATGTTTCAGAGTATTCAGATCTGAAGTGTTTTATTAAATTTATTAAATTAATGCAAAGCACTGAAGAGCAACAGAAATTCATTGCACAACAATTAATGACAATTATTATTTCATTTCTTACATCAAAAAAATCAGCAGCAGTTTTTTTTACACACATTTTTATTAATTTTTTGTTTTTTGCTTAATATCACTCTCACATCAGTGATACTCTTCATTATATAAAACAAGCTTTGTATTAAATGAACAAGTTGAAGTGAGTTTTTAGTAATTATAAAATCAACAAAAAAAATTTAACAAAAAATAATCATTTCAACTTTTCAAAATTTTATGTATTTTTACATTATGTAAATTTTATTCAAAAATATGATGCTCTGCTCAATTATGATATAAGTGTTTATGAAAGTGCTCATAAAATTCACTGTAAGAATTCATATCACTGAAGTAATAAGTAAGAAAAATACAAGAAATAAATGATTCATATCATTAATTGTTGTATCAATATAATAACAATGAACAATACTTTTTATTATGAAGATACAAACAGTGAAAATGCACTTGCTGTTAATGAGCAAATAATGCTAAAAGCAATTCATTTGTCAAATCATTGACAGATACTGAGCTGAAAAACTTGAATTGAATGTCTCATCATGCAAATTCAAAAATCAATAAATTAACAGTTTTAAATGTTGCACAGCAAATGAAAATTTTACATGATAAGTTTTTGAAAACTTTTGTTGTATTCATACAACAGATGCAGCTGCAACTGAACAATTAAAATCAATCAGTTATTAATCAAGAACAATCTGAAGTTAGTGATCAACATGAGTTTGATTACTTCTGAATTAATAATTACAATGTGAAAATTCATGTCAGTATTACAACACACAGAACAAATGAAAAAAATTTATATTTAAAAAATTTGATAATCAGATTATGCACTGTTTCTCAAATTGATAAAATACTAACAAGTGACATTATGATTATGTGTGAATGCAGAAGAATGAAAACAAAGCTTGTGACATTTTAAATGAAAAGCTCATTGATTAACTTCTGATACTTATCACAATTTCAAATGAATGTCATTAAGTTCATTAAATAAACTTCAGTGAACTAGTCATCAGAAAATCAGCAATATATTGTAAAACTTTTATTAATGTTTTTTAATTCAGAAGACAAATTATTCATGAAATTTATAAAATACACAAAGTGAAAGTTACTCTGATTTCATCAAACAGTTTTCAAAATTGCAATTTAGAAAAGCAACAATTTTATCAGTCAGAAAGCATAATACAAAAAACACATGTTATGTTTGCTGCACATTCAGATACACACATTAAATCAGAAAAGCAATTATTTTACATTAATAATTATATTGACTGAAATCAATTCAATACATTATATGCATCAAGCTTTGAAACAGATGAAAAACAACTTGCAAACAAGTTTTCAATCTCTTCAAAGCAAAATTAATTTTTTTATGTTTTTGTTTATTTGCTTATTCATCAGTTTTTGTATCTGCTGATTTATTTGCTTCTCATTCATCTTTTATTAGCTCACTCATGTTCTTGTCACTTGTTTGATGATTTACACATACAGTTGAGCTGCACTGGCAAAAAAAAAAATTAGTTTGTCAGCACTGAGATTCAAACTTATGATTTTAATTTTTTAGTGAATTCAATGTGTCAAAATTGTTGATTGATTTGTGATGATCTGAGTGATGATGCTGCAAAAAAATAAAATCTGAGCAAATGCTATATCAGTTTATGAGATTCAGATCATGTAGAAAGTATTTTATAATCATAATTTTTTTAATATATATGAAATTTTCATTATATATAACTTGCAATTCAGAAAGAGAAAGAAAAAAAAACAGATTGTTAATCACTACATCACAAAGTTTATTTTGTTAATATCACATGATAATTAATATTTAAAAATACATAACTCAAGTAAGATAGACTATCTCTGAACAAATGCACACAAAGTTTCATAACTTTTTCATGCTAAAGAAGCTCTGTGCTAGCCCATGAGAAGCACAATGCAATTATATGAAATATTTAATAATCTGAGAAAGCATTCAGAAAACTGATTGTGAAAATCAGAGTTTTCTGTTTTTTTTCATTTCATTTCAGATGTTTGAGATCAATCAGAGAACAGAAATGAAATTTTGTATCAAGCTATCAGAATCAAATTACTACTACATGAAATGAAACTGAAAGAAAATGAAACTGTGAGTTTATGAACTGAAACAGAAATGAAACTGTGAATGAACTTGTTGAAACAGATTAGAAACTAACATCTAGCTCTTGAGATGAGAATAAAACTGCAATCAACACACATGAAATGAGATGAAATTACATGATTTTGAGATCAGAGTTTCTGATTTCTGATTACATAATACAAAAAGTGTAGATAATGATTTCTGATAACAAACATGAACAAATTTTGCTGAAACATTCATCAACTCAAAAGTCACATGATAAAATAACAGTTTAAGATAACAGTCTCAATCACATGTGAGTTTAATAGCACATAATTATTTATATTTTCACTGTTGTCACTGCTGCTTCTTCTTCTGTGACTTTATAATTTTTTTATTTGATTTTCAAACATTTTTTCTTATCATTACATTAACATTTTTTCATCAATTGTGCTTCTTCAGCAAGTTTTTTTTTTTTCATCATGTTCATCATTTTTAATAATTAGACAATCATCATCAGAATTATCATCAGATGTAATATTTTCATCAACAAACAAATTCTGATCATCATGTTTCATCAACATAATTTTTTTAATTGTCAGTTCTGCAAGATGTTCTCATTGATAAGAACAGATATTTCTTTCTGAATTAAACTTTTGCTTTACATCAACAGCATGTGATGATATATCAAGTATATTTTTTCTTATTCACATCACAGTGAGATATTAATATTCAATACTTGTTCACATCTCAAAAATATTCTTTTTTGATATTTGAGAAGTTTGAGTATTGTGTAAATATCATTTAAACTCATTTTTTGACTGTGCATCATTAGTATTTTTTTTATATCATTGTTCACAATTGTATTCAGATTCTAATTTCAAATTAAATGAATTTTTTCAGACTTGTTATCAAAAACTGTTATTTCTGAATCTGAATCATTTTTCAGAACAATTATTGATGCTTTTTCATATTGTTTATAATTCTTATCATAAAACTCAATCACAAGTTGTTCATATTCATTAAGCTTATGATTCTTTCAGTGTCTTGAGCTTAAAACATTCATATAAATGCATAAATTGGGAACAGCTGCCACTGAATAAATTTTCTCATGCTCATCTGCAGTTTTTAAATAATATTTAAATAATTTGATGAATGCACTTTAACAAATATTAATCAATGCATTCTTTCAGTCACTTTTCAAACATGTCTTTTTTTCTCACTTATCAAGATGATCAAATATTGCATTGTATACTCAAAAGCTTAAATAAATCATCAGTTTTTTTGCTATTGAGAAATTTTTTGTATATATCATAAATGATCACAAAAAAATATATGACATATTTCACTTGTTTTCATTCATCATCAGTTAATTGAAGTTTCTTGATTTTTGCAATTTCAGTGCTCTCAATTCACATGTTTAAATATTGTTTCAGAAAAAAAACTCAAACTGTCATATCATAAATTGAATTTTATTGAATCTTTACATTAGTTTTCATATTCAAAACTTTGTCAGCTGACTGCAGATTACAAAAATTTTTTTGACACTGAGAAGAGATACAAATGACATTAACAAGCAATTGAATTTAAAAATATCATTATAAGCAAAATGTTTCAAGCTCATTATCTCAGTCTGTTATCAATCTTTTGAAGTGTATTCTTGAATGTTTCAATCTGAAGCTTGTCTGAAATGTGATCATTATTAAATTTAAATAATGAATTTTCATTCTCACTTTCAATTTTCAATTCATTCATCAATTGCTTCACAACAAGCTGCAAAACATGAACAATATAAGAAATTGATTCAAGTTTCATATTTCATTCATGATTGTTGATTTGTCTGATTTTTATTTGTAGAGATTTTTGAAAAATACAATTATTATCAGCATTATTTGCAGTAATGCAAAACAGTTGTTTTGTTGTTTTATTTTGCTTCAGAAGCTTGTATAATGCTTCATTCAAATTCATTTCATTATGAGATTTTTGCAATGATTCAAAGTTAATCAACTTTTCTTCAAATTTTCATTTATCTGTCACAAAATATGTTACAATACTCATAAAAAAAATCATATAAGAACTTAATCATACATCAACAACAAATGATATTTTTATATCTGACTTACAATTTCATAATAATTAACTTGCTGTTCAATCATATTTGTCATTCAAAAAATCACATATTTTGATTTGATGAGAAAGATCAGAAATTGCTGATGATCAGAAACAATGAACTAAATCTCAAAAATGTTTATTGTCAATTATGCAAAAAAACAAGTTCAGCAAGATGAGTACTTTGAGAAGCAAATCATGAAAATTTTTTTTGAAATAAAAAATTGACTTTTTAGTAGTTTTTAGACATTTGCACTGATTCATCTGAATTTGATCAAGTTTGTTATCAAAAATCATTATTATAAAGTAAAAAAAAACTTTTTATCAGCATATCATCAAGTGATTTATTTCTGTCACATTTTAAAAAAACAGTATGATTACAGTTTCTGCTGTTTATGTGTTTTTTTAATTCATTAATGTTATGATTTGTATATGTTGAATGCTTCAGTATGATATTGCATTTCTTACATATAACAACTGATTCACTGTTAGATTTTTCTGCTGCTTGTATCATTTGATTTCATGTAGTGAAAAATCACTTGATGTTATTTTATGCAGAATAAGCACAGTTACAATTTTTTAATGATTTTTTTGCAGATGTTGCATCTCATTACTGATTAAAAACAACATTTTTAGCAAAATCATAAACAATAAAAAACTTTTCATGAAGATACAGTTCAGTTAATTTCTTATCAGAAACTGATGATTGAATGTTTAATGAAAAAAATGATGAAATTGAAGTTTTCTTTACACTCAATGATACAACAACAGCAAGAGCTGGCATTGAGATAGATATATTGAGCTCAAAATGTAGAAAATAAATGATATTCAAGCTGAAATAATAATAATGAATTTTGATAACAAGTTTGATAAATTTTGAAGATTTTGAGCAAATATTTTAGAATTTTATTCTGAATTGTGTTGTTGTCAAGTTGTCAGATATTGAAAATGATATTTATTTGTTTTTTAACAAAATTATTATTTGCATCTGCAATTTTGAAATGATCATATTCATGCTTGACTCAATTGCACTTCAGTTTTTGAATGATTTAGCAAAAACAAATCTGAAAATAACTCATGATGCTGTGATTTTGAATTTCTGACTCAGTTTATTATTTTATTAGTATGTGCATAAACTTGTTATCTGAATTTGTTATTTTTTTTTTGTTTTTTGCTTAACTGCATTGCAGTCTCAAATTTTTTCACACAGCATTTTTTTTTTATCTTCAGCATTTTTGATTTTTTTTATTTTTTCAATTTTGTAATATTCATGAGATTTTTCTTGATCAAACTGCTTCTGTATCACAATCTTAATGATTGCAATCTTCTGCATTTTGCACTTTTTTTTCATGTCATTTTGTCTGACAAATATGTCAGTAAATATGTGTGATTCATTATCAAGAACTGTTATTATTTTGCTGTTTTTTTCAAATGTTAAATGACATCATATCTGATTTTGTGATTGATTTGATTAATCTTGTGTTTTTTTTTTTTTTTCATCAAGTGCATGTTTTTTTTCACATGTAGCAACAGTCTTTGATTGTGTTGACAACTGTTTTTTTGAGTTTAGATTTTTCATGATGAATTGTGAACAGTAATGAAATGTAATAACAAACTGAAGCTTTCTTGATTAAGATGACAAAATGAGCTGAATGAAAGTGAAATTGAAAAAAAAAACTTCAGAAAGTGAAATGTTTATGTATATATATATAAACAAAAATGAAAGTGATGAAAAGCTTTGTAGCAACACAAAATCACATGATTTTATTTTTTTACAATTTTATTTTTTGTTTATGTTTCTGTTTCTGTTTACTTTTTTTTTTCTTTCATATTATTTTCTAATCATCACTCATCTTGTGAGTATTTTTATGCTTTTACAGAAATATATAACTGATGTTTAATAAACAAATTATCAATGATTGAAAATAATATTCACAAGATTTTCAGAATGAAGATGAAGACTGTTCTTGAAAACATGATCAATAATAATACACATGCTAGAGAGAAAAATGTCACAGAAAGTCATCTCAAAGTTACTGAAAGTGATTTTAATGATGCAGATGTGAATATGAGAAATGTTCAGAAAGTTGATGAGAATGAAAAATCTGAAAAAAATGAAAAAAGTGAAAAGCAGAAAGAAAAAAAAATAATGCATTAATTAAAAAATCATCATAATGAAGATGCAGATGAAAATTATGTATTTCATAATGATTTTGATTTTGAAAACTCTGATGTAGAATTTGAAAATTATATGTAAGTAATAAAATATAATAACAATTTTGTGAAAATTTGCAGCTAAAAAAAATTTAGTAAATATGAATCAATCAGATGTGTGACAATATTTTTTGAAACAACTGCTGCTTTACAAGCTCATCATCAACATCAGATGAATAACTATAACACAAAATGTCAGATATGACATCAAATGCATTCTAATATTTTTATTGCTTAATGAGAGACAGCAAATTCAGTTTCATACATCTCAAACTTTCATGAAGTCAATCATAAATAACAGTTTTTGATAATGATTTCACAATTTAATAAAGTATTAAAAACAATTCAGAAAATACACTGATATCAGCATAACTGAGATTTTGTTATTTTTCAGATATAATTTCAGCAAGTGATTTGTCAAATCACTTTTGTAATGAATTTAGCATATTACTGATAAGCAACTGCTGTTGATGCTTTTCAACTTGCTGCTGAGAATACAATCATCACTTTCTTTGAATGTGAGTATATTTTTCACTTTCAAAAATTTCATTTACTAATACAAAATAAATGATGTTCAAGCAATGATTCATCAGAACTGAATTATTTTGATTTAAAATAATATCTGACTGATTTTTCAGTTGATCACATGAGTTGATAGCTAATTTTTTAAGCATGCACCTGCAGAAACTCATGAAAAAAAAAAGTAAAAAATTTTTTTTGAAAAAAGTTTATGAAATTGAGCAATTAAATAAATAAAATAAGTTTTCAGTGAGGCAACATGTTTCACAACAAATAAATAAATTTTCAGAGATTTTTTTTTCTCTTGTGTAATTTTTGTCATATGATGTGATAATGATTCAAGATAACAGTTTCACATGCAAATGTGACAAAATGCTTTCATTGACATTGAAATTGAAAATTCTCATTTCATTTCATTTTATTAATTCAGAACAATCTGAAATGAAACTGAAATCAGAATTCTGTTATTAGAAACTGAAATGAAACTACAGCTTATTTCTTGAGATAGAACTGAAACTAGAAAAAAAAATTATAAAATGAAACTGAAATTTTTCATCATGTAGTGATAACAGAAATGAATAACAGTTCTTGCAACTAGAGATGAATTTGAAACTACAGTAGTTGAAACTGAGACTGAGTTCACTGAAACAAAAAAAATTTTTTCATTTCATGCAGTCAGTCTAGTTCAGAACTTCTATAGCATTGATGACAAAGTTTAAAATAACAAAAAAATATCTACAACTTGTCTGTATACACATCTGAGTTTTACAATGAATCTGAAGCAAGCAGCTGACTAACTAAGAAGTGAAATTGCAATGTATTTATTTAATTGCAGCATGTTTCTGTACATTGAATGTTCATAATAAAAAGCAAAAATTTATAAAATATGTACATGATGACAGCAAGCTTTTAGCTTGAGTATTTTCAATCTGAATCAAGAATACTGCAATCACATTAACAGATTCACATCAGTTCTTGTGTTTTTAATAATCATGTATTTAGTTTCAAGTTTCATTATATGTTAAAAACAAAATAGCATCTTGACACCATTCAATCTCTGAATCATCATACAAGAAATTGATTTTATATAATACATTAATATTTTTTTATTAATAATACTGCAGATTACTTTCTGTACTGCTGTACATCTAATAATGAATCAGCAGTCATTTCTTGATTAATACAATTTTGTTGTGTTAATTTCAGTTCATTTAACAATTTTTTCAGACACATCAGTTTTCATTTAGAGAATCTGCATCTCAGATCATTGTTCATCAAATATTCATTTTGATAAAAATGCTATTATGTGTTTTTTTCATTTTGTGTAAACTGATGATTTAGTTTTTGTTAATCATTTATCAGCAGCATACACAAATGTTTTCAGAATTCAGTATGAATGTTGACTTGTTGATCAATTTGAACAGTCAACAGAATGATTCATTTGCTGTAAAAAATTAAATTATTTTGTTAATAATGTCTGATGATTATAAACAATAACTTATAATTTATCAGATGAATCATAAAGTTTCAAAAAAATTTATTAATTTCAGTGAAACATTTATTAAGTGTGACATAATGCTTACTGTGAGATACTGAACAATATCACAAATTAAGCAAAAACTGAGCATTGATAATAATAAATACACATTATTATGTGAAGCAATGAAAGATGAGCTGAGCAAAAAAAAATTGATTGAAAACAAGTTCAGTATTTATTAAAATAAGCAACAACTGCAGTTTATTATTTACAAAATTTTAAACAATTCACAATATCAACAAATGTTTCACTTTATTTTAATGTCACAAAAATAATGAATTTTGATCATAATTGTTCAACAATGCAATAACAATTAAAAATGCTATCATGAGTTTAAAAAACAACATTTCAAAAATGTTTATTCAGAAGACTGCAATCAACACAACACAACATAAAATGTAAAAAAATCAGCAGTACTAAACTGTAAATCTTCAAAACTCACAACAATATTGAAATTTAATGTGTCAATTTCTTATATATCACAAAATATTGCTCTAAAAAAATGAAGAGTTTCAGTAAGCTACAACAGTGACTTGAATGAAACAAGAAGTATGACATTATGATTAATATTTGTTATTATTTAACATTTGAAGAAGCAAGAAACAATGATTTGCACTGTTGAAAATCTGATGTGTTCTCATTTTTTAAATATATTAAATAATAATGATGCAGTATCTCAAGATGTTACTGTGATCATGCTATCAGAATATAAATAATTAAAACAATTGATACAGCAGAAACCACAAATTGATTTGAATAAGCACAAATTGTGATACTGAAATAAATCAAAAATTCTGAAAATTTATGATGAACATTTTTTTCAAACAGTATTGAAAAATATACATCACAAACAATAAAAGCAATTTTAATTTTTTTTACTGACTCATCAAATATTGAATCATTTCTGTATCTTGAAATTGAAAATGAGCTGAATGATATGTTATAACTGAAAACTAATTTTATTTTAATAATTTAATATTTGTGATTTCAAAAAACATATTTGATCTCAGTTTTTATATTATTCTGATTAATTTAAGTATATTAAACATTTATCATAAAAATTTGATGTGAAAGCAGATTGATTTTTCTGACAAATCATTATTAAATCAAAAAACAACATCATGATAAATAATTTAAATTATTTTATTGATGCAAGATTAATCATCACAATTTATTACAAATTTTACTAAAAAATTATGTGAGAATGCTAAAACACATTTCTTTTGTTAAATTAATCAATTTCAGTGACAATGTGTAAGTACATTAAAACACTTTCAAAATTTTCTGAAAATTTCTGCTTTTATTTTACTTACTGCACAATTTAAAATATATTCAGTGAGCTTTAATTCAAGTATTTTTGTTTATATCTGAAAGCAGAATAAAATTAATTACTTAGCATTTACATTAATAAATTATTTTTATTCATTGACAGCATTGTTTTACTTACTTAATATTTGAAACATGATGTGCTTGATTATGATTAAGCACATTATATTTGCAATTCAAGTCATTCATTATTTACAATTAATTTCAACTGACATTAATCAATCTGCTTAAATATACAGATTAATAATCTGACAACAACATGCTTTTTTCAAGATATCAGAATTCTGTGACATTAAAAACTGAATGAAAATAACATTTCTCAAATTTTGTGTTTTCAGATGAATCAAAATCTTCTTGCAGCACTGCAAGTAAAAAACATAAGTAAATGATATATGTCATTTAATTATAGTTTTCTTGTCATCAGTTGATATTTTTCTGAAGCATATGTGATATCTAATGTGTATATAAAATTATATTAAATGAGATTCACAGTTCAATGCTAGTTCAGAATCAAGTGACTTGCAGCTACTGCTAAAAACTGCTTGACATAAAGTGATAAATTTATTAAATGATCCTGCAGATGACAACAAAAATGACAATTACTTTAATAATGATGAGTCAGCATTGAGTGAAGATGAAAAAAAACAATTTTTTTTAAGTAATTGCTCACTGTCAAAAAAAAAACATGATTTAATTGTCAAACAGCAATTTCATTCATAACATTACTTTAATAAGTCAAGTCAGAGTTTTGAATTTGATGTAAGTTGTGAAATTGAAGTTGATTGATTGTTTTTTGCTTTTTAAGTCAAAGTATGAACTTATGTTAATTGAATGTTATCTGAATTAAAATTCATAATTTGTGACAAATAAAATCAAATTTACAAATTATTTTCAACAACTTTCTCATATTGAAAGTTCAGATTCAAGTCAAAATGATAATATTTCTGAATGACAATTAAATAATTTCTGTGATTTATTTTCATCAAGCACACAATCAACAAATTCTTCAACACAAAATGAAGATGAAGTGCAGAATTTTGAAAATGAATTTACAGCAAATCAAGTGACATTATGAAAAAATTATAATCAATATGACAAAATGAATATTTTTTCATGAGCAAATAAAAATGTACTCAAGATAATCTGAGTGATTTTTTATGCACAGATCATGACAGCAGTTAATATTAATGAAAAAAAAAATATTGCATTGTCATTATAATCAGAATATTTAAATGCAGAAGTCATCAATAATTTTATGCAGTCAACATAAACAAAAAAATTGAAACTGCATAATAAACAATTTTCAACAACAAATTTCAGTGTTAGTAATGAAAGAGTAATTTCTTCATCTCTGATATCTTCAAGAGCAGCAGCAAGAAAGATGACAAATCTTGAGTTTTCATTATTAATAACAAGTTGTTTACACAAAATCATACTGATAATATATAACTTTATAATGATGTTGAAATTTGACAAAGTTACTTGATAAATAAATTTTGTAAAATTGTTCAGAATCATTTCAATTTTCAGCAAATGAAAAATTGCAAACAATTGATTGATGATTTTTTGAAAAATGACAACTTTATTTGTGAGTTTTGAAAGAAAAAAATAAGCACTTCTTCAAATTATAATATGATTTACTTGATATCATAATTTTAACTCATCAATGTGTGTAATATAAAAAATGATGAACAGCAGTTTCTAGCTGAAATACTTGTCAAAAAAATATTTAAATGTTTTTTTTATACAAAAAATTAAAAATTAGCATTCAACTTAGCAACAAAAAATCTGTTTGATTTTTTTTTAAAAACTTTTATTTTCTTTATCACAATTGATGTAAGACATTGTATACAAAAATGAAATGATAATATTCATGCAACTCATCAATTTAAGTATGTTAATACAAAAAACAAGTTAATTGTCTTCTGCAATCAGAATATTTGTGTCATCAGTTCTAATTTTTGTTTGTTGATGTTACTAGTAAATTTTAATCAGATGTGATATATCTGACTTTTTCAGTCAGAAGCAAGATGATTCAAAATTCAAAGTGTTTTGCTTCAAAAAGTGAAAAAGCACTGTGATTACAAACAGTATACACAAAAAACATTAACTGTACAAATTGTCAAGAATAAATATGCAAATCAATTTGATGATTTTGAAAAATTTAGTAAAAAATCATCAGATGAGACTGAAACAAGTTATAATTCTGTCACAAAAATCATTGATATTTTCAACAATGAAAGAAATGAACATCATGTTGTGAAGTTTCTTGCAGAAATGTGTATTTTTTAATATTTATGTCAATATATTTGTTCTGATTTGAGTCAATCAGCAACTGTTAAATACAGCTGAATTTTTTCAAATTGCACAAAAAACTTAAAATGATTGTTTTGTGTGATACAAAATTAATATGTCACAAACAATGCTGCTTGATAAATTCAGTGCTACTCTCAATCTAGATCATTACTGATCTAGATTGAGAAGTTTCAAAATGATTGTTTTGTGTAACACAAAATTAATATATTACAAACAATACTGCTTGATAAATTTAATGCTATTCTCAATCTAGATCAGTAATGATTTAAATCAAAAAGTTTCAAATGCTGATATTTTTTTTTATTGTACAATTTTGAATTATTTAATTAATGCATGATGTTTTTCTGATATCTGATTCATAAAGTACATATAATATTAATATTTTTTTAATTATGTTGAATTCATGTATTTGTTTTTTGAAGTGTGATGCATTTGAAATGTTGTTATTGCATTCATTGATTTAACTGTAATTGATACTTGAGAATATATGAACAGCAGTATGTATTTTATACATACACAAGACAGTGAATGTTACTCAAAAAACAGTGTGCTTTCATGAGAAAGCAATTGATTATAGTAGCAATATAAAAGAGCAAATGATTAAACCAAAGCAACAAAGCAATAAATAAAGCATTGACTTTTTTTTTTTGCAAATGTTAAATCAGATTTTGTAAATTGCTTCATGTTATAAAATAAACTACAAATGTCACATATTTCACAGTGCTGATGCAAGAAGTTAATAATGATGTAAACTACAGAAATTGTGCAGATGTATGAGAAAAAGCATAGTGTTTAACAGCAGAGCACAGAATTAGTAAAACAACTTCAAAAGCTATGTGCAGAAATAAAAACTAGATGCAAAAATAAAAACTAAATGCAGAAATAAAAGCTATATGCAGAAATAAAAATAAAATGCTACATGAAGAAATCTTGATTGTTAAATACTGCATCAACTTGTAAGAAACTTCAGAAATTGTCAGCAATAATCTGAGCTGTTGTTAAAGCTCATGATTTTAATAAAAGCACTGTACTAATATTGTTGTCTGTTCAGTCATGAGCTTCATTAGAGCAGAATTGAGATGCTCAGAATATATCTCAAACATAAAATTCATGCTCATCAGCTTCATAGCAAAATCAGTCTGAGACTAGCTCAGAGCTTTTTTCATATTTGTCAATGTGAGCAATACATCTAATATTTTCATTATTAGTATTAAATTGAAAAACATTGACTGAAAAATCAAATAATGAATTTTCTTGACAATATTGTTCAAAATAATCTAATAATTTATTATTAGATGAAGCATTGTCTCTTGTAATACTAGCATATCAATTAGTATTGAATTTTTCAAATAAATAATCAATTTTAAATATTAAAAACAACATACCTGAGAATATGATTTTCAATTGAAAATTCTTTTAATGTTTCAATTAAAATCTCTGACATATATTCTCCTGAATGCTTGTCATTTAAGAGTTTAATATTCAATAAATATGAATGCAAATTCCAATTTGCACTAATATAATGAATAGTTATTCCCAAAAATGCATTTTGATTAGAAGCTGTTCAAGCATCTAATGTAATTGAAAAATTTTCAGCAGATTCAATTTGTTTTTGAAATTTCTTCTGCATTATTTCTTTGTGCATATTATAAAACTGAATTAAATCAGATTTAATATGCTTGAAATGCAGTCTTGATTGATTTCTAGTAATATATAATATTAGTATATATATTAAATATAATATATTAAAAAAAATAAAATAACTTACATTAATTTTGAAATTTCAGTAAAAGAATTTGAAGTACACACTCTTAAACTAAGATTATTCTCAATAATAAATTTTAAAACTTTTTGTCTAAAATTATATTGAAAAATAATAGTTTTTGAGCTGCTTCTGCTAATATTTCTTATATTAGAAATATTTGCTGATGGAAGTTCATTATTTGAATCTGAATCTATAATATAAAAATAATTAGTAAATTTTTTAAAATTTTTTTTAAATAAAACTTATCTGATGAAATTTCAGACTTTTCTTCATTTTCTTTCATTTTTTGAAATTCTTTTTCAGTTGCTGGAATTTCTGAATGCTGTCTTCTCAAATGATTTAAAAAATTTGTAGTTGTTTTTTGAGAAACATTAATAATAAAAAAATAATTGCAATTTTTCTGATTACACTTGATTGAAACTTTTCTTTCTTCATTTCTTTTATATTCACAAAGTGTTTTTGTGAATAAATTGTATTTAAAAATATATGAAGAAAAATCAGCTTCATCAAGTTGAAAATCAGCAGATTTATAATCTGTATTTGCTCTGATTCTTTTTAAAGACATATTGAATAATAATAACAAAATATAATAATAATAGTAATAATAGTAATAGCAGTAATAATGATAATATAAATAATTATGATTATTTTTAAATGTAAAAACAAATTCATTTCAACAGAAAATATAACTTATATTTATATTTAAAAATTAATTTCTAGAAATTTCCATTTGATTTTGATTTATAATCAAAAAATTTTCTGGAATTTTCTGAAATTTTCTATTTAATCTTGATTTATAATCAAAGAATATTGTGAAAATTACTGAAAATCACTGGAAATTTCTATTTAATCTTGATTTGTAATTAATGAATTTTTTGAAAATTACTAAAAAAAATTTTAGTTTTAATTTATAATTAATAAAAATTGTATATAATCAAATTATTCAATAAAAAAATATATAAAAAGTTAAAAAAATATTAAAAATATGTTTAAAAAAATATTTAAAAATTGTAATTGAATTATTTTATTTAGTAAACAATGATAAAGAATTTTAGAATAAATATATATTTTTTATACTAATTCAATTTATTATAATTCACAGTTTAATTTTAATATATAAAAGAAAAAGTAAAATTTGTACTTAAAATATTGAGAAATTTATTTTTTTGATATTTTTATAAAATCCTACATGAAATTTGACACATATTGATATATATTACATTATGATTAAATATTATTTGAAAATAATAAAAATTAATTTGTTGGTGGAATGCATTTGAATATTCAGAAATGCATTCAAATTTGGCTGAATGCATTTAAAATTTGTTGAATAGTATTCAAATGCATTCAGTAAGCACACTGCTCTGGACCACACTTGTCACCTAGCTACTTCATACCCATGGAGGTGTGAAACAAAAGTTTTTGCACATGCTAGTAAGACTTGACATTTTGTAATTACCAGTTTCTCATCAAATTTCTTAGCAGTTCTGATATTTCACAATCCTTTATTTCTTCATGTCAACTTAAAATAATTCATTTGCTCTGTCTGCAAGAGCTGCAAGAGCTTCTACAGTCTCTAATCTTCAGACAGCATCTAATCTAGAAGCTATAAAATCATCTTTCAGATTCTGATGATGTGAAAGATGATTTTTTAAATATTGATTTTTATAATTTCATCTTTTATTCTTTTCTTTTTTATACTCATTTTCTTTCTTAAGTCAAATAATCTCTTGTATATGTAATGAAATACACTCAATTCACTGTTGAATTTTCTCTTGCAAAAGTTTTTTTTATGTCTTCAGTCATGTTTTTTAGCAGTCTTTTTTTCTTGTGAAGCACTTTTAACAATTGTATGATGTTTCATTTACATTCAAGCAGATTCAATCATGTTCAAATCTGAAGAATTGTCAATGACTCAAATCAAATAAAACATTATACAGTGTTCTACAAAAAGTGATTAGCTAAATCTTAGATAAGCAGCTATTCTGCATTTATATCATGGAAGAGAATTCATTCTACTTAATTATTCTTGCTTTTTTATAGCCAAAATGGCTTTCAAACCAAAGATTGATCATTGAGAATACTCTATTAAGAATATTGAAGCTATTATGGTTTTATATGAGACAGAAGATTTATATGAAAAGATTTTTTTCAGATTACAAATATTTTGCTCTATCATAGAAGTTATTGTGTGTCATAAATTGTGAAGAAAAAAAGAATTCTTCTTCAAAAAAAAACTGACTGATTTTTTAAGATATCAAAAAAATATGCACTTTTTGAAACATTATGATATATTTTTTAATTCACATAAATTTTTATTCTTCTTGATCAGTTTTTCAAAATCTGATGTCAAATTTCATCACAATATTATATGCACATATTTTCATAAAGAGAAAATTTATGCTTTTAAATCTTGACAAAAGTTATATTTGAAATTTATTCATAAAAAAAAGACTTGAATTCACACACAAACACTTGAAATGAAGTGAGAAAGATTGAGCTTGTGTATCATTCTCAGATGAAAGTACATTTAAGATGAGATTGAATGCTTCTTCAGTCTGAGTGCATCAATCTAAAAAAAAAGCTTTTAAGTCAAGACACTTAAAATCAACATTCAAATCTGAAAGAATTACAGTAAGAATATGAAATGTTATTTCTTGAAACTTCAAATTTAAGCTGTTTTTTGAAAAAAAAAAGTACACATGAATTTTCAGCAATATATAAAAATATTACATGATAAGAGCTGATCACATTATAAAAGTATTTTTCACTCTAAAGATTTATGCTTGTGACAAAATGATGAAGCAAGATATCATATTTCTAAAATCACTACTAAATAATTAAATAATTTTGAAATTTTAAGAATGAACTGATCTGCACAATTATCTGATTTGAATTTTATTGAGAATTTTTGATATATTATAAAATACAAAGTTTTAAAAATCAGACATAAAATTATTTCTGAAAAAAACATGAGAGCAAAATTACAAGAAATTTGAAATAATATTATACAGAAAAAAATAAAAAATCTAATTAAAATTATGTACAAGAAATGTTCACTAGTTATTATAATTAAAGATGAATTCATTAAATATTAATTAAAAAACATATTTCATTTACTTAGTCTACTATTTTTTTATTCTCTCTAGTTTTTTTAAGAGAATATTCTTCTAAGTATGAATATATTCACAATTATCATCATCTCACTGCCATTGAATTTTGACTTATTTAAGAACTGACTAATCACTTTTTGTAGAGCACTGTACATTGTGAAGATTATAAAATTTTTATTAAGCAAAATGTGAGTGAAAAAATGCTTTATTTTCTTGTAAAAAAATATTTGATTAATCACAAAGACATTTAAAATAAAATAAAAATCAGAAACTTCATATTTTTTAATAAAATAAAATAAAAAATCAGTATGCAATTTTTATAAAAAATACTAGAAAAAGTTCAACTGTTTGATATTTATATTAATTTACTTCATTTGAGTTTTTGTGAACAAGCTTGTTTTGTTTTGTAGTAAATTTAAATGTAAACTTTTTGTTTGAAACTCATCATGAACATAAATTGAGCTGTTGATCAAATTCACTTTGAAGTTTTCATTTTATTCATGTTTTTGTTTCTCTAAGTTGATTTTGCTTCTCAAGCTTTTTTTCAGCTGCTTTCTTCTGTGCTGCAGTTTCTGAAGTATAAAATTGAGATCTTTCTTTCAGATCATCTCTCTCTTCAGATCATTTAGTAAAATTGAATGTAAAATCTTAATGTTCAACTTACAACTTTAATTTATCAATCATCACAAACTCTAGTTTCTTAATTATGAATGAAAATTGTGAAAAAGTTATTTCTGAAGTTATTACTGCTTTTGATACTGAAAAAATCAAATCTTTATGTGCAGCAGTTAAATTATATGATGTATCTCAGATTATTTTTCAATGCTGATGAAATAAAGCAACTGACACATGAATTGCTCAAAAACACAATCAGAGATTGATCTCAGATCAAAAGTATTTTTTAATTAATTAAATATTGAAACAGAAAAACTATATGACTCAGTCAATATGAGTGAATCAAAATGAGTTTAGTGTAAGAAAAAGAAAACATCACAATCAACACATCAATAATCAATATCAGCAATAACAATTAATCAAGAGTCTGTCAACAATCTCATATTAAGTTCTCAAGTATCAATTCTAGAAATCATGATAATGTAGTGAACAGAAATCATATCAGAAAGACAATACATTGATTTATATATATCAACAATTATCAACAATAAAACAATTAAGTGATCAACAATATATGTATAAGTAATGTTTATATATCAAAAAATATGTGTGAGCATGTGTTTTTCTCAATGATAAATAAATGTTTCTCATATATATTTTCAGCAACTGATAAAAAAAATATAACAGAAAGAAATGTGACATAAGTGATCAACAGCAGTAAAGTTAATAAGAAAAATGATTAAGAAAATGTTTGTCAACTAGAGTGTATCAACATAAAGTGTCAACTTAGCTGTATGTGTCATGTTGATAAAAAACACTAAACTTCTCATTACAATTCAATTAGATTCAGTTGATGTTGTTCTCTGATATCAACTCAAAAAAAATTTTTCAGCAAGAATAAAAGCAAAATAAAAAATAAAACAAATAATCTTAGTCAACAGCAGTGTTGTAAAAAACTCAAAAAATATCAAAACAAGTTTTAATCTAGAAATATAAAAAAAAAACAAAAATTCAGAAGTTGACACATTTCATTCTTCTGATTTTCAATGTGATATCAACTGTAAAAGATTAATATTAATATCATTGTATAACTGTTCATTCACACTGTATATCTGTGATTTATCAAGAAGCAAATTGCAAAAATTAACATAAAATCAAGTGTAGAAATTGATAAAATTTTTATATTAATTTAAGTAAATTTTTATTATTCTGAGCAACAAGAAAAATTTTTCACATTTGTGAGAAATTGATGACAGTATTGATGATTTATTTCATTAATTTAATACTTTATTTAAGTGTTGAGTAAATAAACAGCAGAACATAAATTTTCTCACAATTTTTTTAATTTTTCTTTCTTCAATTTTTTTTTTGTTTATATTTTTGTTTCTCAAAGTCAAGCTTGATGATTGACAACTCATTTGCTCTCATCTTGATATTTTATCACTCATTTATTTTAATTGATTTCTCTCATCACAATCAAACAAAATGTCTGTGCATTTAATTAAAAAAGCATTAAAAACTTTTAGTGAGTAATTAATCAATATCATGTTTGACAAGTAGTGTTGCTCATGTTTTTAGTCAAGCAAATTGTCAAAAAAAAAGCATCATTTTTTTTAACTCAATATTCTCATCATGAGTTTATTATCATATTTTTTCTGACAAACATTCAATTAATATGTTTCTGCAGATCAAGCAGTCAGTAAAACTAAATTGATTGAGAAGATTTAAATTTTTATCATCATGAAAATTAGCAACATCATCAAAAAAAAATTCAAAAAAAATATTTTTACTTTTGTCATTATCAAGAAAATGTTTCAAAAGAATGTATCAACTTTAGCATCAGTTAAAAAAACTGACAATATTATGTCATCAACTTTCATTTTTGCATTTAAAAATTCAGCATTCAAGCAAGCAGAAAGTGTATCAGTTGTCATGACTCAAACTTATAATTTTTCATTTAAAAAAAATCACTTAATTGTCAGCCTCTTGCAATATGTTCATCAACACTTCAAAATGAATTTTTTAAAATTTGTTTTCAACAATATTCTGCAATATATATTTGATACAATTAATTTATTATTGATTAATTCTGAATATAAAAATTTTTTTTTATTAATTTTTCTTTTCTCTAGCTGTTGATTAACAATTGATATAGAAGTGAACTCTGAGAATAGTTCATCTGTTGTTGAAGACATTTATCAAATTAACAAGAATTTTATTACACTCAATTTTGTTAAATATCTTGTCAAATCTTCATCAGAAAAAACAAAGTTGCTTAATGCATTTCTTATTGTGCAGTTAATTGACTGACATATTATGTTGAATGCTATTGTCTACAGTACACTCAACTTTATGCATCATCAAAACAGTATTCTTGTTCAAACTCATGAAACAGTTTTATTAACTTCATGTGATCATTGTGAAAAAAAGAAGAAAAATTCTTGTGTGATCTGCATCATTTATCAAAAAAATTTCATCAATTCAAATAATAAAACATGTAGAAATTGTTTGTGAAATGAGTGCAGAAGTTTTTGCACTATTCATAAGTAAAAATTTTAATCACTTTGTTTATTTTTTTAATAACTTTGTTGATAAACTCTGAGCATTTTATTCATTTAAAAAAAAAATCAGAAACATTCATTAACAAAACAGTAGATAATTTTGTCAATTTTTCAAGCAAAGTTATAAATCTTAATGAAAAATTTGTTGTTTCAGCAGAGACAACTCAGATAAACAAAAAAGTTATTAATCTTTCTGAAAAAAATCTGACTGTTAAAAATTTAAAAATTATCAAAAACTCAGTTAATGATTTTTTTAAAAATTCAATTAACAAGTCAATTGTCAAGCTAGCTAATGAGCTGAAAAACAGAAATAATGAAATGATCAGTGAACATGAGAAAGCTTCATCTAGCAATGAAAGCAAAAATGATGACTCATCAGCTTTTGAACTGTCTAATAGAAATCTTGGAATTTTTATATTTATGAAAAAGCAATTTGATACTGTTTCTGTCAATAATTTTTTTATTGACAATTCATTCAAAACTCATCATTCATTCAAGTTGATTTGTAACATTTATTCAACTTCAAAAACTGCAGATAATCAGTTTGTGTTTGTTGACAGTTTTTTTAATTTATAAAAATTTTATGAATGTCAAACATGTTCTGTGAAAATGTAAAGAAATTCTGTTTACACTGAAAGCACATGTTAATGTTTTTCAACACATCAAGTTATGAATTTTTTTTTTTTCATAATCATAAAATACTTGTCAATTTTCTTTCTTTCTTATCAAAAGTTTTGTCACTTCATAAATAATTTGTTAAAGTAATTTTTTGCAAGCAATTAAATTTAATTTTTAATTTTAATTTTCATCAGTTTTTAGCAAATGTTTTTAATCAATATATCAGTGCTTCTGACAGCAAATTATGATATAATAACATTAAAATTTCATTCTGATGAAAGTCATCAGCTTTTTTTTTTAGTTGTGTCATTGTTTCTCTTCTCAACTTTTTCATTACTTTCTTTCTTACTCAAATTCTCAACTCTTTTCATATTATGTGTCATTTTTTTATTTTCATCAATATCAGTCATTTCAACATTCATATTTCTTTCACTTTTAGAAACATTCTTCTCTTGTTTAGCATTATTAATTTTTCATAAATAAAATTTTTTCAATCAATTCTTTGAGATTGTTTCAGCAATCTTTGTTTCATCAAGTTTCTCAATGCAATAAGAGTCATGTTTTTTATTAATTAAGATGATTTGATAAAATCTCAATCATTGAAAGCAAAGTTTTTGCACTTTTAATATATTTTTATTATTTTTAATGTGATGAAAAATCATTAATTCTTCAGCTTTCAAAAATTCATCACATGTCTGATGTGCATCATCAAATCAATTCTTGTTTTGATATCACATTTATTTTATTCAACTGACAATTTTTTCAACATTTTGATTTCATCATTCAATTTAACACACTTGCATTATTATTAAATCTGAAGTTGATCTCACAGTTTGTCAAGAAAGAGTCACTTATGTTATTATTTCACACTTAATAAAAAGAATTGTTTCTTGATTCATCAACACATAATAAAAAAACATGTTTGTTGTTTGTTTGACAGTGACTCAATCAACAAGAAGAGCAGCTGATAAATGTTTTATTCACTTTTTTTCTATTTCATTCATCATTTTTGATAGTTCATTCTTAATTAATCAATTATTTCTTTCAATCATGTCATTTGTGTGAGAGTTATAGACTGATATTTAAACACATTTGATTTTATATTTTTTCAACAATTTCTTGATGATTTTTTTGTTTTCAGAATCTTCATCAACAACAATTTCATTTGAGAATCTTCATTAACAAAAAATATTCTCATATATAAACTGAGCAACTGCATCAGTTGTGACTTTCACAAGAGATTTGACTTCAAATTAATCAGAAAAATCACATTGAGCAATAACAAGAACAAATTTTTCTTCATCAGATGACATATAAACAATGTTAATGACAATTTTGATTTAAACAGTTGATATTTAAATTGAATGCAAAGCTTCTTCAGTACACATTGAATCTTTCAGTTGACATTTTCTGCAGATTTGAACATATCACTTAACATTAAAATATATTTTTTTTCATTAATATCAATTTGACAACAGTTTATAAATTTCTTTTCTTTTTTAATGCTCAAATTCATCATGCAAGACTTTGATCATTTTTGTTCACTTTTCAGAATCATTAATAACACATCAGAAAAATATATTCTTGTTGACACATCAGAACAAGTAATTTTCTTCAACTGCAAATTTCAAGATTTTTTTTCAGAATGCAGTGAAATTTTTTATCAAGTTTTTTGAATGACAAAATAATGTTAAATATTGTGCAATCATCTCAGATTCAGCAGAGTAAGATTCATTAAGAATTCATAAATCAACTGATTCATTTTCAATTCTTGTGACATCAATTTAAGTATAGAGATGTCTTAATTTTGCATCAATAAAGTTTTTAACATCTTGAATGTCTTCATCACTTTCATCATTTTCAATTTTTGATCATCTTGACAAGACATCAGCAGCAGTGTATTTTGAATTAGATACATGTTTGACATTAAAATTAAAGAAATATATTCAAGCTAATCAACTGATGACAAGAGCTTCAGAAAAATTTGTAATTGTTTAATTTAATTGAGTAACAAAAGTTTTGACATTGATTTTCAGAGTGAAATGAACTTTATAAATTCAATATCAAAATTTTTTTAATATTTTCAACACAACACAGCATTTTTGCTTTTCTGCATCATAATTTCTTTCAAATTTCAATCAGATTTCTGAGTCAAATCAGACTGAGTGACATACATCTCATTGAAATTGCATGAAAATAACATTTCATTCATGCTTGCTCACATCAACAGCAATAATGATTTTCAGTGAATCAACAGTATAATTAAAAGAAAAAATTGTCAGAAAGATGCTCAATTTTTTCTTAAAAATATTAAAAGTATTATTTTGTGTTTTTTTTAATTTTATTAAATATTTGCACAGAGCAGTCAATACAATGATTCAGCAATTCAGTCATAATGTTCAATACATGGTCAATAATATTCAATAAAATTAAGAAATTTTCTCATCTTCAAAGCATTCATTGATGTCAGTCAGTTGATAATTTTTGCAATTTTTTTTTCATCAAATCTTCAATCATTATAATCACATACTCAATTAATAATTTGAATTCTGAATATCACAAATTGAGATTTTTCAGTCAAAATAATTTTTTCAGTCATCTCACAATATCAGATTGTTGTGTTGAGATTCTGAAAATGTTTCATGATATATCAACAAACTTCAGAAATAATTTCTTCATCATTGTATTAAATTTTTGATTTTGAAATATTAATATCATTCATGAACATTTAAGCAACTTTCAGTATCAAGTTATCAAAAGTTTTTGTCATCACACAAACAAATTGAGTGACAGAGTTGATTGTTTCTTGAAAAACAGTTGTTTGTCAAAAAAAATCAAGTAATGTTATTATGACAGTCATATCTTGATCTTTCAGATGTAATTTCAAGTGATTATAATCAAAAAAAAATCAATAAAATTAGCAATAATCATATCAGTAAAGTTTTCAGCAAACTCATCAACATTTAAAGACAAGTTAGCATTTCAGATTGTGTGTCAATTCATAAAAATCACAGAATTGATAAGTCAATATTTTGATATTTTCTTTTCAACAACAAATCATGAGTTTTAATAAAATTCATAGCAAGATTTAAAAATTTCAGCAGCAATTCAAGCTTTCAACATGTTAGTGATTTTTTTTTCTAGTGCACAACAAATTTGATAATCAGAAGCTTGTCAAGCTGTATGTTTAATTGTATGAATTCATTGTGAAAACATAATTTCTGAATGTATTTCTTTCATATCAGCAAAGCTTCAAGTTATATTTTTTTCTCAATGAAGTAAAACTGTCAATAAAACCTTTTTTTCTTGTGATGTCAAATTTGATTTGCAAACAATCTTATTAATTCACTCAGATGTCAACTTGATTCAGAATGCAAAATTCACAAAACAAAATTAAAAAAACTTGAAATACTCAGTGAATTTTTGTCAGTTAAAGTTTTTTTCATCATATTTATTCTTATAATATTTAAAAAAACAAGTTTTAACTCAATTGATAAGATTTCTGAATTTAAATTCATCAGATTCACTCAAGTTGATGAGTTTCATCTTGTTTATCTTGTGTTTTTTCATTGTTTTGATCTTGAATTTGTGATAGAATCTGTCAATTCAACTGACTCATTTGCTCAATTTGAGATTTTTTAATCACTTTAATGTTTTGTACTCAACATCATCATTTTCTGATTTTTTCACAAACTTCAGCATTTTTTTCATTCTTCATTTAGCTTCATGTGTGAGAAATATTCAAGTTCATATGTCATAAAGCTTGTCAAAAACTTTTTTTAATTTTTTAAAATTATTATAAATATTTTTTTTATCATCATTTAATTCAATTTCAGAATTTTTTGATTGTTTCTTGTTAACAGCAAGTGCATGCTTTAATCATATACACTCACTTTCTAGTTTAAAAATTCAAATTATCAAATTTCATTTCAATGTCATTGAGTAGAATTTGTTGCAACAAAAATTTTGAATCAAATTATTCATTTTTTATCAGATAAGTAAATATAATTTATTATATATTTTTTTTCATCAGTTTCACAATTTTAATTCACTGACATTTGTTATGATTATTTCAGAATAAAGTTCTGATCTTTTTCATCAAGAATCAGCAACAAGCAATGAATAATTACATTATTAATCTTCACTGAGACATCATCACAAACATCAATACATGACATCAAGTTCTTGATTTAATTAGTGATAGTAATTTTTTTTTCAGCAAGAACAAACAATTCTAGTTGTTTTGCAAGATCAAAGTTGATGTAATTGATTTTAAAATCATTATTAATAATGATTTTTACAACTTTTTCATTGACACTGACAAGAGTTTTCAAAACAGTAACAGCATATATCAAATTTGAGTTGTCAACTGAAATTAATTTAAATTTATCAATTTTTAAATGACTGATTTTGATGTTGAAATTTTTGTCATCATTTTTTTCATTTTTTGCAGCTGATATTAACTTAAAAAAAATATAATAAACACAATTTGAGCTTTTGAGAACTTCTTGCATGATAATATTTGCAACTGAAGTATCAAGCATTTTATCAGTTAAATTCTTAACATTTATTGATTTTCTCAATTCATTGAACAATTTCTGCATTAATTAACAAGATGCTTGAGTTTTAACATTTTTCATATTAATATTTTTATCAACAGTTTCTTCTTTGACTGATTTTTCAAATTGAACATACTTTGTCTCAGATTCATTAATGTGATTGACAGAAACATGAACTTGCACTTCAGAATCAACAACTCACTTCAAAATCTCATAATTATTTTATTAATGTGTTTTAACTGCAGAGATGCACAGTTTCTCAACTCTGAATTTTTTGATATTAAAAACTGCATATATAATATCAACAAAAACATTATTTTCATCATTAACATCATTGTTAAATCATTCTTCATCAGTGTCATCAACTTCAGTGTTTGTGTTGACATTAAATTTTAATCAAATAACTTGCATCTGAGTTTGAAAGCTTAATGATTTTTTTTCATCTTGTTAATTTATTTCAGAAGCTTTTTTTTTGCTTTTTTATTTTAAAAATATAATCAACAAATGATATAAATTTATAATTCATTTTTTTTAATTTCAATAATAAAGTCATCTTCTCTTCATCAATCTGCACACAAACATTTTATTTCTTCATTAAAATAAATTTTATCTTCACTTTAATTTTTCTGAAAGTGTGAACAAGTGTTTCAACAACATTTTTCATTTTCACAATAAAAGCATATCATGTTGAATTTTGCTTGTTGAGATAGAGCAAGTGTTTAATGTTGTGTTGATTTTTGAGACATTAAAGCAATCAGTTAAGATGAAATGTAATTGTTGATTTTATGAATTCTTCAATTCATTTGATTAGCAAGAGTTTGAATTGATAATGTCAACATTTTCATTTACTTTGTGATTTTCTGCAAGTCATTAATGAAATTTTTCATTTATTTGAAAGTTGACTTATTTTTTCATTTTTCATTTTGCAAAATTGTTTTTGATAAATTTAACAAATTATTATCTGAAGTTGACAATATAGACTGATTTTTTGATTTGATTTTATCTCAAACAAAATTCATAATGTTTTCATAATTTTTGACAATTTTTATCATTTTTTTGAGATCAACTTCTTCAGCACACATGTAATTTTTGTGTTTTTTGATTGTCATGAATTTTTTAATAATTTTGACAACATTTTTTCATCTGACACTGAGTGAATTTTTTCAATTAATGTCAACATTCTCAAATATCTTATCATCAAGCTTTGACAGAAGTTCTTCAATAAAGTATTAACAACATGTATACTTATCAATGTGATAATTTTTAAAAATTTTGTTGAAAACAGCAGTGTATTCTCATATATATTTATGAATGATTTTCAAATCAAATAATCATTTTTGATTTTTCAGCATCTCAAAATAAATATGACTGTGCACTTTTTATTCAATATTCTAATTTTAATATTTTTTTTTCAGCAAGATTTTCAACATGAGTCAATTTTTATTTTTGTATGCATTGGTTTTACATATTCATATTGCAATTCACATTGAACAATATTCAGATGCTTGTTTCATCATTTGATAATCATTGTTGACAATATCATGATTTTCACACAATCAAGTGAAATTTCAAATAAAGTGTGTCACATTTTCTTTTTTAAAATATGAAGTTTTATTAATTTTAGACAAAAAAAGTGACATCATCATTATGAGTATTTAATTTTATTGATACTGATAGTTAACAATCATTGAAATCAAAATTTTTTTTATATCTGAAGTTGATATAAAATCAATTAATATATTTAATGAACTGAAATTCACATCTGTTGTTGTGTCTGAAACAACATTATATTTCAAAAGTATATTTAAACTTTTTTGTTCAGTCATTTCTTTTGATTTTTGAAAAATGGATGCAGCACATTTGTGACTAAAAATTCTTGACACAAATTTCAACATTAAATTCAACAATGTTTTTCAAAATAAACAAGTCTCTTGATTTTCAAATAACAAAAACAATTCAGAAAGAGTCATCTTTTGTGATAACAATAATAATAAATAATAATTTTAAAATAACAAAAATAACAATGAAAGCAAAATTTTTTTGATGTGTCAACTGACAAGTAATTGCATGAATTTTTCTCTCAAATAAAATTTTCTTTGTTGACACTCAGATTTTTCACAAACACATTTGTGACAAAATTTGTATCACTTGAAGCACAGTTTTCACAAGTTAAAGATATTCATTGAATACATCATTGTCTTGATTATAAACTTTCAATAATCTTATCACTTTTCAGTAGCAGAAAAATGATAAGCTTTAACAATCACAAATCAGATTAAACAATGAAGTTTCAAAGTTTGTTAAAGCAATGAGACATCAAAAGCAATAAAAATATCAAAAATAATAAATTTTTTTTCTTCATTTTTCAACTCAGTCAGTCACTCATTAATCAAGTTTTTTCAAAAACATCAGAATGAAACAAAAAAATTGTATGACTCAATCAATATAAGCAGATTGAAATAAATTTAATGTAAGAAAAAAAAACATCACAATCAACACATCAATAATCAATATTGATAATAACAATTAATCAAAAGTTTGCTAACAATTTCATATTAAGTTTTTAAGTATTGATTCTAGAAATCATGATAATGTAGTGAACAGAAATCATATTGAAAAAACAATACATTAATTTATATATATCAACAATTATCAACAACAAAACAATCAAGTGATCAATAATATATGTATAAATAATGTTCATATATTAAGAAGTATGTGTGAGCATGTGTTCTTCTCAATGATAAATAAATGTTTTTCATATATATCTTCAGCAACTGATAAAAAAAATATAACAAAAAGAAATGTAGCATAAGTGATCAACAAAAGTAAAGTCAATAAGAAAAATGACTAAGAGAATGTTTGTCAACTAGAATGTATCAATATAAAATGTCAACTTAACTGTATGTGTCATGTTGATAAAAAGCACTGAATTTTTCATTACAATATGCAAGCTGAATTTTCAAGAACAATTTTTTTTGCATATTTTAGTTTAAAAATTTTCAATGTGAATTATACAAATAAGCAAAAATATAAAAATATTAAGTAAAAATTAAGTCAGAAATTTTTTTAAATAAAATTCTAAACTTTTTTCAGTTATTAATAAAAAAATAAATAAAAAAAAATTAAGAAAATTCAGTCTAAACTCATGCAGTAGTTTTTTGATTTTTTTAATAAAATCAAAATCTGATACAATATCATCACTGAAAATATATAAAATTTTAATAAATATGAAATTGTTATAAGTTATAAATTTCTGTTTAAATATCAAAATACTTGCAAAAAAAAATTAAAATATATTTACAAACTTCTGAGAGCTGCAAGTGAGTGTTAATTGAAGAAATTATTTGAGTAAATGATTAGTATACTCAATTTTTTATTATATTTTGTAACAAGCATTTTTAATTTTTATGATTTTCAGTTAAGCTGTTGAATTGAGTTTTTACAATATTTGAAAATGATTAAACATTAAATAAAATAAATCTCAACTGACTGAAGCAGATTTTTTTATTTCAAACAAAGTTTAAAAAAAATAATTATTATATATTAATCATGAATGGTCACAACAGTTATGCAATTATTGAATTTTTATAAAAATGCAAGCAAAATAATGTTCACTTAGTGTTTTTTTCATCACATTCATTTCATGTTTTACAATTATTGAATTTAAATGTATTTTCATTTATAAAAATTTACTATCACAACAAGCTTTCTGAGATCAGTTATTTGAATGATGCAGCTTTAATCAAAAAATATAAATTTATAAAAGTTTATAAGAAAGTAAAAATACATATTTTAATTTTTAAAAACATTAAAAATACTTAAAAAATTACTGACATTTGCTCATGAAATTCTACTAAAACTTTTAATTTATCTCAGATTTGTGTACTTGATTTCAAAATTTTTTTATTTTTTAAAATTTCATCTACAAGCAATAATACTACATCAAATGCTTCAAATTTTATTTTTATTATTTTCAAGTGCACATGTGATATTTATATGACAATGACTAGACTATAAAAGAAAGAATTCTTGAGCAGACAGCAATAATATTATTTCAAAAAAATTAACAATACAATTAATTAAATGAATGTAAATTAAGCAGAATTTCAAATTTTGAATCACAAACTCAACAGTCAATTAAAGATTTTATGAGCTCAAAAAATCAAAAAATGAGTGATAGTGAATTCAAATACTAGATTTACAAATATACAAGTTATCAAGAAAACTTAAAAAAAATGTTTACTTTGAAACAGTATATTCAAGCAAAAAAAATTTTATTTACTGCAAATAAAACTGCTGCAGCTGTATTAAAGACTGATCTAGTACAAACATGCTTGATTGAATGACAAATAAAATAATATTTGTTGAAATATCAATCTGTTGAAACTTTATGTTTGATTGTATTAGATGGTCTGAAGAGAGAAATGACTCAAAAAAAAAATTTTAATTTTATATATAACAGAAACTCTTTTTATCAAAAATGAATGCATCTCAGAACATAAACTCAAAAACTTTCTTTCAACAGCAGCAGATACAGATTTGATTATAAATTTTCTCAAATTATCTTCATACATAAATTGCATCACAGCAATGTTCAAAAACAACAATAATTTCATCAGTTTAAATAACATTTTTTCAATTTTTCAAAATTCAATGTGCATAATTTTCAACAAATTTAAAACATTTTTTTTTACTGCATAAGTTAGATCTGATTTTCAGCTGAATTTAGTTATAATAAATTTATGATGATGAAAAACTCTAAGAACATTTGCATGAAAAATTTCAATCTCAAATGTAAGAATTTCAGAAAAAAATTTTTTTAAATAATTTTGAATAATTAATTTTATAATTTCTTGTTTTTTTTTTCAGTAATTTTTTTAAATCATTCAGAATATGATGCATTTTTTACAGCAGTAAAAAAAATTTGAAAATTAAAATTAAAATATTTAACATCAAATTCACATTTTTTGACATGACTTGTCATAACATAAATTATATATTTGCTGAGATTCAGTTTATCACAAATCTGATTAGAGAGAATCTCAAGTAAAAAAAAAATTAGTGCTTGAATTTGAAGAACAAGTTGTTCACAAGAAATAAACATTTTAAAAATAAGATTATTTATTAAATTTATTAAAAAATTGACAGAGAATTAGATATCAAAATTTTTTTATCTTGATATTTCACTCTTTGCTGCAAGAATCAGATAAAAAGTGAAGCAGTTTGTGTTGTGTTGAACAGTTTGTGTTGTTGTTGTTGAGCATTGTTGCATTTGGACAGACAGGCCAGATCATCTTATTACAGCTCTCCATACAAAATTTGGTGAGAGGCAATTATCACCCAATACACCAAGTCTTACTAGCATGTGCAAAGACTTTTGTTCCACACCTCTGTACCTAACTAATGTATGTATGTACATAAATTAACTAGTACATAACATAGTAACTACTACCTAGTTGGCTCCTCTCCAGGGAGGAATACAATCCAACCCATACTACAGTGTTCTCCCAGGCAACCCAATTCCACCAGGCCTACCTAGTATTGAGATGTCATTCTCAACCATTTCGAATAAGCACAAATGCGAGACCTGTTGCAAGACCTACAGATACAGACATTCCTGTGGTGGAAGGGCGCATCGACGACCTAGATCGCGTGCGCTCCCAAAAGCACGTCCAGAAACTGAAGGCCAGACCTGTGATCAAGGTCAAGCAGGTGAAAATGCTTGGATTTTGCCATCTGTATTCAAGCACATACTAACAGATGTTTCAAGACCAAACGCTCGGTTGCCTCCCTCAACACTCTGGCCCCAATGCAGCCCTCGCACCAACAGAGCTGGAAATACCTCCTAGAGAAATCTCGGCCCTACCCCAAACCACTGGATCAAGCAATGAGGGTCACTACAGCAGAATCAGCAGTCCAAGTGACAGGCCATGGCTTCCTCTGAGAAATATCATCAATGCGCCAGCCGAAAATTCCGCAGAGTACATTTTGAATACGCTTAGGCTAGCATCTTCACAGGAGTTTCATCACTACAGCAGAGGGATACCCGCCGATCTGGCATTGTTAACAAAAGGCATAGTGAATTATTTTACACAATCTAGTGTCCCAATCACCAGTTCAGTTGAGTTTGTCAAGACCTTGCTAGCAACATCTAATATGCCATACTGGCACCTTAGCAGCCGACAGTGCATTCTTGATTTCGCCAAGCAGTTTTTGCAGCTCCAGGGGGAGATTACTTATCGACGGAGCATTTTGATGCGCCTTAAAGGTGATGTCAAGGTCTCCAAGGACACCATTGCGACATTCTTGTCAAGCCTGAATATTGGGCCTGATGGCTGGGCACGGTGTGAAGACCTCACGGCTCTGTATCTATCACAGGCGACAAATCACTTATATCACTTCAATTTTGTTGAAGCGCATGAAGAAGTTAGAAAGATTACGAACCTTCCAGGAAGACAGGAGCATCTGCTTTGGGACCAAGTACTTTGTATCGGCCGTATCATGCGCGGAGAGGGACGGTTTGACGAGGCGAAGACATGTTTTGAGATCTGTCTTAGAACTCCTGGCCTGCGCGATTCTAAGCGTTTCCTTGTTCAGTCAGCCCTTGCAGATCTTTACTGTGAGTTAGACTATCAAGCAGGGAATCAGTCCTCTTATCTCTCCCAGGCGAAGGAAATCGTGGAACCAGAAATTGAACGGTTAAGACTATCGTCTGGTCGGCATCTAAAAGGATATCGGCGCTTACTTCTTTCCATTGTTGAGGTTAAAATCAGGCAGGGATATTATCAGGATGCTGACATCCTGACTAGAGAGCTGATAGCGATATATGGCAAGTTGCGAGAGCCGGACATAGTGGACCAACTTGGACATGTCAGGGCACGCATTGCTCTCGCACGTCTCTCCCCAACACCAGAGGATGCATTGGAAAGATGGAAGGATGTCTTGGGCTGGAATAGATTCTACAATCCTTTAGAGGAAGAGGTTTTCACATGTAGTGTGGTCTACCTTTTCCTTTGCATCACATGGTACAAGCTAGGAGATATCGACAAGAGTATGGACAGCTTCCATGATGCGATGCGAGTGATGGAGAGTAAGCAATGTCAGTTTTTGATCCCGGGAATTGGTACCTATCTCTTTCGTGACGTGTGCGATCAGATAAAGTCTACAATATGGTGGTTGGTCACCAGCAACGTGTTCCCAGAAAACGTGATAACAGAGTGATGAATGTTCAAATTGGTAGAATATAAACTATGTTTCATCTGGTCCAACCATGTATTTGCACCTCGCTAGTCACCGTGCCAAATAGTCAATCTAACTAGTTAGCGACCGGACACATCTCTTTCGGGTTTGGATGAGCGAGACCTCGATCGGCGGTGTTTGCCTGGCAGAACAAGAAGATATTCATGACCATCCAGCAAGTCTCCAAGTGGCCAGTCCCAGGTTTCTCGAACCATTTTCAAAGCATCCAGCGGCTCCTCATGATCGACAAAAAATCCAGTATTGACTCCACAAACAAGTCCTGTTGAATCTTCGGGCTTAAAGAGGGAGCCGCACAATTTTGCTTCTCTTATGTAGGGTATTGGTGAAACTCTCATGATTGCTTCGGCGTTTTCCTTGACAAAGTCAAGAGGCACCTTCTCAATATTTGCTACTCAAAGTTAAAATTACTGCATTGTGATCCATAATAAAGATTGTACTTACTCCCAAAAGACGTTGCAGCAGCCAAGCACGCTGCTGGATGAGAGCTCATAATACCATACATGTCATCTGCATCCACTCGAAGGGATCTCAAGAGACCACCTGCAAGTCCACGCTCACGATAGTCTCTATCCACAACCAATTGAGTGATCCAACACACACTCTTGCCACCGTGTTTCCAGCGGCAGGCAAATGCATTTCCAGCAAGATTTCCATCAATGGTCACTCTGACATAGTAGCTCGCTGACGGATCAGGCAAGTATTGAGCTCGAAGTCGGCGCCCACTGAGCTTAACAGGTTTTCCTAAGACAGTGTTAGAGATAATGAGAACGAGGAGCATACTACTTACCTGGGCTGTGGGACTGCTCTCCCCAAATCCCGTAGTTCTCGCCGAAGAGCTTCGCAGCTTCATCCAACATAGCATCCGTGACTTCGTCACCGGTGAAGATCTCATATACTTGCTTTGCCATTTTAACAAAACTTCGATGCCAGGTATTCCAAGAACTCTCGATCAAAGCAACACGGGGCTCCAAGAGGAACTTCACAGCTGAGGAGTTTGGAGAAAAAGCAGAATCTGAAGGCTCGTCTGAGGGAGACAGCGCCTTTTTAGGCACACAGCCCTGCTGCCTCTCCATGACAAGCCACCGTGGATGGAGGCGGGCAAAGTGGGAAATCTGCGTATGTTGGAGCCTGATGACAGCTTTGGCTTACCCTATCAGATCAGAGGATAGGGGTCGTTGGCGCAGACTTCTGCCTGAATTGATAGTGCGTCACAACTATCAGCTGCATCACACTACACATCTGCGGCCAAAAACTTTCCCTTTCTGTGAGCGCTAATGTATGTTGCGGCAAAATAATTGCCTGTTTGGGTCTGATGAGGTCGCTCCTTGGCTGAGTCAGCACAAGTCACCAACCTCCACGTCTCGGGATAGCACTATCATAGCAGCCAGGCTTCTTCCACCTTCATTTCTCCATGTGCATGCTTCAATATGCCAGTGAAGCCCAAATGCATCAGGAGATCCGTCTACCAATCGGACCCAACCACCTTGAGGATCCAAATCTCATGGGGTGAAATGGCAGATCACCAAAAATGATGATTGATCTGCGTATTTGCTTTCTCTTCGTTTGGACAAAAGAACTTTGTCCTAGCTTCCTTATGAAATCTGCAATTACAGCATTCTTTGCCGGTATATGTGTTCCTCAGCATGTCCGGCCGCGCTTTACTCGGAAAATGCCTTCATTATACCTTGATTCAGCTGCCTGGATATGATGCAGAAAAAGTGGACAAATCAGACATTGAACATCTTGAGGCTGAGTGGAGGATTCTTGGGGATGAAGATGAAGCAGTTCTCTTAGGGGGAAGTGCAGCAACTGTCAGCTATAAGCTCTCTGCAGATGAGCCACACCTGCCAGACATTCTCACCGACCTGTTCAAAGAGCTTTCAGTAGGATCAGCAATTGCCATTCGCCTCTCCAGGTGTGTGTTTAAGTCTAACTTGTGAAGATAGGAAGTGTGGGTTAACTCCTAACAGTGACTGGGCTCAGAAGCTCTTCCCTAGAAAAAAGCTGAAAGACACGGTTACTTTGTGCGTTTATCATTATATACCATGCCAGCGATTCCTAATAACAAGCAATCTTAGGGCCATTTCCGTGTCAGCAGTCTGGACATCAACATGTTCAATTGTCTGCCGCTCCCGACATAGACTGCTTCTTCAACATACAATTAGAACCGGGGCACGGTTCTTTGTTCGAGCGATGTTGTACTTGGGCTGGGACACTCGGGGAATAGCCATTCTTCCAGAGGACCTGAACAAGTCGACAGATGATAGCAACAAATATTTTGAATATTATTATGGGCTGGAGTTTTACACGGAATCTGATGGAACTGTGAAGAAGCTGGGATTTCTTTCCAGTGCCCTTAAATCGAAGCAAGACCCAGACTCAAAAGAGTGACTGGCAATGTTATCCCTTTGTGGAATTGTGGCCATTTCAACCGGTACCTTGGGCTTCTCAGTGGCTCGTGAGCATTGCTTGGATGGTTGGTGTGAGCTTGATGGCTTCAACGTGTTATGTTCATTCTCTAGCCAATTTTAATAATCCTGGGTGTCCTTACTAGCTTCTCTTCTCCTTTCTTGCAACTGGTCGCCGAGGCTTTCTCCAGTCATCCGTAGGCTTTGGAAGAAGCTGCTTGTTAGCTTCAATCCAATGAGTGGTCAAGACTAGATCTTAAACCAGGAGAAAGTCACCAATATTATGGAGTCGGAGAGAAGAAAGCAGAATGTTGAGATTGAAATGTTCAGTCCTTTAGTTATACATGTAACAGTTTCACAAAATTGAATGCGACATTGCAGATATCATGGAATGGGCCTGGGGTAAGAAGGCTAGGGTTATCATCTTTTGTAGTATGTATGTATGTACATACTGTAACTGCTAACTACATTGTACTCAATCAATAAAGCTCAAGCAATATGTGTACATAGCCACATTAGACGGGAAAATTGCTAGTTATCTACAGAATTATCCTAAATCACAGAAGCTGATACAAGCAAAGAGCTGGTTTTGGTTAATAGTATCTATATTATTCCATCTTGCTGAGTGGAATATCAAGTATATTTTCAGCTACTTTCATTCCATGCCCATCAATGTTTACCACTCACCTGAGACATGCCTGCGAGGTGGTTCATCACATGGACATGGCACACCCACTAACAATTAGCAACTTCGATGGCTTCGATTAACTAAGCTAACTTTCAGCTTGCAGAGTGGTATCAGATTCACAGTGGTGTTCCCAGAGCTAAATAAATGTGCCCCACAGCTCTCGGAGATAACTTCAGCTTCAAGCTAGTAGAGCTCCCGAGAGTCTCGAACTTGCCAACGATAGGACCAACCGCACTGTCCGCCGCCCCTTGGGCACTCGCTATTCCATTTCGTACATATTTAACTGATACTGATCTCACGCTGCAGCTTGGTACTGGGCTGATGGCGCGAAGGTTGGCCTTTCGAGGCTTGAAATAACCTTTTGAGGGCATCATCTGAGCACACGTCACTACGGTTTGCTGGTTTAATAACTTTACTCTCTTCGCTGGTGCTTGGTCCTGACGGTGAGTCAAGTGCTATTTTGTTGGCAGATCTGCTCTTCGAAATTATATACTGTCGATGATTTAGCGACGCAGGAGAAGCGGCCACTGGTCGGCATCGTAGCTTCTTCATATAACGAACCTGACTCGAGGGTGTTTTGATACCTTTTCGGACCTTACGATTCTTGCGGCCCAACTGATCTTTAACACCTATGGTTTGGTATTTCCTGGGTGATGACCTGCGGTGATGTCGGACACTCGCTCAGCGGAAATAAATGCGCCAGGGCGGCATCGTGTTTGCTATATTCCAGAGCAAATCGACAAAGCCGCCCTCACAAGTCCGCCGACGGCCCGAAACACTCCAATTGCCTTGGTATGGCGAGACCTACGCACCCTGTTCGCCGTGTTACCTTTCCTTCCAAAGCTCTTGCAGCCATTGTCTACTGGCAAGAGTAGCGATGAGTTGAGTTTGACAGTTCGGAATCCCATCAACTTGATTGTCTTGGTGATTGTTAGCTGCGTGGAACTCCTGATATTTGGTGCCATTGGTCTCTCATGCGTAGCGCTTCCTGGGTTGCTCAACGTTCTTGTTTCTGTGCTCCTGTTGGCGGTGATCTGGTTGATGTGCGCTCCGCTTCGTGGGTCAAGCGTCGTCTACTCAAAGCCGGAAGGTGACCAGATCATCAATGCTCTAAAACGAAAAGATGAGCGGTGGGTATTTGTGAATGGAATTCTCCAATCGTGAGTCGTCGTTCTGTTGTCATCAATACTTGGACTTCATGATAATCATTCTTCCTTAGACACTATGGCCTCCGACAGAACTGCGATCGTCTCGCGCGGATATTTGGCCGCGTCATTGTCGGCATACACAATCCCACATACGGTCTCATCGGAGATCTGCTTGAATGTATTATTCAACGGTCGTTTTCGTACAACAATTATATTATCCGCTTTACCTATGACCACGTGAAAGCGTACCTAGTGAATCCAAATGTCCATAAAGTTGTTCTCATCGGACACTCTCAAGGAGCAATCATTATATCCATGGTCTTGGACCTGCTGTTCACGGATCTCCCTGCGGAAAATATGGCAAAGCTGGAAGTCTACACGTTTGGATCGGCGGCCTCCCATTTCAACAATCCTCTCCGTGCAATTGACCCTGATTCCAAAAGCCCTCGGACAGGAGTGATTCGATACATCGAGCATTATGTTAACGGCGACGACCCCGTGCCCCGATGGGGAATTCTGTACAATGTTCGCAGAATGCTGAAGAACAGGTTTGCAGGGAAGGTGTTCATTCGCATGAACACCAGTGGTCATATGTTTAACCAACATTATCTTGACTTTATGTTTCCTCTTCCAGAAGATCGACATGGTGACGATGAGCCAGGTTTCTTAGACCAGATTGTTGAAATCGATGAGAAAACGCCGAATGCTCGAGATCAATTTGTCCACAAGGCATTGAATGTTCCGCCAAAGGCACCATCTGCGGAAGACGAACGATGTCTGTCAATCAATGAAGATATGACCAGTAGCGATATCACAAGTGTCAAGACAGTTCGCGAACTCAGCAGATTGTGGAGGTATATGGAAGGGAATTCTCCAGACGACGATGATCATGTATCCGTAGATGGCCTGAGTCTGAATTAGAGTATGGCTTGAGAGGCTTGCATCGTTTTATCAATAGGATCAATATTACTTATTAAGTTATTCTTCCTAGCATTTCCCATTCCTAGATCGGTTCGAAGCATAAAATTGGAATATACAGCCACTTGATATGTTTCTCAGTCTGAACTGTGGGATACTTGGTGCTCCAACTAACGTATAAATTGGATGATTTCTGACCTCGGATCCATCATTCTTGCTATTACTGTATCTCATATAGTTACATAGTTGGTTCCTGGCATATGCGTTTGGCAAAGCTTGAGAATTGGTATCCGGATTGCCCATGGAAGACTGAAGTTTGCCATTTTCCAAAACATACATAATGTATCACGTCTTTTCAATTGAGAGATTCAGGATGTGGACTCGACTTGATTCATGGATTCTGCTCGGCAACATGTGACGTAACTTAGTAGTAGTTAAATTCGGCTCATTCCACCAAAATCTGCCTTCTCGAGCTCAACAAGAACTTCTCCAGCGCAGCCAGCGATACATCGGTTGATGATATTTTACGATCACCACTGCATTGATGATCTTTGATCGCACTCCTTTCAAGAGAACATGAGAACGGCCCTCGCCGCTGGCCGCTTTTGCATCCGTCGTCAATGCTGTCGAAGCTTACCTAGAGCTGCTCCCCGCCATCGATCGTTCTATTCAGACTCGTCTGCCCCGTTTGCCCGTCTCTTCTCGTCTACTTCCCGACGGAGTTGGCAATTCATATGGAGGCGAGGTTGGAATCGCTCTCCAGCAATTGGAGCAGCCCTCCTGGCTGCATTAACGCCGGTTGCCTTTCTCGAACTTGCAGAAGATGGGAACGACGACGATGACACCACGGCTGAACTGGAGATGCTTGCGGCGTCTCGTGACGAGATCCGTAAATCTGTGCCTAGAGATTCGAATTTTATTGTGAGGAGTATCTGGCGCGTGTATATTGTCTTGGATAAATACGTATTTGAAGTGATTGCGACGGGATTACGATTTTTGCATCTAGTGGCTATATTTGTGCCGGTGGTTGTGACAGTTCCAGCCATATGGTTTGGCCGAAGGATGAGAGATCGGGACGATGAGAGGAGTGGGACGTTGTGGTGGTATGAGTTCCTTGTCTCGTCCATGGAGCGTGCTGGGCCCGCTTTTATCAAGGTGCGAGACTCGAAAGCTCTTCCAAAATCTGCCATGGTCGTCGCAGTTGCCAGATGTAATGCTGACTTTTTAATTCTATGTCATATAGCTAGGTCAATGGGCAGCCTCGAGATCCGATATATTTCCCCCCGAATTGTGTGCATTCATGTCGTCGCTTCATTCCCATGCTCCGGCGCATTCGTTCCGTATTACCAAACGGACAATCCGGAGAGCCTTTAACGGGCTTCCGTTTGAAGATATATTTGAGGAGTTTGATAAAGAACCTCTTGGCGTGGGTGCTATTGCCCAGGTCTACAAGGCCAAGCTTCGGCCTGATCTTGCAGCCTTGAACGAGAGGAATTTGGCCGCTGATCCTGTTAATCTACGGGAAAAGGTTCGCAAGAATGTCGATAAGTTGGTAAAAAGCTCTCCACAGCGGGTTCCTTCCTCGTATGTGGCTGTCAAGGTCCTTCATCCTCGAGTGGAAAGAATTGTCCAACGAGACCTACAAATAATGATGTTTTTCGCCCGCGTGATTAATGCTATTCCGACCATGGAATGGCTGTCATTACCTGATGAAGTAGCAAAATTCGGTGAGATGATGAAATTGCAGTTAGACTTACGGATTGAGGCGACAAACCTGTCTCTATTTCGACAACACTTCAAGTCGCGAGCTACCGCCTGGTTTCCCTATCCGTACACGGAATATACCACGAGAGAAGTACTTGTCGAAGAGTTTGCGCAGGGAATCCCTCTGGCCACATTCCTAAATAATGGCGGGGGTGTCTTTGACCGTGAAATCTCACGCGAAGGCCTGGATGCATTCCTACACATGCTTCTTATCGACAACTTTGTGCATGCCGATCTTCATCCGGGAAATATCATGGTTCGCTTCTACAAGCCGGGGCAGTTAGATTTGTCCATAGGTGGGCGCCCATTGAATCCGAATCCTAAGGATGCCCTTGACCGTGACGTACCCGAAAAGGTCCTTTCAAGGCTTGCGGCTCAGGAGAAGGACCCCGATGCCTGGAGCCGTGAACTCGCGGAAATAGATGCCGAAGGTTACAGACCGCAGATCATATTTATCGATACAGGTCTAGTTACTCAACTTAACAGCACCAATCGTCGCAATTTCCTTGACTTATTCCGCGCCATCGCCGAATTTGACGGATATAAAGCAGGTCATCTCATGGTTGAACGTTCGAGACAGCCCGATACAGTCCTCGATCTAGAAATTTTCGCTCTGAAAATACAGCACCTCGTTCTTGGCGTCAAGGGCAGAACATTTGCACTGGGCAATGTTAAAATCGGAGATGTTTTGAGCGAAGTTTTGTATCTGGTGCGAGCGCACCATGTACGACTTGAAGGAGACTTTGTCAATGTTGTCATTTCCATTTTGCTCTTGGAGGGCATTGGGAGAAGTTTGGACCCAGATCTAGATTTATTCAAAAGGTACGTGACCGCTTTTGGTTTTCTGGCCGTCTCGTTTGGGTGCGTTTTTGATTAATACTCATTTATTTGAACAGTGCACTCCCCATCCTGCGTCAACTTGGATCTGGTACAACTCTTCTCAAGTCCGTTCGTGAAGGCGATACTTCCATGCTACGAGTATGGATGGGTCTTGAAGCACGGAGTTTCCTCCAAGCGAGCGTCAGTAGCGTTGAATGGTGCGTCAAGTACGATCAGCTATCGCCAAACATATAACTGTTGGGATTCGCGGCTGTCATATGGCGGTGCTATATTTTTCACGGCATTCTGTGATAACAATCTCCAATACCTTCTTAATGAGTTTTGCTTGTTTTTTCGGCGTATTTAATGTCCGGCCTCGGAATTTTGTTTCGGTGTTAGAGCATCCCATACGGTTGGGCTTGTCACTTGTGTTCAAATGATAGAGGAGAGGGAATGTCGGAAATGGTTCTCGGTGCACATATCGGCGTAGTTAGTTATATCCATGGATTTTGTCTATAGAATTCTGCTTCGTGTAAAACAATGAATTTCTTTTCATGTTTATTTTTCCTTCTCAAGATACCTGAGGCTCTGGGCTGGTTCCTTGATACTTGTCCCGTCAGGTATCTAAATAGTTTTAAAATTTCAAAATCTAATAAATTTTGAACAAGAGGCGCGATGGCGGAGTGGTTAACGCGAGAGACTAGAACCCATTCCTAGCGAGTGATTGCTATCTCTTCCCTTCGGGGGCGCAGGTTCGAATCCTGCTCGCGTCGATATATTTTTTCTTTTTTCGACAATATTTATTTATTTGATCGCATCACAGTCCATCTGTAGCTAATTCTTCTTTATGTATCAATTCCATCAAGAGACGATAAAAATCGGCGATTTGGTAGACACACAGTTTCTTCCTCCTCTGCTAGTTACATATCTAAATCCTCATACCTTGACGTACTTGCGAGCACAGTCCTGGATGCTCAGGCTGTGGCAATCGCATATCTTGGACCTTCACAGACTCCAGGATTATTGACAATCCATTTCGTAATTAGAGCTTGTTGAGACGCCATTGTTTCAAGATATTGCGCGAGAACTCAAGGAGAAACTGCCCACAGACTTAATTAAGGCAGAAAGCTAGAGATGGCGTGCTATGGCTGAACTGTTCAAGCTTGTAACTACTAATGTAGAGATGTTGAAAGTAAAGACGTCACGAATTCACACGGAATACTCTGTAGTATGTAGAAGTTACATATGTGGCTAATCGAGATAGTGGTCGCGATATCCCGACATCTTTAACGCCATGATGTGCTTGCACTCTGACATGCTCAGTTTCGGGACCAAGATCTGATGATAGTCCAGTCGGAGCTTTGGCTGAAAAAGCACTTCTCCCTAGCACCTTCTGCACTGCATCTAGCTCTAGATTTCACAGATCTTGAATCATTGTGTTTGGAGCCTTCTGGTTAAGCTTTGTAGTCATAGTGCTTTGTATACTTAGCGAGTTAACTACATCAGTCATGATTTTGAGTTGCTACAGCAGTAGTGTAGTTAACTTATGTAGCCACTACTATGTAACTAGGCACAGCAGCCCGTCTGGAGTTAAGCGAGGTGTGGAAAGGTTTCAGGAAGGGATCCGAACTGGCCCTGAAGATGTCTTTTTTAAACCCAATTGGTGTGTAAGCCAACTTGACACGGCGTGGCTGCGATTTGGAATTGACTCTCCAAGCACACACGGTTCCAAGTTTCGTAGTTAACTAAATCTCCAAATGCTCACCGGCATCATGTCAAACGTCTAACAAGGACGAAAGCTACAGAACAGCACTTTGCTAGGGCCAAGTAACCGCATGAAGAACTTTGGCGGGAGTGGGGTAGATCGAGCCCGTCGTTTTAACCTCCCGAATGCTGACGCTTCAGTTCTTCCCGTCTTTTAGAATGAAAAGTGAACCAAATTTCAAGGTGTGTGATCTGGGGTAAGATGGAGGGAACCAGGAACCTGAAAAGTGTGATGTGTGTTTGAGAAGGCTGTCGAGAACATCTTAGAGACAAGCGCGGGAGAAACCAAAACGTAGTCCTCTATAGGGCTCCATTTTCTCTTGGGTAAGGAGTAATAGCATGTATTAATAGCATGCATATCTCCCATATCAACCAGCTGAATGCTCAAGATCCCAACAAAGAACAAAGAACCATTTTCTCGATTCAATTCATTCAGCAATTTCACCGGGTCCGAAACAAAGCAGTACACATTCAAAAATGGCAACCCAAATCCAGCAAAACCTGCAATCCAGAAATGCAGAATATGCTTCTAAATTCGACAAGGGTCACCTTGCTCTTCCCCCAGCAAAGAGCTACCTTGTCCGTAAGTACCCAGTATACTCATCCAAACCCCAAGGGATTTGGAAGGAATACACCTAATAATGTCGCATAGTAACTTGCATGGATGCTCGAATCGACCCTGCAGCAGCATTCGGTATCGATCTCGGCGACGCCCACATCATTCGAAACGCAGGGGCCAACGCCCGCGATTCACTCCGCTCAATCGTCATCTCCCAACAGTTACTCGGAACAAAAGAAATTCTTCTCGTCAAGCATACCGGCTGTGGAATGCTTACTTTTAAAAACGAAGATGCACGCGCAGTCGCAGAAAAGAACCTCGGTTCACAAGTCAAATCAGAACTCGAGGCAATGGACTTTCAACCATTTCCGAATCTGGAGGAGGCAGTTAAAGCTGATGTGGAGTGGTTGAAGGGGCAGAATTTGGTGGTCCCTGGCATTCCCATCACTGGTTGGATTTATGAGGTCGAGACGGGGAAGGTTAGGCATGTTGTTTAGTTTTTCCATATAGGCCTTCCAGTAGTATGGTTAAGGTGTTCTTCAGAGAAGCAGAATGCAACTCGTGAACAATCAGCAAGACCACTCAAATCCATGTACATTGTGTTTTGTATCTTGCGTTTCTTGTGCACCATCAGGCTACCCAGGAAGGGCACTGACGGTCTTAAATCCTCCTTCATCCCTATCCTCGCCTTTCTGAGGCCATAATATATGGCGCAGTTTAATTGCTCGAATCATCATAAACACGACGAAAAAGTAGGTAAAAAAGAGACAGACCGTCAACACGCAGCCGATAATGTTAAAGGTGCGGTTTGAAAATGCTCCTCCAATTGCAAACGTGGCAGTAATCAGTGCAGTGTTCGGAAATACGAAAGAGAACCAAGTCATGGAGAAAACCATTGTTGAACGACCAACGGTCGAAGTATGTGCGAATACCGCAATGAAGAAAAAGAAAATTGCCAGCCTAAGAAAATCGTTAACCAAACAGTAAATCTTGCATTATTCGTGTGATTATGGTGAGACTGACCCCCAAAGCCAGAGCGACCCAAAGTACGCCACAACGCAAATGATTTTCGCGCTGAGCTCCGCGTCGCCCAGAAAGCCATCTGGGACGGCTCGATGAGCATTACTGCCCATCCCAACAAGTCCAGCAACAGTAAACGCGCTAGGACCAACAGAGACGAACATTCCGGGCCTCAAATTCTCTTTCGGTAGCTTTTGTGTCATTAAGCGATAGATAAATGCAGAGTACATCATCATGGACACCAAAAACCCGACACCTTGGATGGTGGTACCTCCAATAATGATCCGCCATGCACTGGGTTGAGTCAGTTTTGCGCTCAAAACACCCGCATGAGGACCAGCTATCAGCATTGGATACGCAGGAAATATCCAAATAGGAGTCATCTGCGCGATCGTAAATGTTTGCGTAGACCACCTATATCTAGATCAGCATCGATGCAGATGACCGTAGAGCACACTTACTAACGTACAGCACAAGATATATACCAGCAGATGCGGTAACAGCTAAGGCGGCATCAAACCAAAACAGGATGCTTACAGCATCATGGAGCCACTGGCCTGTGTGAGACGGTCCAAACTGGGAGATATTAATGAGAATGGTGCCAAAAGATACAATAGACGCTGGAACAAAGAGAGATTCTGTCGGATGAAGAAATGACGCTCTAAAGGTATAAGGAAATAGATAAAATCGCAGCAGTAACAACGACCAGATGATCACATATAGGACCATATTCGTGATGAAGATCATAATGGCAATGGTCTCCAGGCCCCGAAATCGATAAGGAACTGCAAGATATCTCAGTCATTTATGGGATCAAGAGGAGAGGCAGGACGTACCATGATAAAGAACATTTGCCAGGCCCCCCGTTGCCATAGTCAGAGTGAAATACGCCCAAGTAAAATGTCGCATTCTCTCTTTCCACGGCAGCTTACTTGGGAAGCTCTCAACCAACGTGAGAGGAGAGCCCGTAACCAAGTTGTTGTCGCTTGGGACAGTAGGTCCTTTGCTATTGCCATTGCCATTGATCTGGACGCCATTGGTTTGGGACACATAGCTTCGGCGATATCGTGAGATCACAGTGGAGACTGGCGATAACTCATCATTAAACGTCTCTGGTGGGAATTCAGGGGCAGTGGCGACGGTGTCATTCTCTACATCTTCAATAGTTGGTGTCCTGTATCCGTCGTCGCCAGGCCTTCGAAGGTGCCTTGGGGCTTTGGACCAACTCTGCATCTTCCACAGTATACCAACTTATCAGTGGCATCACGAACCACATTGAGAGACAATCTGGCAGACATAAATAGAGCACAATTGATATTCTTAGTGCCTTAATTGATATGAAACATTGAACGATGCTCTCAGAGAAAGGAAAGTTGAGGGGATATTCGACATTCCATGTTACATATCTTGGTGTGGAGAAATCTTGAACAGCGTCTCAAAAGTACAGTTGGGTTCGGTCTGAGCGTCCAATGAGTTCACAAGATCGACAATTGCACATCCCGCTCTTGAAGCAACCAGTAGTTTCATCGAATAACTACTGTATGTACAGTGTCTTATCGTCGATGGGATTCACCTTCAACCATCGTGAAGAAAGCTGAGATGAAATGAAGCATCCGAGTACAACAGGTCAATCGGAGATACTGTTATCCCGGACCTTGACACATCCCTTTCCGGAGTTAATGGCTTAGTCATTCGTCGGAAGCGGAGAATTGATAATATGAGTGATGATGTCATCAGAGCCCTATGATCACGGGCTTATTGTGTAAGTTATGGATGTACCTGTTTACAAGTTACCTCGCAGTAACTCGGCTCAACATTCATTTTGAACAAGATACCATTTTCTTGGCATTTATCTCACTAGCTGTCCCATTCCCCGCGTTCACTCGTTCAGTCCGCTGCGGCTTTGAACATTCGTCTAGCCCAATGGACAGTCGTAAATCAGTCCTCATCACAGGGTGAGTTTCCAGAGTCCGACGAAGCCCCCAGCTCTAGGATAGCATTCAAAAGTCTAACTTATCTTTTAGATGCTCTCCTGGAGGTATAGGCCATTCGTTGGCGCTCGAGTTTCAGCGACATGGCCTCAGAGTCTTTGCGACAGCAAGAGACAAGAGTACTATTGCCGACCTGAAAGAACGGGGCATTGAGACATTGAGTCTGGATGTCGACCAGGAACAAAGCGTGCTAGCTTGTCGAGAAGAGGTAGCGTCCCTACTAGGCAATGAGAAGGGGCTAGATTATCTTGTCAATAACGCGTCAGTTTTCGTCTGTCTGATCTTGTCGGGACTGGAATCGGGTGCTCAGCATATACTAATGGATGTAACTACAATTCCATTGCAATGCGCAGTGGTAGGAGTACGTGGCTTTTTTGCTTTATATTTGACGACTATGAACCCCCGTACTATCAATCTATCATACAGGTTTCTCACTACAACTAGATTATACCGTACCAGCACTCGACGTGGATCTCAATGAGGCACGACAAACCTTCGAAACGAACTTCTTCGGCGTCGTCATGATGTGCAAGGTCTTTGCCCCCCTTCTCATCAAAGCTCAGGGGACAATCGTTCAAATCGGCTCACTCGCAGGAGTACGTACACCCCACCAATATCCATTCCTTCAGCACAAACCAGATCTCACAAAGCTCAACGGCTTTATAGATAATACCCTATGTCTTTGGCTCCATCTACAACGCCTCCAAAGCCGCACTTCATTCCTTCAGCGACACACTAAGAGCAGAATTAGCTCCGTTCGGGTTCGTAACCCGCCCACACTTCCCTTCCTCCAAAACTCTAAGAACTAAAACTAATCAAAATATGCCCCGGGGCTCAGCGTCCACGTAACAACCATCATAACCGGCGGCGTAAAATCCCGAATCGCACGCGTCGATCGCGCCCTCTCCCCAACCTCTCTCTACCAACCTATCCGCGACGACTACACACGTCGCGTCACCCACAGCCAACACGGCGCCATGTCCAACGAAGCCTATGCCAAGACGGTCGTCACGCAGGTTCTCTATGGCTCTGCGCCTTGGAGGTGGATATGGCCGTGGAGCCGGGGGCCGGGCCGGAAAAAGTGGATTTGGGCGGGGAATAAAGCGAATGTGGTGTGGTTTTTGAACGCAGGATGGGCGTGGGTAGGATTGTTCCAGTGGGTGCTGAGCCGTATGTTTAATTTTGGGAAGTTGAGGAGGGCGTTTTTGGAGGAGAGGAAGAAGGTGAAGAAGGTATAGATGGTTGACAGGTGGGAGACGGCAAGGACGTCGCAGCAGATTTTCATGAAGTATGTATGTATGTATATAGTATGTAATTAAATGCATTCAATGGTAAATATATTCAGAATCTACAACGTATGAAACAGTTGGTTGAATTCTATCTCCAACCAGCAAGAGAAAAGAATTGTACATACACTGCATAGGTCGACTGCGGCAATGGCAAAATGTAAAATACACCAATATGAAAGTCATTCTATTCAAAATAACAGATATTAGGGGTACAACAGACCAAAAAAAGAAAACATCCCAACCCATAGCTCTTTAATTCCTCTATAATTCATGAATCACCCTTTATCTAGACCCTAGATATATCTTCCAGAGCAAGAGTGTGCAGTCAACCATGGGTCGTGGAATCAGGCAGAGCCAACTGCTACAGACCAATCAGGTTCTTCGTCTTCACGATGTGAAGGGGAACTTAGCAGAAAGAGGAAGACTTTTGCATTACACAGTATGCTTTCGAATGCGCATGAAACAAAGATAGGAATGCAGAAGAAAATAAGGTAGTCATAAAAAGTCCGAAAGGCGTCTATATACCAAGCGTGAATTCGACGCCAACGTCAATATCACGGGCCATTTTGACAACCTTTGAGAATTGAACCGACTTCTCTGCCGCGTTTTGAAGGTCCTCAATTGAGAAGATCTTGAGCCCGGAATCGTTGATCTGGAAGCATGTGTTAGTAGCAGCCCTGTGCCAAAGGTATTATGCCGTGTAGGAATAAAGCATACCAATTGATGAGCCTTCTCCACGTTCGTTCCTTGCAATCGAGCGACGATAGGGGTGCGGATGTTCATGTCCCGGACGACATTAATCAATCCTTGCGCAATGGCGTCACATCTGACGATACCTCCGAAAATGTTCACAAAGACAGCAGTGACTTTGGGATCACTAGTGATGAGCTCGAAAGCCGACTTAATGGCATGGGGGGTAGCACCACCGCCAACATCCAAAAAGTTTGCTGGATTGCCTCCGTTCAGCTTGATAATGTCCATTGTTGCCATGGCTAAACCAGCTCCGTTGACTTTGCGAAATTAGCATGCGAGACACCATAAAGCAGCGACAATTTAGCTTACCCAAACAGCCGATGTCACCATCCAATTTAATAAAATTTAAGCCATGTTCAGCAGCCTTTACTTCGTCAGGATCTTCTTGTGTGGTGTCCCTCCAAGAGAAGATCTCCTTTTGTCTGAACTCGGCGTTATCGTCAAAATTGAGCTTTGCATCCATGGCAAGAACTCTGTAATCTGTGGTCTCAGCTAAGGGATTGATTTCAATCTGTGTTGCGTCTTTCTCCATGAAGACCTTGTATAATTTCTGGATAGTCTCCTTAGCTTCCTCGATGCATTGGTCTGAGAATCCTAAGCTAGAGGCAATCTTCCGAGCAATGTCATCGGTAACTCCAACGTTGACGTTGATTGGCGTAGTTGTAATTGCGTCGGGACTTTCTTTCGCAACGGCTTCGATATCCATACCGCCTTGTGAAGACGAGACAATGACAGGGGCTTGGGTTGCTCGGTCCATAAGAACAGCAAGATAAAATTCCCTTCGAGCATATTTGCGCTCGCAAATATAAACAGAGTTGCATAGACGTCCGCGAGCTCCGGTTTGTTTAGTAATGAGTTTATGTCCGATCATCTGGCTGGCAAACATTCGCGCTTCGGTTGGTCTAGCCTACTATCAGAGCCGGGCATTTGTGACTAACGTCCAAGCAACGGACTTACGAGTATAAAATACGAACACCTCCTTTCAAACCATTGTCAAATGTCCCTTTGCCTCGACCACCCGCCAAAACCTGTGCTTTAATGACCACATCCTCACCACCTGGTCGAGTATATCAGCGTACGGGCCCGAAAGCAAGCAAAGGGTGGTAAAGACACACCAAGTTGCTTGGCAATAGCTTCAGCTTCCTCCCCTGTGCGTGCAACCTCGCCCTTCGGAACTCCAATTCCGTACTACGTCGCTGTTAGCTTCGAGCGTCTTCCTCTTGTCGCCTGGAGAGATTCATGTTTACGAACAGATTTTAACAAGTTGGCCGAAAGGTATTCATGGATCGAGAGGTTCCTTCTCTGACTTTGAAAGGCGCTTCTAAGAGGCGTGTCCTAGGACCGGTGAACAGTTAGCATTGCGATTCTACCGTAGAGCTCCATGAGAAGCTCACATTGCGAGAGCAGCAATGACGGATGTACTAACCACCGCAGGCCTTAAGATTGCAGCAATTGGTCTGCTGCGGGCGAGTTTAAACATTTTGGAAGCTCCAATCCAAACAGCACCAAACAAGAGAACGGGAAGCAGTCCAAGTGAATTGGACAGAAAAAGACGAGGAGACAACTTCTCTTGAATCGGTTTGCTTGCTCTGCCCCCCAAAAGGATTTCCCGCAACCTCATACGTCTGGATTACCTAATCGGGAGAAGTGCTCGGGACAATTTTGTCAGAAATAATACGCTAAGCCCCTTTAGAACTAGTGGCCAGCGCTCATGCATTATCGTCCGATGAGTGGCACTGAGTGCTGAATTATGTATCTCGAACGATCCAGGGTACATACTCAGTATTCTAGACAGCCAACTTGAGCATGGCATCATCGCAATCGGAGGCTGAGGTCATTTTCAATCGAGCAAATGTTGCATTAGCCCGAAGCCAAAGACTTATCGCTTCCTGGCTCCCTCCGAAAACTCCAGAAGAAAAAGCCAACGAAAAGACGGAGGATGAATTACAGCGAGAAGAAGATGAAATATTTACTCCAGTGCCAGAAAAGTGCGTCAATAATGGAAACTTGAATTTGCGCGTTCTTAAGTACGGCCAGCACTAATACACTTTTTTATGTCTTACAGACTGGGACTCGGAGCTCCATTGCCAAAAAGTCAGGCCGACGGTAGCTGGAATCGCTTGGAACTCAGTTCCAATGACAAGTTAAGGAAGCAGTTATTAGGCAGGAATTCGAAGACGATTGCTACTCCTTCCCAGAACTCCGTTGCACAACAGTTTAAGCCGAAGCAATCCAATAGACCACCTGATACCCCTACTTCAGATATAGAAACGGAAGAGGAAAGCAGATCATCTTTGGCTACACGAAACAAGAAGAAAACGTCGCGGCTAAAATACACTGTCAATGGTGTGAATTCCGAAGCAGGATTGCGGAATTCTAGCACAAAAAGATCGGGCAGCTATCTGGACGAGATTTTGTCCGCGAGGTCGAAAAAGAGGACGAAGAAAACTGGCAGCTGAAAAGAATCAATACTCTTAATATTCGGAAAAGGGACATTCTATTTGTATATATTAGAATTGACAACTATTTCGAAGCCCAGCCTGGAAAACTTACTACATGTGTCCCAGTTGGATAGAGCGAATGGAGCTCACTGTTTTTACATCACCGGTCCCGGCGCTTTCCAAGGCATGCAAGCATGTTGTAGTCAGAGATGCTCATATATTTCCTATTAAACCATAGGCAATTCCTCTGCGAATTATGTGCTAATTAGGCCCAGGGTTGGAGTCTCACTTCAACCATGTCTGCAAAATTGTGGCGACATATTCGCATCATCCTAGGGACAAAGCAGATGGTGTTTGTGGACAAGAATACTGAAGAATGTTGACCACACTCGATTAAAAGGAGTACTGTATACCAAATACACTGGCCTAAACAAGTAGGACACAAGCACGGAAGATTGAATCCAAAAAAAAAAGAAATCCAATATTTTTTAGTGAGAAAAATGTCAAGGCGACTTGCGGCCAAGATCAGAAAACAGAGACAAGATGAAGTGCTATAATTACAGACAAAATGCTAAGAGAGCAAAAATGTCAGCAATGATGACAGATGTCGAACCAATTCCGTAACTGAAGGTGGGGATATGGCGTAAATGCCAGTTAGTGCAAAATGTATCACGGTCAGTCAGGAGACCGTCAATCCTCCATCTTTTTTCAAGGAGACGAAGGAAATATTGTAATCCAGTAAGCACAGAGTACAGAAAAAGGAAAATTAGGAACGAGTAGTTAGAGCTGAAATAGGGTATTCAGACGAAGCCTTGAATCCTGTCCTGGTAGGCAGGCCATCACACAAACAAAAATGAAAAAGCCAAGCGACTGAAATGTCCTAGGGTGACTTTAGGGATAAAAGCGGACTCGCAGACAGAATGAACTGATTCGCGCACGAAAGGATATACTCCGCATACGGAACAAGTTGGGTTTCAAGATGGCGTCAAACCGCCAATATATGCAAGGAAAATCCATCACTGAAGTCGTTTACGTTTGCGGTCTTCGCTCATCGCTACATCTTCTTCTTCGGCACGTTCCCTAGTTTCCGCTGGGTTGAGTAAAGAATGAACATTACTAGCCATACTCGACCGTCGAGTGGCAGGGAGTGATTCAGTAGGGCGGAGGAACTTGGAGCTCCCGACCGGCCATCCGCTCTCTGGGGGTTGCGCTGGATCCAGTGAAAATGGTGGTGTGTGGGGTCTAGGGTTATCAGGTTGTTTTCGTGGTTTTCCCATTTCATACGTTGCAAGCACATCTCGAACCTGTTGATCAGGCACGGTGGGTGGCCTTTGAGGCGACGATGGCCATTGAGAGGACGTTGTGCCAGCAGAAAATGGAGACGGTCCAGATGTCGCCCAGCCATGCTGCCGAATATCTGCTGAAGTATGGCGTCTACCGAGACCCAGCCCAGGAGGTGAAGAGATGGAAAGTGGATGCGGCCCAGAAGATTGCGGTGCGGCTTGCAATCTGTTATAGCCAGAAGAGCTATTTGCACCACTAATGGATCCGAACCGGTGAGGGGAGACAGAGATCTGGGGTGGCATGGGAGGACGAGCAATAGAGGTTCTCCGAGATCCATGGGCAACTTGACGGGGAGACAACGGAGGGCCTGCATCAGCAACCGAGTTTGCGTAGTAAGGTTGTCTTCCCGACATGAACACGTCGTTGGGCGAGTCGAGTGCGCGGACAGTATCGAGTTGTCGGGCTACTTCTCGTTGCATGTTGACGGCTTCGTCATTTTGTCAGTTTATAACTCACCTCATAGGACCTCGAGGAAACGCGACTTACCCTCTCGATGGATAGCATTTTCTGAGTCAGGAACAAGAGATGTGATAAAATGGGACATTGAATTCACCCACTGATAAGACAAGTCAATACATGACGAAACAATACTTAGCCGGACGCAATATGCTTACTTGATGACAACGAACCAAACTCTCAGTGAGTGCTTGATATCTTGTACTCAATAAAGCTTGCTGATCCTCCATACGCGACAATCGTGTGTGCACTTCAAAAAGGGAGTGTTCAAGATTAATCACTCTAGTATCTGGAGCCTCGGGGACGGGCTCTGCGGGAGTTCCAGGTTGAGAGACGTTGTTCTTGTGAGCTGAAAATGAGTCGCGATGTATCAATGCATGTCTTGAGGCACGTCTTTTGATCTCACGCAAGCCTAAGAGGTCGCCTTTCCTGAAACTTCCGTTTCCATGCCGAAACTCCCACATTGGAGAATCGGGTGAGCCAGTATGGAAAACATCACTCACTTCGATGGAGGTGTCAGTAAGCAGTACAGAGCTCAAAGAATGGAGATTGAACTCACCTTTGTGGAAACCGTACATATTTAACTGTCTAACAAACGAGGAAATATTGGTATGCTTGAAATATTGGCTGGTGAGACGGAATGCGTCAGTCCCATATTGTGGTAAATTACAAAAAAAAAAAAAAAAAAAGGTCAGGTAGATCACGTACGCAAGAACCTTCGAAAAGTCCGACGAAGGAGACATGACAAAACTCTCATTTGAGCTAGACCAAGATATCAAATGTTGAATGCTCGGATCTTGGAGCATACTGCCAAAAATTCCTGTTAGGAAAAATTTCCAAAGCTGAAACTTCTTATGCCGTCCTGTACAGCTTACCTATACAGTTTGTGTATGAAAGCTGTTTGGACCACTTTGGGTTGCTGTGCTGCAGCTGCGGCCCCGGTGGGCTGTCCTGCGGCCGTATTTTGGGATGCACCCGATTCCCCTGTATTTCCATTGGTATGACTTGTCGGACCTTGCTCAACTTCGGGACTACTTTGCGACGGAGGGCCCATGGCGGCGGATGCAGGGGGACTAACGTCCATGGGATCCCCAGGCATGGGGTCAGATGGTGAAATGGACGCTGAAAGTACAGGAATGCTCCTGGATTCGGTCGACATGTCCACTGGTCCTGTAAAAGGATTTCTGGAAGGAGGTTCAAGAACTCGATTCATCGCAACGTTTAGGATCGTAAGCGCGAAAAAAAAGGTAAGAAGCTGCCAAAAGTGAAAAGAAATCGGAAGCCGGAACTCAGACGCCGCCAATTAGTACAGCTGATAGTAAACCAAGCTTCTGGAATTCACAATGCCCTAGATCAAAGCATTAGGCTTGTAGCGTCGCAGAGGACTAATTGTTGCGCTTGCTCGAGTGGGGATGGAGAACTGGAGGTCCGAACCCACAAAAACGCTGGTATAGATAAACGTGGAAGAGTCGGAGCATTGGGAGCTAGCTGTCCATAGAAGCCAGGACGACGACCGTATTCGATCGTCAAGTTCTCGAGTTCCAAAGACAGCGAAAATAGCGAAGGGGCAGGCAAAAACCTAGCGCGCTGTGTCAGCAGCTGGAAGCGTCCAGCCTTGCCGTGGTAAGAAACTGAAAGTATCCAAACAACCACAATAGCGGCGAAAAATAGTGTGACACGTGAAGTCGCGCGAATCTCTCTGTGCTGTAGATCGAGTAGATGGCCCTGCTAACAACGACAGTCCTGGAGGAGAGGAGGTTATCCGGCGAGTTGCGAGTACGAGAGGTGATGCGAATTGTGAGGGGAAAGGGTCTCTGAGGCTAAATGACGTGAGAAATAAGATGGAAACCATTCCAAGCTGACAGTTAGATTTGAACTTTTCCGCCAGGAAGAAAACCAGAGCATGAAATGGGATAGAGGAGGGCAAAAGAAAGATCAAATGAGGGAGTGAGTGAGTGTGTGCGTGTGTGTGCGGAGTGGGCATGGAAGTTGAGGTTGCGGGAGAAAAGGGTGGAGGTCGGTAAGTTGAGCCAACGAGTCACCGAGGAGGAAATGCAGAACTCTGAACTCGCGACGATGAGCTCAATCCTTCATTATCGCTCCTTTTCCATACATGCCTTGCACTCAAGCTTATCGTCGAAAGGCGCAAGTCGCAGAAACACAATGCTGACTGGGGTTCAAAACGCCCTGACAAGTTACTACTTACGGGGGTGGTCGAAAGGCTGAGCGAGCACTTCACGACAATTCTGGCCCCAAAAGTATCCCGATTCTGGTCCTCCGCATGCTGTATGCGACAATGCAAATGCAGGCTTCGTTATCCCCCAAGGGAGACGGGCTGAATGCCGAGTTGGTCTTTCTTTCAGTTGGGCATGACCAGCACTTCATGAAATGGCTGAAAGGCGGTCGAGGCTTTGAGTGACTGACGAGGGAGTGAAATAGCAAGGACGGGAAGATCTGTAACCTTTTGATCTTAATTTACTTTGTTGCTTTTCTGATGGCAAACCGTGCTTACTGGTCTACTTGTTCATTTTGTCAGGACCGCAGCTCCCTGTCATAAGCGACGTCGAGGACCATCAACATGGCACACGAAGCATATCTCCATCCACCATTGCTGCAGGACATGCACGGTTGTGGAGATCCCTCACCCCCGCGCGCATGTACCCTCGAACGCCTCTTTTTCCGGGCCTTCCCTGACAACTATACTAGTGACTGACCGTCTGGCCCCTCGAAAAAAAAAGATATTTTTAATCGTTGCACACTATATCTTCTCCGCATCGTTGTCATTCCTTGAATCCTTCCCAGGCTCGTGGGTCCACGGAGACCCCTTGTTTCGGATTCTTCAAAACTCGGAGCATAAGGCAAGGCTTTCCCTCCCAAGCTGCGGTGTAGATATTGTTTCTCTTGGATTCCAAGCAAGGGAAATGCAACCAATCATTTTCCACATTCAGACAGGTTAACTAACTACACTTCGTGCTTGGTGCTGGGACGGACAACAACCTGTGATCCTTTTACCTGGTTCTTACTGGAGCTGGCTTCGATCTACAAAGCTTCTCGAAAGGCTACTAGAAGACTTATGGAATCAAATTCCTACATCAGGCTAAGTGGTGTAGGCGATTGGGCATCAGAAATCCCGGTGCATCTGACCTGTCATAGTAATGGCTACCTGGAGGAAAACAACCCCCATCGTTCGTCATCGTGGGTAAATTGCTGGAGCATTGCCCCCATCCTTTTAAAACTCTTAGTGTTCCTGGAATTGGGCTATTTTTGCCAAAAGCAAGATGTGAACTCTGTAGTTAACTATGTATGGAACTTCAAGTAATAAACTCACGCTGTAACTATGTAATTCTATTAAATTTGACTTGGAGAAAGAGCCAGGGATCAGTACGAGGGTAGACGGTGAGATATGTAACTACATGATACTCTACTCTGCACCTGTGTCGTTGAAGGAATACGTCGCTATGAAAGCACCCAATGTAATGAGCACACAGAGTCAACCTAACATATAAGTTAACTCCAACTAACTACCTCCAAAGTCTTCGAGCATCTCTGGGAATCAGCTCATCTGGTTGCATCGCTGCCAGAGTGAGGACTTGCAATATCTTCACTGTACGGAGTACAAGAACATACATCTTTCACCACAGGCAAACTCTGCATTATTGGTTACACACTGTTGCGGCTGTACCACTTCGTCGTCTCCTCTTCCTCTCCATGCATATTTGCTTTGTCTGAGCTTCCATCAGACCTTTGTTTCTCGAAGCTGCTTTCCAGCTTTTTCTTTTTCCTAGAGCTAGCTACACAGCTGGCCTGGCCTGTTGACTGTCTGACCAGAAGAAATACCTTATCACATAGTATTCCGTGTAACTCTGCATGCACCCCGCCGTATAACAACCGCGTCTAATCCGATCAAACAGCTATCCCAATGAGACTACAATGAGTCGAGACATGGCCTATGGTTCTGCGGGTGTGATTGACGCTTTTCGAGGATTGTCCATCAAAGCGCGGAGAGAAGTGTATGCACTATTCCACCTTTCTCTTGAGTACAAGAATTTTCCTGGGAGAATCATCATCGTACACTGCATGCTCGGAAGTGTTTGCTACGGAATCCATATCACTGACAGAATTTGTTCGTAGTTGGCGCACTTTAGTGTCCGAGCTTAGCCTCAGTGAGTGTCGTGAGGTGTGCAGCCTGGTCCTCGAACGATTCCAGTTTGATATCGTCGCGCATTTGCCTCTGGAGCTGGTCGCACGGATAGCAGGCTACCTCGAGCCTTCAGAAACATTTAGCTTGCGTCAGGTATGTTGACAGACACTTGCTTAGTAGATTCCGGCTTTTTTAATCGCAGTGCTTTGCAATTCTAGGTTTCAAAGAGATGGAATGAATTGTTTTCAGCAGCAGCGGTCTGCAGTAGCAGTTTTTATTCCTCCAATTCCAATGCAAGTCTCGATACCACCGCGCCTGAATGGAGAAAGGTCTATTTGAGACATGCTAAACGCCGGTTGGCCCTCACAACGGGCAGGCCGTCTAGCAAGGCTTCTTACCCTTGCGGATGGGGTAGTTCTTCACATGATAAAAATTTGATCTTCTATTCACACGGCATGCTCGCGTGGTGTGAACCCCAAAATCGAAGAGTGGTGCATCTACTCTGTTTGAGAAGTGGCGCGGTTAAGTGTTTCGTCTCGGCGAACCTTGAAGCTATTGTCTGTGTCCGGGTGTCCGATAGAATCGTGGCCGTTCTCACGTCTCATGGGTTGTCCACACTCCCAGTCTTTCATTATTGTAGCTCTAATCCCTCCATTATAGGTACTGCCAAGTCTGGAACTACGAGTCTGCCAAAGAAGGAATTTTTCGCCTACCTGATGCCAACGATGGAGAGTCACGAGGAATGGTGAAGAATGATTTCCTGGTCGATGAAGATACGGTCGCCATATGTTTAGCAGGCCGCCGTTCCATAATTGTTTGGAACCTACGATCCCAAATATCTCGAGAAATCGAAACTGCCTCGCCACCATTTCATATGTTTTTGCATGCACAAAGGAACCAATTAATTGCTATACATTTTGGGAACGAGCAGTCGCGTATGGAAACCATTGAATTCGACCCCGTTTCGCAACTGGTGGGTATAACGTATTCCACCGATGGGAGCTATCCCAGTGGCCATCGTTCCTTCCTGCTTCCCTTTCCCAGAGCCAGGATGGTCTTTTTTCCATTGTTCCGTAAGGTGCCGCTTGTCGATGGCCCCGACGGGGTGGCTTTCTCGCTACGCAGAGACGATGAGATGGAAGACTTTGTCGCCTTTCTATCATATAGCAAGGGCCTGAACAGACCCATTCTTCGATTTTATCCCAAATCATTTTATGCTCCCATCCGCAGAGCGGACCATGCAATTATAGTTTCCAGCGATGTGCTGTACTGCGTTACTTACCGAGTGACAAGCCCGGGCATTTCGCCCGACGTTTACAATCCCCGGCAGCACGAGCCCACGTACTCTGAAATAGGAGTTATCGAAGGCTTACTGAGCAAGGGAACCCGAACCTATCCTTATAACGTCTACCATTGTTTTGGGGATGATCTGTTTTATGGTGTCGTTAGTCATCACCATGGGATTCAGGTTTGGTGCTTTGATGAGGACCAGCACATGGCAGGCGAAATCGGCATGTATCGAAAGTTCAACGTGGAAAACATGGCTGCTAGAGCTGAAGAACGAAAGATGACGCTCAGAGTTCAGTCTAGCCATCCTCAATAGAGAGTTAATAGGTGGGCAGTATCACTATGAACAATCCATATGTACTGTATGTATGTACATACATCATACAACATTAGTATGATGTAGTTACATGATACATGTACTGTTGAACCTATGGGGTTCATTCCAGCTATCATCTGAACTTTCACTGAATAACCCTGACTTTGCCTAATAAATCCCACATATTGCCACTATCTCTTGACATCAGGTGACACAAGATACAAACTTTTCATCTCTTGCTTAATTTCATGTGTTCAAAATTGTCATCAAATTTGCTGCTTTTTCACAACTTTTCTTATTATTCTTATGAATTCTAAGATGTATAAATAATTCATAATTGTCTAGATAGATTGACAGAAATTTGATAAAGTTTTTATTATTCACAGTATTTTCTAAGTTCAACAGTTATAAATTTGAATTTTTTCAAGATTGTTTTTTCTTGCTGAATTTTTATATATCAATCTAAATTTCACATACAATTTTATATAACATATTTCATTAAGATTTATATTATTTCAATATATATTAAATCAGCATTTTAAGCTTTTGAAAGTCTTCAAAATTCATCTGAAATATTTTATGAGACAAATCTCTTTTATATAAAATCTTTTCATATAAACCAGATGCTATATTCACATGTTATTGAAATCTCAAATAAAGTTAATTTAATGTTGAATTATCACCTGCAGTTATATACAGATTTGACTGTATATTTGTATGAATTTCATTTGTATTTCAATTTTTTGCAAGCTGCATCAGATGCTGCAGCTCTTCTTGTACAGATTTCATCTGTATTCAATCATTAAATGTTTTTTTCATTTAAGCTTTTCTTCATTCAAATTTTTTTTTATGAATGACTTTAAGAGCAGCAAGATTTCAACAAAATGCAGAAAAGTTTGTCAGTTAGTCAATAAGCATTCATTTTGATTTTTTTCTATCAACAAACACAAAAGAATTTATCAATCAGCTGTTGAGCTGTCATTCTGATTTGTTCTGATTATAAACTTCAACTGCAGAGCATCATTCTTGTTGATTTTTATTGCATCTTCACTCATGCAGCAGACTTCAAATTATTATTGTAATTTGTTTCAACTTGTTAATGATATGAAACAAAATCTGACATCAGTCATCAGCTATAATTATGTCATTCAAATGAATTCTCAACATCAGTGATGATTGAAAGAACTGAATCATTATCATTCAACAACAAACACAAATTTATGATATCTGAAAGTATATCAATCTGTCAATTGAAAAATCTTCTGAACTGAAGAAATCAATCTGCAAAATAATTAAAAATGCAAAGAAAAATGTTTTAAAATAAAAATTTGTCACATTAGACTTCAAACAAAAAAAATAAAAATTTTATTAAAAAAAATGTCATGAAACAAATATAATTTTATATAAAAGCATGTTTTCATTCAAAACATTTTTTTATGCTTTGCAATGCTGTCACTGTTTATGCTTTGCTGATTATTTTCAAAAAAAAACTTGTCAAAATCACTGAGCAACAAGACTGAAAACTCTCAAATCATTTCATGATTTTTTGAAAAAATTCTGACTATAAAACTCTTCTTGGGAACTGACTGAGTGACTGAAAATTCATCATGAAGTAATTTATTGAGCATAAAATCATAAATGTATTAAAAAACAGCAATGTTGTTTTCAAATTTTTACATGCTGTTGAAAAATTCAATAAAAATTTTGCAAATCATTATAACTTCAAATGCATGAAGCAAACTTGAAAAAATGAATCAGTAATTAACATTAAAAAACTGATTAAAAAATTCTGTCAGCATTAAGTACAATAAATTTCAAAAAAATAAAAATCTTCAGCATTTTCAATATCAGAAAGTGAACTGATTTTACAAGACAAAATGCAGTTAAAAAAATTAAAAATCAAGTGTTTTTGTAACAAATGACACTGAATGTCTGTCTGCTACTATCTCAATTCAGAAATATGCTTAAACAACTAAAAACTGAATCTGAAAATCATGAAGCAGATAGAAAAAAAGCTCAAGAATTTTATTTTCAGAGTATGAGTCATAAAACTCATTAAGAAAGCAAAAAAATTTAAAAAAAAAATTAATAAAAAAAGCAATAACTTACTGCTAGAAAGTGAGATTGAAAATCAGTCAGATGATTGAAACAATGATAACTTAATGCTGAAAATTGTCAATTTTACTGTCACAATTTTCTTCAATTTCAACAAAGCAAAAGCACAATTCAATTATTATTTTTGCAACAGCTTCATAATTGATTCAGAAGCAGATATACATGTTTGCAATGATAAATTAAAATTTCATAATTTTTATTTTGTTGAAAATGACTCAATTTTGATTGAAAATGAAGTCTCAAATATGAAAGATTATGAAAATGTTGATGTGATTATTAATATTTTAAATGAAAAAATCATGATAAGTCTCACTCAGACAGTTTACATTTCTAATTTTCATATTAATATAATAATTATGTTTCTTCTATAAAGATAAAAAATTGATTTGAATGAGCTTGATTTCATTCTGAAAAAAAATAAAAAAAATTTTATGTACTTACAAGAAATAAAACTCAAACTGATTATTGAATACAATCTGATTGATTCAGATCATGTCATGTTTATGTCTCAAGCAATGTGCTCAATTTTTGCTACAAATAATCTGAATACAATTAAGAAAAAAGCTGTAATTTCAGTCATGAAAATTATGATTAAAAATAATTCAGCTTCAGCAGTTGTGACTTCAGCTCAGACAGCTGTGATTGAAAACAGTTTGAACTTGTGGCATCAATGTTTAGATCATCTAGATAGAAAACTCTTGAAGCATTTACTTTTTGTGATTAATGACATCAATCAGAAGAATCTCAATGATTTGTCAATTGTTAAGTGTGAAATCTGTATTTTAAGCAAAGTGCATCAGCATATATCTAGAAAATTCATGAACTGTAATAACAAATTTTTCATGAAGCTTCATGTTGATTTTATTTTCATGAATGAAGTTTATAATGAAGATAAATACATTTTTTATATTTACTGTTTCTATCTGTATATTCATTTTATTGAAATCATGAAGATTAAAATAAACAATCTGAAATACTTACAAAAAATCATCAATTAAATTTGTTGATTTTATAACTTTAAAATTTTAATTATACATTTAGATTGAAAAATGATGCTGCAGAAAAATCTCACAAAATAAAAAAATAATGAAAAATATCATGTTGAGCATTTAGTTTCTAAAATTTTTCAACAAAACAATCTAACTGAATGTTCAGAAGATATAATATCAACAATATTTAAAATCATAATTATCATGATGAATTTATCTGAAAATTTATGAAATGAAAATGCAAGAACAACAAATTATCTTCTTAATAAAATTCTGATTAAAGCTCTCAATTGAAAGATGTTTCTTATAACTCTTGAATACTATATCAACTTCAATTTCAAATTTGAAAACTGACTGAATATCAGTCATATTTGTGTGTTTGACTGCAGAGCTTATTTTCTTATAAAAAATGTAAGATTTGAAAAACTTAGAAAGATAGCTTTTAGAGCTGAGATTGACTATTTAGTTGAGTATAAATCAATCAACATATTCAGAATTTGAATTTCTCAATTTGAAAGAGTTATATTTATTAAAAATGTTATTTTCAATGAAAAAATGTTCTTTGATCTCAAAAAAATCTCAAAAAAAATCTTGATTTTTTGATTTGAATCTGAAATTAATTTTATATACTTTTTTGAGCTTACAGTTGAAGAGCAAGCTGAAATTGATAATGATATAAATGAGAAAGATTTTTCAATTGAGAAATCAAAAAAAAAAAATCAAAATAAGAGAATGAAGTCAGCTGAACAAGCTACTTCAAAAATTATTTAATTTAATTTTATTATTCAACTTTCAATCAATGATGTTGACTTGTTAACATCTGAGATGACATCAACTTCTGATTTTATGTTTGAATTCATCAATAAAACATCAATGTCATTTTTTGAAAACTTTATAACAAGCTCTGAAGATGAAAAATCAAGCAAAAAATCAGAAACTTGTGAAAAAAGTAAAAATTTTAAAAAATCTAATGATTTACAGTTTCAGACAGAACAGACTGCTTCAGAAATTGTTAAATTAACTAATTTATGTTGAAGCTTCAAATTCTGAAAAATCAACACAAATTGAATTAATTCTAATCAGCTATATTATGTCAGATGCTCAGCTTACACAAACACTCTAGCTAACAAATTCAAATTTATAAAATTTCATTCTGTGTTTGCTCAAGAATTAAAGCATTTATTTATGAATGTAATTTCTTGTTTACACTGTGATGAACTGCTCAAACTGTTTAGAAACTGAAAAAAACTGAAAAAGTATATATTTTCAAATAAATTTGAAGAGGCAATGAAAATTAAAATGAAAAAACTGAATGAAAAAAATTGCTATAAAAAAATGTTTATTTCAGTGAAATATTTCATCAAACTGATTTTTTTAATGTGAGTTTATGACTACAAATATGATATGAATGATTATCTTGTCAAGTTCAAGATTTGTCTAGTGATCAGAAAAGATTTACAGCTATTTATAAAAAAAAATATATATGCAGCTACACTTGCAGTCAGAGTTTTCTACTTTTTTATAATCTTGATAATGACATTTGATTTAAAAACTCATTAATATAATGTGATTAATGTCTTCATCAATGTCAATTTTAATAAGAATATATATGCTCTGCTGCTGAATGAATACAGAAAATTAGAAATTTGATGAAAGTTTTTATGAATTTTATATAACATGTGCAGATTTTCTCATTTTTAAAATGTTGAGTTTTCTACTACTCTGAAGAATCTAGAGCTTAAACAAGTTAATGATGAACTTTGTTTATTTATGAATGACATTCTAATATTATTTTTTTATGTTAATGATATAATGATGTTATATCACTGTGCAGATCAGAATTTCTTTGAAACTTTCATTCAATGCTTACAAATTGCTTATGAACTGAGAAACATGAAGAATTTTATCTGATTTTTAAATATATGAATTTTATAAAATCAAATGTTTCAAAAAGCATGACTTTGTTAAAATTTTTATATTGAAAAAATTGCAATATAATTTCATCTGATCAATCAAATGTTTCTGCAAAACTTTATAATTAAAAAACTTGTGAATTTAATGCTTTATGAAAATCAGATTTTGAATCAAAAAATTCATATTTATCAGAACAAAATAAATTTTGCTTTTTATGCAATTATTATAATTTAATCAAATGTTGCTTTTTTTGTTAGCAGATTAAATGAATTCATGAGCAACTCAAATTCAAAACATTATACAACTATTGAATGAATAATTAAATATTTATATGTAATTTGAAATTATGCTTTTGAATATTTTACTGACAAAAAAGTAATTAAAAACAAATTTTTTTTATTTTAAATGATGTTTTGTTTGCAGATGACTCTGCAATCTGCTGAAGCTTGCAAAACTTGCTAGTATTTTTTTGATATATTTATTGACTGAAAAACATTCAAACAACATTCTGTAACAATTTCTTCAATAAAAATGAAATTGCATGTTTTTATTCATGTTGAAAAAAAAATCATCTGATGAAAATGATTGTTTAATGATTTAGAGTTCAAGCTCAATGACTCAAATCAATCAAATGATTTTGTTATACACATGAATAACAAATAAATTTTATAACTGCTGATCAGCTTTGCTCTGCTTCTTGTAATCAAGCTTTATTATGTTGATATTCATCAGCATTGACTTTGTGAGTGAATTCAATGTAAGAAGCTTTTTGTTGACTGAATTTCAACTAAAAACATGTCTGCTGATAATTTGATCAAATTTCTAAAAAATGAATTCTTTGAGAGATTTGTTGAAAATCTTAATCTAGTTGATATTATGAATTTGCTGATCAAATTAAACAATTCAACTGTCAAATCTGATCTGAATGAACAGACAAAAAGCACTTAATAAACTTGAGCTGAAGAGAATGTGTTGAATTTATGAGATTTATTTCAGCTATCATCTGAACTTTCACTGAATAACTCTGACTTTGTTTAATAAATTCTGCATATTGTCACTATCTCTCAACATTGAGTGACACAAGATACAAATTTTTCACCTCTTGCTTAATTTCATGTGTTCAAGATTGCCATCAAATTTGCTGCTTTTTCATGACTTTTCCTATTATTCTTATGGACCCTAAGATGTATAAATAGTCCATAGTTGTCTAGATAGATTGACAGAAATTTGATGAAGTCTTTACTATTCACAGTATTCCCTAAGTCCAACATGTACCAAGGAGCCATGATTGTGAAGCCATTGGCTCCACACAAACCAGAGAATATGTAGTTATCTACTCCGTACTCCGTACATACAACCATACTTGAATAGAGGCCAAAGATGACATACATACGGTACTCCGTACTCCGTACAACAACTAATAATACAGTCAGTGCTGGTCAATCAATCACGCACAGGGATTGCTCTCATTTATCCAATTAGGGTTTCCCCCTGGCTCCAGATTGGGCTTGGATGCTAGTTAATAGTTAACTAACCTAACTAACTTAACTAGGGCTTTGCCCTTATCAGACCCTGAACCCTTGGAATCGAGCTTATCGACCTTTCAGCAATTACCTCTCCGCGGCAGACCTCACTCTGCTAGCAGCCCTGGAGTCACTGCTCCATCTGTCAAATATAATTCGGGCTTTTTCTTTTCTTCTTCCTTGGAAAAAGCAATTGCATCTATTTATCACTGATTGATTTATACCTAGTTTGGCTGACGAGAGCTTTGGGCCTATCATCTGTTGTTGGAGGGGTGCTCCTTTACAGCATCAGGTTCGGAGTACAGGATCTTCTTTTCCCCCCACCATCTCTGTCTAAGGGAAGAAGCTTCATTACCAAGAGCATCAGCAGGTGTTTTTGAGACATACTGAAGCTTTTGCTAACTCGAAGATCGATACATTATTCTTTTACTGTGTTTATATCAGCGGAGTGCCGGAAGCTTAGCCGCTACCGTTGAGGGCAGATTACTAGGCATCCGTTAATCGCGGGTCAACATGGAGAAGGTCTACGTTACATATAACCAGGTTCGTCGGGAGAATCAGTGAGATTTTCGAGCTTTAAAGTCCCGGAAAAGAGCTAGCCTAGGGCTACAATTTTACGCCGACGCTTGAGCACGTTGAATATCGAACTAACGGTGTCCAGGTGCATAAACTGTGCCAACAGTCCGCTGATAGGATTTTAAATCAATTTCATCCCAATCTTATGATCGCAATTGGAGGAGGAGGATACGTGCCGGCCAGAATATTGAGGTCCGTGTTACCTTACTTCCATTTTTGAACCCCACATATGTTCCGATATACGAGTTCTGTGGGAGGGGCTCTTGATGATTGGCAGACAGCTCTAATGGGTTCCAGCCTATAGATCTTTTCTCAAGCGACCTGGTTCGCCCAATATTCCAATACAAGCTATCGGCCTCTCCCTCTACGAAGATCTCGGCAAAGGTGACATTGAAGCTCCAGGAACCAGGGTGACAAGAACACAATGGCTTGATATGAGCTCCCTTGAGATGGCAAATTTGATTGGGAAAAACGTCTTGATTGTTGATGAGGTTGACGATACTCGAACTACTCTAGAATATGCCGTTAAGGAATTGGAAAAGGATGTGGAACTTGCGAAGCAACAGCTTGGCCGTCAAGGAGAGAAGACTACATTCTCTATATTTGTCCTCCATGTGAGCTATTCTCGGGCCGTTACGTTCAGCATATATTACATAGAGACCGTTTGGGCAACCGTCTTCATGGTGCTGACTCGTCGTGCTAGAATAAAAACAAGGAAAAGAAAGGAAAGCTTCCTCAAGAGATGCTGGAGCAGGGCCGATATCTTGCCGCTGTTACTACGGATGATTTATGGATTTGTTATCCCTGGGAAGCAAAGTACGCTTGGCCCATGCTTCTTCCCAATCTCTCAATCCGACCCCTCTCTGACCTCTGGTGGCCTCTGCATTTGATAACGTGGCAATGAGCTACTTTTGTCTCTTTTGATATGTTCGCATTCGCTGATCTGGATATACGTACAAATAGGGACATCGACGAGCACGATAGACTCGCTGCCGAACGCCCGCTGTCGTCATAATCCATAATCATTGAGATAGCAAAGAAAACAAAATAATTTCCAATCTAAGTAATGTTCTTTCGTTCTCTTTCTTTTGTTTATGGCTTATATACCAAGCATGAAACATTACAGATTCATGGAGCGTTCATTTCAACCTTGCAGGAACAGCAAGCATCAAGCGTCAGGACATGGATGTGCTTTTGCTGAGAAGTTGATAGGAGTGACAGGGTATATTGAGGCTTATTCCTTAGAGTACCTCAAGATCTATCAGTCAATATCCAATGTGAAAGGCTGAAACAGAGTAATCATGATGAGTGATGTGTGTTCAAGCTTCTATGACCACATAGCATCAGGCTCTGCTCGCATCTTTTCCAGTAACTGGGTCGTCAAATCTAATCTATAAATGATGTCTGTGAATCAGCCAACGAGGCCCAACCAGCTCAATATTAACAACAAAGGGAGGCAGGAATTCAGACATTGCTGTTTACTAAAACACAGCTCCATGGGAATCAAAATCTTCAAGCAAAACATGAGAAACAAGAGAACACAAAAAGCTGTCTAGCACACCATAATCAAAGGTAGGATTGATATTACAACATTAAGTATTCATAACCATCCTGTGTGCCCCTATCCCCAACACGCCGCATTCTGCAACAAAAGTCATTTAATCAACATCCACTTTTGCCGCCCGCAGCTGGTTTTTCGCAGCGACAACCTCCGCTTGTAATGACTTTTGCGCCTCAGGAACATCATTGAATGTGAACACGCCCCAGCCGAGTCGGAAGAGCAGATATGACCCGAGGGCCATGAGCGTATATGCGGGAAGCTAGAATTGTTTTTTGGTCATTACTTACTATTAGGCCAAGGGGATATGGAAACGCAGACAGGGGGGATTGAAGGAGCGTACGTATGGGATGATTTGCTCTTGAATGACGCCGTTTAGGGGGAGGAGGCCGAGGTAAAGGGCGAGGTAGAGCTGTTTTAGAAGAGCGGGTGGTGAGCGTTCGCTTTTTAACAGATACGAGTTGAAAGCTTGGGATTTGGGCTTACTGATGTGATGAGGAGAATGATGGAGAGGGACTGCTGCGCTCGCGTCATCTTCGGGAGGAATATTTGGTATGTTCAAGGAATGGCGTCGAAGGGGGGGACCGGATTGCAAGTTTCTTGACAAATTGAGTAGTGTGTTGTCTTTATAGCCACTCAGATTGAGATAGCAGGTTTGAATCAATTAGATATAATGAGATTTTGAGCTGCAATTGCACAGGTGAGATTGGATGATAGCATCTCCTTTGGGCAACATCGGAGAGGAAGCGGGCCGAACTTCTCAGTCACATGATATAAAAGCAAAACCATACTGGAATGGGGGGTTTTTCCTATACATACAGATTACAGTTGATCCAAACCCAATCATAATATTATTATTTCTCAATTCTACAAAGATAATTTGAACATACAGTCAACATACCAGCACATAATAACTACAATTAATCAGAATTTCATAAAATCACATTTCTACATGAGATTATATTTTTACATAAAAAAAATTAAAAATGTTAATTAATCATTTCAAAACAAACTGTTCACATTTTTTCAGCAGTTAGCAAATTCATTTATTACAAAAATAAAAAAAAAATTCATTTGTTCACTCATTCAAAAACAATGTTAATATTTTTTTTAATTTATTTGTTTATCTGTCAGCAGTCAGCAAATTAATTAAATAAAAAAATAAAAAAAATTTTTATTTATTAATTTATTAATTTATTTATTCACTTAATTTATATGCAATTATTTTAATTTTTCATCTGTCTAATGACTTGAATTGACTTCATTTTCATTTATTATAAATTAAGAATTTCAAATTGAAGCAAGCATAAACAAATCATTGTTCTGATTAATATCAAAAATTAAAACACTTAGAATCTTGATGCAATATGAACTCAAATTAAATTTCAAAAAAAAAATATAAGAGAGAAAAAAAACATATAAATAAAATGCATTAAAGTTTTAGTGCAAGACAATATATTGATTTTTTTTAATTATATAATCAGTGACATTTAAATCAGTATAATTGTTATTTTGTTTTGAAATTTCAAATTACTTACAGCTTCAGTTCTAAAATCAGCAAATTTTTTTTTAACAAAATCAGATGATTTTTTAATTTTTATTTAAATGTTAGTTGATATTGAGTTGATTTTGTTTATATTCAAACATATTATGATAATTTTAAACAAGATAACAAGCATATTTTTTTGGTTTTTTGAACAAATCAACAGCAATCTCACTGAAAAAAAAATGTTTACAATAAAAATAGCAGCAGCAGAAGCAAAATTTTTTAATTTTTGATTTAAAGTAATTGTTTCAAGCAGAATAAATATAATTTTTTTAATTTTTTTAAAATATAATTTTTTTACAAAATCATTCTGCACTTCATCATAATTCTTGTGAAGTATTAGTAATTTTGCAATTAAAGCATAATGTTAATCATCAACAACAATACATATTTTTTTGCTCACTGAACAATTTGAGCAAGTTTTATTATTGTTTTACTGTTTATTGCAGAATTTGTTTAAATGAGTCATGTAGATTTATTTTACACAATTTCAACATAAAATTAACTTGCTTTCAGTTTTGCAAGCATGTTCAATTATAAAAAAAAATGCAAACAAAATTTTCATTATGATAAATAAAAATTTAAATGCAGTTTTCTTTCAAGTTGCAGACATTTTTTATTTATATATTGTTAGCATATATATTGCTTGCAGAACTGTTAATAATGCTTTATTTATATGATTTTTTGATATATTGAGAGAAAAAAAAGCAAAATTATTGATGATCTGAAGAGAAGAAAATGAAGAAATTAAAAATTTAATAATGAGATTTTTATCATGAAATTTCAAATGTTGTGTTTTTTTCAATTGAAACACATTGCTTAGAATTAAAATTATTTTTTGATTTACTAGCTCATTTACTTGCTTAGATTTTTATATGTTATTTTAATATTTTTATATTTATATAATGAAGCATTTCTAGAGTTTTACAGACTGATTTGAGCAGCTTATGAGAAGTAAATAAGCAAAAAGTATTTTATATTAAGATTTTTTTGCTAACAATTTATTATATTTCAGTTATATCTAACTCAAAATCAAATATATTAAAAATTCAAGAAAAAAAAACAGTTTATACATCATATATATTGTGCTCAAATTTTTCAATTTCTTTTTAATTTAAAAACTGAAGCAAGCTCAGCTGTAACTTGCTTTTTTTTTTAAATTATGCATTGAAAAAAGCAAACATTGTTTCAAAAACTTTATTTTAATTAATTTTCACATTTGAAGATATGTTTGTTTTTTTTGCATTCAGAAAAATTTGTTTTGCTGACATATTCATTGTCAATACAACATCATTAAAAACATTAAAATTCATTTATTTTTTAGAGTTTTTTTCAAATGCAGTGTCAGCATTTTTTCATTCAGCAAAGTTATCAACATTAACATTACAAAATTTGAATTTTTTCATGATGATACTTTAATAAGTATTAATATACTCATTGTTTTCAGCTTTTCAATTTTTATTTAAAGTGTCAGTCAAAATTTTAATATAAATTGCAATGTTGCTGTATATTTTTATTTTAAATAAAATTAACTGCTGATTTTTATTGATTGACAATAAAATCAGTCAATTTACATATCAGATATCATTTGTTTCAGAATGAGTTGTTTTGAATGTTAAAAACAAAAATTGCTCAATAAAACATATTCTCAAAAAATTTTTGATTAAATAATTATATGAAATAAATAATTCATTTATTTTGTTTTTTGCAATGATGAATACTCATTTTAAAATTGTTTGTTTGACTGATTTTCATGAGATATTCTACATGCAATTGTTGATTATATTAACTGAAGTTATTTTAATTAACAAAAATTTATTGATTTTAAATTTTTTCAGATTATGACATTTTCACATTTTCACAATGTTTTTTGCTTATTTTTCATACTTAAGAATTCAATATCAAGTGTTTGCTTGCTTATCAAGAAAATTATATATCTCATTTACAACTTCTGAAATTTCAGAATAACTCAAAAAAAATACATTTATATCATATCAAACTCAAAACTTTAGCACATGAGCTGCTAGTTAGCAGTTATGTTACACTTTGCTTATGACATATTCTATATTGACTTTCACCTGCATGTATATTATATAAAGAATACATTGTCTTATTCTTTAAAAAGAGCAAGCAATCAGTTCAATACAACTTGAACTATAAGCTGAAGTTTACTTCTTATTGTATAGTTATTATATAACTGCTTGTTATCATTTATCTGAAGCTTCAAACTTATTTGTTCATTTATTGCTATGTGAATAATTATTTAAAACAATTAAAACAGTTGATTACTAAATTCATCATTACAATTCTGATCATTTCTCTTTATATAACTAGTTTAAAGCTATGTCATCATTATTTTAAAAAAAATATGTTAGAAAAGAAACAATTCTCTAAAACAGCAGCTTAATCTGAAAAAAATCTTGATTACATACAAAAATTACAAAAAAAATTTACTGTTTTGAAAAATATTTTTAAATTAAACAATTTAAAATCAGTCAGTTCAACATCAGAATTTGTTGTTATGAATTTATTTAATCAAAAGCAGTTTAATCAGTTGATTGATGTTTTAACACTGATACATTACAGCAAGAAATTTTTTTTTCTGAATCTGAGTTATATTATAATAAAAATCACAAGAAATATCAACAATGAATGTATTCAGTGAAGAGTTATTTTGATGACAAATCAGATATATATGTTACAAAAAAAATAAAATTCAATATGCAGCAGCAAGATTACAAAAAAATGTTCAATCAGCTTGATTTCTTGAACAAAAATCAGTTGATTTGAACAATTATATGTGAACTTAATTTAAATTATTTCTTTTAAATCAGATTGAAATGCTGAAGAATCACAACATGTAAGCTAATGAAAAATAATTGAAATTACATCAACATTTTATACAATCAATTATCAATTTTGAACATGTTTACATTGATAAATGAAACAAAATGAAGCTTTTTATCTCATTACATCAGAAGAATGAGTTTTAAAATCAATGTTTTTTTAATAAATTAACTTCAAAGCTCTGTGATGCTATCATGTCACATTAGCAAATATCTCACAAAATAATCAAAATAACTTCACTGAAAGCTTACATGAAACAAGTATAAAGTAAAATTACTAAAAATTAACAAAACTTTGAACATCAACAGCAATAAAAGTCAAGATGATGTAATTCTGATAAAAAATAAAAAAAATAACTTAAAAAATCAAAATCAAGCAGCAAAAAAATTGTGATATACATCACATTATACTGCAGAAAAAAAGCAGAAATATAAAAAAAAACAAAAAAAAATCATTGTTTTATTTATAATGAAATAAATTATATAAATTCAAAATGCTCTAAAGAACAGCAAAAAGAATTTAATCAATAAAAAAAACAAATTCATCATTAAATTCACAAAAGTCAGCAGTAAATATGCTGCAAAATGATAAAAAATCAAAATGACAAACAAACAGAAAAAAATTTGCTTTAATCACATTTGTTTAATTTGAAAAATATTTTGTATTTTTAAATACATTATTAAATTCTGAAGCTACTCAGAAATTTATCTCATATCACAAGTTATTGAAAAGTGACTGAAAATTCATTGTGGAATTGCAAAAATCAGCTGAAATGACAAATGAGACAAAAACAATTTATTATGATGAAATTAATATTTCATTTAAGATTTTTGATTCATTCAGAACACTCAAGCTATTCAATAAACATTTTTTGATTATTGATTTATTGTATTACAATGTAATATTAAATAATTATTAATTAGCTGAGATTAATTCTCTAGTTGATTGAACTACTGTTTTTTAACATTATCATATTGAAAAAACTGTAAAGTTGCAGATTGAATTCTCAAGAAAATTCTTCAAAACTATCAGACATAACATAATTTATTTTTTATTAACTGAAACAGTGAATTTGCAGAAAGATTCAACAAAAATGTCAAAGTTATTAAATATTTATTCTGATTTTGAACATATGTTTTTTTTAAAAAAAAACAGATATTCTTTCAGATATTTTTATGAAATATATTATTAATCTTCAAGAAGACAAAATGTCTTCATGAAAGCAGCTATATTCTCTTTCAGCAATGAAGCTTGATATCTTGCAAAAGTATTTAAAAAATAATCAACAAAAAATTAAATATAATTATCAACTAGTTCAGCAGATGCATCAGTTTTTTTTTTAAGAAAGTAAACAAATCACTACAACTATGCATTAATTATCAAGAATTAAATGCAATTACAATTAAAAATTATTACTCTTTATTTCAAATAAACAAGTTATTAAATCAATTGAATGACATAAAATATCTTACTAATTTAATCTACATGACACATATCATCAACTTTAAATTAAAAAAAAATGAATGAAAAACTGTTTTTCAAACTTAATATGAATATTTTGAATACATAATGTTATTATTTGATTTTTGCAATACCCCTGTAAACTTTCAGGCATATATCAATGATGTTTTTCAAAATATTTTGAATATGTTTGTCATTATTTATTTTAATAACATTTTGATTTATTTTCAGACTGAAAAAAAGCACATTCATTATGTTTAAGAAGTTTTTTCACAGTTATCTCACTACAAACTTTATGCTAAGTTGTTTAAATGTAAATTTCATAAGACAGAAATTAAGTTTTTAGAATTTATAATTGAAAAAAAACAGCATTCATCTAGATGTTAATCAGCTGAATATTATTCACAAATAATCAGAATTTATGTTAATTCACAATTTTCAAAATTTTCAAACTTTTATAGATTTTTTTCAAAAATTTATATATAATTATACTAAGTTGACTGCTCTTCTAACTGATTTTTTACAAAGCAATAATCAATCAAAGCAATTTACATTGTCACAAAAAGCTTACAAAATTTTGAAAAATTTGAAGCAAACTTTCAAGAAATCATCACTGCTTATTTATTATGATTCAGATAAGAAAGTTTTGATGATTATTAATATATCAAAATATACAATTGCTGCAATATTGCTTCAATCAAGCAGTAAATAAGAAAAACAAACTACTCATTGACATTTAATTGCTTTTTATTCTTAAAAAATGAATGATGCTGAGCAACATTATGAAATGCATGATTAAAAACTTTTGATTATTATAAAAAATTTTCATCATTAAAAACATTATTTAGAAGATACTAAGCAGTCATTTTACATTCAAACTGATCATGTCAATTTGTATTATTTTTTCATCACAAAATTATTAAATAATAAACAAATTCACTGAACTGAGAAGCTTGTCATATTTGATTTTACATTGAAATATAAATCAGAAATATTAAATTCTGTCAACACTTTTTCACAGCAACAAAATTACAAATTTTTTGATATGCAAGAATATAAAACTGAATTACTTTTTATTTTAAATTTTTACAACAAAAATTAAATCTTGATTTAATAAAAAAAATTATGAATTTCAATACATTTATCTCAATAAAGAAAGTTTGTTCAGAAAGTCTTGCTTTAAAACTGCTAGTGATAAAAACAGTTAGCAAAAAAATGCTTATATTTCATTAAAATCAAGCATGTGTGAACTGCTGCAGAAAATTCAGAAAAAAAATATTTTTTTTATTAATATTTCTGAAATTTTAAAAATCATCAACAAGAAAACAGTTTCTTTATAACAGAAAGATTGAAAAATTTCTTCAGATCAGATTTTATTAATGCAAAATGAACAAATTTATGTTTCTCAGAATTTCATTTTACAGCAAGAAATTTTACAAATTCATCACAATAATTTATATACAAATCATAACAAAATTCAACAAATTTTGAAGCTTATACAGCAAAAATATTATTGAAATAAAATGAGAACAAACATGAAAAAATATATATTTATTTGCTATGTTTGTAATTATATATAAATACATCATCACAAGTTTTATAGCAAAATGATTACTATTTTCATTGCTACAGAATCATGAAAACATTTGATCATGAATTTTATCATCAGCTTATCATCATCACTGCAAGACAGCATCATTTGTGATGTTATATTAATAATGATTGATAAATTTACTAAAATAACTAAGTATTTTTCAACAATAAAAAAAATTAAAATCTCTGAGTTAGCAAATATATTTATTAACAAAATTATTAAATACTATGAATTTTTTGAGTTTATTATTTTTGACAGAAATTCATTGTTTACTAGTTACTACTGAGCTGATTTTTGCTATCATCTGAATGTTACTCATTAATTGAGTACTGTCTTTCATTCTCAAACAAACAATATAACTGAACAGTTAAATCAAACATTGAAGCAATATCATCATATTTATGACTTTTATGAGCAAGATAATTAAACTAAATTATTATCAATTGCTGAGTTTGCATATAATAACAGCAAGCATTCAGTTATAAATCAGTTTTTTTTTTATGTTATATGATTATAATTCACAAATTTTTATTAATTTTTTATTCAATTCATCTTTTCAAGTTTCAGAATCAAGTCAAAAACTTCAAAAATTATATGATGCTCATAAACAAATAGTAAAATCACTTCAACAAGTTTTTAAAATTCAAGCAATATATTACAATAAAAAGCATAAATCAATGCAATTTAATATCAGCAATATGATTTTATTATCTAAAAAAAATTTAAAAATCTGAAGATTTTCAGAAAAACTAGATGATTAATATTTAGAATTTTTTTCAGTGATTGCTATTCACAACTCACAAGCTTATATATTGCAGCTTTTCAAAAGTTATGATCAAATTAATTCAACATTTCATGTTTTTACTTGAATTTTATTCATAACATAGCAGTAAATAATTTTCTGAATCACAGTTAATTATCATCAATGACAAAAAAATGAAAGATTGAAAAAATTTTAAATAAACAAATTTTTCATAACAAAATTCAATATTTAGTCAAGTGAAAAAAATATTCTTCATATGAAAATCAGTGATTATCATTAACTAATTTTACAAATGCTACTGAATTATTACAGAAATTTAAAGTCAAACAAAATCTTCAGACAGCAGTTAAAAAACAGCAGATTAAAAAACAAAAAGCTGTCACATAATAATTAAATTCAATTTGAATTGAAAACTAAAAACTGATTTTTATTCATAGAAACAAAATTGAAACTAGATATCAGACTGAAACTGCATCATTATAAAACAGCAGTTAAAAAATTACAAGATTTTCTCATCATTAAATTCAATATCATCTTCATGATACAACACTTTCTTAAACTTTTTTTCAAAATGTTCATCTAACAATTCATCTAGAATGTACTCATTATTAGCAAGAGTAATGATAACATTACAATGCTTTTCTGCAATGCTTCAATCAATTGCAGTTTTGCTGCTGTTATTTTTTTTGCTAGACATTAATTTAATATTTGCAGCACAAAAAAATTCATTCAATTTTGATTTAAATTTTCAAAACATTTCATCATAAATTTTAATATTTTTTAAAATTAACAACACAAACTTCTGTATAGCAGCAAAATTTTTATTTAATTGCAGCAAAAATAATGTATATTTTTTTATTTTTCTGACAACAATTATATTTATCATAATTGTGCAGACAAATGCATCAAATTTTTAAATTTTTTTTCAGTCACTTGACACAGCAAACACATATTTCACACAATACAGTGATCACTTCACTGTTACTAGACAGTAAATCATTAAACAATTTTTTTATATTAATTAAAATAAAACTTGAAGTCAACAGAGCAACAAACAGAGCAATCACAAATAAAATATTTTTTTTAAATATTAAATTGTAAAAAATTATTAACAGTTAAGCAAATAAAAAGCAACATACTCATCAGCAACAGCAATTTCAGCAGCAGCAGCAAGAAAATTCAAAGTTTCAAGAGCAATATTTTTTTTCAAATCAATATTCACTTTCAGAACAGTATTTTCTTTAACAACAATAAATATTTCAGCAGCAATTTCATTGCAGTTTTTTTGCTTAAAAGCAGAATGCATTCTACATTATATTTAATATTAGTCAAAAAAAATATTAATTAAAAATTTTACAAGAATTTTTTTTAAAAGCAAACTTTTTTCAGCCAGCAGAACAAAACATTTAACAGTCATTTGTTCAAAAAAACACATTAAACAACAAAGTAAATCTTCTGCTATATCAATAGTAATTAGCAACAAATTCTTTTTTATTCAATAACAATTTATCTGATGAGATGAGCATTTTTACAAAAAAATAAACTTGAAGAAGAGAAGAAGAAAAGTTGAACTGTTTGAGAAACAACTGAAATTTTTATATTATCTTACAAACACATGATTATGAACACAAAAAATTTCAAACATTTCACTTTCTAGTTATATTGCTGCTATCTTACTGTTTATTGTTTCTTTACACATATCATGAAAATTATTCAAGTGTTTAAATTGATACTTCTGAGCTTGAGATTGAGTTTCAAATAGAAGAAGAACAATTATTATATCTAGACTGATCACATGAAATGAAAAATTCTGTCCTGTCCCAGTAAACTTAGTCTCAGTTTCATTTACTGTAGTTTCAGCCCCATTCCATGTAATTGACTGATTTTCCATTTCCATTTCATGTAATTGGCAGCTGGTCTCAGACCTGTCTCATTGATTGATTGATTTTTTCAGTTTCATTTCATCTAATTGGCTGCTGGTCCCAGTCTTATTTCTGTAATTGGTTGATTATTGAAATCAGTTGAAATCAGTGGTTCCTGATTCTGTCAATTAATCAGTCAATTATGTGGTGAATATGTTACTTCAGATTGTTATCAGGTGCAAAGTCATGTAATTATCTTTCTTTACTAAGATTTTTGGTGGGAATTCTAGGTAACTACACAACTTCACATGTAAAAATAGTAGATTTTAGCACTATCTGAAACCACCAGTCTCAACTATCTTAGTTTCAGGCTCATAATCTCTGATTGGCTGCTAGTTTCAGTTTCATTCTGTCTAATTGGCTGTTGGTCCCAGACCCATCCCATTGATTGGTTGATTTTTTCATTTTCATCTTATGTAATTGACTGCTAGTCCCAGCTCTGTTTCATGTAATTGGCTGATTTTCCATTTCCATCCCCTGATTGATTTCAAACATCTGAGATGAAATGAAAAGAGAAGGAAATGCCTGGCCCCTGCAGTCAGTCTAAAATTTATATCAAACTCAAAGCTTTAGCACATAAACTGCTAGTTAGCAGCTATATTACACTTTGCTTATGACATATTTTATATTGACTTTCATCTGCATGTATATTACTAATATGAAGAATATATTGTTTTGCTTTTTGAAAAAAGCAAGCAATCAGTTCAATACAACTTGAATTATAAGCTGAAGTCTACTTCTTATTGTATAGCTACTATATAACTGCTTAGACTGACTGTGAAGATCAGAAATTTTCTTTTCTTTTTGTTTTGTTCTGAATGTTTGAGATCAATCAGAGAATGAAAACAAAAAATCAGTTAATTACATGAAATGAAGCTGAGACTAGCAGTCAATTACATGAAACAAAAATGAAAAAATCAATCAATTAATGAAACAAATCTGAAATCAACAGTTAATTAAACAAAATGAAATTGAGACTAGCAATCAATCAGAGATTATGAAATTGAAATTGAAATAATTGAAATTGATGATTTCAGATAGTGTCAAAATTTATTATTTTTGTATGTGTGTGATATGAAATAAGGTAGTTGATTGTCTATCTAAGACTAGCAGCTACCACCAACTATATAACACATCATATTGAATACAAATGAATCTAAATGTTCTGAGTGATATTTCAATATATGCAACTAGAAAATAAAAAATACAATAAGAGCATAGACTAAATCTAAAGAACCACATTCTTTCTCACTAAACTGAACTTTGTTCACAAAGACTGTGATTATAAAATATTGTGTCTTGATGTAAAGTAATGTAGTTTGTTTTCTGAATGTAGTTTTTTCATACTAACAAATCTTAATTACTTACTAACACAGTTTTTCATCATAACAATCAGTTTGACACACAACAATTTTTTTTTTGAATTTTTCACTTTGTCAATCTTCTTTCTCTTTTTCAAACTCTCAATTTGATTGACTGACATCAGTATTTTTGCTTGTAAAAATCAGTTTGTGTGTTGCAAGTTTCTAATTGTTGTTTTTTTTCAATATTAAAATTCTAGAAAAGAAAAAACAGTTCTAACAATATTAATTAAACTTTTCAAACAATTTTTTTTTTTTTGTATTCAAACAGTTTTTTGTGTTGTAATTTCTTGTGTCAATATGATAATGCTCAGCAAGAATTTTCATAAATATGAGTTGAAATTTCTGAGAATCTCAAACAAATTAAAAAGTGAATTTTTGAATTTTATAACAAGTTTTTCTTGTTGTGAACTGATGTATTTGCAGTTTTTCTTCTGTTCAGTTTGTCTGAATGTTCTTCTTACAACAAGTATTTTTGTGAAATTTTTTTTTTGTTTGTAAAACATTGAAAAGTACTTCAACTTTCTTCTTCAAAAAGCTGAAGCTTTTCAAGAAAGTGAGCAAGCACAATGTCAGCAAGAAAAACAATATTTCTGTTTTTTTCAAGCTGATTAACTTTAATAATTTTATTCTAGTTGATGATATGAATATTGATACTGTTTTTTTTTTGTCTCTTGCAATTTGTTTTGCTGAAGTTTTTTTTTTGCTATTCAGATTTCTGAAATTTTGAAAATTCTGAAAATGATTATATCATCATCTGCACAATGTCAGAGCATGACTGTAATTTTCATTCTGATTAATTTTAATAATAAATTGATTTTAAATTTTTTTGAGTGAAATATGAAAATTTCAGTGATCATGTTCAAATTGTGTATTCAAATTCTTTTTGAATGTAGAATTTCTTTTGCAGTTTTTTTTAACACAGCAGTTTGCTAACATGTTATTTTTGTCATAAATAATGATTTTGATGATGCTAACTGTGCTGTGATATTCAAGAAGATGATGATAAATAAATTCATTATTTGCTGTTTTTTTGTTGAGCTTCTCACACAAATCACTAAAAAAATTAATATATTGTTTGTTGTCTGTTTTTTGTGCTGATGTTTTTTTTTGAGTATCATTAATTTTTGTTTGTTTATGAAAAAAGTTTTCTACAATGCAGTTATTGCTTAATGCTGTGATGAAGTTCAATAAAAGTTCTGCAAGTCTTGTGTCAAGTTGCATAAACTGTTTACTGAATGTGTTATTGCTGTGACTCTGAGTGATAAATTCATTGAAAAGAAAGCATGTGTTAATTGTTTTTGAAGAAATGTCTCAAAATATTGCACACTTCACTCTGATTATGTATTGAAAAAAATCACTTTGTTGTTTCTCAAGACTGATTGCATTTGTTTGTTGAAAAAAAATTTCAAAAAGTTTTTTGTTTTCAAAAAAATTTGAAAAAACAAGAAGTTCACTGCTAAAAAATCATCTGAGTATTTTGTGTTGAAGTTTTTTTTGAAGAATTTCTGCTTTTTTATTAATGACAAGCAGATTTTTTATATTATTTGTAATGCTGTTGTCAAGCTTCTTGTTATTTTAGAGAAGCAAATTGATGAATTTTCTGACTTTAAGAATGAAGACAAAAAAAAAAAATCTAGCAGTGATGAGTGAAAGCAATATAAATCTGAGTAAATTTGATAACATTTTTTTGCTTTTTTTTTGTTTTGTATAATAAAATGTTGTTTCTTTAGACTCTAGACTGTTGAATTCTGTATCATAAAATCTGATTAATTATTCTTGAAATGAATTGAAAATTTTGTTTATGTTAGTTTCATTTTTGTAACATTCAACTGAAACAATTCTAAACTAAACTATAAGTAAAATTAAATTACAACAGCAATAAAAGTATCAAATGAGACTCTGATTCAATGTGAAGTGTTTTTCTTGTTGAAAGATTCAGATTCAAAAGTGTTTTTTTGCTTATTTAATTACTCATTATTGTTGTGTTCTGATGAAAATCTTAATTTATTTTTTTTTGTGATTTTGAATTTTGTGCTTTTTATTCTTGCTGTGAGAAATTTGATCATCATTTTGTGCTGCTCATTTCAATTTAAGTTGTTTAGTAACATTTTTAATGATTATTTTTCTTTTTTCAAAGCTGACTTTTCTGCATTCTTCTTGAGTTTTTTTTACTTTTTTTTTGTGATGGCTGAGAGCTTTGAATAAAAAGCAACATTATCTTCATAAGCATTAATTATGTGTTGAATTTCAATGAATTTTTTAACAAATAATTCTTTCTGTTTCAAGATTTGATTCACTGCAGACAAAAATTAAAGTTCTTCTGAATTCTTCATATTAGTTTTGATCAATTGTGATTTCTTGATCAGATTTTTGAGAATTTTACTGCTAAATTTTTTCAATGCATATGTTTTTAATAAGTGTGACTTGATCATTTTGTATGAATCAAATCATTTTGATTGAAACTTCTCAAATTCTTCATTTCTTACAAAAATTCAATTTTCTACTTCAAAATCTGTTTCTTGAATTATTTCATTTCTAATGTGTTTGAATTTAATAATCTGATTAAGAAGAAGTTTGTTTGCTAATGATCTCATATGATTGATTTTTTCTAATTTTTTATCTGAGTTTTCAATTTCTGCATTGTTTCATATCAGTATGTTTTCATCTGATGAAATGCAAGAATATATGTTATAAAGCAAATAAAAAAAACTTTGTTTACTTGTGATGTGTATTCATATCTGTGTGATAAATAAAACCTGTGATAAATATTTATTTCATAAATATGTTGACTTTCTGAGAAGATATTTTGTTAACATCTGTTTCACTATTTCATTGAAATTTTCAATTTTTTCATTGATTTGTGAGTGATATGATGTCATCATATGATGCTGTGTCTGCATTTGTGTAACATAATGTCTCACAGCAGCTGACAAAAAATTTCAACTGTTGTTTGATATTAATTTTTGTGATGCTTCATAATTGACATAAATTTTTTTGTGAATGAATTTCACAATTTTAACATTTGTTGTTTTCTTCAATGATTTAACTAAAAATTATTCTGTTGCATAATCAACTGTTGTAATGATTTAATGATTTTTGTTTGAAACTGTCAGCAACAATCTGATAAGATTAATTTTTTATTATTCAAAAAATTTAATTTATTCATTCATCATGTGTTGAGTTTTTTTATGTTTCAAATTCAGTTTTGAGTTTTTTGCAACTTGACAGTTTAAACATGAATGAATTGCAGTTTAAATATTTTTTTTCATGTTTGATCAGTATTTATGAAATTGTAGAATTCTCAAAAGTTTTGATGAATCAAAATAATCAAATTCTGAGTGCATCTGTTTGATTAAATTATTTCAAAAAGCTTTTTTGATATAAAGTGCTTTTGTATTTTTGTCAATAATTCTAATGAGCATTTTTTCTTGCTCATTCTCTGAAGTTAACTTGCTTCATTTAAACATGTATTTAATTTTTTGAATAACTTATCATAGTGTTTCATTGAATGACAATTTTTTGTTTTGAAGATATTAAATCATGATGTCATATTATTTGTTTTTGTTGCAATTTTTTTAAACAAAAAAAGTTTTAGTGACTTCTGTCAAGTTTTGAAAATCAGTTCTCATGAAATCTGAATGTTAATTAATTATATCTAAAACTATTACTTTTTTTTCTGAATGATATTTAATCATCAGATTGTATTTCTGAAAGTCAGCAACTCATTTGATGAATCATTCAAATGATTTTTGAATTATTTGAAGATATTGAAGACTCTTGTGATTTGTTATAATTATTGTCTGAATTTCATTATCAATATATTAATCAAACACTTTGAGAATGTGCTTGATTGATAAAAGTTTTTTTTCATGAACTGAATAATTTAATTCTGCTTCTGAGGGCTTTTATTTGTCAAATGCTACTGAATGAAGTTTGTTATTTTTTTTTTTTGATAAAATGTGCAATCAATGATTCACTCAGAAATATTTATTTCAATGATATAAAATTTGTTTCTGATCAGTTGAATTATGACAGAGTTTTTCATCATTTGTTTGCATAATTCTAGAAATGCCAGTTGACAAAAAATATTTCAAACAATTAAGTGAAATTTTTTTTTCTTAACTTCTTATTAAATTTCTTCAACAAATTTGACAACAGAATGACAATTCTTGCAAAATTTTTTATGAACTGTTTGTAAAATATGATTAAATTTAAAAATTGTTGAATTTTGTGTACATTTTTTGATTGTGATCAGTTTTTAATTGCATTAATTTTTGCTGAAATGAATTTAATTACATTTCAATCAATGATGTAACTGCAATATTCAAGCTCTTTCTTTGTGAACATACATTTTGAAATTTTAATATACAATGTGTGCTCATAAAATTTTTAAAAAATTTTGTCAAAATACTCAAAATGTTCATCTTCTGACTGAAAAAACACAAGAATGTCATTTAAATACATAAGATAAAAAGTGTCAATGTGTTCTGCTAATATGACATTTATCATTGTTTGAAATGTTAATAAAGCATTGCAGAGTCTGAAAGGCATAACAAGAAACTTAAACTTGTTTCATTAAATATTAAAAATTGTTTTTTTTGTTGAGAGCTTTCTGATTTGAATCTGTCAGAATTCAGCAACAAAATTAATTTTTAAAAAAATTTATGTTGTTTTAATGACATTTATCAGATTTTGTATTTTTAATAATGAGTATTTGTTTTTTGTCATAATTTTATTGAGTGCTTGATAATCAATGCACATTTGTCAAGTGCTGTCAGATTTTTTAATGAAGAAAACTGAAAATCTTCATGCACTTGAAGATGATTTAATTAGATTTTATTTCAACAATTCTGTAATCTGATGCTTTTGTTTTTTGAGATGTGTTTGTGACAAAAAATATAAATACATGTTAATGAATTTTGCATCATTTGTGTCAATATCATGTTTGAACAGTTTATTAAAAAATAATTTTGAAAACAATTCAGTGTGAAAAATGTTTTTATATTTATTAAAAAATTTCTTCAGTTTTGAATTTTTATCAAAATTTTTTTTTTTTTCTTCTCTGATGCTGTCTGTAGCACATAAAAAAAGCATTGTGTTTTTTGCTAATGCAAAACTTGTGAAAGCTGATGTTTTGTCATGAGATTAAGTTTTGTCTCAATTTCTGAGATTCATCATCACATATCAGCAAATAATATAATGTGTATTTGTTGTTTCTGATTTGTTATTATTATGTGAGATGTTTTTCAGCAGATTTGTGAATTTCATTGCTTGAGTCAAAATTAATCAAGTATAATGTCATAATTAAAATCATTGGAAACTTTTGCTTCAATCTTGCATTTAAAAATACTGATTTGAAAATTTAATTAAATCTGAATGAACAATGTTATATACTGACTGTTTGAAAGTTTCATAATTTTATTTTCTGAAATTTTTTCTGCTTTAACAGCATTCACAATTCTTCTGCTTGTGTAAATAATGAAAGCATCTGAGTTGACTAGAGTTTTTATATTGTGTGTGTCAAAATGTTTAATTTTCTCAAGTATTTTGTTATATAGCATTTGTTTGCTTTTTGTGATGTTCAAATGCTTGACATCTGACAATGTGTTAAGAATTTTGTTTTTCTTAAAAAATTCTGATGAGTTCAAAGAATCAGATAATTCAGACAAATTGTTAACTGTAAAAACTTTATGTAGTAAATCAGTAAGAATTTTCATATTTACTGATTTAATTTGTTTTTTTGATTTTTCTGAGCTTTGAAATTATTATTTTTTTTATCTTCATTTTTTTTGTGAATATTTTTGAGATTTGTGATTTTTTGTGCTGCAATTGAAACAAGTTTTGTTGTGATGACATCATTTTTTTCATGTTTATGTTTTTTTTTTAAAGAGATTTTTTGCTTGCATCATTGCATTGATTTTTTCTAAATCTTTCTTTGTCAGATTAGAAAAAAAATCATTGTTGTTGAGCTTTAATGCATTAAAATTCATCACATCTGAATCTGCTGAAGATGTATGATTATTATTGTAATGTGTTTTCATTGATTTCAGAAATTATTTAATGTTTTTCAGCACTTGCATAATTTTTTTCATTATTGTTGATTTTTTGTGTTTGTGTTTTCACTCAGTCAGAATATCATTCTTCACATCAGCAAGAATGATTTAAATTTGAATTATTTTAAATAACTGAAATTTCAATTCAATGTATGCTTGATTCAGTTTGATAAAGTAAAATTGTACATTAATTTTTTATTAAATTCTGATGTAGCATGATCAATGTTTTTGTTCAGCATTGAGCTTGCTGTAGTGTTGTGTGATTTATTTTTTAAATTATTTTCAAGTTTTTGATATATTATGATTTACTGAATTTTTTTTGATCAGTTTTTTTTCTGCTGCTCAATGCTTTGAAATATTTTTTGTCAGTCAAAATGATGTGAGAGCAATTTTCTGATATTTTATTGCAGTTTTTTCTGTGAACATGAGTTTTTTTTTTCAATAAAATTAACATTGAGTTAATCATTTGAAAGCTGCTTTGTTTTTAATTATTTTGTCATAATTTTTTGATTTATTGAGTTTTGAGACTTTCTGCAAAAAAATGTATCTGATGTTGACAACTGCTTGTTGTTGTTGTAATAACAATTGTATGTTTTTAATGTGTAAATTTTCAGCTTTATGATTTTGTAGTATTTGTTGTAAAGCTGTAAACTGTTGACTCTGATTTTGAATTTGCTTGTTAAAACTCTAAATTTATTTTTTCATCATTATTTGTAAATTATCAAACTCTGCTTTGACAAGTTGATATCTAATGTGATGAAATTTTACAATTTTTTGTTGAATTTGTTTTTTAATTTGTGTAACAAGTTTTACAGCTGTTGCATCATGATTTGTTCAGTTCTGAAGCTATCTGATTAGAATTGTCATACTAAATACAAATTGAGAAAATGAATTTTGTGATGACTTGAAATGTTTGTCATCAAAGTGTCATGTGAATTTGAAGTAAACATGATAATGACAAGTAATGATTATTAACATGAATAATTTTTGCATGAGTAGTAATGAAAGTAGTATGAAGTGTAAAATAAACAATAATGTTTGTCTCTGAGAAGAATTTTCTAAAATTTCAATGAAAAAAAAAATATAAATAAATTTGAAAGTGATAATTTTTTTTTTCATTTGATGAAAAGCTAGTGTGAAAATCTTTTCACTGTCAGTTTCAATGAAATTCATCTGAATTCAATCAAATTTTTGATATCAGTGACTGAATTGAGTTGCTCTGATGAGACGCTTTATCAAAAACTTTGTGTCTCATCAGAAAACTTAATTTAACATGCTATCAGATGTGATATGAAATAAAATAGTTGATTGTTTATCTAAGACTAGCAGCTATCATCAATTATATAACACATCATATTGAATACAAACAGATCTAAATGTTCTGAGTGACATTCTGATATATGCAATTAAAAAATAAAAAATATGATAAGAGTGTAGGCTAAATCTAAAGAATCACATATGAAATTGTATAATTATTTTTTTTTATTAAAATTTTTGATGAAAATTTTAGTTAATTATGTGATTTTGTACTAAAAAAACTTGATTTTATGTGTGAAATTGTGTAATTATCTAGAATTTTCATCAAAAATTTTAGTAAAAAAAAATAATTATATAACTTTGCATTTGATAATGATTTGAAGTAATGCATTCATCACATAATTAACTGATTAATGAATAAAATCAGAAATTATTAATTTTAATTAATTTTAATAATCAATTAATTACAAAAATGAAACTGAAAAAATCAATTAATCAATGAAATAAATCTGAAATCAGCAGTCAATTACATGAGATGAAAATGAAAAATCAGTCAATTACATGAGATGAAGCTGAAACTACAATGAATGAAACTGAAACTAAGTTTACTGAAACAGAACAGAATTTTCTGTTTCATGCAGGCAGTTTATAACTGCTTGTTATCATTTATTTGAAGCTTCAAACTTGCTTATTCATTTATTGCTATGTGAATAATCATTTAAAATAGTTAAAACAATTGATTACTAAACTCATTATTATAATTTATTTCAGCTTCTTCTAAAAAATTTTTTTTTTAATTTTAATTTTTTTGATGCATTGCTCAGACAAATAAAAAAATGTATTTGTAATATATTTAAATTGTGTTTTTTTTTGAAAAATAATATAATTTTTGTAATTAAATTGACACTTAGAAAAAAAATTGCTTCTGTATTAACTAACAATTGCTGAGAAAAAATGTTTTTTTTGTTAAAGTTTAATAATTCTGAAAAAGCAGATATATTAAACAGTTAATTTGAATATGTATGTTAGAGTTAAAATAAGTAAAAATCATGATTTTTTTCAAAAAATTATGAGCAATTTTTTTTAATTTATATCTCAAATTTGCTGTTAATTTATATCAAAAGCTCATTATGAAATATGAATTATTAACATTAATATTCATACAGCTGCAAGCTTTCAATTTCATTGATTTTGTAAGTTTTTATTTTCAAGCAACAAAATTAAAAACCTACAGCTGTATGAATATCAATGCTTGTTTTAAAAAGTTTTTAATTTTGTTGTTTGAAATTAAAAACTCACAAAATCAAGTTTAAAATATGATTTACAAGCATTATTATTAATATATTTTTCAGTACAGATTTGAACTTTTTGTCTGATACTGAATTTGCTGTTGTTTTATATATTGAAGTTAATTAAAAAATTTCATACTAGAAAAATCTACAGATTGCATTAATATATTCAATTTTTGAGTTTGCAAAGAATCTTCATCTGCAGCTTTTAATTTACATTATTTTTTTCGCAATAAAGATTTTTGCTTTATAAATATATAAACAACAGCATTTTTTTTTCTTTACTTTTTCATTTTTTTTTCAAACTTGATGCAGCATGTTGATAATTGTTACATTATTTGCTCTGTATTTACTGCATTGAAATTTCAGTTACATTTAATTTATTTTTCTTACGTACAAAATACAGAATAAAGTATACACAAAATTCTTGAAATTTTGTGCATGAAGCAAATTACAAGCTCAACATCAATTAGATTTACTGTCAAAGCAATTAATTAACATTGTCATCAGATAATTAATTAATGCTTTTATTAAGCAATTAATTAATACTGTCATTGAGCAGTTAATCAATGCAGTTAAATTTGTTGCAGATTTTATCAATCAAGATTATTTTCTTACAATATACACATTTGCTTCATTGTTTAATCATGATTTTTTAATTAAACTGATCACATGAGACAGAAAATTTTATTTTGTTTCAATAAATTTAATTTCAGTCTCATTCACTGTAGTTTCAGCTTCATCTTATGTAATTGACTAATTTTTCATTTTTGTTTTGTGTAATTAACTGCTGATTTCAAACTTATCTCATTAATTGATTGATTTTTTCAATTTCATTTTGTTTAATATAACTGCTGATTTCAGTTTTGTTTTTGTAATTAATTGATTATTAAAATCAGTTGAGATCAGTGATTTCTGATTTCATTAATTAATTAATTAATTATGTGATGAGTGTGTTACTTCAAATTGTTATTAAATGCAAAGTTGTGTAATTATTTTTCTTTATTAAAATTTTTGATGAAAATTTTAGATAATTACATGATTTTACACATAAAATCAAGTTTTTTCAGTACAAAATTGTGTAGTTATTTAAAATTCTCATTAAAAATTTTAATAAAAAAAAATAACTACATGACTTCACATACAAAAATAATAAATTTTGACATTATCTGAAATCATCAGTTTTAATTATTTCAGTTTCAATTTCATAATTTCTAATTAATTGTTAGTTTCAGTTCTGTTCTGTTTAATTGACTGTTGATTTCAAATTCATCTCATTGATTAATTGATTTTTTCATTTTTGTTTCATGTAATTGACTGCTAGTTTCAGTCTCATTTCATATAATTGATTGATTTTTCATTTCTGTTTTCTGATTGATTTCAAACATCTGAAACAAAAAAAAAATTTCTGATCTTCACAGTCAGTTTATTTTTAATTTGTTTTTAATGTATAAAATGTTTTGAATTCAGAGTCAGACATTAAATCTGAATCTGAAGAAACTTAAGTCAATAAAATTATTATAAAAACATTTTTAACTGAATTCAATGACTGCAATATTGATAACATTAAACAACTTACAATTTCAGAAAAATATAATTAAATTCATATTGATTTTTTTATTTTGATTAATGATAAATTCATAAAAATTTTACATTATCACTGCAAGCAACAAATTCTGAATCAGTTTACAATTGTTTTTGATTTGTGAAGGTCAGATCTGAATAAATGAAAATGAAAAAGAAATTCAAATAGCTAAAAGATAGTATTTTATTCAACTATTAGAGTATCTAAGTATGAGAATAATAAACTTAAGAAAAGAAAGAAAAACAGAAAAAATAAAAAATCTAACTATAATTTATATTCTTTTTCTTTTCTAGTAATTCTTCTCTTGCACAAAGACAGATAAAAAATGTAAGACATCTAAACTGTAGATAAAAAACAGTATTTCTTGATCAAAAAAATATGAAATATTTTTTATATGTATGTTTTGTTCTTTCATGCAGCTTGATCATGTGCATTTCTTTCATGCAGATAAATTGTCTTTGTCATGCAGATCATGTGACTGTGACATTATTTTTTTTATGACTGAATTCATTCTGAATTCACAACAACATCATCATCATTTCAATTTTCAGCATAACATTTTTTTTTCAACACTCAATTCAGTAATTCAAGTTAACTGAAGATTCAGACATCTTCAGATACACACAGTGAAAATTGTGAAAATGAATAAAACTATTCTTAAAGTTGAACACATTATATCAAGTAAAATCATCATCATGTTCAATTCATTTTGCTTGATACTTCAACTGTTCATAATGTAGACATGACACAAGCATCTTCTCAATCTCAAACTCTTGTTCATTATTAATCTCAATAAGCAGTGAAGACTTGACAACTTGTTCTGACAGTGAATTTTCTGAATCTTGTCAGAGACAATCTGATAAAATCACTGAGTGTATTTTAATAAATTTCAGAAAGTTAATTCAGTATGAGTTTTCAATTTTTTCAAAAATTGTGTAGAACTCAATCATTAAATAGTTAAACTTCTTACTTGAGCATTCAGTGTTTCAGTTTCAGATAAAAACATATATTTTATCTTCAATCTGAAAATTAATTTTTTGCTGATGTTTATCTGCTTGATGCTTCTGACTCTTCTGAGCTGTTTTCATGTTTTGTTGAGCAAATTTTCAAACATTATTTATGTGATGTATCATCACAGTGATCTGCTTCTGATTAAGATGCTCAGCTCTTGATAAATTTCTGTAATGACATCAGCTAAAGAAAAACTGTGACTTGTAATCAAACTTGATTTCAAATGACAACAATTCTGTAAACTTGCTGGACAGAATGACATTGATGTAGTTAATCAGTGACAATCATTCTAATCAATCATTCTGATAATAATTGATGTATGAATGAAATTGTTGAATGATGTACTGATTCATGATTTTTATTTGACTGTCTGTCTGCACATGTTCAGCTGTTGAGAGCTTAATGTGAACACTGAGAATTTGGCAGAATTCATATCAAAAGTGAGAGACAAATTGAGATTTATGATCAGAAACAATAATGTCTGACATTTCATGTATAGATAGTATCTGCTCAATATACAGATGTGTGAAATCAATGACATTAATATTCTTGATGCAGGAAATCACATAGAACTGCTTGCTTAACTGACAAATCACAATGAAAATGACATCATATTCATGCTTATCTGAAGAAAAAAACATGAAGTTCATTGTTATATGCTGTCATGAATGATCAGAAATGAGCAATGATTGTAATAATTTCAGAATTTGATTGTGAGCAATGTAAGTATGCTTGCAAATGATGCAGTTGTTGACATATTAACTTATGTTGTTTAACATTTTCTTTCAGTAGTATTCTTGTGCAAAAATTTTGTGAAGCTTGTTCTGTTCAGAATGTGCTGTTGAGAGCTGATGATGAATGTAAGTAATTAACTGAAGTATTAAATCTTGCTGATTTACAAAAATAATAAGCTGTTCTTGATAAAGCATCTGCTTTTCAAGCATTTTGAAGTCAATGACACTGTTGATGACTTTCTTTCAGCACTCAATCAATGAAGCATTGATGTGATTGACATCAAAAATCTTTGTGATAAAATTTAACTCATTGCTGATAAAATTGACTGTGATCTCTGAGTTGCTGAAGATGAAAGTCTTTATGTTGACAATTTCATTTTCTTCTTAATATAAAAAAGACTTGTCAAGAATTGTCAGAGTCTCAGGCATTAATTTATTTTTAATTATAATTTTTATGATTCTGAAATTAAGACAAAAAACAAAAAACAGAGTTTGCATTTTGTAGATGTTGTGTGCAGCACATTAATTTTTAACTGTGTTTTTTCTTCACAAAAAAATGTTGACAAGATTATTGTGTCATTCAGCATGATAATAAATGATGAAGTTGAACTGAAAAATGTACTGAGCTCAGTTTATTTGTTATAAATTTAATTGTTTCTTGATTATGAAGTATTTGAGAGTTTTGTGATTTGAAAAAATGTCAAATGAATTTTCTTAATGCAAATTCTGCAATTTAACATGTCATTCTTTCATGCAAGTTATTATTGTCAGCATTTTTTTATTTTGTATTGTGTAGTTAATTTTGACAGATTGCATGCTTTGTGAGAAGTATCTGATCAGATGTCAGAAATTTTCACTTTGCTGTGAAAGCATTTCAGCAATCATGTCATCTTAGATGTTTGTTTTCATGTGTGTTGATTACTTGACATTGTAGTGCAGCAAAATGAATGCTGTCATCAGTACTTGATGCAGAATTGTGAATGCTTTCATGCATGCATCATCAAAAACAAAGAGTACATTTTTTTGAATAAGTCTTATAAGTGATTTAGCAATCTTGCTGTAGTTTTTAACAAAATGTTGATAAAAGTTGTAAAATTTGAGAAAAAATTGTATTTTTTGTACTGTTTTTGATGATGTTCAGTTCTCAATCATCTTAATCTTTTTTGAGTTGATCTTGATTCTGTTTGTGTCAACAATGTAATCAAAATACTTGATTTTCTTGATGTGAAACTCTGACTTTTTCATGTTCACCTGCAAATCATTTTTGTTTAATGTCTTCAACACATAATGCATGTGTAGAATGTGCTTTATCTCATTTTCAGAATAAATCAGAATGTCATTCAAGTATACTGTAAGAAACTTGTTGATGCAGTTGAGAAATAAATTATTCATAAAGTGTTGAAAGACAGCAGATCTGTTTGTTAGATCAAAAAACACTACTTGATACTTGTAAAAATCATAGCAAATGTGAAAAATTGTAAGATTTTTGAAGTCTGAATGAATTCACATCTTGTGAAAAGCTTGTTGAACATTAATTTTAATGAAAATCTTGATATATGTTATTCACTGAAGTGTCTTGTTGATAAATGAAAGTGAATTTTCATCATGTTTTGTGATGACATTGAGTTTTCAGTAATTGACACAGAACTGTAAACTTCTGTTGACTTTTTGTGTAAAGAAAATTGATAAAAAAAAAATGCTTGACTTGATGTGATGAAATTTTTGTTCAAATTTTTCAGAAAATAATGCTTGCATGTTTCAAGCTTTTCTGTCATTTGTTTGTACATTGAGTGATAAATTAAGAAATTTGAGTCAGTGAGCTTGATGTGAAGATTATTGAAGTGATGTGAAGTCAATATGTTGAAAGCTTTCTTCAAGAAAACATGTTATAGATTCTTGTAACATTCAGAAAGCACTTTGTTGAATGTTTTCTCAATTTTATTTTTTTTTCTTCATACTGCTCTTGCTGTTTGTCTTGATTTTGCTTGAGCTTGATGAGCTTATCTAACTTGTAAAAACTTAATGTGAAGATGATTGCTTTGTGCTTAAGATTGCAGTGCATTGCTGTCACATTAATCATTGTGATGTTTATTTGTGCTTGACAGTTGATTTACTTGATGACACACTTAGTCTCTTGTGATTAATTAAATACTTGTGTAATGTTATTAACTGATTCACACATAAAGCTGACAGATTTGATTAGCATGTTCTGCATTTTATGCAAGTTTTCATGCTGTGTTTTCTGTTTGCTTGTTGTAGATGTTCATCACTTCACATTTGATTTATTTTTTACTGCTGCAATGTTTGCTTTCATTGAATGCTGCAGTATGTGTATCTGCTGCTTGAGAATTTCATTTTTTTTTTCATCATTTTTGTTTGTTGCTTGATGTTGACTTGTGTCACTGAATTCAATGATTGCTTGCTGATATTCTCTTTTTGCACAGTGATTTTATAATTAAAAAATATTGATAAGTTTTGCTGCTTAATTTTTTTGCTTTGTTCAAGCTGCTAATGTTTATTATTTTTGAGAAATAATAACTTCTGTTTGTAAATGTCTAATCATATGTTGTGCTGGCACAGAAACTGTTGTTTTATGATAATGTCATGATTTTGCATATTGAGAATAAGAAATGACTTGTCAAAAAATTGCTTTTCATCAACACTGAAGCTGAATCAGACACAGTGAATGATTTTCTGATTCATTTCATTGTTAAATTCTGAGACAACACAGTTGAATGTCAAGAATGATGAAGTGATACTCATCATATGACAAAAATCATTTGTAAAATGTTAATTTATCAAAAAATAAATGTTTGCTTCAGTGTTAGTAAAAGTGATAAAATTAATATTAATATCATTTCTGATTATTCTGCACATCACTGTGAAGTTTTTTTTCTTAACTAGCTGACTAAAACTGACTGATGAAAAATCAATGTGCTGCTGCTGAAGCTCTAGAATGAAGTTTTTTTTTAGAACTTGTTGTTTTTTTCTGTCTCAACTTCATTCACTTTAATTTTTTTATTTTTATTGCATCAGTGTGTGATGTGTTTTTTTCTTCACACTTCAGACATTGATTTTCTGTCATGAGTTTGTTTTATTTTTTTTGATCAATGAGTGCAGATTGAGCTTCACTTGATTTATTATTTTTTTTGTTTGATTTGTTTTTGCTGTTGTTTGAGCTCTGTTGACAGTATATGTTTTTTATTTGATGTGCTGTCTGCAAACATACATTGACAAATGTTTGAAATGACATTTTTTTGTTAATGCTGTATAACAGCATTAGTTTTCAGAGCTTAACTGTCAATCATTTGTTAAATTTATATTTCAGTGAGTTTTTTGAAATGTTTTTCTTTATGACAAGATACATAAATCAGATATAAAAAATATGAAAATTTTTTATTATCTGCATGTACAACTGATAAAAATCAGTTTTTGCTGTTTCTGTATTGTTAAAATCTTGAAACATTTGTTTCAGGCAGTTCATGACTTTTCTTGCAGTCTGAAAGAAGTTTTCTGCATCTGAATTCAAATGTATTTTGAGATAAGTTGTTGTCTTTTCTGCAGTTCAAGAATCAATATATGCTATCTCTATTTTCTGCATTGAAAACATGTCTGCATTGACTTGAAGCTTGTTGTACATTTTGAAATATCAATTCTCAAAGATTGAATTTTCATCATCAGTAAGAATAAATGAGTTGAAAATTTTTACAATCTTGAAAAATGCAGTGCTGATTGTTGTCAACAGAGATTCTGATGCATCTCACATGAGCATTTTTCAATTCTCTTGCTTTTTCATTGTTGTTTTAATGCATACTCATCATTCAGCAAGTGAAGCATAAACTTTCTGATAATCATTAATCTTGTTGGCATATTCTTCAGTTTGAAGCTTGATTTTATTCAACTGTTGCTGATACTTAGCAATTTTGCTGTGCAATTTTGCAACTTTTTCATTTCAGATCATGATTTCAGCATCACTGCTTGCTTGATGCTTTATATATTTTTTTTTATACTTTTTCAACTGCTTTTAAATCTCAGTAGCTTGATTTTTGTAATCATTGACTTTTTTCTTAAATTTTCAATAGTCTTCAATGTATGTTTGAAATACATTGTATATTTTTTTAGAGTTTTGATTTAATGCTGTGACAAAATCATTAAAATTATATAATTTTGAGTCATTTTCAAGATATGATTTTTTGTAAATATCTGAAAATAAAAATGATGTTTCATCAATTTCTTTCTGAAGAACATCTGAAGCTTCAGACACAAGTTCAGTTTTACTTGATTTTTGCTTCAGAGCTTGAGCTTGCTGTTTGTCTTTCTCAGCAAGCATGCTGATAAACTTCATCAGAAAGATCATTTTTTTTTCTGTTGAAAGTAAAGTAAATTTCATTTTGAAATCAAGCTACTGTCTTGTAGCTTTTTCTGAGCTCAGTTTGATTTGAAGTCAGATTACAACTATTGAATTTTTTTCTGAGCTTAATTTTGTATTTTATTCAGATGTTTATTCTGCACTGATTCTGAAGCTCAAGTGTAACATTGTTTTTGCTCAATTCAATTCAGAAAAGTTAATCAAAATTTATTTATTTTTCTCACTGATGTTGCTCAGTGTAGATGTCTGTTTCAGAAGTTTGACTGATAACATCAGCTAATTGGCAAAAATATATAGATGACTAGTTGTATCAAATGAATAAAAAGTTATTTCAATCAATCAGAAACATAGTCAGGTATAAATTAGTGAAGCTTATTATTATGTGAAGATCAGATCTGAATAGATGAACATGAAAAAGAAATTCAAATAGCTAAAAAATAGTATTTTATTCAATTATTAGAGTATTTAAGTACAAGAATAATAAGCTTAAGAAAAGAAAGAAAAACAGAAAAAATAGAAAATCTAACTACAATTTATATTCTTTCTCTTCTTTAGTAATTCTTCTCTTGCACAAAGACAAACAAAGAATGTGAAACATCTAAGCTGTAGATAAAAAACAGTATTTCTTGATCAAAGAAATATGAAATATTTTTTATATGTATGTTTTGTTCTTTCATGCAGCTTGATCATGTGCATTTCTTTCATGCAGTCTGCAGATAAGTTGTTTTTGTCATGCAGGTCACATGACTGTGACAGATTTATGATATGAGTAATCAGAAATATCACATCAACAATATACAGCATTGAAAAAAAAAATTATTTTATTAATAATTTTTATATTTTCAAAATTTTACTCAACAATTTAAATGATTTGAAGAGAAAATGCAGATTACAATTTTTTATTTTTTTAATTTAATCAACATTAATTTTTGTTATTTTTCAGCAGCTGTTAATTCTGTCAGCTGCAAATCAAAATTTTTTTAAAATATTAAATCAACTTGATATGTATTTTTAAAATTCAATTATCTTACTTGAAGTTTTCATTCAATTTTCAGTATTCTGTCACAAGATTAATATTGATATGACTGAGTTGAATAATGAATCAATTAAGTTATGATAAATATTCAGTTAAAATAATTCAATTCAATGCATTTTTGAAAATTTCACAAAATACTCAAATGAAAATTTAATTTTTTTTTAGATTTTATTCATTATATCTGCATAATTATACTTTATGAATATCATCAAACTTCAGATATAAAACACACTGAAAAAATTCAATTTATTGCTTAAAATTAAAAATTTACTTTATTTACATCAAAAAATATTGTACTGCATATACAATTCATGTTTAAATATAATTTACTCATAAGCAAAATCATTTTTAAAAATATAATGTTTTCATTTAATGCAAAAAAATTAATTAAGTGAAAAAATAAAAATAAAAAAATTCTGCTACATAAACATAATATTGTTTGTCAGCTGAATGTTTATTTCAATTATGAATTTAACAACAAATATAATACAGTATTTTTAATATATAAACTTGATCAACTTCAGGGTCAGATCAGATCTGAAGAGGTTACTGGCCATTCACTAAAGCTTTTAGAGTCTAAAACTTCAAGCTCTACCCACCTCACAGATCAGCAGATTCAGGCAGAATCTGACTTTAAAAGTTCATCAAGCATGTCTAGAGTGTCAAAACTATCAGAATTTGATCTGATCAATTTGTCAAGATGAAATGCTAAATCATATAAAGTTAAATTACAAAATCACATTATTCACTATACTGAAAATGTACTAGCTGCAAGTTGAAATACTTACATCACAATTATAATATTATACATACAATTATAACTTATATATTATGAACTGTCAAGTTTCAACTGAAGATTGTTCACAACAAAACAATGTGCAACATTGAATTTTAACTTAAATTAGATTATAAGTATGCTGTAAGTTTAATTGATTTCAGAAACATAACAACATGATCTCAATATGCACTGAAACAATTCAGTCAAGATGTAAAGCAGTATTGAGTAATTGCACATGACAAATTATTTACATTTTTCACTTCTCAGTATCAAGTTCAGCAGTCTGTAATCAATTCATCATGTCACTCACTTCAACATTATATATATAACTGATAAACATGATTTAACTTAAATTAGAATGAAAAAACATTCTGAACACAGTATTCTGTAAAATAAATTCTGAATTTATTCAGAATGCTGACTGTATTTGTTTTTTAATAACACAATTTACAAATTAATGAAAATTAAAATTGAAACACATAAATTCAGAAACTGTTGCTTACATAAAAAAATCAGTATAAATTATTTTTCTGAGTTGAAATTCTTCATTTTTTTTTAATTTTTTTTTAATTACTGTGATTTTTGCAGAAGAGATTTTTTTTCAATCAGAAAAAATTAAATTTCAAATTGAAGAATATTTTTTTGAATTAATAAAAATTAGTATTGTCTGATGATATAATTCATCATCTCTGAATTCTAACTTAAGTTAAAAATTCAGAAGCTTAAAACAACATGACTTGAACCACTGAATCAAACTCAAAATCATGACAATGTAAGTCATCAAACTGACAAAACACATGAAAGTTTTCAGAAAAGTATGTGTGCAGTAATGAAACAGCAACATCAAAAATCATCATGTTTTTTGAACTGAAGCTCATGATTATGACTGTGAATGATATTAATGAACAACATATTGCTTAAATTTATCTAAAAATTGTGCTAATTGATGTCAGAGTTCTGAATTTTAAATAATCAGACACAAAAAAGCACAATAAAAAAATCAACAAGAATCATATTGCAGCATTAATTAAAGCTTTTGAATTTGAAATCAAATGTTGCACAATGAATACTAGAATGAAAATTAGCATGAATCAGAAGCAATTCAAAAAGATTATTGAGTTTGTTATGAGAACAAAAAAATTTAATAATTTCTTGAAGTGAACACAGCACCTCACAGTTGCATATGAAGTCAATGAAAAAAACTTTTTTACAATTCTGTGGTCTGTCAACATAGCAGAAATAATGAAATTTATACTTGATGTCAGTCAGCACTGCAAAATTGCATTGAAAAAAATTTTTGAGCAGTGAACTGCTGCAGGAAAAAAAATCAAATCACAAATGAGCATTCTGATCATTTTAATTTAAATTAAATTTGTAAAAACATTAAAATAAATATTAATTTATATCTTAAATATAGAATTATTTGTGAGCAATTAATTTTTTTAATTATCAGATGATTAAAAATAATTCTGACACACAGTAAGTACTTTAATTAAATAAAATGAACATTTATCAAGCAAATTCTGATGATGACATGTTTTTTTATGCAGTGAGTGCATTGCAATTTAAAATGACAGAAAAACAACAGAAACTTCTCTTTTCTGATAAAAGTTTTAAAAAATAAATGCTTCAAAATTTTGAAGTAAACATGAAATATATAGCTCAATGGCTCACATGTTTAAAAAATCAAGTGTATCAAGAAATGTTTTTTCAGTATGTATTGACATACTATGAATGACAGTACTTCAATGTTACATTAATCAAGAAGATGATTAATTCTTAATTGAATGAAGTATATTGAGTCATTGTTAGCATTGAGATTCTGAATCATAATAATTCTAACTTAAGTTAGATTTGAAAGTAAAAGTTTAGCTTCTTCAACAACTTGTTTTGAAAAATTTTTGAAAAATTTTCAACAAAGCTGTTTTTGAGTGACTTTCAGTTACTGTTTGTCTTACATCTGTCATTTATCAAGATGAAGATTCATTCATTATTTTACTCAACTAAAGATAACTACATGAACAATGCATTGAAGAAAATGCTCACTGTTTTTGTAAAATATTTTAATGATCATTTACTTTCATGATTTTCAATGTCAATAACTTGAAAACAGAAAATGTATGAAACTAAAAAATTTAGATTTCTTACAGCACTAACAGACAAGAAATACAATGTAGCATTTATAACATTAGTGCAAAGTGTAAAAATTTCAGTGACTGAAATATCACAGTAAGATTTATTTTTTTAATTAATGAATAAAATATGTGAATCAATCAAATGCATTTTACAGCATATTTTATTTTAATATTTTTCTGTGTGAAAATATTCACAATCTGCAAGCAGAAAATTTTGATTATTTACTTGATTCAACATCATTGACATGATGCTGTTTAAACAAAACATCAGCACAAGTGATGACTGAGATAAATTGTCTGATAATCTGATTGTTAAATTTGAATCATCTGAAGCATTAAGACAGCAAACTGCTGTTTTAATTATTATTATCAAAACTGATTCAATCATCAGCAATTTAGAAAAGATCACAGTGATCAATCTGAACTATGACAAGACAGTTAAGTTTATTGAAAATGTGTGAAGCATTGTTGAAAAGTACAAGAACAACTTTAATGTTACAAAGCTTCAGAATTGAGTAAATTCTGAAATTATTGAAATTTAATTCTAACTTAAGTTAGAATTAGATTTCACTCAGAGTCAACATTACTGACAGAATAAAATATAAAATAATGTTTTTAAGAAAATCATTGCAATCACAAAGACAACTGAAAATATAAAAGAAAATGAAGCATATTGTATCTGATTTAGTCATTGATACTGATAAGAGCTGTTGATCTTGTGTCAAAACAATATTAATTTATCATTCAAGAAAATTATGACATTTTACAATGAGCATGTCACAGTATGTTTTTTTCATTCAGAATAATTTATAAAATTTTCTAATAATATTTTATTTAAAAGAATAAATTTCAGCATTATGAACTTTATGAGATTATGTTATGATGTTTTCTCAATATCACATCAATAAAAAGTTAGCATCTGTTAAGCTTTTTCATTATCAGAATTTTTAAAATGAACTGAATATGAAAAAAAACATTTTTGAGACAATGTGAATGTACTCTCAATTGAAAAAAATTATTTTGAATACATTGCATTATAAATATTAAATTTCAAATATCTCAAGTAAAAGAAAACATTCAGGCAAGCTGTTTGTCAAAAACAAGATATGTTTAACAATGCTAAATTTAACTTGAGTTAGATTTACAAGTTGTTGCTAATTGTTGTTCAATCAAATACACAGATGAAATATGAAGAAATCTTAAAATTGCTGTATAAGTATGCAACAATTTTAGAGAACACTGATTGAATATCTTAGATTAACAACATTGTTGAAAATCTTTAGCAGTACAGTTTGAAACACTTGACACAAATATTTCTGAATTCTGAAAATGTTTTAAAAATTGATTTTTTTGTGCAACTCTGAAAAATTTTGCAGAAATGCTTAAGAGCATCAAAAAAGTTAAAATGATTAATAAGAGAACAACATCATCAGATTCAGAAAAATTGAAAAGCTCAAATGAAAATGATTTTGAAAAAAATGAAATTACAAAAAATTCTGATGTCACAGTTGTGATGCTTCAGTCAGCAAGTGCAACTTCATCTTGCTGATTCTGATTTAATTCATCTAAAAAGCAGTCACAACAAAAATCAAAAACTACATCAGATTTTCAGATAAAAACATCAGAAAAACAAAAAATTATTGTGAAATTACACAAATAAACTTCAGAAAAATGAAAAACTATTTCTGAATTTTAAACACAGCAATAAATTATCAAAAAAATTAAAAAAACTGTTGACAGAGATAAATAAATTTCATGTACTTTGTACTTCAGTTTATTATTCAGATTGTATGTAGTTTTTTTCATCTTAGTTAAAATTTAGATTTCATCAGAATGCAGACAGCAGATATAAAGTAATATGTGCAAAGTAATTCTCAGTTTTACTTAAAATTTATGAATAAAAAATTCACTTGATTTCATGTTTTAATTTAAATTAAAACATCAAAATTTGCTCATTACAGAAAGTGATTAATTAAAATAACAATTTCTTTTCATCATCAACTGCAGCAATACAAAAATTCACTTGTTTTTATATTTTAATCTAAGTTAGAATGCTGAAATTTGCTTGTTACAAAATGTAATTAATTAAAATAATAATTTTTTTCTATCATCAACTGCAGCAATACAGAAATTCACTTAATTTTAACTTAAATTAGAACATTGAAATTTGCTCATTACAAAAAGTGATTAATTAAAATAATAATTTTTTTTTATTGTCAATTGCAGCAACAAAGAAATTCACTTGTTCTCAACTTCTTAAATTTTAATTTAAATTAGAATTTAAATTCTTCTAATAACTGAATCTTCTAATATCACAATGCTAAACAATTTAAGCTGTGAGATGAACACTGATTTGTTCATTCTGTACTATAATTTTTTTAAGAATTTTTTTTTACTATAATCAATAAAAAATTCAGCTTTAAATTGTTACAATGAATCATTTATGTGCTTCAGCTTTAACATTAAATGATTATTGCTGTATCTCATGTTGAAGATAAGCAATTATGTTATTTTTTATTAAATCTCAGACATCTCAATTTGAAATTTTCTCACTGAATTCTGAAGTTGTGATACAAAATACTGTTATTATATGTTTATTTTTTTCTAAATCATTTTCTTTTGCATCTGCTTTTCAGTCATAAACAAATATTTTTTTTTTCACATGATCATCTTTCAGTTTCTTCTTCTGATCTTCAGCTGCTTGAAAAAATCTCAAGAAATTTTTGTATTTCATATTCAAAAAAGCAATCAACTGAATTTTTTACTTGATGATGTGTTACTTCATTTGCACATGTCTGAACAACTCAAAACAAATCATTTATTTGAAATTCAGTGCAGTAAATAATTAAAACATGAAATTATTTTAAAAAAATTGCAATGCATGCAGATGATCATTCAAAAATTCAATGCATTCATTGTGATGCTTTTTTAGAGCATTCACAAATAAAAAATCATAAAATTAATGTCATGTGATGACATATACAAGCAGAGAACAGAAAACTTTCTCATTGTGCAAAAAAAAAATTGAATTTGAAGAAACTGCTGTTATGAAATACACAGATATGAATGTTTCAAATTTCAATTCTAACTTAAATTAGAATTAAGCTTATGCATATCTTGCAGTAAACTGACTAAATATGATTTAGAATCAATCTTGAAAGCTAGCTTTAACACAAAAAAACACTGAGCTTCAGTTAATGTGTTTTATTGTGACAACTTGTTCTTTTTTTTAAATTGTGAAACATTTTCAGTTTCAACAAGTGCTTCACATGATGTCTGACAATAAAGTATTGCATATTTCAAAGGAGCAAACTATTAAGTGAAGATTGATGAGTATGACAACAGAATCAGTTTCTTTAATACTCAAATGTTTTTTTATCAATGATAAAATTACTCTTGCATGTAATTGTTGATCAAGTTCATCTTGACATTTTTTTCTTGCTGTTGTAAATTTCTTTATTGATAATGACTGAAATTTTTGTTAAGTTTTGTTAAGTTTTGAGTCATGTGATGAAAGTCACAAAAGTGTTAATTTGACTCATCAAATTGTTTCAGTTCTTGAGTCACATAATTTACTCAAACAAATTATGTTTATCATTACTGACAATGCTTCAAACAATGATATAATGACTTAAAAAATGTATCAAAATTTGATGAAAACTGATGCACTACAAATAATTTTAGATTCTGCTTTGAAGCAAGCTCTTGAAACTCATCAGCATGTTTTATGTCTTGCTTATATTATTCAGCTGATTGTCAATGCATTGATGAAGTCAATGAAAATTGCTGCATTTAATGATGAAATTGAAAGAAATTGAAATACTGAAGATCAGAATCTGTACAATCATATTAATATTTTTCACACATTGAAGAAAGTATGTTGTCTGAATTTTCATTGTCATAACAACTTTCAGATTTAATTTAAGTTAAAATTGACTGACTGACATGTAATGTGATTAGATTGAAAAACTTGCTCATTACATGAATGTCAGTTCTCAGTGTTGTGTCATTTTTCATCAGCAACAAGTTAATATATCTTGTGAGAAATTGTTAAAGAATTCAATTCTGTTGCTACAAAACTGCAAGACATGATGAAATTTAACATTTTTAATGTTGAAATATGCTTGCTGATTATGAGAAACTGTGAATAAATTCACAGAAATACATGATGAAACTTGTGAACAACTTTGAATGAATGATGAAGAATGAAAACAGCTTGAGTATTTTATTCAAATCACACATTTTTTTTACTTATTCACAACTATTTTTTCTGATATTCAGAGTTCAAGTATTCAAATGACTTTCAAAATTTATAATACTTTGTTTGATTATATCAATGCATCTAAATGATGTTTGTGATAAAAAACTGCTTTTTGAAAAATTGAACTGGCAGATCATCTTGATGCTGCATGACACAAGTTGCAGTACTATTATACAAAAACATATGATGATTATAAATATCTTTATGCTATGAATACAATTCTCAATCTGAATACAAAACTCATGAAGTTTGAGAAAAATGTTTGAAAAAATGATAATCATGATTGACATGTTGAATATGACACAATTTTTTGAAAGCTTTATTATTATTATACATAAACAGCATTTTCAGACATACAGCATTCATGATCAGAAACTTGTTCACACAAACAGAATTTGTTTAAGCAAGTGCTTTCATCAACATGTCATCTTACATATAAATTCACACAAGATAATCAGAATTTGAATTGTGCAATAAATAATGATGAGTGTTCTGAGCTGAATACATACAATACAAAAAATAAATATTTAATGATTTGATGTACATAACAGAAATAGCATCTTGAAATTTAATTTAAGTTGAATTTAAAATCATGTTGTAATGCTGATATACTGACATATTAACATAACAATGCAACATGATTTTCTCTTCTTGCTTAAATTACACATGATGTTCTTGCTGTCTCAACAAGTGAAGTGAAAATAAAATGACTCTTCAACATTTCTTATGATATTTGTCATTACTGTTGAGTTTATCTTGCTTCAGAAACAATAAAAACAACAATACTGCAGTTTGTGAGTGATGATTTTAAATTCAAAAAAAAATTTAACTGAAAATCAGACAGTGAGAAAAATCTTGACACTGCAGAAAGTTCACAAACTTAAAGTGATAAAATTAATAATGATTTCACAAAGCTATTGTGCTACATTTCAAATGATGATGTTACATTAAAATCAACTGATGATGATGAAGATTATACTGTGAATGATCATTATCAATTAATTTTTTTTATATGTGAGCAACAATCAGATTTCAGAATAACATTTTAATGTGAAAAGTGAAGATGATATACTGCACATGATGCTTCTGCAGATAATTATGATGAATCAACATTTTTACAATTTGCATTTGTCAGATGATCACAACTTCAAGCAGCAGATAAATCTGAACAGCATGATGTTGAACAAAAATTTTCTAAGTTAATGTACAAATATGAGTCAGATGAAAATCATGTTGAAATTAATTGTTGAACAGCACAATCACAAAAATTTGTACATAATTCAAATTTTGTTTTTCATTAATAATTAATTGTGATTTTCTTATCATGAAAGTTGTAACTTGTTGTGCATTTTTAATTCTAACTTAAGTTAGAATTGATGTATTCTGTAAATGTATTCATGTAATATATTTCATCATTGTAAATTTAAAGTTCATATTTCAGAATCTGAGAAAAATGAAATACTTTGTAAATACTTTATATTATGTAATATTTTGAGTTTCCAGAATTTATTCACAGCAAAATAGTTCAACACAACTTTTTAGTATATTATGTAAGCAGAATTGAGTTTATTCAGTGAATTTTCAGATTTCAGCTCTCAGACTTCACTCATTCTGGCAGTCAAAATCTTGAAGCTTTGCCCATTCTAAACAGATTTTGAGCCAGATCAGGTTGAGCCAGTCAAGAGTTTGGTGAGTTCATTGGTCAAGTTTAATAATACATATCAATCAATGATTTACACAACAAGTTCTTAATACAATAATTAAAAAACTGAAAATTCATTTGCTTTGTCACAGTATTTTATTACATGAAGAACTAAAAAATTTTTATTTTAACAAACATGCTTTAACTGAAATGCTCTGCTCAGACAACTCAATACATTAAATTATTTTTATTTTTATTTAACTTTTTACTGATGAATTTGAATTATATTATAATATGTATAAAAGTATTACTGACTTTTATTTAATATCTGCAGAATTAAGTGTCACAAAAAAAACAATTTATACATAATTTTACTTAATTTGCATGTCATAAATTAATAAAATTATTCAAATGTTATTAATGTGCTGACACTGACATTCTGAACACTGACTGAAGATTTTAATATTGAAATTTTTCATAAAAATATAATAAAAATTATTGTATTATGTATTGTATTTTTTAAAAATATATTTTAGCAAAATAACAATATAAAAATCAAAAAATCTACTGCAGTACATTCATGTTAGCATTGCAATGTTTTTGAATCTCAAAAACATAATATGTTTTTTGAAATAATAACAAAAAATCAATATCATTATCAATTGTTTTATTAATAAATGAAAATTGATTTTATACTCACTGCTGCAGCAAGAGAAAAAAAATAATAAGTATTTAACATGACAAAAATTTAATTTTTACTTTATAATATAAGCTCATGTTTTAATTTGATAATTTTCTTTGATTTTAATTTTGCTCATAATAAACTTTTCAAAATTTTCAAAATGATACATATGTTATTAATAACATATATTTTTACTGCAAAAAATCAGAAAAAATACTGTCAATATTATTAATAATTTTTATTTTCATAACATTGAGAATAATTATAATTTTTTTTAATTTATTTAAAGTCATATCAGCTTCAGAAGCATGTTTAAATATTTATTATAATTTTAATTATTCTGCAGTATGTCATGAAGCAAAATTAAATTTATTTTATTATAAAATAATTTTTACAAAATTTTTTTAATGATATTTTTATTAATTTAAATGTTTTTTGTATGTTACTTGCTAAAACTTTTAGTGTTATTGCTCAGAGCAACTTTACTCTAATTTTTTAAATATTAATATTTTCAAATTAATTGCATAAAATTGTGCTTGAAGATTAAATTATGTTACAAAAAATAATTAATATTATGATGATGACAGTAAAATTAATTAAATCAAAATTTTAAATAATATTAATATTAAAATCACAGTAATTTTCAGTGTTAAATCAGATATCATTTAAAAAAAATTCATCAGAATAAATAACTAATGCTGTTTTACAAATTGAAAAAAAATTTCAAGCTTAAAAAAATCAATCAAACATACATGTTGACATTCATTACATAAATAAAGTAAAAAAATATATATATTTTAACAACTGCAATATTGTTGCTGAAAAAAATAAACATTATAAATTTAAAAAATAAGTTTAAAAAATCAACAAGCAAAATGTTAAGAAGATAATTTTTTTTATATTTAAATAAATTATTATTAATGTCAATAAAAATTATGCTTATATAAAAAAATTTTAAACACATTATGTTTTTACTACTGAAAAATGCTTTCATCAAGTTAAAATTTTTAATCATCAAAATAATTAAAATTTTTAACAATAAATATTTTATATTTATCAACAATTTTTTATAAACAAATTTTCACAAACAGAATGTTAAAAATGTTGATGAAAAAAATTTCATATACAAAATTACAAAATTTTATGTTGCATCTCAAACATTATGTTAATTGTAAATTAATAAAAATTTATATTTAATTAACATTTTAATTATTCATTTTAATAAATTGTTATTTAATCATAAATTTGTGATTAAGCTTCAAAAATCATACAATGAAAATTATAATTTAATTATATAAAATTTTAAATTTATATTAATACAATTTTTAAAAAAAATAATTTTTGCATTCTGAAATGAGTTTCATCACATCATATTGTTATTAAATAAATTAATGAAATATATACATGCATTAAACTCAAAATTTAAACAAATTAAAATTATTTTTACTTATTATTAAAAAAATTAATGAAGAATTTTTGTTATAATGTTTTTTATTAATAATATTTAACATAAAAAAATGTTTAATTTATTAATTCTGCAGATGAATAACATATTTTATAAAATATTTAATTTTTTAGCATTTTGAAAATTCAGTTTACATGTTATATCAATGAGTTTAAATTTAAAAAAATTTAATTTCAATTCTGAATTTTTAATCATATTTCTGCATTGTATATAAAAAATTTATGTGTTATAATTTTATACATAATTATTTTTATTTTGAGCAATATAATTTCAATTTTGATATAACAATTTTACTGATAAAACAGTTTTACTGATAAAGCAGTTCTACTGATAAAGCAATTCTACTGATAAAGCAATTTTACTGATAAAGCAACACAATCAGATTTTCAGTTTCACATTGAAGTAGATGAAATTTATTTAAACAATTAATTTTACATTTTATAAAATCAGCAGAAGATTGAAATTACTTTAAAATAAAGCATACAAGTTGATGAAATTCACTGTCAACATACAGCAAAGTGTGTCACATCATTATCATAATGAACTGTCTACATAAAATCAGAATTTCACATAGAGGTTACAGTAATGCTTACATACACCAAATATCCCCAATTTCAGTATGAAATTAGGTATCTACATTAGTTAAATTAGCTAGTAACTACATTATGTACATAGGCAACTAGTTAGTTGGAGGCAAAATGCATGAAATTACTGAAAACAAATGTAGAAACTTTAGAATATAGCAAGAAATATTGTACTTTAGAATTAATCATATTTGTAAGCTGTTCAGTTTGTTCTGCTCACAAGATAATTAACTATGTATGTAACTAACCAACTAGTTAGTAATTGTGTTAACTACATATGTGTCTTTGAGTGATTTCACAGAATGATTGTGAAAACAGTTGTGGAAAGATTAAAGTTTATTGTTGTAAAGTTTAGTGTTTTAAGATTATTAACAACAATAAATTACAGATGTAACATTGAAGTACAACTAGTGTGTAATTATAAAATACAATATTGATACTGTATTTTATAGTGAATATTTGTTATATAATATTTTTAAATTGTACAATAATTTTCAACTAATATAAAATTGTTTTCATTTTATAACAATATAATATTAACATTATATTCATTTAAATACAAAATTAAATCAATATTATAATACAACTAAACACAGTTAATAACTGTAAAAAACTATCACAAATTATTTCATTATTATTATACAATCATTACATTTTAGTTGTTAAACTTGTTTAACACAAAACTGCAATAATACAATTTTATATCAAACTGTATTAAAACAATTGTCTCACAAATAATTATTTTCATATAATAATTATTTATTTCACAGCAGTAATACTACAAGTTAAAACTGTTATCATCATTATCAGCATTAAAGTTTTCATCAATTGATTCATCTGACTTCTGATTCAGATTAATAATATGTTACATTGTAAATCAATATAACTTTGCAGAATGAAGTGAAAAATTTTTGACAATAAAATTTTGAAATTATTTTGTTTTACTCAAATCATTATATACTGTCAATAAATGAGATCAATCATGTTTAGCAAGATTTGTATTGACAACATTGTGTTTTTAAAAATAAAACAAATGTGTATAAATAATAATCTGAACAAATGCATTTACATCAAATCAATACTAGAATTGAGCATACATTTCAAATCATAAGATACAACATACATTTCAGTCAAAGCTTTTCATCAACAAAGCATTTATCAAAGTCAACAGTCTCACAAGCAAATGTGAAGACATTTGAGAGTCAGTGAAGCTGAAATCACTTGTTGAGAACATTTTTCAAGACTTTAAAAAAAAAATTTTTTGCATACTGCTGATTTGATGATTATTTGATTTATAATTGAAATTAATTTTCTGCTTCAGTCAGAATTCAATTTTTTCAAGTTTTAAACAATATCTGAATCTTTCTTCATGTCTTGATGTACAGTGATTCAGAAACTGTTACTCAAGAAATAACTGTTTGAATCACAAAATCAGTATTTTTCTGTGACAAATGAACAAAATAATATTATTTAGTCAATATATCAAGTTTTTTATTGATTGTTTCTTCATTAATATATGTTGATCAAGTTACATCATATGAAGATGATGATACAAGTACTGAATCTGAATCATTGAATATAAAAAAACTGAAGTAAAAGTGAGAGCAAATGTTTTAAATCTGAAATTTTGCTTCATGTGATTAACTTTCAAGCAATGAGTTTTTCAACTAACTTGCATTTCAAAATAATTGCTGAAAGTTTTGAGATTTAAGTTACAAGCAAAATTGTCAATTTTGAAATAATCACTGAAAATTTTAAAATTCAAACTGCAAGCAAAATTATTAATTTTGAAATAATCACTAAAAGTTCTGAGATTCAGACTGAAAGCAAAATTGTTGATTTTGAGATGATTGCTGAAAGTTTTGAGATTCAGATCACAAGCAAAATTATTAATTTTGAGACAATGACTGTAAATTCTGAGATTCAGACTGAAAACAAAATTGCTGATCTTGAGTTCAAAATTGTGAGTTCTGAAATTCAGACTGAGTGTATGATTACTGATCTTGAGTTAAAAATTGTGAATTTGACATTCAGAAAAATGAAAATTGTTGAAAGTTTTAAACTCATAACTGAAATAATAATTGAAAATTTTGAAATTAGAAAAAAAATAATTGCTGAAAATTCTGAAATCAAATATGCTAAGCTTGAAATAACTGCTGAAAAAATAATTGTAAGTTTTTAGTTTTTTGTTAAAAAAAATGATTTTCAGATCATAAAACTTGAGATTCAGATGATAATTGTGAATTTGTAAAATTGTTATCACTTTGATTAACTGCTGCTTGCAAAAATGAAATTAAAGCTGAAAAACTCAGATTAAAACTAAAAATTATAAAAAAATTAAAACAGAACACACTGAATGAAAGATTTAAAAATTGTGTTGCATGATGTTTTGATTTTTTAAATTTTTTCACTGAAATTTTAAATTTTTAAATCAAAGTTAAAAAAAACTCAAATCAGTATAATGTGTGACAAACTTTTTTATGTTTCTTTTCTCAAAATTTCTCATAATTAACATCATCACTAAAATTCTTTGCATCATCATCTAGACTGAATGCAATCTGTTGAGAGTTAATATATTCAAGATTGATTGAAACAAAAAAATCAAAATTCAGAACACATTATTCAAGTTCAGCTTCAGAAAGTGAACTGAAAGCAATTGATTCAGAATTAAGAAATGAAAGAAAATTACATTTAGAAAACATTGTGCTGATATGTGAAAAACAATGAAGAATATTTAAGAAGTATGAAGAAAAACAAGAAGACAGAGTGAAAGAAATGCTTATTAAATGACATGAAACACAACACAATCACAAAATGAAAAACACAAACTAATTACACAATCAAGATGTGTACTAAACTAGTTGCTGAACTAACTAAATCTAACTAATCTAGTCTTATTATAAAATAAAAATCACATTGAAGATATCATCAAGTTTTAAACAGCAATCATTAACTCAGTTTGACTGTTAATTATAATGTCACTCTTCATCATTCTAACAAGTAGCATAATCATCTGATTTGCTTTCACAACAGTATAATCATTCAGAATTTTATTATTTTTAAAATGAATCAGATACTCATTCTTGTTCATCATTCAATCATTAATTAAGATTTTGTCATTTTCAGTTTTCTCAATCTTGAATAACATCTCATTTAATTCAGTCATAAAATCAGAAACTGCTTTGTTGAGCATATTTTGAATTTGCTTAATGTTAAAATTATTTAAAACACAATAATCATAAATTTTGACTATGAGAGTTTGTTCAATGCATCACATTCTGTCAATAACTTGCATCATGATGATTTTCAACAATGATGTATTAAATAAATGCACATTTCAGCACATACACTGAAGATTTAATTCAGCAGAATTCACAGAATAAAAACAAATTAATATTATGCATTTTGTACAGAATTCATTAAAAAAATGAACAAGTTTGACTCTCTCAACAGCTGAGAAATAAGCATGAAAAATTTAAGTATTAATGTTAACAAAATGAAGAACAGCAGCAATAAAAACTTGCTGCACAGAAAAGAAAAATCAGACAATGATTTTTTTTTGTGAGTAAAAATCTGACAAACAATGATAAAAAGCATGACACACATGCAAGAAAATTCACAGAAAATGTATATCAATTGCTTTTGTTAAATTTTCAGATTATTGAGATTAGTGTTTCTGAAAAAAAGTTTTTCAAGTTTATATTTTCTGACAATACAATTCAATCAGTCAAATAAAAATATTTCATTGTCAATTTATTTGATGATTTGTAACATACTGCTGAAGTGAATGAATTTGTATACAAACTGAAAATTAAATTAATTGATAAAAAAAATCAACTGTCAGTATTTTCTCATATTTTAAATTAATTTTTCATCAAAAAGTTTGATTACAAGCTTGTAGTGAAGTAATTTCATCAAGTTTTTGTATTTTCACAATTCAGAATTAGAAAAACATGTTTTAATGATTTTACTCTGAAACAGTGAGATGTTCACTTCAATCATCAGATTTATTTCAAAAAAAATGCAAAACATAAAAGTGCATCAGATCAGATACATTTCTTAGATTTGTTTAATACATGCATCAGTGATGATCTTCAGTACTGCTTTGTTTCATACAAATTTTTTCAAAACAAAATTCATTAATCACAAACACACAGCAAAGTGATCAGTGTTAAAATTAAAAAAATTTACATTAAAAAATATGTTGAGATGTTTCAAATTCTCTAACAATTAGAAATTGTTGAAGTCAGAAAAAAATAACAGAGACTGAAGTTTTTGAAAATTTAAATAAAAATTAAAAAAAAATCATCATTAAGTAAAGATAAAACTCAGAATTCAGTTAATAAACAATCTGAATTTGCAAGAATTTTTGATTTTATACAAAATGTACTTCATTCAACACAACACAGTTAAATAATTCTGAAAGAAAGCTGAGTCACAAATCATTATTAATTTTAAAAAAAAAACACAGTTGCTTGAATTATGCTCTGTTTCATCATGTGTTAAATTTTAAATTTCAAAAATTCATGACAATCAGTGAGCAACTGATATGAGATGATGATTATTGTTTAGATGCATTTAAGCTTGTCATTAAAATACAAAAAATCTCATACAAAATAATCTTCAACTTGATCATATCTGACTCTTATATCACAAAAATCATCATAATAAATGACAACATGAAGAATCAGAATGACTTAACAAATTTCATCAATTCATTGAAAAACAAGTGATGACAGAACAACAATAAAAGTAAGTTTGAATGAAAATTTTTCAGCTTATGAAATGAGTGAATGTTTTCTTGTAATTTATGACTTGTTGATTAAAATAATCTGAAAAATAAATATTCAGATGAAGAACTTACTGCTAAAAAATACATAATTGTAATTCACATTTTGTTTAAATCAACAACATTAATCAGAATACAGTCACACAAACAGTGATTTGCTTCAAAATTTAGAATGATTTTAACAGCAACAGATTGTTAAAATTTCAGAACAACAAAAAATTTTATTGAATTTAATTTTGAAATGATGAAATTATTCATTTCAAGATTTTTACAAGCTTTCTCATGATTTTAACATTGATACTTGATATTATCAAAAAACATTTGTTGTTCATTGAATCACTTCACTGCATCTTCAGTGAGAATGATAATATTGTCATTAATTTCATTTTGTCAGTTTAGATTTTCTATCACAAAATGATATAACATGTCATCTAGCAAATTATGCAGAACTGATTCATCAGTTTCAGCTGAAATTTCTTTATTTTAATTAATTTCAATATCTAGAGTTTCAGACAGTGTTAAGCACTGTGCTGTTTTGAGAATTTTATAAATTATAATCAAGCATCAATACAATTCAAAAAAATTCATAATTTTCAACTTTTTCTGCATTCTAATTTGCTGAAAAAGAGTAAGCATTTCTTCACATCACTGTGATGACATAAAAGTGACTGAATTTTTAATTTTCTTATTAAAATCAAACTGAAATGTTTCAAAAAAATCATTTTCATTTTCAAAATTTCTGATGACATTTAAATCAATTTCTAAATGAGAATTATGTGTATAATTAAACATTTCAGAGTCAACTGAAAAGTCAGATGTACAAACATCAAAAAAATTCAGAGCATCTGAAGCATTTAAATCATCTGAATCATCTGAAGCATTATTATTGCTATAAATAAATTTTGCTGACAAGAAAGCAAGTTTAACACATTTTTGAGAACATCAGCATGATGTATTTTTCATGTCAGAAAAATTAGAAAAGTCACTGTCATGATTGATATTTTTTGATTATAAGTGAAAAAATGTGTTAGTTTTATGCTTCAATTCAGTTTTTTCAATGATATTAAAATAAATAAAACAGTCATCAGTGATATAATTAATTCACAATGATGTGTGCTTCTGACATAAATACAAATAAACTGATTAAAAAAAAACATCAATTTGAAGTGCAAGACATTTCTGATTATAAAACATTTCTTGTTGATTGATAATGTTTCAATGATGTACATAAATAAAAAAACAAGCAAGATGATCTTCAGCAAATCAAGCACTTTTATCAACTCAAGAAGCAGTATAAGTTTGTTGATTAATTTTTTCATCATTTACAATACACATCTGCATATTTTTGAGAAACAAATCACAAACACAAAATTTTTTTGTTTTTTTAACTAGCTGTTGTTGTGAATAAATGTGATTCAGATAAAAATCACATCAGAAGAGTTTAATTGTAACATTTTGCAAAAAATTAAAAAAATATTAATTGTTTGATATATTCAGTTCATTCATTATTCAAAACTTTTTTGAAGAAATCTTCAGAACTTCAACTATTATACATATATTAACATACTAAAACAGTCTGAAAATGACAATCACAAACTAAATTGAAACATTAACTCATTTTTAAATATTTCTGAATTTTCTGATTTTGAGCTCAAATCATTCATTATGTTGTTCATGATTATTTTTAAAAATTGTGTGATTAGCAAAAATCAATTCTAGATTTTTAACAAAGTCTGAAGATGTTTTCTTCATCATACATACATGAATGAGTGATTGTTCAATTTCAGCAGAAGCAACATAAAGAGTTTTGTACATTGAATATAATAAGCAACATGAAATCATTTGATGAAGTATTTCAGACTCACATTTAGTTTGATTTCAGCAAAAGCAATATAGCAAGTTCTGTACATCAAATATAATAAACAAAATGAAATCATCTGATGAAGTATTTCAAACTTACATTTAGTTTGAACACTATCAAATTGTCAAATATATAAACTCATCAAATATAAAAACATATGCTTTAACACACACAAACTCATTTAAAATAATCAAATCATTTATTTTGACTCTGCAGAATTTTCTATAATATATAAAAATTGTTTTTTTGTTTATATTCTGATTAGCAGAATAAGCTCAAGCTAGTTATTTAGATGCAAAGCAATATCAAGCTCAAATATCAAAAACTTACAACAAAAATAAAATGCTGCAATTTCAGCAAACAAGCTTGAAAAAAAAATGAAGAAAAAAAAAAGAAAAAAAAAAAATAAAAAAAAAATTTTACATTATTTTCAATTAAAAAGTGAACACAATACTAAAGCACTGAAGTATCTGATTAAGAGTTTCATGATTAAGATTAATTAAAATTGTATATAATTATTACTGTTTTCTGATTAAACTTTATTTCTAGAAACTCAAATTTATTTGCTAACATTGTACTGATTTATTTTAATGTGTTCAAACAATTTCAAGCTTTCAGTTGAGATTAAAAATTTCTAAATTTTGTAATACATTTTCAGAGAGATTTATTGCTTCAAGTTAAGTGCTATATCAGCATTTAACTGTGCTCTCAATATAATTGCACAAATTTACACAAATCTTGCTACTGCAATTTTCAACACAATGTTTTCAGTAATGAAAAATGTTAGAGTGAATTGTACTTAATAACATTGTTTACATGCACAATGATAAAGCTTATAAGCTTAATTCATTTAAATTCAACAAGCTAGTGTCACAAACAGCATGATGTTTCACATCAATCATCAATCATGAAAATAATTTAAAGTTCAATTCAGTCTAGTGCAACATGTTGTTTTGATTTAAATCATCATATATTTAAATTTTTCATTGTTCTGCATTTACACACATAATCAACTTTCAGTGATGATTTTACAAAAAATCAACATTTTTCACAGTTTGAATATCACTTTGAATGCATTTAAGCAACATTATTTTATTTTATCTGAACTACAATTTTGTCTGAATTTTTCAGATTTTTTTTTTCTGAAAATTAAAATTCAACAGTGCATGTAGTGATTTGATTTTTATCACATTATTTACAATTATATAAAACATTTTTACATTATTTATTTCAGCAGCTTCTGAGAATGACTCACTAAATATCAATGAATTTAATAATAATTTTAATATCAGTTTAATTAATGCATTCTCAAATAAAAAACTTGAGCTAGATAATAATGATGACATTGACAGTATGTGATTGTATTCTTCAGCTTACTTTAATTACAATCAAACTGAAACAAATATTTAATAAATACAATTTACATATTTTTCAGATAATCAACATCATGTACATTATTTTTTATAACTCTGACACTGTGATGTGAGCAATTAAATATTTCACACTTGAATTATGTACAGCTAAGAGAAATTCTGCTGTTTCTCAATGATAAACAAATTAATAATTTCTCACTGAAACTTGATACATTGCAGTTTCAGCTTCAGAATTATATTTTTCTGCTTTAAATTCATTACAAAAATATTTTCATTAACTTTGCAGTTTTATCTTCAGCAAGATATAACATGAATATTACATCACTTCAGTTCTGATATGATATAAAGTATTTATTTTTGTCAATGCTTGAAGCTTCAAATATTCATCACAAATTGCATTTTGATATAATCACATATAATAATTTTTCATCAAAATCATTTAAATTGTAATAATTAAAGTGCTGAAAATTTTTCATTCATGCAGTCAGCAGAAATTATGCTTACTTATTTCAAAGTAAAATAATTTTTTCAAATTATTTTATTCAGTTTGAGTCTCACTTTTGTTTTTTTCTGAATGATCATCTCATATATGATTAAGTTATATTTTTTGATCATGATCATTAATTCACATTATTTTTCAAAAATGATGTTGTTTTAAAAATTCAAGTAGTATTATTATGAAATTCTTCAATTTTTATTAAATTGTTTTTGTTTTTTAAAGAATACATTTTTGTTAAGAATTATTTTTTTAAAATATTTGTCAGAAAAATTGTAAATCATGTTCTAATGAAATTGCATTATTTTGCTAAATTCACTTTCAAGTCATCAAGCATTTATATTCAGCATGTTGTCAATTTACAATTCAAAAAATATTAGTTCATTGCACAATGTCATTCTCTGCATGATGAACTTAAAATTAAGCATTATGATCAGCAATATTTAAAAAACATGAATAAGAAATATTAAAATACATTTAGTATTTTTTTTATTTTATTTATCAATGATTTTGATGTGCACAGAAACATATATCATGCTTTAAAAACATTTTACATAATTTCTGCTGATTTTGATTATAAAAATCATCAGAAGCTATTAAATATATATGTGCTAACACTAAAATTATACAATGCAGAATCAACAAATATAATCAGCTCATTTAACAAAAAGCTAGCAGAATTAAATCATAATACATTACTGAAAGTTAACAGTATTTCTCAACAAATATATGCATACATACTGACATTCACTGATGATATATCACAACAAACAGCAAATAACAATTTTCTTATTGATAAGATCAATACAAATTATCACACATGCTATATTTCAAAAAATGAACAAGATAATTTAAATTTTGATATTGTTAACAAGAAAAAATATCATCATAAAATTATTGCAAAGCAAAAACATGAATTCATCATTGTTCAGAAAGAGATACAGCAGAAATATTAAAAAAAATTTAACTTACATTTAATAACATTATTTATGATAAAACTAACATTCACACTTGATTTTATACTTACACAAACATATGATATATCACATTTTGAATGAAAAAATCTCAGTCATTTAATGCAGAAATTACTAATTGAAACAACACTCTCAAAGATTGAAATTTAAAAATATGTGAAAGTATTTTAATCATTTTCAGCATCAGTTGATTAATTACAAATTCAAAATTCTGCTCATTATTTACAATTTTGATCATTGTCTGAAGCTGAACATGTTATTATTCTTACATCATTAATTTTTCATTGTTTCACAAGTGACATCTGATTTAATTAAAGATTTTTAAGTCAATTTTCAGATAATGATGAATTTAATGTTATGAAATAAGTAATTCAGATTTATAATATTTTTGCAAAAACAATCTCACTGATCAGTACATTAACTACTGTAAATAAAATGACATTGAATATTAAAATAATGCAAAATCATCAAGCTTTTTAGAAATTGATGTTGAGAAAAGCAAGTGAAGCTACACATTTTACTTAACAAAAATTATTGAAGCAAAATGCTCTTCTCAATGTTTATACAAACTTACATTTTAGTAAGTTTGCTGATGAATATGATACTTCAATGAATTGCAATGTATTAAATGATGAAGAAAAATATCAGTAATAATGTGCAAGATATGTACTTGACATAAATGAATATTAATATATATATTTTTAGCATTTTCAAACAGTGAGTTGATAAAATTTCTTCAAGAAACTTAATGAAGTATTTTTTTATTAAAAATTAAATACAGCAATTAATGCAATTTGAATTTGTGAAAGCATGACATAACAGTAACACAATTTTTTTACTTTTTGTCATGAAAAAATGTTTAATTCTGATGAATTTCTTTCTATCATCAGATGAACTCATTAAACAAACAAAAATAATGTATGTCACTGATATCAGACACACTGATATTTACATGTGAAGCTCAAATAATGTTGCACATCAAGTTTTTTATTTTTCAATTTCAGTTAACATTTCACATGATGAGCTGAGACAATATAATATTAATACATTTTTTATTAAAAAATTGTTTCTAGTTTATTCTGAAAATTATAATATAAAAAATATTATTAATTTTGAAACTCACAAACTTCAGATAACAAATTCAGTTGCATATTGTAATAAATAAGTTTCTCAAGTGATTTGATGAAGTATGTGCTAATATTTTTCAGAAATAATCATTATGTTTATCAAACTGAAAATGTAATTAAATGAAAAACAAAATTTGTACAGATGCTTAAATGCATTGTTTATTTTTTGTTTAAATAATATATATTTTTTTTAATTTAATTATTTAAAAAATGCAAAACAACATTTTACAATTCAATATTAAATTTACTTAAATATTAAGTCACTAATAATTAACTGATAATTAATTTATATGCTCTTGTTGATTTTTCTGAATATTTTATATTACATTCAAATGATAAATTTATTCATTGTGACTGACATATTGATTTTTTATGATTTATTGTGTTTTTTGTTCTGATATTTGTTATGTATTTTATTAATACATAACATTTTTTTATACTGATGAACATTTTGAAAAAAACATTCTCAATAAATTTCTACAATGATTGCTTATATTAATAATCATTCATTTTGTTTTGTTTTGAAAATACATTTATTCTGTCACTGATTCAAAATTATTATTATTCATTCTAAAATAATTATATAATTGTTTAAGCATCATTACAAACTGTAATATGAATATTTCATCATTTAAACAAATTGTTCAATCATTGTATCAGTTTATAATACATCAATTGTAATCTTGTTATAATATCATTATGATTTTGTGTTGTTATGAATTGATGTTTATTGTACAATAATGTTGTAACAATTTTCAAATAATATTGTTATTGTGACATCATTACACATCTAAAAATAGTTGTGATCATATGTTCAAAAATGATTGTGTGACAGTTATGACATTTGTGCTTCACTAGTCAGGTGATAGTTATCAACAATTTTGGAACCTTCATACAACTATTACCACAACTGACTCCACAACCTAGCAATTTCCACTATTGTAGTTATCCCTGATGCCTCTGTGGGAATCCTAACTTCCCATCAAATCTCACTCAACAATGCTCACACCTCATCCCCTGCTATTTAGGCAGCATCGCAAGTCTTGATCATGATATTCCCCTTTGCTGAGGTTCAATTAGACATTAGGCGGAAGCTTGGTTCAACCACGTGAGACAACCTTAACTAAACCTACTTCCATGATCAAGAGGGAGGAACTCGACATCATGAGTCCTAATGCAAGCGTTGCCAAATTCTGCAAAACATACTGCCTTTGAAACAATTAAACTAACTGTGGGCTAGACTACCGTAAGAAGATCATCTGCTTCCCTTGAATGCTACAGAGCGCGACTCTGTGTGAGGGGCAAGTGGTGCCTAGAGAGATTCTGCCGCCTGCCTAGCAGGCATTGGGTCCAGAGTCATCGGCCCATCAATATCAAGTTCCATGGGATCCACATGCACCTAGCAACGACAAGAACATATTTGAGACTTCTCGGATCATTCTTCCAATCTCTGGGATCATCCAACTATCTGATTGGATGCCAAACCGCTGTTGTCATGCTCTGACTGAAGGCCTCTGTGACGGTATTGGATGTTTGGGACATCGCTGCAGGCCACAGCTCACTGATTGCGGTGATATACTACGCTTTATCTAGGCAGCGACAGTTAGCCGATGGTGACATTCCGCACCATGGAAGCGTCTAGTCATCCACGGCAATGTCCTGACCAGGGGCCAGGGGCCAATGAGCCACCTCTCCTGTTTAAATACTCGGATGTGTCTTCATCTCCAGTGAAGGAGGACTTAGATCATGATATATCTGTTGATGCACCGACTGCTTCCAAAGAAGACACCCAGCCGTTAACAGCCCCAGAAAGAGATCTTCCAAAACTCACCCCTGAAGAAGAAGAGGGAATGTTTCGCGCACTGAAGGCCATATTCGAGGATATTGACGGAGACAAAGCTGGCGTGGACGTAAGGCAGCTACTGGCGTCTCTCGAGTTGGCGGATAAGGAGGTTGCACCTGACGGGCCAAACACGGAAGTCCTGGAAGATGTTAAGACGAAAGTGTATCACTTATGGCGTAGCAGATCAAGCTATATGGCGCGGGTCACTGAAATACTAGCGAATGGCAGTCGAGACTGTAAGTATCATGTCAGCGAATATGGATTAATGTGAGACAGTTTGCTGATGAATCTGAAAGCAAAATGGCGCCTGCCCTACGGGAAAACTGGAGTATTGGACCTCTACCTTCGAATTATTGCAACGCGCGACGTCGAGGACGATATACTGCTCCATGCGTTAAGGCTAATCGGAAATTCATGCGCTGATACAGGTAACTGTTCGTCCTTTCATTGAATTATTCATGCTGACGTTGGAATAGACGAGAATAGACGCCAGGTAGTGAATGGAAATTACACCCTACCGATTATGAGGCTTTTCAATAATCCGGCACTTGCCCATGTGGCGATTCCTGTCATCTATAATATCTGTGTTGACTTTGGTACGTTGACTTGCGTCCATGTTTCCTGCTTCCGCTAATATTCAGTAGAGCCTGCGCAAAAGCAGGTAGCTGGAAACAGGATTGCATACCCCATCCTGAGATTGCTTGCGAATGGATCAATCAAAGGAAATTCGTTACTGAATTATGCATATGAACTTGTGGAAATAGCAAGTGAGCAAGGTATATATAATCTTAACATTCGCCCATGGACAAAGTAAGTCTGACTGAATTCCAGCACAAGCCATGGACCAAACATCAGAAGATTCGCTTTCAATGATCATAACCTTGGCCTCTAACTCAGATATTGCTTTGCACCACTTCACCTCTATTGTGAACTCACTTGCTGCGTATTTGCAAAGGGACAAGTTTCAACAAATATGCATATTACAGCAGCGAGTCGAGCCGGTGCTTTCAATTCTCTTCCGTTCTTACGAGATGGCAGATGACGAAGCTTCTTCTGATGATAAGCAAGCTCTATCCACATGCCGATTGAAGCTTAATCATGCCCTTTCAGATCTCTCGGCCCTACCGATGTACTCCAGAACTTACCCTCTATCCTCCGCGGTTACTAAGACACTGATATCCTGGCTTAAGACCTCCAAGGACCACCTACTAATCTGCGCTTGTGTGATGCTCGGAAATCTTGCTCGGGAGGATGCAGTCTGTGAATCGATGGTAGAAAACTTTCAAGTCCACATATCTTTAATAGCAATCCTGAATGGCGGTGCTAGCAATACGGTCCTTCATTCTGCGTTGGCATTTTTGAAGAACCTTTCCATTGCAGGCAAAAACAGGGAACATCTTGGTGCAGCTGGAATTATTAAGACTTTATCAAAACTATGGGGAGCCGAGACTGTTCCGCAGTTGCAATTCATGGCAGCCAGCCTGACACGACAGGTTGTCCTGTCTTCAGTTGGTAATATCACTCGTCTTCTCGAAGTGTTATCTCCTGACCCTAACTCACCGGCCAACGCGCGCACTTATCTCTCTCTCTTGTTGTCGCTTTTTGCAAAAACTGATTCTCCTCCCACCCGAACCGAAATTGGTCGAACGATAGCTGCAATCTGCCGCGTACTACTCCGGCTTAATGCCAACTCCGAGGCATCAAATGCAACAGAGACTCTTGTCAAGCGCTTATTCAGTCTCCATGAAGAAGTGGCTCGTCCAATCGGGGCGATGATAGTTCAGTCCGAATGGCCTATTGTTCGAAGTGAAGGATGGTTCGCACTTGCGCTGATGGCTTCTTATCCAGAGAGCTGTGTTGCCGTTAGTGATTGCTTACAGAGTGTGACTGTCACGGAGCTACTCTGCGAGGCAGTACGACAAAAGATATCTGAGCCTTCTGACGGTGAAGCGGTTCAAGAGAAGGCCGAACGGGTGAGACAGGCTAAGGATAGGGATAATACGTTAATTCTGCTGCATAATTTATTAAAGCATTCTGTGAGTTCGACTTGCAATTCTCAAGGCTGAGAGAGACGATCGACACTGACAATATATTCATAGCCACCGACTTTGACGCCAGCTCGAAAGCAGATGTTTGAGAACTTGTTGCACGAAGTTGGTCAGGCGCGTTCACAATGAACCAGAGTTCGTAGCATCCTTTGTCTGTAAGAGATGTTTATGTTGATCGTGTCAGATGCAGATAGTGTCAGGGTAGTTGGGTTAATTTCTCCAAGAGCATAATCAAATTGAGTGCTGGGATATGATAAGTTCTTCAAATATTTTCTTCTATCTATGTAACTTGTTAAACTGAGTCGAAAATTTCATAGTCCGGAAGCGAAAGCACCTCCTAAGCTCTTTATGGCATGGTATTATTCGCTCCGTGAAGGATCTAGCCTGCAACATATATATCTCTCGACGTTCGACATATCAAACACTCCGAAGAAATCTTGTACGGCATGGTACGAAATCACTAGGACGCTCAATGCAATATAGGTATTCAACCCAAAGTCATCATGTCATCACGTAGAAAACCGACAGGAAAGATGTAGTCTATAAACCTATTCACTCTTGTCAATCCTCCTCCTCCTTTTCTCTTTCAACCTCTTCTCCGTCCTCATAAACTCCCTAATCCCCACCGGTATCCCCTCAAACAAACTATCGGGCGCCACCGCCGACGACGACAATAACAAATCCGCCTCCCAATTACTCTCGCTGCCCCCTCCATCATCGTCCACACTCACACTCGCACTCTCCACCTCCCGACGCGGTTGATGTCGCACATCTCCGCCTGTCCTCTGAGACGCTTGTCGCTTCTTCTTCGCCGCACGCACTCGCGCCGCCCATTCTTCCACGTCATCGCGGTAGTCGTCCCAGACGCAGTGTGCGCAGCCGCTCATGCAGCAGTTGTCGGGCTCCAGGGGCCGTGGCGGGATGGCGACGCCGTTGATGGTTTGCCAGGTGGAGTTTGGTGGTGTGGTGGGGTTGTAGCGCGATGTGTAGCCTGGGCCGGCGAGGCGGGTTCCGAAGACGATACTCATTTTTTCGGCGGGAGTGGGTTCGTGGGTTTGCGGGGATGGTGGTGGTGGTTGCGGGGGAGGTTGAGATGTGATGTGGCTTGGTGCGGTGAGGATGTCGGAGTAGTATCCCTTTAGGGGGTGGGCTTGAGATATGTGTGTATTTTGACTGCGAGCGCTGTGCGTTTTTGTCTGAAAGGGGCGGCGGTTCGATGGTGGGTTTGAATGGACATTTTGGAAGGGGGAGGTCTGGTGGAGGAGTGAGATGTATTTCCTTTTCGAGGGCGATATGCGATGCAGACAGGATGCGCATAGGGTCTTCTTCCAATAGGTCTTCGTTGCAGAGAGCGAGAGGCTCTCCATTGTCTGGTTGCCAGTTGAAATCATCGTCGCCGTGATATTTTGAATCGCGAGGAGATCGAGATGCGATGACGGTGCAAACAGTGCAAACACCAATCTCATCTCACCATCGCCATGTATCGCGTTTGTTGTTTTCAAGTCTCAAAACACCGTCGATGATGAGCAGCGTTGTTGAAGAGATTGTATAAACGCACAGTTAGTGCGTGGCAAACTGACAGGCTAAATACTCTCTATATTCCATCTGTATTGGATTTCCGTCTTATCCAAGCAACAGAGCAGCTGAATGCCTTGACATGATTCCCTCACCCGCCAAACGGCGCAAGTCGAATTCCACCACGGCAATCCCCGTCGAAGCGTCAAATGCTGGACAAACATCTTCCAATCACAATGGCGGAACTCGAACTATAAGCGGCGCATCGTTTCAATCCCCCACGAAAGCCAGCCTCGCGCGATCCCATCCTGAACTTCTGGCTCGAGTACTGGGGCGATCAGCGGCAGAGAGGGCGCGGCGATCTGAAAGCCGTGCCCTTGAGGTGCAAAGGTCTCAACGACGCAAAGAGGATATATCTACTAAACGGGCGCGAGAAAAGCCCAATCCGCATGCTGCGCAGCTTGAATCTAATTCTAAGCATGCCGAGCCAGAGCCAGCTCATGCGCCCAATGCGGGCAAGGATGCAGAAGGAAATTCTACGAGATCGCAGCCATCGACATTGGAAAATGGGACTGTCAGACGGTCTGCTAGAAGAGTCTTATTTGAGTCAAAACGTGACTCCGTTTCGGCGCGGATATTACCATCTGAGACACCTGATGGCATTGAAACCCACAATGGGAAAGCTGAACACATGTCCGAAGCCCACAATGGTGATATTGACGAAGGGGAACCGGACCTACCTCCAACTCCGACTCAACTCGGCCTACAAAAACTTGCCTTACGTTCGAAAGTTGTTATGAGCAGTAGCCCGACTTTGCGGCTAGATCGGCGAAGGAAACGGGCTTCGGGACAGCGCAATGGGTCAAGCCCCCTCAAGCCACATGATGAACAGGGGTTACAAATGGAAGAATACGATCGAGATCAATCGACGAGTGTTGCTCAGCCAGTGGAGAAAATTCCTAAGGAGTTGCGTGAAAAACGGAGGCGTCGCGATGAACTTGCTGCGCAATTAGAAAGACTTAAAGCAGAGGTTTCAATCCTTGAGGATTCTAGAAAACGATTTGAGCAGCCTCATGAATACGAGCCATTGGATGAGCAATTTATTAAGCGTTTACTGTGAGTCTTATATTGACAACCGGAGGATTTTCCCTAATTTCTAACATATTACCAGGACTCTACTCACGAGCAACAATCCTTCTTGTGCCCCTCCTCCAAAACCACGATCACCGCTGCCTATATCCTCAGTGCTCTCATACCTTCTTCCCTTTTCTGCTCCTAGCCACTTCCCCAAGCTCGAACCAGAGCGTCCGATTACTCCACCCCCAGAGAATCCATTTGCACTGGAGCAGCCTTCAGATCCCCTACCGTATCTCACGCTTTTCGCGCCTCTTTCCTTATCTACGCATACCACAACCACTTCTTCGTCGTCCTCCTCGGATCCGTCACAGCCTTCGCCACGTCTAATCCAAATACATAACTTTATCCTCTCCCCACCCCCTGAATTCCCTCAATCTATATACAGAATCCCAATCACCCTCGAAACAGACCCAGAAGCACAAACCATTCTATCCATCTCCATTCCTGACTCAGAACCAGCTTCCATCCCAACCCACCTCCAAACATGGATGAACACCCGCCTCTCAAACCCTCTCCTAAAACAGGACATATCAGGCTTATCCTGGGGCATCTGCCGATACTGGGAAGCATGCATTTCACGCGCAAAAATATGGACACATTTAGCAAAACTCCAGTCTGATCTCCTTCACTCCACTTCCTCCTCCTCCTCCTCCTCCTCCTCCTCCTCCTCCTCCTCCTCCTCTGAATCTGAAAAATACCCTCCGCGCACTTTACTCCCCCATCTCGATCAATCATCCTCCCTCTTCACAAGTCCCCACCACGACGCTCGGAAATACCAGATCCTGATCTCTTGCCCCATTGAGATCGATCTCTGGACCAGCGAGCCGTTCTTGCAGCCCGATATTTGCATTTCCACTCCCGGGGCGCGTGGGAGGGAGAAAGTGGAAAGTGAGGCGCGACGCGTGTTTTGGAATATGCTGAAGCAGCGTCGGAGTGCGGATGTGGAGAGCGAGTGTGATAGGATTGTGAGGGCGGTGGAGGCGGTTGTGCGGGTGCTTTATGGGGAGGAGTGAGAGGGGATTGGTGTAAGGCACAATGGAGTAGATGCTGCATACATAATATGTAAACTGGCTGGTTGGGATATGCTGAGCTGGGTTCGTTTCTGAGCAGGTGTGCTAAATTCTTTCGTATTTTAGCTGAGCGATAATGGAAAGCTATATAGGATCAATGTCAACGGGAGAAGGCTACAAATGCCCGTTGGAAGTGTATGTAAGATATCACAATGGCTTCTAAACTAAGGTTGTTTGTGCTTGGATATCTACATGCGCAGTCTGTCCCCGAACAGTATCTGAATTCAGACTTTGGATGACCGTCAGGTTCCCGGTTTTGGTGGTTGGAAGGAATTGAGTCCAGCCGTTCATCACATCCCTGCTGTGGGCGGTGTGAACTGGGAAAACAAGGAGGATTTGAGGACTTTGCACAAAAGCGGCGGCCCAAAGGTTCTTCGGAGACATCTGTGTTTTGGTATTCGCTCCCATCGCATTTAGTTTAAAGGCCCCCCAGAGAGTAAATACACCTCTAGCCATCAAGAACCAACCCCGATTGATTCCCATTCAGACGACTGTATTATCATATCAGCGTAAAAAAAGAACACAAGGGCTAGGGGTAAAAGCATTCGGAAATTCGCGAGACAAAAGGAACCGAGGAAGAAACTACAGCAGGCTTTTTTAAAACATTCATCTCGTTTATTTCTTAGCCGCCGCAGCCTCTTCAGCCTTCGCCTTCGCCCTCTTCTCTCTCACACCAACATAACGAGCATCGCTGCGCGCATCTCTCAATTTGCGGTAAGCAGCCTTCTCTCCCTCTGGCATGTCGGCCTTGGAAATCTCAGTGACGGCCTGAGCACGGCTGACGTTGGCAATTGGAAGTAAGGAGCCAACGCTCTTGGCGAGATTCTTGCTCTCAAGAGCAGCCTTGATGTCCTCAGCGGATGAGTCGAGCTTCTTGAATTGGCCGCTCTTGCGGGGGAAGAGGATCAAGCGGGCCCTGTATTCCTTCAGGCGGGCAACATTGGCGGAAAGGGACTCTGAGCAAGCATTGACGCGGCGGTGGTCGACGGCAATGCCGATGGTAGGGGCGAGTTTGCGGGCGATACCAGCTTCCTGAAAATCCAAGTAAAATGGTGGGTAAGCTTCTAGTCCGCCTTGAAAAACAACTCTTTCGCGCTGCCAAAAAAGGCTTCGTGAAACGCGTAGGAAAACCTTCCCAGGAACGGAATATGTTGTACCTTCAATTCTTGAATTGTAAAACCACGTCCAGCTCTAACGCGTCTGTTATATTTAACGGTGGGACATCTGACAACTGGGCGAAGTTTGTCGACAGGACGGGGAGCAACGGCAGCAGCTTTTGCGAGACGAGCTTCCCGGCGACGGTGTTTTCGGCCAGGCTACAAAATCCGAATCAAAATCAGTCCAATCCAAGTCCCACACAAACTGATACACCAAATTTTGCCTCGCCGTGTCCACCTCTTCTTCTCTTCTTCGAAGGATAGCCTCAAGCTCGTACCTGATCAAAGTGCACTCGAACACGACGCTGCCAGTCCTTGTGGAAGTCTTCAAACACACAGAATCAGTTAGATACTTTTGTCCCCATTGAATTCGCACATCAATTTTGACGGTGGTCGATCGAGGAAAACACTCACGATTCCTAGGGATTTGCTGGTTGTGCTTGATCGCCTATAAATGGAAGAACTCGCATATCAGCACCAACGCGTCATTCAGGGACAATCGTCCACGCAGATCGAACTAGGGAGAGAGAGCAGTATCAAGCCTACCATTGTGACGGCTGGTGATCAAGTTGTCGAAACCCGGAGTGGTGTTGCTGGTCGTCGTTCAAGATGTTTGTGGTTGGAGTCGAGCAATTTTTGGTGTGGTTCTGCTCTCTCAGCCGCCAACTCGCTTAGCGGGCCACTTAGCCCTATCTCTTGCCTAATTGGTCGACACTACAGTCTCTTCAACATTCAGACAGCCAGCAACTGTCGCAAAGGAATCTCTACCTACAATGAAGACGGAGACAGATCAAGACTCACTTGATTACGATCCTGCAATTCTACCTCAACTAGACTAAGGGCCTCCCAAACCACAAAACGGACCAGGCCACCCCAGCAGAAAATCCCCAAGACAGACACAGCAGTAGTCGTACATCATAATGCAGCAAAATAATCATCTAGAAATGAAATGGTTACAGTTCTCCAACCAGTACTGCAATCAACCAACAAAGCCAGAGGAAAGGAAATTCATCCAGATATCATAAACCTAGGAAATCGGGAGCATCGTCACGGCGACAAATGGAAGTAACGATTGGAATAAAATACCACAGGCACAAGTAAAAAGACAGAGTGAAAGTGTTGTTATCTCAAAGACTCAGAATTGAGGTAGACAGATTCTGCAACTCGAAATTTCTTGGGAGACACCACCTTGCCTTCGATGCTACGTTTCCGCTTCAAGTTGTCCATGGAACGTTCAACGTTAGCTTTCTTAACTTGACCGAAGAGTTTCGCTTGAAGAAGAGTGCTGGAATTGCTAATCTTGGTAGGGATTGATGGCTCTTCCTGACTACTGCCCGGGAAACGACGTAGCATGCTGGTAGCGAGTGAGCTTGCCTGGGACGCTGGCACATCTTCGTCAGTGACTGCCTCTTCGACATCGGAGGCTGAAATTGTGCTGTCGCGATCGTGACGGTCTCGCTGAAGGCGGTCGTCAGTGGCAAAATGGCCCATGGGCGGGGCGGTGGATCTTTTATTGATCGGTGTAAAGAAATGAATGCGATCACCCATCACTTTATGTTGGGGAGTAGTTGGTAAGGAGGAGAGCGAGTGCGTCCCACGGGCATGACCGTGGTGCTTGTGCCCATTCTTTCGTGGCGATTTGATGTTGGCCGATTCTCCATTGAGCACTTGGTCAGCAGCAAGGAGAGCCGCAAACGGGTCTTGACTACCAACTCTGCTGACCTGGGAACGGGCGCTGTCGGGGTACCGAGCGACAGTTTTCCGCTGCGGCGTATTGAATTCGGTACGTGGGCTCGAAGCGAGGGAGCTGTGGTCCATCATAAGGGTAAAATGCTCCCGATTATCTCGAATGCGCTTCTTCAGACGAGCATTCTCCTCCATCAGGAGCTCATACTTGTCAGAATCCTCCTCAATTACTTTCTTGGCGCAGCGAAGTCTTCGTTCCAGGGTCATATTCGCCTGTTCCAGTTCCTTGATTCGATGCAGGGCAGTTTCCAATTCAGCGTTCAGCTGTGGTTGAGGGGTTTTTTGCCGTAATTCATTCTGTCGGGAACGGTATTCAACACTCTGCAAGATTTCAGTTTCTCGTTTGGCTAGCTGCTGCTCTACTTCAGCACGTTTGATAGCTTCACTGCTCGTCAGAGACAGAAGGCTATGCTGAAGTTTGAAGTGTGCAGCCGACATGCGCGACTCTTGAGTGGCAGCTAAAAGATCCTTTGCTATGTTGCGAAGGGATTCTTCATTTGCATCGTCAATCTCCACCAACGTGGGCAAACTTTCCGACACACCATAAGCGACGCAAAGAGTTTGGTTAACAGTTGCAGGGGGTGACGCGAGGAATGAGTTGGACTTGGAGCGAGAACGCCGCAATGGAGTCGATATGTTGGCAACGTTCCGGGACGGTGGAGGGGTCATCTCAGAAGATGAGGCGGGCGGGGCCGGAGAGATAAATTTGCTTTTATCGAGAATACTCGTTGGAAGTGCCAGCTCATCTGGGGGCGTCGATGGGCTGCGTTGAGCGGGTATCGGGGTGTTCGGAATCGCAATCTCAGCAGCAGGCTCCAAAGACAGTTGTTTTGGAATCGGATGGTCAGCCATAATCGCGACGTGTATCTTAAAGCTATGCTCTGACGAACTGGAATGTCTCGAGTTCCGCAGTCAATGTGGACCCAAGTCAATCAGTGTAGCTGTGCTGTGTAGCTCAAACCACTGCCAAGGGCAATTCAAGGCCCAAGGAGTTGTCCAAATTCCCGAATCAAAGAATGCGCTCGATTAATTTGATTGATGAAAGAACAATGAATAAAGATGAAGGAATTGAAGAGATACGCAGAGTGACGATGTGATTGTGAGAATGGACTGAGCGGAGTAAACAGTGACTCGAGCTGGGAGGAATTGGGTCGTAAAGCAATGGGACTCGATATCCAGACGGAGGGAGAGGAACACGGAGGAGGGAGAGGAGTGTAGATGACGAGAAGCGAAGAGGACTGCAGGATGAGGATTGAAGTTGATATCGAGTCGACGAGAGTGCAGCGATGGGCGTTGTTGTGTCCAGGTGGCCGACGTTGCCTCGACGAGGAGAGGCTGGGCACGGAACTGACTAGGCTCAATTGGGACTAGTCACTGCCACACCTGGTGACGACGAGTCAGCGGACCTCGACGCTAAGCCGAATCAGGGCCGCGTCTGGTCTGAAGAATATCAGAATTATATTCTTAGGAGTGTAGAGAGTGTGAAAGATGTTACTACAGTCAAGAAGAGAGTGTGAAGGTGATAGGAAGCTAACTACCAGGCCACAGTGAACAGGCCGTTGGACAGCTCGGATTATCCTCGACAACCGTCACTCCAACAGGGACATACAGGCATCCCGCTCCTTCAATCCTTCAAAGTTGCTACTCGACGGCAACATCGAACATCTTCCACGGGTCTGGGATTCAATCTTGTGGGACCGTGATCATATTGAAAGATAGTGAGCCAATACTTATCTCTCGAATCCAGTGCATGAAACTAGTACAGTAGTTCCTATAGTTACCTTTTCTTGAGTGACATGACTGTCCTCACAAACAAGATGTGGTTTCGTTTCCTTTCCCCTTATTACTATCAACGAATTGGAATTGTTGGATGGCCTTGACAGCATAGATACTCACTGTGAAAGAGAGATAGAAAGCTTGAAGGAAAGAAAGAATGCAGATATAATATATTTATTCACAGGGTGAAGGATACCAGTGGTAATCTCTTCGATATTGTGTCTCCCCTTTCTCTTCAAACTCGTCAGTGATATAAGGGAAAGCATTCTAGATGTGATCAACACAGCCTCGCTATAGTTAACTCGCTTGTCACTGTCAAGCTGACCCAAGTACAAGCTCTTGATGATTTCAGAATATACTTCCTGAATCCAACCCAGCAGGAATGGCGGACAATGGAAGTGGTAAACGCTCATCGGCCAGTTGGGACTTCGAGTTATGAGGCAGAGAGTTGTTCTAGTCGATTGGGCTGCTTGGCCTCTGCGGCGGAGAATTGAGGGCAGTCAAACTCACACTTGGGACACCTGTTTCTAATGTCGACGTCGATGCTGGCGTCCTTCTCGAACAGTCAAGTTATTCAAGGTCACAGAAACAATATGATCCTAAGTATAATGTCAGCCTGACTCGACGGATATTTATAATTGAAGGTTAAGCACACATGCTTCACGCTGTGGAAGATCTCGGCCTCCTTCGAAAAATGCGTCCTTAAGCTCTCATTTTGGCCAGATCTTTTAAAGGCTTCAGTACCATCACCACATGATAGAGACCGTTTGCATCAATTGCCCTATGGACTGTTCCATACGCTCCACTCCCTAGTGGTTCAACTAGAGATATCTTTTCAGGCTCCATATAGGTTGCAACCGTTGGCTGATCAATTGATAGACCAGTAATTCGTGGAATCGCGGTCTAGCGCTCCTCGCAACATTTCAGCCAGTTCTCTCTGAAACCCCTCCGTTCGTCCGGCATCATTACCTAAAGAGAGCCAATCCCGCCTGGATTATATCGCCAGAAACAATCGGCATTGTTCGCTTTGTCAAGATAACCCACTTATGTACGATCTTCGACCGTAAACGGGTTCCATGTGTGGATGTATCAGTGACAAGAAGTGCTCCCGAATCCCAGTTGAAGTCGATCTGGAAATGAACACGGGTTATCCCATTTTTAATGGCATGCCAATAAGAGAGATATTACATCTATCCTCATCGATTCCAAAGACAAAACCCCGCAGCGGATCGATCGGTTTCTGCTTGAGTATGAGTTGTGACTCGGTAGCATCCGAGACAGCCGGGGTCCGTTGACATGATACAGGTCACATTGAACTCGTTATTAAAGATGTTGCTAATCCTCATGCCCGGAGCGCATGATGGAAATCTTCATCCATAGCAAGAACGCAAAGTGAATTCTCCTGCTAAGACCAACAGGAACGTGTTGCTGTTACCGTCAAAAAGCAGAGAAAAACAGTAAAGCTCCACCTGTTAGGATCATTTCAAATTGCGATCATCCACCCATGAACTCGCCTACTCCCACCTACAGAGCCAAAGGGCAGACAAGTCAGGAGAGGCAACGAGATGAAATACGCCGAGTATGTAGTTTCGAAACTTTCGAGATTCGGTCTCATCCAGTTCTCGTCCGAACTAACTGATTACTAAGTTAAACGGGTAGCTAGACCAAACACGGTTAGTGCAACGGAAACGGAATGGCGTTTGAGCTTAATTGGTTAGCTAAACAGTGCAAACAAACCAAATTGCAGCTTCGGATGGCAGGGGACGAGCTCTTTTGAAACCCCTGAAGAGTCTGAACGGATGAGACAGCTTCATGGCTTGACACAGGCACCGCAATTGAACAAGAAGGAAAAGTCTTTGAGATCGACTTTGATATCCTATTGCATTGTCTATGTGCTGATTGATCGTTTTGGGGTTGCTTTCCACAACAATTTTCACTCCTATTATGAAACTGAGTAATATGAGAATCGCTGACCAGCTCTCGAAACCATGGAGAATGAGCCAGTGAAGCGGCTACCACCAAGTGGTATTCCCCGTCTATCGAGACTTCCACTGCCAACCGTAACGACGCCTAAATCCGTACGGCCATCTCCATCCAGAGAACGTCTCCAAGCAGACCAAGGACTGAACGTTTCCAGACTGCGAAGACCGTCCGAAGATGTCTTCAAAAAGCCACATCTTCCTCCGCCCTCGTCACGGAAAGCGTCCGAAAATTTGCATGCGCAGCGGCAGCCCTTTCAACGGAGCCATTCTGTGAGAGCTGCGGCCTCTGTGGACAGCCTTTCAGCTAAACGAAACTCCGAGCTCCGACATGCTGAATTGGGACCTTCGTTAGAGGAGCGGACAATCGAAACGCTGGCGCAAATCCCCTCTTCGCCCTCTCCGAGCAGGAGGCAGTCTAGCTTTTTCAGGTCACCAAGTCCAATGCGCTCTCCATCCCGACCGGCTTCTGCGATATACCAACATCCGACTCCGCAATTATTGTCGCCTACTAGAGACGTAACAACGAAAATGTCTCTCATCGGGGAATCTCCCCCATCTACTAGAACAAGTCGATCAGTGAATAATCTTCGTGAAGCGTTCAGCGCCCCTTCCTCTCGGAAAGTGAGTGAGAATGCCCATAAACAAGAGCCTCCGGTTTCTCCCTTAGGGCAGGACGCAGTTGCTCCTCATATTCCGTCTCGCAGTGAAGGTAAGAATATGGCCCTTCGGAGTACCAAATCGCGCAAATCCTTAAACCAAGCTTTCAATCACTCAAATTCCGAAACGAATGGATCGAGTCGGATGAGAGACATCACGAAATCTAGAGAATCTAAGCCTCGCAAGCCGTCTTCTACCCGTTCGTCCAACATAACTTCGCCAACATCGAGTGTATCCAAAACATCGCGAAGAACTTCGGTCACGTCTGACAGTAATTTTTCGGAGACATCTGGTAGAAAACAAGAAACCAGAAAGGTGGCCAATTCATCAAGTGCTCTGAGAGAGAGCATCGCAAAGGCGAAGGCGGCTCGCAAAGCTGCACGGCAGAGTAATGCAAAAGACGGTTTGATTGACCCATTTGACAATATCTCTATCAGGGATCCTTTCAATCCATTGCGGAACGGGGAATCAAACAAAGCTGTCCTTGAGAACAGAACAAGAGCTGCACGAAAATCTGGCCATCTTAACATCGCTGCTTTGGGCTTGAAGGAGATTCCTCATGAAGTCATGACTATGTATGACTATGACCCCCAAGGTACCGACGATTGGTACGAAACCGTCGATTTGGTCAAGTTCATAGCTGCTGATAACGAATTCGAGTCCCTACCAGAAGATGCCTTTCCCGATATTGATGTGTCTTCTATAATTATGGATGAGGAGTCGCAGGGCAATCAATTCGGTGGACTGGAAGTACTGGATCTTCATGGGAATCTTCTTGCCAGCCTTCCCATAGGTTTAAGAAGATTACAACGCCTTCATTCTCTCAATTTGGCAAACAACCGGCTGAATATGGACGCAATTGAGATTATCACGCAAGTAAAAAGCCTTACCGAGTTGAAACTGGGAGGCAATGAGCTTGAAGGCATGTTGACCCCTCAACTTGGGTCTCTCCAAAAGCTTGAGGTACTGGACCTTCGAGGGAATGCGTTAACTGGCCTTCCGGACAATCTGTCAGACTTGACAGCTCTGCGGATTTTAAACGTTGCTGACAATCAGTTAACATCCCTTCCGTTCAGCGCTTTGTCGAAGCTTCCGCTCGTTGAAATCTATGCTCAGAAAAATCGTCTACAAGGGAACCTTATTCCCGCATCTGTCCGTCGCTTTGAGGGCCTTCAAATATTGAACGTTGCTGGAAACGCGTTAGAAAAACTTTCCGCGGGAGATGTTCTAGAGCTTCCCGGTTTACAGCAATTGTTTGCGGATGCAAACCGTATCAAAGCTCTACCGAACGTCTCTTCGTGGAAGTCTCTCCTTACCATGATCATGGAAGACAATGACTTGTCTCAGATTCCAGATGGCTTTACTGAGCTGGAGAATCTCAAACATGTGGATTTCAAAGGCAACGGTATCAGTAGCCTTGACGACAGAATCGGGACGATGGATAATTTAACGACCTTTCACATTGATAATAATCCACTTCGGGAACGCAGATTCCTTACCATGGATGCCGAAGACCTTAAGCGAGATCTTCGCAACAGATGTGCCCCTAGCATCCAAGAGCGCGAGGAAGAGGAAGATTCGGATCATACAGTATTCACCCTGGCGCCAGAGGTCCCTCAAACATCGCAGGCATGGCAGTTAAAGGCTGGCGGAGTGCTAGACCGATCTTCAAGTGATCTTTCCCGTCTAGAGGTTGACGATTTGGAACCCCTGGTTTCGAGCTCGGACATCCGCTGCCTCTACCTTCAACACAACCGGTTCGACCGCCTTCCCATCCCAGCATTATCTCTTCTCTCCAACTCCCTGACTGATCTGGATCTTTCCCATAATCCAATGCATGGCGATGACTTGATAAGCAGCCACATCGAGCTTCCGCATCTGCAGAATCTGATCCTGGCCGCTACCGGACTGACATCTTTCGAACCCCTCCAAACATTCCTCTCTGCGCCATTGCTTACATTCCTCGACGTCTCCAACAATCGAGTGACCGGTGCTCTTCCAGTCCTGCGCGCCACCTTTCCAAATCTGATCACGTTCCTGGCCTCTGATAACCAAATAGATTCGCTCTCCTTTGAAGCGGTTCAGGGACTGCAGGTGCTTGATGTGAGCAATAATAACATTGACTTTTTGCCTCCCCGGCTGGGCCTTCTGGGAGTGGAAGACGCTGGCGGCCTTAGGAGACTGGACGTTGCAGGCAATAGTTTCCGGGTTCCTAGGTGGCAGGTTGTGGCGAAGGGTACTGAAGCGGTGTTGGATTGGTTGAAGAATAGAATTACACCGGAGGAAATGAGGGAGTGGCGGGGTGATGTTGAGGATGTATGATTAAATGGTTTGATACCGTTTGCTTCGCGCTGTGAGATTTTGAGGGTGAGAATTTTGATTCTGTATTTATGCGGATCAGTGTTTACATATATATAATTTGATCTACATAGATTGTCAAGAGATAGATTAGGGATATATTGAAATAATCCAGACATTTTATTATTTTGAAGATGTTTCATTTTTGAGAGCGTTATAGAACCTTGCTTCATCTTGACTGGTGTCGCTATTGTCAGATAAAATCCATTCATGACTTTGCCGGACGATGAGGAGCTCCCAAGCCACGTCTCATATCTTAGTCTATTTCCTCACTCTACCCACTCTCTTTATCCTTTGTAAGATCGTCCACCACTTTCACCCATACACTCGCCCACTTTGAAAACTTGTCCTCCGCTTCCTTCGTAACGGCGTTTTCTCCCAGTGCAGCGCTTACATCTCCATTTGTCCATGGCTGACGAAGCATCTGTACAGCTTCAGACGCGCGGTCTCGTAACTTCAAACTATATGCATCGGCGTATTCGATGTTGTGCTCGTACAGCGATCCGGCAGCTTCGTCGACGAGGTTCGGTAGGTCGTGCAGACAAGAGACGAGAGAGTCGAGAAGTTTCAGGGAAGATTTGGGTAATAGGCTGGTTTTCTGGTCGAGGTTTTTCAGACGGTGGGAAATGATTGCGGTGTAGAGTTGAGAGACCAGCGTGAGAAGGCGTAGCAGGTATTTCTTTTCGTCGTCGAGTTTTGCGCGTTGGTTTTCTTGCTCTTCTTCTTCTTCTTCTTCTTCTTCATTTTCACCATGGCCTAGAATGGCTTTGCCTTTCCCCGTACCACCACCATTAACTTCATCGTCTTCCTCGTTTCCAAACTCATCTCCCCACAGCCCATCATCGTCATCATCATCATCCAACTCTTCTTCCGGATCCCACTCCTTCAACTCCCGTATCCCATCCTGTACCAACTCCAAATACTCCCTCGCCTTCCTGATAACCAACCCCACGACCCCATCCGACACAAGCCCACCAATCTGATCACATACCTTCCAAACCCTCCCCGTCGCAGTAGTCACCCCATGCTTGTCCTCCTCACTCAACTTGAACCCCGTATTCCTATCGTATTTCTCCGCAGTAGCCCCGACCTCGTGAGTTAAAGCCGTTAATTCGCGCAACGCGTCTTTAACCAGCGTCTTGGCTTCAGCGTAGAAGGTCTGTGTGTAATTCCTGGGGGTCAAGAGTAATGCGGCAGTAACGAGGGACGGAAGAACGGACTCATTTATGTCGGAAAGCACGGAGATTATTGCGGAGGGTGTGAATGGCGTGTTGATGGCTAGCAAGGAGAGCTTCGTGGTTTGCGATTTGAGGGCTTGCGCGGACGCGGAGAGGAGGGGGAGAACTTCGGAGGGTACTATTGAATTTGAAGGGGTGGGCTCAGTGGCGGCTGGGGAAGAGAGAGATATAATAAATTGCTCCGACAGAGCTACAGTGGTCTCTAGGATCTTGGATAGCCTCGCCATATTGAAGTTTTCATGCAGTTGTGATTTTTCATATACAGAGCTACGGGCCTACGGCTTTGGTTGGGAATCTTCGATGTGTGTTCACGTGACCATATGACAAGCACGCAAATGTTCCCGTCTGAATTCACGCAAGTGCAAAAGCTTCTGTCTGATAGAAGAACCCTTCTGTGACCTTTTATCAGTCGCTACTTGGAGAATACATGAGCCAAACTGGCTTCTGATGGAGTTCAGCAGCATCCCACTATCAAATACAATACACATACAGCAAGAGAGTGCCAAGCTGGTAATGGGGAGGTCATGACATATTTTCCCATTGATATTTCAAGTTCGCTGGCTGCTCAGTGGTCAGAGACTCCCCAAGCATGGTGCTACAAGTGGCCAATGTCACACTGCAAACTTGACTAGGGGGCCACTGTGAGGGATGACAGACCAAAACTGTCAGTAGCTCTCCCGTTGTGCAACGACCCAGGAATGTGTTCCATTGATGCTGGTAAAGGGAATGATTGCAACAATAGCCTTATAGGCCAATGCATAGACAATGAAATGTCGTAGCTTGGGCATTATGCATTGTCCAATATGTATGTATTCATTTTTGTTCAATGCTTGTCAATGCTTTGGTCAAGAATGAGATTTTCTTGAACCAATCAAAGTGCTCCTGTTTTGTGATCCAATCTGCGTGCGACAAATAGTGGTATGGGGCTTTTGCGGGTTTTATCCAAGTCTGTATCAAAAACGGTTCTCAAGATCATCTGGAACCATTGCCCAAATTAGTTTGGAAGAGCCGTGGAACTTGCATACATAGTTTGATTCGAAAACACGGTTTAAGGGCACGCCACAATGAATAAACATACATACTGTGTATGGATATACGAGGAAAGTGCCTCAATTCCTCATGGCTGCTGACGGTACCGAGGGCAAACTTCCTCTGCCTGTGAACGTTGTAGCTTCTTCTTGACGTGATGCTTGGGGGTATGAGCCCTCAGGCTAGCTTGTAGACATTAAAGGGCCTTCTATCGAGCTCCCTCGTAGTGTGAAAGCGAAGGAGACCTGAGGCTGAGGTGAATGATTCTCTCTCTCTCGAGATGATTTTTTGAACTTCAGATTCCCAAGCAGTAACCTAGCTCTTATTACTGTCAGCAACAATTAATAACAATACGCTTTGGAAGTAGGACCATGCGCTGTTGGACCGATTCTGGTCGATCCTTGGAGTTGGGTTGTACTCCGCAAAGTCAGATCCGTATTTGAGGGCGCGAATAAAAGTCTAGAGCTTTGATTGGCAAAGACTAGGTCAATCATGGGAACAGTCTGGGGTACTTCATCAGATACACAGCTGTTTGCGGCTTTTTTTGTGCCACTGTGTATGTCTATGTAGTTGTTTAGTGTCTGTCTGTCTCTCATCTCTGGCGTCGTTGGTCTGATCGGACGAACAAACTCGAAAAGGAAGAACCTTTGTCCGTATCTAGTTATTGCAAACAAGACAAACACCGCCCAAAGCTCTTCCATCAACGATTCAACGCGTATCTCTAACCGCTGTTTCATATTACCAGTTTTATTTCACAGGAAATGGGAACGACCAAAGCCTCGCGTGCTGCAAAAGCTGCACAGCCAGCTGCGGAACCCCTCCCCCACAAGACGTTCATCATCGACAATGGCGCATATACCATGAAAGCTGGTTTCGCACCAAGCGCATCCGCAACCTCCACCACAGACACCCCCTCCGATCCGCTTGCACCATGCCTGGTGATTCCAAATGCCTTGGTCAAAACTCGCGACAGTCGAGTTTACACTGGCCCTCAGCTCATTACCCACATCACGGACTGGAATGAAGCAAGTTTCCGCCGGCCAGTTGAGAAGGGGTATATCGTGAGCTGGGAGGCGCAGAGGGAGATATGGGATCATAGTTTCTTTGATGAGAAGCTTGTGCGCAAGCCGGAGGTGAGGTGTGCGGATCCGCGGGATACGACGTTAGTATTGACAGAGGCGCCGAACGCAATGACAGCATTACAAAAGAATACAGATGAGATTGTTATGGAGGAGTGGGGTTTTGGAGGGTATTTGAGATGTGTTGGTGCGTGATACTTTGGCTTGTGCTGGAGTACTAGAGTGCATGTGCTGAGGTGAGAGGGTCTATTCAGGTCCGCCGTTGAATGCATGGAATGAGGTTCATTCTCTGTTTGGTGATCCAGTCGTGCAGGATGTGGGTTCTGGGTTGTGTCCGGTTGAATGCTTACTGGTGGTTGACTCGGGCTATTCGCATACAACGATTACACCGGTATATCAGGGACGACCGTTGCAACGTGCAATACGACGGCTAGAAATTGGTGGGAAATTCCTTACCAATTACCTGAAGGAGCTGATATCGATCCGCCAATACAACGTGCTGGACGAGACGTACGTCATCAATGAGGTAAAAGAAGCAGTGTGCTACGTTAGTCATGACTTTGCTGGTGATATAGAAAAGACGAAACGAGGCAACAAAAAACGTGAGGATGACGGTACCATGGATGGAATAATGGTGGATTATGTGCTCCCTGATCCAAACAGCCGCACAAGGGGATTCATGCGGCCGCACGATCCTCTTCTGGCAGCGAAGAAAAGGAAAGGCCTTCTCTCAGGACCGCGTCCCTCTGCCATGGAGGAAATTCTTGTTCTTGGCAATGAGCGCTTCACGGTGCCTGAAATCTTGTTCTATCCTGGTGACATCGGCATGAAACAGCCTGGAATCCCCGAAGCTGTCATGCAGAGTCTATCCACGTTGCCTACTGGTCTGCACCCGGCCTTCCTGGCCAATGTCTTGGTTGTAGGGGGGAATGCTTTGATTCCTGGGCTGGTCGAAAGATTGTGAGTGGGTATAACCTGCTTTCAGTAGCATCTCGGCTGATTTGGGGGGGTGATAGGGAATGCGATCTGCGACAGTTGGCCTCGGCAGAATGTGTTGTACGCGTTCGAAGGGCACCGGAGTAAGTCTGCTCAATGTTATGCGTGTTTTGTCATCAGCTTGCTTACACTCTTCAAACAGCCCGATCCGTTCGACATGGCTGGGAGCTTCCCGACTCGCAAGTAATCGAGACGTGCTGAAGGAAGTTGCCATCACACGGCAGCAGTATCAGGAATATGGTTCTGTCTGGGCTGGAAGGAAGTTCTCTGGGGCTATTTAGCTCTCATCTAGAAGTGGTATCTACGGGTGTGCATATGTACCTGGAGTCCTTGTCACTGGGAAGCAACATGTCTGTTGTATGACTGTGGCGCGGATTAACGGAGTTCGGCTTATGGTTGTCTTTTGTCAAGATACCCTGTTGTGCTTGGGGATTTGGTACTACACCATGGAGTGATGGCCAATAATTAAAGGTCTTTGTACTGCAAACAAAGCAGCCAGCGATGATCTGATAGTAAGGACCATTCGAGATCATTTACTATGCTGTAGTTGCGCCGGATTCAGGAAGGCTGCCGATCTAGAGACTGCCACTGGTCCTTAGCGAGTGGTCAGTGAGATCTTTAGTGTTGGAACTGCTCGGATACACTCGTACTAGCAACCAATCAACCGGACAACCATTTACTCAGCCTGGCCAGTCTTTTCCTTTTTCTCTGTAGTATCGCTGCTTTTCTTTTGATATTCCTCATTCAGAAGAAGCAAAAGACAAGTCGAGGACACGTGCACAGAATCTAATAGGTGTCAACTCTCCATTGCACTCTCTTGGGGGATCTTCAAAGCCTCTCATTGCGGCATTTCCCAGTGTGAGCCACCCAACCACAATGCGTGTTGGTCGCCATGGAGGGAATACATACATCCAGCTAGTGCTAATGTGCGTCTCTTTGATGCGGAGTTTTCTTTGAAGTCGCAAGTCTGGAAATGGACGCGACAAGGAACCCCCCCTCGACGTTAGTGGGCATCGTACCCAGTTGCCTTGCCGTGCATCAAAGGTGATACATATGTATGTACATATACATATGCGGCTGGTGGGCGGGAATAGTCGCTAGGTAGGAGATTTATCATGCATGAGCCGAGTCTTCTTTGCCAGACAGAACTGTTGGGGTTCGTCAGACCTGGTCTCTTTCTCTGCTTCTTCATCGACTATCGGTGATGATAACGACGACGACCACAACGATGATGATATTACTCGCTGAGTTTTAGAAAAAATCATTTTCGACGGCAGTTTCAGAACCTTTGGATCGATTATTTTCTGATTATACTGGACGGACAATGATGTACCAAGTTCCTTGAGGCCATCCTCGATCAGCTGGTATATCAAACAATGGCTGCTCCCAAATTCCCCAGCATTGCCGACCGTTTATCCCCTGCCAGCCCGCTCTCTCATAGCTCTCATCCATCTGACGTTGTCGAACCGTTTTCCGAATGGCCAAAACTGGATGGAATAGAGAACGTTGATATAGACAATGAACCGCCGGCGGACTGGATACAGCGTCCATGCCCGCCAGAGCTTCACGGCTTTCCAGAATCTACGCCCAAAGAACTCATTCGGATACTCAAGCTCTCTGTGAATGTGGATCTATACAAGAATCAGGACGACGAGAAAGAGTTTGTTGCGCCGGCGCCACCTGAGAGTCTGCAATCACCGGTGGAGGCTCCCCGGATCAACTCGACAGACACGCCAAGAAGTGAAGTGGCATCTTTGATAACTCGTTCTTCATCGAGCATTTCTCAATGGAGCTCTACACTGTCAAAAGCTGGCTCGTCGACAAAATCGACGTTGGGAAGACTTTCTGTCAAAGCTCCAAAGGAGGCGCGGGCTATCAAGTCCTCCATGATATGGAAATATACTGTCCAGTGAGTTATCTTCGCGAAACTGTCAAACTCAACTGAATGTTCAGGGTAATTAGACCAGCCTTATTGATACTTGTTTCTATAGGGAATGTGCGAGCTGTTTAGAGGGTATCACCGAGAAAAACCTCCTTCGTATGGAGTGTCAGCACAGGTACTGCTTGAAATGCTTTGTGACTCTGATTACTACTGCGATGCACAATGAAAACCAGTTCCCACCCAAGTGCTGCCTCGTAGAGATTCCCGTCAAAGTGATTCTTCACAACCTGGACAATGCGAACCGTGATCTGTATCATCAGAAGGTGTTGGAATACTCACTTCCGCAACAAAGTCGATGGTATTGTCCATCACCATCGTGTGGGAAGTGGATTTCGCCGAAAAAGATCAAAGACTCGGCGCCGATACAGAAATGTCCATCTTGCAAGGACAAATTCTGTGGTTTCTGTCGCGGGCCTCTCCATGAAGATGGGGTGGACTGTCCAAAAGATTTAGGCCTAGAAGCTACTCTAGAAGAAGCCGAGATGCACGGTTGGAGGCGCTGCTACCAGTGCCGCGCGATGGTTGAACTGGTATCGGGGTGTAACCATATGACCTGTAAATGCAGTGCACAGTTTTGGTATGGAGGTCCCCTCTTTTTCTAAAGTCACACAGTCAGTCTACCCCCTGCTTTGATGATCAACTAACTGGCTTATTATAGCTACACATGTGGTGCTCCCTGGCGTACCTGTCAATGCACGGATGACGATCAGCGACGCCGTGAGGAACAACTTCAGGCACAACGCCTTAAAAGAAATGAAACAACAGAAATCGATGCCGGGGAACTGGCCAAAAGGCTCGCTGATATTAAACGCTTGGAACAACTGGAGACGGAAGAAAGGATTCGCCAGGAAAAACAGGAAGCCGAGGAAAGGGCTCGCCAACAAGAAGAGCAAAGACGGAGAGAGGAAGAAGAGGCCCGCGAAAGAGAGACTCAACGAATGTTATTGATAACTGAGACTATACGGAAACTACGTCTGGCACTGGCTCGAATTAATAAGTCACAGCAAACAATGTTAACTATGAGACATTATATCAATGCGGGTTCCTTGCAGTCGAAATTACAAGACGAGGAGAAACGGTTTGGGAAGACACAGCAACAGCTGCAAACTGCACTTCAAGCCAATGTGAAAAAGCGGACTGATGCCCTGGTATCGGCCCAAGAAGCGCAAATGCAGGAGTTGATTTCGAAGCAAGAGGATGAAGAAGACGAGACCTTTATCAGCATGTCGAGACATCTAAAAAACAAACCAAACCGAGAAGAGCGTGAGAAATCAATTCTGGACAAACTCAAGGCTTCGCAGGCCAGAGAACTTGCTTCCCTGCAAGAGAGCCACAGAGAAGCAATGGAGGAACTGGAATTCAAATCCAGCATAGAGCTTAAGTCACTGGAAGTGGGACTAACCAAGTATGCTCAAGAGGCTTGTCCAAGCGTGCGCAGATATTTTGAATACATTAGAGAAATCATGATCGACCGTCAATGGTTCCATGTCGTCACCAAGAAACGATCGGATCTCCTCGAGCTTCATCGGATGCGCCTAATCCGAGGCGAAATACCAGTCGAAAAGATAGTCGAAAAGCATCGACCCAAACATCTGTATTTCACTAAATTCCCAGGGCCACCGTCGCCCCCTCCGACTTACCCTCTTCCTTCCCCACCTACAATGCGTCTTCCACCTACTCCGGCCAGCAGTCTGACTCCATCTTCGGCGAGCTTTCCTCGGCCACCAGAGTCACCGCGCCCATCGCCAACCCCTACTGCTGCTCCAGCCGTCGTCCGCGCACTTGTACCGAAACGGGAGCAGATACCTCTGAAGAAGCTGATCGTAGCTAACTCCCGCAATCGACGAGTGAATCGGTCTGCGTTTGCGGTATTGCATGGCTAGGTTAAAGCACTCACTTCGCTGCTTATGTATGTATGGACTTTAGTCACTCCTTTTATTACTGTCTGAGACTCCCAAGTTTTTTCTAATACCTGTTATAATTTAACGTTCGATTGGGAGCTATATACCCATCTCATACTTTTTGGATTCCTTCTTACTTGGGGGTTTTTATTTTTTTTTTTAAATAACCTCTCTGTGCCTCATCTGTTGGCGTGGGAAGGTATGCCCAATTCGGTGGTTTCGATTTTGGTAGTGATGCAGTTTCTTTGAGAGGCTGGTATATACATACTGGCTTTGCATCAGCAGAAGTCGATGCAGCGTCTGGCGTGGTGGAGGCATTCTAGCGCAATGTACGATTCGACTGAATCCTAAGGACGGTGATGCTGATGATGAGAAGCCGGCCTTTAGTATGAGAAATGATAATCTTCGTTTTCAAAATGCCTAGAAGGTCCTCAATCATCATGCAAACTGATTATAGTTTCTAAAGGTCCATTTTAGATGACATTGGGTTATGCAAACTATATCAACTCTCTGACTGCCTTATCCAGCGTTTATCTATATATACAAAGCTCATACTTTCAGCGCAGTTTTTAGATCCAGCAATATTCCCCTCCCCGCCTTTCTAATAGTCATAGAACCCCTTTCCCGTCTTCTTCCCCAGCCATCCGGCGTCAACCATCTTCTTCAACAGAACCGCAGGCCGATACTTGCTATCTCCAGTCTCCTGGTGCAACACATTCATGATGGCAAGGCAAGTATCAATTCCGATGAAATCTGCCAACGTCAGAGGGCCCATGGGCACATTCGTTCCATACTTCATTATACTATCAATATCCTCCCGCGTCCCCGTTCCATTTTCCAAGCACGAAATCGCCTCGTTGATATACGGCATGAGAATGCGATTGGCCAAGAAGCCAGGAGAATCCGTCGAGCGAGCGGGGATCTTGCCCATGCGCTTGACGAACTCGAGCGCGGTGTCGATGGTGTCCTGCGACGTCTGCAGGCCGGTGATGATCTCTACGCCCTTTTGCACGGGCACGGGGTTCATGAAATGTGTGGAGATGACTCTTGAGGAGTTGGAGAGGTCCTTGGGGTCGGTGGTTGTGGCGGCGGCGATTTTGGTGATGGAGATGGAGGAGGTGTTGGTGGCGAGGATGGCGTGTTTGGGAGCGATGCGCGCGAGCTGCGCGAAGATGGAGGTTTTGAGATCGGGGATTTCGGGGACGGCTTCGATGATGAAGTCGACGTCTGAGACGGCTTCGATGTTTGTCGTGGGTGTGAGCATGGAACGGACTTTGGTGGCGGTGTCTTTTGTGATGCGCTCTTTGGCGACGTCTTTTTCGAGGAGTTTGTCTGCAAGAGAATTGGTTAGTTGTTGGGATTGATGCTATCTTTTCATCAGGGTCGACTGTGGTTGTCGGTAGTTCTCGTACCGGCGAACTTGAGGCCCTTGTCCAGCGATGCCTGGGAGTTATCAACCAAAGTGACAGGCACACCAGCTTTTTGGGCGGCAACCAATGCGATTCCCAGACCCTATCATTCGTATTAACACATATTCATCAATTGGCATCTTCAAGTATTCCTAGAAAGACAAGGGGAGTGATAGCTAATTACCATTTGCCCGGCGCCAATCACAGCTACCTTGTTGACCTCGGCTGCAGCCTGCAGAGAGGGAGAGGTGCTGAAGGCTCTGGTGCCAATTGACGGGAGGGCCGCGGACAGGCCTTTGGTAGTTGCTTTGCGAAACATTGCTGGAGCTGTTCAAGCAATAATCCAAAGAGACCAGCGAAAGAATGCAAAAACTGTCGAAGTGAGGCCTGGCTCTCGGTGAAAATGTTCCCTGAAGCTCGGAGCTTTACTGGCAATCACATGCCTCACGTCATTGGATCAGACTTCGGTTAGCTTCGGATGCTCACTCTCGGAAAATTGTAAACCCCCGGCTCCATTAATATTAGTTATGTAAGCAGCTTAGTAACTAGCAAGTCGCGTCAGACGCGTTTTGTCAGCAAGAACGTGTTGGGTGTTGTCGAGCTTTCAGTTCAACGATGGCATTTCGAGATGGCTAACTCTGCGCCATCAATGACTTCTCTTATCATGCAACTCTGAAAGCTCAGCTTGTTTGTGCTCTCAGTCACATACCGCTCACACAACAATGGAGACTGACCCTCCTCAACCCGTGGAGGTTGTCGATCCTGAAGTACGAGCCTATGTTTACAGTCTGGTCACCGCGGTTAGAAACCCTTACCTGACACCTTTGAAGAGCCAATGCTGATATGCACTAGCTTGGTGGCACTGCTGGTGATGAATTCGGACGATATGTGCCTGGCGACGACGCCTTGGGCTGTCTGTCCGACCTTAGAAAATGGCTGAGATTCTACGACCATAAACTTAATCGGCTGGATGTTGCGCGCTGCCTGGCGGAACGCCAGCTCGTCAATGGAGATTTAGTGCCAATTATGTGTTTATACGCTGATGCCGATCCAAGTGATAAGCACAAGGCGAGGATTATGCTGGCGTGCTGTGCGTATCATGCTCAGCGTTCTACGATATGCGGTTGAAGTTCTGGTTTTCTGACTATGCGTGATATTTGTAGTGGAATTGCTTGTTCCTTTGACGTGGCCGGTCGAAATCCATAGTCAGATGACAGTAAACCATCATAGACATACTCCATATCTCCAATTCGCTCAAGTCGAGTACAAACGCGGCATCCTTGGGTGTACAGATACACCGATTCTTCGTGCAATTATCCGGGTTGGACTTCCGAGCATGGCCGTTCCTCGATCGGAAAGATCCTCCAAGGATGAAGGGATTATAAGGATTATGCTATATTTTTTCCGGAATATCGCGATCACCACGCCTCCCAACGTACCCGCGGACGGCGACGATGACAAAGCCACGAGGTCTGCGACAATTAATGCCTTTCAGGAACAAGATGTCTTTGCTCTCCTCTTGACCATGTGTTCGACCATGGGCGAGGACTTCATCTATGAGGATGTTATTTTACTTGAAATTTTATTCCATTTAGTTAAAGGTGTCGATGTGAAACAGCTCTTCAAGCATAGCACGCGAGATGGGACCGCAAAGACGAACGAACTGCAAGACCTTCTGCAGAAAGAATCTCAGTTGGATCGAGAATATGCAAAAACGGCCCCAACTCGGCATGGCCGGTTTGGAACTATGATCTGGGTCAAAAGGGATGATGAGAAACTGTCGACGGTGTCAGGTCAGGATGTGATGAAGGGTGAGAGGGCGGCCTTTTTGAAAATGGATCAGTCGAAAAAGTGGAACAAGCCGAGAATTAAACGGGAGGTTGTCGATCCATCCTCGAACAACTTCAATTTAAAGGTTACACTTACTCAGTCAGCGGCGAAGCATCTGCGAACCTTTGTTGAGGAATTTCTTGATTCAGGATTCAATCCGCTATTTACTCACTTACGGAAAGCCATTCAACGTGAAGCGGAGCGTGTCACCGATTCAACCTCTCGACATTTTTGGTATGTCATATCGTGGTGCTTAGAGGCCGAGCGGGCTCGCCGAGAGCACCAGAAGGAAGCTCGACGACGAAGCAAGGGGACATCGAGAGAGATTGAACCAGACAGTTTTTCTCTCGTGGCGGGTGTTCTGAACCAAGAGACATTCGTGGCCCTGAACAGTTATATGCAGCACAGCATGGATTACAAGGATTGGCAGGATCTAACAGCGGGAATGAAATGCTTTACACAGATCCTTCTGACAGTTCAAGAGATGGCTGTGTCGCCTTTGGACGAAGATCAAGAAATTGCGGAAAACATCCAAAGTCGGATATTTTACGAAGAGACGACGCATGAAAAGGTATTATTTATTTTACGGAATTACAAGGACCAAGGGTTTTGGTATCTGGATGCCTGCACGGAGCTTGCCCACGTCTTCCTTCGAATGCTCGAGCAGTACTCGAAACAAAACGTGGATATGCAAATTCGGTCGCGGCGGCGAGCACGACGTAAAAAGACTCGGAAAGCTGACTCCAATCAAGATGACGGCGACGAAGATGGCGCGAATGACTCGGAGAATGAAGATATTGCAGCAGCAAATCGGACAGCAGTCGAGAGATCCTTCGACTTTAAACGATTTTCAGCCAGGTTCTGCACTCAAAAATCGGTCGATACCTTTATCGCTCTCACCAATTATTATCGAGAACTGGATTCTGAACAATTAAAGCGCGCACACCGTTTCTTTTACAGAGTTGCGTTCAAGCAAGAAATGAGCGTCCTACTTTTCCGTGTGGACATTATTTCGCTCTTCTTCAAGATGATCAAAGGACCTGAAGGACTTGACCCATCAAAAGCCATATTTAAGGAATGGGAAGAGCTTATCCGCCAAATATTTAAAAAATTGGTTCGAAAGCTGCAGCAACGTCCCGAGCTGATTGTAGAGATGTTGTTCAGCAAGATTAATGCCACCGTCTTCTATCTGGAGTATGGTTACGAAAAGCAAACTCTGTCGTCAGAGTCGCGGCCTGCAGCTGAGCTAGAGATCAAGCCTGGCAGCGCTTCAACCTTGGACGAAAAGATTCATATAGTCGTGACCGCTTTGCTCCGGGCTGGTAAACAGGAATTGGTGAAGTGGCTTTGTCAAGTTTTGGATTCGGCTGCTAGTGAGAGACTTAGTTGGGAAATGGAAGCTGAGGCGAGAGCTGCTTCATCCACCGAGGAGCGAACAGAGAGATCTTTGGCTCCTTCAATTGGTAAGATCATTTTGAAGTCTTGTAATCCTAGAGTGCTATTGCTGATGATGAATAGCCGTGGTAGCTGCGGATGATGCATGCCGCACCGCGATGTTCAGGAATGCACAGCTACGACTCCTGATGAAAATCTCTGGCCTTGAATGCTTGGGTGAAGATGTGCATGGTGCTTCTTGGATCATCTCGTCTTCAGTCCCATCGTCGACTTTAAGAGAAACCCATGACTTGATTAAAAAGCATTGCGATAATCCAGCAGAAGATATTGATGGTGTAGATCCGCGGGATTTATTACGTCGGAAACGAACTACTGATAGTGAAACATCGCGCCATGAGGGCACGGAACACGTCGATTTTGGGAGCGGCTCGGAAGGAGAAGAAGATGGTATTCTGTTCCCTCCAAATCTTCCTGAGAGACTCAAGGCTCTCAGGGCGTTGAAGCAGAAGAGGCGCAAAAGACGGAAGGATGGTGACGAGGATGATGATGACGGTCCGGATGAAGAACTCTTGGAGGCTCGACGACGAGCCCGGGAACGAAACGCTTTGGCACGCCAAAGAAAGATCAAAAGTGATCTTTATGTTCATGCTAGTGATGATGAGTCGGATGCGGATGCAGACGTAGAATTCTTTGCACAAGAAGAGACTAGAAGGCAGGCTCAGGCTCGACGTGTACACGAAGCCCTCCAGACAGATGCGCTTGAGGAGATCGCGTCCAACAAGCAGCAAAACGTCGGAGCGGGCCGTAAGCGTAAAGCAAAGCCAATACTTGATTCAGATGACGAGGAAAGCGAAGACAGCCAACCAAAACGTCAGCGTGGCAACCCTGCGATTGAGTCTGACAGCGACGATGCACTCATGGTCGGCTTAGAATCCACTTCACCTCGACACTCTCAGACACCACCCACCTCTGCGGATAATGATTTCGGGCTTGATAAGTCTCCTAGTCCGGCATTTCCATTTAGCGTTGGCGTTGACAAGATGATGGCCAAGCTTCAGGATTTAACGTCCAGTAATAAGGGAGAGCGCCAGGGCGATGATGATCATGATGATAGCGATGACGGCCCTGCGACGGGGACCACTCGACGACGGCGTGCCATGGCTGGTTTTGTTATCGATAGCGATTCTGAGTGATAGGGATTAAGCAGTATTTGCTTTTTGTTGCATCGTCGGCGTATCGGAGTTCATGCATACTGCTGCGTTTAGATGCGGCTTTCTGTGAGCGTGTTCGATACGAGTTGGCGACAACGGAGTATGATGGAATGAAGCATCTAGACCAGAGTATCTGTTTCAGAGGAGTCCAGTCTCTAAACTAAACTTCGATGCGGATTTTGTTTTGGCCAATACGGCCATCTACAACAACTGCGCCCTATGATTGATCGCGGGGATACGCCCTGCTTCACTCAACCAAGGAGATGTACAATTAAAAGCTGGCTGATGTTAATTCTCACCTGCAATAAATCTAACTAACATTATCTCAAAACTCGAATACCGGGTTGAAATAGCAACAATGGCAACGTCCCTTCGCTTCGTCACTCTCGACGTCTTCACCACCAAGCGATTCGAGGGCAATCCCCTGGCCGTCGTCTTCCTCGAAGATCCGCGCCAAATAAACCAGGCGCAAAAACAGCTCATCGCTCGAGAATTCAACTACTCAGAAACCATATTCGTTCATCCACCTTCGGCCGGTCACCACCAACACAACCACCAGCAGGACCAGCAGCAGGACCAGCATCTTCGCAAGATTGACATTTTCACGGTAGACCAAGAGCTGCCGTTTGCAGGACATCCCACCATCGGCGTAACGTATTGGTTTCTTCGTCTCTCTACAAAATACTATGCTGGTAGTACGATTGCGCCGTCGCTGCCGCTGCCGCTGCCGTCTGGACTACTGACTAAGGCGGGAGAAATTCCTATTTCGCTGGTCGCTGATGAGTCGGAGAAAGTAGCTGCGTGTATCCCGCACGATGTGCGGATTCACGCTGCGCGAATGCCGGTGAAGGAATTACTCAGATTACATGCAGAGCTTGAGCCGTATTTGGACACTGCTGCTGCTGGGCCGAATGGGGATGGGTTTCCTGTGGTGTCTATTGTAAAAGGCATGACTGCTGTGCATGTGCGTCTGCCGAGTCTGGAGGCGTTGGGGAAGATTACTACTCCGCGGGGGGGATATTTGATTCCTGCCACGACGCGTGCGCGCGGGGGTTATCTCGATGAAGGGTGGGATGGTTCGGGCCATGTGGCTGTTTACTTTCGGGTTCATGATGTGTGGGATGAGAAGTTGGGGAGGGAAGTTATTCGGAGCCGGATGGTTTTGGGGACGTTGGAGGATCCGGCGACGGGGAGCGCGTGTAGTGGGATGTGTGCTTATTTGAGTTTGGTGGAGGGGAAATCGGCGGCGTATCGGGTTGTGCAGGGAGTGGAGATGGGGCGGAGGAGTGAGATTGGGGTGAGGGTGGAAGTGAAGGAGGGTGGGGAGGAGATCGAGGGTGTTGAGTTGTTGGGAAGTGCAGTTAAAGTGGCTGAGGGCGAGATTTCAGTTGGAGATGAATAGAGAGTGTGCTGTTTGAATGGAGTTTGTATCTTGAAGATGAACACTGTATATATCTGGATATTCATATCATATATGTTTTTGTTTGGATTGTCTGTTTCGTGCATCCAAGGCAAACAATCTGTCAATCAGTCCTCAGCGAGCAGACTGTGCAGATATTAAAACCCCGTTTGTGTTATTGAGGGAATTGGATCCGGAATGTTCCCTAAGCAGAGCTCCCTATGTGTTCTTGGTGACTCTTCTTGATTGACACCTTCCACACTTTATATATCCTCACTTCTTCACTGCTCTGGGAGTCCATGCACAGTACGTGGAACTCCTTGATGACCACCAGTAAATGGAAAAACTCATAAAACATGGTTTAATCACCCCGTCCTGCTTTTATATGAGATTTTCCCCATGCCTCTTCCTCCTAAGCAGCCCCTTTCCGGCTCTGCTTCCAAGGAAAGCTCCTCAGCGCCAGAACATGCCACCACCTCAGATGGCAAACACGCAGGCCGAAAGTCTTCGCTGGCAACTTCCCTTCAAAACTTCGCAAGTCGCACTTTCCACTCTCTGCCACGTCGCATAAATCCACGACACGAAGCCGCTGCCGACGCGACCACCGTGACGCCGAATTCGCGCCATGCCTCTGCAAAATTTCCAGTCTCAAGATCGCCGTCGAAACTACCAACGGCTCGGCCGCGACCAGCTACGTCGAGTACAGGTCGAATGCCCTCTTCTGCGATGGATGTTCCACCAATGCCACCTCTGATAATGCGCACGTCGGGGACTAGAATACCGACGTTGAGTCGAATACCGGCACTGAGTGCGCAAGGGGCCCGCGCAACGAACAGAGTCAACCCCATTTCACCTCAGCCAAAGCCATTTGTGGCATATGAAGATGTGAAAGCTCTATCAGGAGCACTGAACGGCGGTAAATCAAATCAGAACAAAGCAGCACCAGAGACACCGAAGCGAAAAGGCAAGAAAGTTGAGGCAGGAGGAGATATAGAAGAAGCAAAATCTGCTGATTCGACACCCTTGCAAAAGCACGCGATGTCTTTTAGCCGTAGGAGAACCCCGACGATGATAACAGCGCAAAAAATACAAACGAGCGACAGGCTCATTCCAAAGTCAATGTCGATGGCCACACTCTCGCGTTCACATCGGGTATCGACGATACCGCCAGTCCCCTCATTTCATTCTCTTGATGCGTCCCAAGACAGCCAGATTAAATCTCCAAGTACGCGCAGCACCAGAGTTGTAACTCAGAGTGGACAAAGTCCTGATCGCTCAGCGACACGTACATCGCGAGCATCTAGCACTGCATCGAGGGCAACCTCCCTAAAGTGTGACCCCAGAGACAGAGAGCTGCCGCTGCCACCAATTCCTGCGTTACCCAAGAGTTATTCTATTGGAAATATAAGAATTCATGGTCGATCAGAGAGGCCATCGGCTTCACCCAGATTACCACTCTCGCCCAAAACGCCAGTTTCTCCCAAGACGCCGATAAGCACGCATACGCAGAAAAATAGGATCTCAACTCTTAGCCACGCACATGGTACGCCAAAGTCGGCGGAAATCAAAACACATAGCCCTAGCGGTGCAGCTCTAAACTGTTATGTGACAGCCAACTACTCAACCGCACCTCAAACGATTACCGAACCGCTAATAGAGCTGACTCCACCGCGTCAAACGCTTCCAACAACCCCCGCAGGTTCAGTATCGGCGTCTCCCATAACTCCCTCGTCAGCAACTGGTGAAAAACTCGAGGAAAATGTCAGCCTAGTAGGTGTCAGCATTGCATAGCACAACTCCCTTGGAAGGACGATGCTAATAACCAACGCCCATCAGGTCCGACATGCTCAAACAGAACAGTACTGGCTAGGCCGGTTCTCCACCCTTCTTAATAGTTTCCAATACGAAGAAGCTTTCAATGCGCCAGACCCATTTATTAGTTATCATGCGCCCCCCAGAACAAAGTTTCTGAAAGCCTGCGGGATAGAGAGCATTGATGAATTCAACATTAAGCGTGCCTTCACAGCACTTGAGCGAGTCTGCATGACCACGGAAGCGGCAAAAAGCCTCCATGAATTCAAAGACGCCTATGAAAGCAAGTTCACTAAGTCAGGGACTCCAAAGCCCGTCAAAGGAGATGCCAAAGCTAAACTGGCCGATGGACGACAGACGGCTATTCGAGTTCATAATAAGAATGTAGAAAAAACGGGACAAGATAAAGAATGTGCTGATGCGGGCAATGCAGGCGAATTCGGGATTCGAAATTTGATTAAATCTGTTCGGAAAGGTGTAGCCTGATTGGGAACACTCTTGGGAGCGTAAGGTGCATAGCGCGAACTTTTGTGGGTTTATTACGGTGTGTCAGTGTACGATCGACCGAAGGAATAGATTAAAGCATAACGAAGGTGACGGGAATACTGGAAGTCGAGGGCGCGTTAGAAATCTGTGAGATTAATGGCGCAATGAGTTTGATACCCGATTCAGCGTTTGGTATTCCCTTTTCAAACTAAACCGTTCGATATCTCAAGATATGAGGTACAATACCTACTAGCAAAGCCAGTTGCCCTCCAATTTCACCCATTCCTTTTAGAAACGCCATATAGCCGATTGACTGTAACCAAGATCAACTTTTAGATGCTCTACTTCTCAGAAATGCTGCAACTTGCTCATGCCTCGTGACGAAAAACATTCTTCTTTTCTCCGATTTCCACACCAGCACGCCGATTTCTTCTGCATACCGGCACGGAGCTTCAAACTCTGCTGGAGACGCGAAATCTTTGAACAAGAATCCTGGAGTGGCCTTTAGCCTGTCTCGTTCCAACTGCCACAGGCGGATCTGGTCAACCACAGTGGGTGGTAGAACGGACGGAGCAATGCCGGCTCTGTTTGAAGTAGATTTTGCTGCGTTGACTTTTCGCATTTGAGGATGAGCGTGTGTCGCGAGGTAGGAGATTATTTGGTCCGCAGTGATGCCCATTTCGACGGCGCGACGGATGGATTGTCGAGTGAGCTTTCCGGTGACAAGGTTGGGAAAGCGGTATTTTAGCGTTGTGAAAAGCGCGATGAGGGAGATTTGGAGCGGTGAAGAAGTGTAGGCATATAAGCGGTAGTTTGTTTCAATAATTATGAATCCTGTACCTGGAGCGCCGGTTGCGGCGTTGATGTGCGAGCCAGTGGGGGCGAGATTGCCTGATATCGGGCTTGAGAGAGCCATGGAATCAGAGGTGAGCGTTGTGGCTAGACGAGTGGGGTAAAAGCGAGTAGATTCTGAAGCGGGAGAATGTTGGTAGACGATTCCGAAATCAGTGAGATCAGCGAGAGTGCGGAGCTGTGTTGACGACAGATTTTTCTTCTCATAGGACTGACCGAGTTCTAGACTGCTAAGGAGGAAGAGGAACGAGAGAACTTCAACGCTATCCATCTCGATCGCCTCGGCGTTTTCGACGTAGAGAATGAGGATATGCCAGACTTGAGTATTGACGTCTTGTAGAACAAAAGCGAACCCTTCCTTAGTGATTTCGACTCTGCGGTCTCGGACTTCAACGAGATGGCAAGCTTGGAGAAGAGACTTGACTCCTTTGCTAAGTGTGACGTTTTCACGTTGAACGCCTAGTGTGTTTGTCCCGACCATATAACCAAGGACACCTTCCCATTGGCGTCTGGCATAGTCGTCAAGGTCAGCGATCGTCATCGGGTTCGGATCAGGCGTGCTAGATAGAACTCCAAACGATTGCCGCTTATCTCCTCCGGTGAGCGCTTGTCGCAAAGATGCCGCAAATGGGTTGGTCACCATGTACGCTCGAAGGTGGTCAGGAGTGGTTGTGCTAGAGAGAATATGTAATCGGCTCAGTATCGACAAGGCATTGTCCCTCTCACTTTGACCGAATTAGAACGTCATGCATAAACCTGCAAATGGGGTAAGATCCTTCATACGACTTGCTTTCCGCCTTGACCCATAGCTCTAGATCAGTTGCGGGTAAGGGATCTCTCAGATAAAGAAGCGCCATCACGAAACATTTTGCTGCATATACAGAGATCATCAGCAGGTAGAGCTCGCTATGAAAAGAGTAAACCACAAAATACCTAGATGGGGCAGCATCCGACGAAAGATCGCCAAAGCCGTTGAAGGCTGCTGGTATAGCTTGAGAAAGACTGTTCCGGGCAGACTCTCTAGGTAGTCCAGCGAGCGGGAGGAAGAAGCCGTCATCTTGAAATGACGGTTGAAGGCTTTGGCGCCGTTCAGATGCGTCACCTATCTATCATAACTAACGCAATAGATGGTGGTTGTTGAGCTCCATTCATCGAGATCTGGTGCCTTCAAATCCTCAAAAATCATCGACGACGTTGATTTACGGCAGCCTGTGCAGACCACAGACGCTGTTGCTGACTAAGCACATCCTCTAGCAGCCAGGTTGAAATGCATCAGAGCTCAGCTATCTGTTGTATGGCCTTTAGTGTTTTGAGGATGTATAACTAGTAGAGCAGCTGTACAAACAAATAGATCATGCTGTATACTAACATTACTAGTGAAGTTGGTGAATCAACCCAAATGCAGCGAAGGGGATGGTGTAGAGTAACATTCTGAACGGATCAGCTGTTTCTCCAGTCCCGAATATCCAGTCCTCCCATATAAACTCCTGATATAATGTAATCCAATATCATTCACCACATACGCATCAACCGCGGTATTCGTTTTACAAGATGACCGCCTTGAGATTTGTTAAATCGGCAAGTATCAAAATCCAGCCCTCTGACTGCATGTCCACTAAACCCGACTATAGGTGTGGGAGTCATTCCGGGCCACATCAGGATTAGAACCGAGGTACGGAGTACAGGGTATTTCCTTTGAATATGAATCGAGCTCCCCTTCATCTATTACTGCTGACTGCGAGAACCATGCAGATTGCTGGACAATGTATGTTTGAAAATGTGAAGTGCAGCATTCCCGTTGATACTCCTTTACTTTTATTGGGCTTCATGCCCAGCATAGAATTCGTATCGAATAGGGGCTCGCTCGCCGAGATGGAAATGAGCAAAGGGCAGGTGTGATGAGGCCTTGATCTGACTAGAGAGTGCGTATTCTAGCTCAAAATTACTGCTGCACGACCCGGCGTTGTCAATTTTGAGTTAGATATCCGAAAAGAACATACGGTATGTGACTGCTCCTTTCTCGCTCCTCCCTGAATCTTCCTGGCTCAACGACAGATCCCTGTGATGAGATGAATTGGCCTTATCCACAAGTGACATTGCATGCATACTTTCAGTGGTATGATAATGCAGCTGACAACCTGTGAAAGAATCGACTAAATATTCTCCACGGCGGTACGATTGCCAGCATGGGTAAGTTTCGATCTTCCCGCGGTCGCAATTCTGCAATTCATTCATCTGCTTTCCCTTGCTGATAACCTTGTCCTCAAAAAGTCGATCTAGGGGGATCTCTTGCGGTGGCTTCACGAGGCCTTTTTGCTACAGGTGTTTCAACAGACCTTAATGGTAAGTATTCATTGACCATCGAATGCTGGATTTAACTGTTGAATGCTAAGTAATATGTTACTAGTGACCTATCTGAACTCTGGAGGTAAAATTGGAGATAAGATTTTAGCTGTATGTGACAATTTTTATCTTGAGAATCCTGGCTCTTCCTACTGCGTCAAGTTTTATATTTTATCAACCTTGACTAGTTAACATACTCAGGAGGTGACCTGCGACAAATGTACGCAAGCCTTCCATTGATTCGATATCGCGGAATTGGAGGGCGCTTCTTTCACTAAAGCTCTGCTGACACCCACTTAAGTTGGCAACAATCTAGCGTACACTAACATCAAGTTTTTGAATGCCAAAAACGAAATTGTAGCCAGAGGCAGCCATACAAAGTAAGTGGTACCACTGGCCTTTTCATCACATTTTCATCTTCTTGCCTAGATAAAATTGGAGAGGTCTGGTGCTGACATGTCGTCGCAGATATGTGGCCCATGCTTTCAGAGATCCGAGAAACATCGTAAATGAGCTCAAGCCAGAGCCTTGATATGTGGAGTTCTTACAAGAGCAAGGATTTATTCGTAAAACACCAGCTGTGGAGAATAAGATGGTGTTCGACATCAGGATGCCAGATACCCAAGTTCATTGAGTATACATTTCCGTTCACAGACTTTTCCAGCCAAAAGATGCATGCTGCATAGCTCTGTCAGTTAGCTATTCTTGTTCACTAATAGACAGCCTACCAGCTAAGAATCAAGGAACAGTAGTAGTTCATGAGACACACGGTTCTCAAAAGATGTTCCTCACCCACACCAAAGCGCAGAGTTCCTTTTCCCAGGATAAATTATCTAATAAAATGACCATGTCCCATGAAATACATTAATTGTTTCCATCCTAGACGCACTGCACTGGCGAAATTATACCACCTAGCGCATGGTCAATCCAGGAGACTTTCGCGCGCAGTATCATCTTCAATTCCCTCCTCTCCATTTCCACCCAAGTTCTCATCTTCTTCCATGGGCGTAGGCTCCAACACGGTCACCCCTTCTCCCATAGCCTTGATCTTTGCCTGCGTCATTTCATACACATACTGTCCTAAGTGCTCGATACCTTCCATTGCAGTCCCATCGACATCTGCACCCAGGGCTCTATCGGTCGGGAAAATTTCTCCGGGGACCACCATGAGCTTATCTGGGCGCTGGGCAAGTATATCAAATGCGGGTTTCAGCTCGAAACATGATTCGAATACTTCACGTCGGCCAAGAATGTACAATCCCAAACGTGCACGAGAGAGAGCCACGGTTAGACGGCGGACGTCTCGGAGATACCCTACTGTCTTCGTGCGGGTGAGGGACAGGATTATATCTGCGAATGGCCCGGGTTAGGGAGTAATTAGCTATACTACTTGGCTGGTTCACTTACAGTCGTTTTGCTCTCCTTGGTATTTATCCACCGTTGTGACTATTCTAGGGAGACCAAACAGTGTGTTCTTGGCACATCGGTGATTTAGAACATCCTTGATCAGAGCTTTCTGGCCAGCGTATGTGGTGAGTATCGAGATCTTTGAAGCTGGATAGCCTAGGAGCCGCATGTATTGATATATTGCCACAGCATATTCAGCCTCTCCGAGATTCTGGATGAAGTGTGGGGATGGCTCTCTTTCACCAATGCCTTGATAGTTGGGTACGTTAATAAACTGGTAATCGTATCTGAAACCTGCATTGGCAACCTTGAATTTTTCTCCATCCTCGACGGTTGGCAAGTTACCTAGGCTCTCATATCTCCATTTAAATAATTCAGCGATGGACGGACGTGCTCGGCCTTGTTGGTCTAAATTAATGGTTGGAACCCCTAATCTAACCAAACGGAGGAAGAGAGTTTGTTCGAAATTGGCATATTGGCGGAAAGCTATGTTCTGAACGATCGGTGAGTTTTGAAGATGATCGCCACACAGCACCACTCGTTTCAACGGCATTTCTCCATTTTTCGTATTCTGTAGTGCGCATGGAATCACGCTTTCGATTTCGGTGACCTGAGCTGCTTCCTCCATGATAATATTGTCATAATGAAATCCAAGCTTGGCAATTTCTTGCCGCCTCATAGCGGCATGTGTCGAGGTCATTGCGATTATTCTAGCCTCTTTGACCAACAGGTAGTTCGCCCTATCTCGTTGTTGCCGAAGTATTTCAAATGGACGAATATCCTCTAATTCAGAGAACAGTTTTTTCAGATGGCGCTGGCAACCAGCTGCAGTGTCCAAAATTTCTTTCTTTGATACACCGGGTTTGAAGAGAGGTTGAGGAGCGTTCGAAAAGAAAGAGTGAAATGGAAAGGATTGAATAATATCTTCGCATGATGTAGCCTCCAAACATGCTTTATCCCAGAACTTGGTCCATGCTGGTTGGACATACACGGTATCGAAATATCCCGCTGTTTCGCATGAGTTTCCATGCGCACCTTCTGCTCCGATTGACGCCGCCAAACGATCGACTTCGGCAAGGTAGCCAGATCTGTTCTCTAAGAACGACTCCACTCTGCCAAATTTGCTATAGCTGACTTCAGTTTCGAGTTCCTCTTCTCCGTGACCAAGTCTAAGAAGATGGCGTTCGTCAATATCCAATGCTATAATTTTTTGGAACAGTTGGTTAAGCGCTTGATTGCTGTGGGCTATAAGCAAGGTGCGCTCATTAGGGAAATTGTGATATATATTGCTAATAATTTGGGTGGCAACGTCAGTTTTGCCTGTTCCAGGCGGTCCAACGATTACTGTTAAACCCGGTTGCGTGCCTGAAACAATGGCACTGACTTGGGCAGGGGTAAATCGTATTTTGTTCATTTTCGGGGCGTCCACGAGATAAGGCCCTTGATTTATGGGTTTGTACGTAGAGACACTTATCGAGCCTGGAACTGGCTGTACAGATTCGCCATGATCGCGTCTTCTTTTTTTGGATGGATTTAGCATCTCTCCTCTGGGTTGTCCATCTCCCATTTCCAGCACATATGGCGGTCCGAAGCTGGAGCTTGTATCTTCTGCTGGTTCGATGGTGCAGCCTGGAAAACTTTCTATGAGGTGATGCCAGTCTAAAAAGGTGTCTCTGTAATCTATCGACTTCAATTTGGTGCACAGCTGTGGGTAACTCGCGCTGCGTGGATCGCCATATCCCAGAAAGACTTCTTGTAACCAGGAAGGAAGTTTCGTGTCTGCGATCGTTAACGCTTGGATTGTCTCAAGAATCGGTTTAAAGTTGTTTTCCCGGCCTTTCCGCCGTACAACCACATTGAGAGAGGAATAAACTCTAAGTTTCTCCTCGCCTCGGGAATCCAGGTCCGCTTTGTAAGAGCGTGCGTCCAAGTTCACACGAAGCCGTCGTTGGCTGGGTCGCTGTCGTGAATATCCATTTTGCTGATCACTCTGGGTCTCGCGGAGTACCCGGCCGTTCGCATCAAGAATTTGTACGATTTCTGCACATCGGACATGTAATATGCCTATATCCTCTAGTTTACTGGGAGGATGAAATTCAAGAGAGGATGTCGGACTTTTTGGGCCAACCGTCAGCAAAAATACAACATCATCTGGTCGAAGCGTTTCCCATTCTCGACGAATGGTGTCGCTTAGTCGGCTAACATCCAACAGGATCTCAGCGCGAACATGAGCAGGATGTGTACTTCCCACTTTGGCCGGTGCCACCTCTACAATGGCAGGCTTGGAAATAGGGATTGCCATCCGTGAAAACCCGTCAAATGTAACTTGCTTAGTCTCCCGGTTGATGCGAGGTTGCATCCGCTTCACAACTGATTCTAGGTCATTTTTAATTTCAAAGAACGACTCTGCCTGGTACAGCACGAGTGAGCGCCATAAAAAATCCCCTGGACTCAAATACTGCAGGTTCAATTTCGGAACTGCCAATGGTCGAGATCCGTCATAGGCCTCGTTTCGGACCAAGGCTGGTTCATATAGAGATTTTTCGGTGGGTAAAACAGTTAGCTGTGATGCGGTTTCCTGAAATGAAGGTCGACGTTCGAAGGTTGAGAGAATGATCTCGAGAAATAATTGACGGTTTGACAGAATACCGGTCTGTTCTGGGTATCTTGTCCTAAAGCCTAAAGTAGAGCATAGCTTCTCCAATTCCGCGTCATCTAGATTCGACAGATGTGTCTCGAGCTCAGCGCGCTTTTCAATCGATCCATAATTAGCCAATGCTAGAAGGGTCAACTTATCCTTGAAATGTTTAATAGCAATCCTTTGAAGCCTATCAAGCTCTTTGCAATGAATTTCATAAGCATCTTGAGGAGAATGTTGTTGACCCGACTGATCATCTATAGAGAAACCAACAAAATGCACGAGAAGGTTATAGAAATCATGGAACAGGGAATGGTTGCTAATTCTGAAAAGCCGCGAAGTGCGAATAACCGGAAGAATATTCAGATCCTTTAACAAGGTATTCACGTAGCGACGCGTGGGAAGCTGGCTTTCGAGATCAACAAGAAACTCCATGAATCTCTCACAATATCTGATACTGTCTTCATTTCCTTTCTCGGAGGAATCCAACCGCTGCAGAAAGTCCAGCACCATGGAGTATAGCCAAGACCTCTCAAACCGGATTTTCGCTTTTCCAGAATCGTCAGCCATATCATACCGCTTCATTGATACTCTCCAAGCTCGTTTTAGAGCTCCAGATTGTTCGAGTAGCTTGATTCGCGCATCAGGGCTGTAGAGGTTGTGCCAGATAGCAATTGACACCAGCGGTGCACATTCTTTGCGGACCTGCGGGTTTTCTAATGATTGAAAAGCACTGATAATGAATGAAAGTAGATATATCCGGGATGTCATAGACAGCGTGGGGTCAAGGTTCATGGAAAGGACACGCCGAACGAGGCTCGAAAAGTCCTCCGGCCGATCGGAAAAGTGGCCTACAGTCCAGTTAGGGTGAGAACAGATTCCACGTATATTCCCGAATCCTTACCCCATATTGGCAAATTCTCCCTTTGCTTTATGCCCACAATCACAGCGATCAATAGGACTTGGTAATTCGAGGCGTCTTCGGAATAGGTGGGCCATAAGTATCTAGTTCAGCGGTCAGCATCGTATCCGCTGACTTTGAGGATGCGGCATTGTCTCACTTTTCCAGAATATGAAGATTCTCTAACAAGAGCAGAGAATGAAGGGAGAAGCCTTCCGACACCAACGGATCCCATATATCGTTTTTTATGACCTCAGGTCTGACCTTGCGTGGTCTGGAGGCTTTGAGCCAGTGAGCTCTAGCCAATGCCACCCATTTGTTTTCTTCCTGGAGGTCATTCACAGTAGGACGCATATCTAAAGCGCGCGCCATGGCTGGACGCATCTGCAGCCCCATAGTAGAGTCCAATATCTGATGCGTGGATGTTGCGTCCTTCGCTGTTCGTGATCCACGAGCAATGAATTACAAAATTACAGCTTACAGTACGAAACCCTTCCCAAAGCCGGCAGAATCATAACGTAACGCTGTAATGACGTTACAAGGCCATCTCTATCGATCACCAACTTCCGATCTCACAAGCTACAGGATCATTCATCTCACACTCACGCCTACACAATTTGACCGGCGCGAGTTATTTTCTTGCCACTCGTGCTAGAAAATGGCGGTGGAGAATATTCGCGCTGTTCAACTTTACCGGGAGCTTGTTGAAGAGCTGTTAGATGCAGCCGCGGAAGTGAAGCAAAGCTCCGCAATAGACCCTCCGATAACAGAGGCTGATTTGGGAGACGCGATCCGCGAAACCAGAGACAACGAAGCGGAGATTTTGAAGAATCAGAGTTTGCAGTCAACCTATGCAGCTGTGGAAACCGCCTTCCGTGAGAAGTTCTATCATTTGTTGGTTAGTCGGAAACGCCTTTCTGACTCGTGTCTCTACATCGTACTGATTCTTTAATTGTTGAAAAGGCCACAACCTCAATAACGGAGCCCGAATTTGTCCAGATATGGAATTTGCTAGACATTGTGTCTTTTTTCTCCGACAACGGTAAAATCTTTCCAAAGATCAGCGCTATTTCTTTTTCGCTGATGTCTTGCTTCTTAGAACGATGTGAACCTGGGCTTATCTTCTGGCTCATAGAGGAGCTGCTCGATAGTCAAACGATTGATGGCTGTCGCAAAGTATTTGATTATTTGGAATCGAGGCGAGAGCGTAATACGGCTGTGAGTCTTGCGGGTCCGTTTGACCTTGAGAGGAGGCATTTTCTAATTTTGGAGCAGAAGCATTTCAAGCAGAAGAGTTTGATTATTCTCCGATCATGCAACGAACTACTACGGCGACTTTCTCGTGCGGAAGACACTGTATTTTGCGGAAGGGTGTTCATATTTCTTTTTCAGTCATTTCCTTTGGGGGACAAGAGTTCCGTGAATCTGAGAGGAGAATATCATACAGAGAACGTGACAGCATTCGACGAACTGCCAAAGCCGGCCCCCACTAGTGAGAGTGCCATGGACGTTGATATGCACGATGTAGAGGCACCGAAACCTTTAAATGGCTCTTTAATTGCGGAGTCAGCCGCAAATTCCCAAGCAGGTTCCGCGCCGGTGCAAGGCGACGATCAGATATCGAAACGGCCATCAGGCACAGTAGCTCAGGCTGAAGACACATCAATTGATATGGATGCTCTATACCCGGTATTTTGGGGCTTGCAAGCAAACTTTTCAGCGCCGACACGGCTTTTCGAACCTGAACATTTCGCCTCATTCAAAACAGGACTCGAATCCACTGTTTCAACTTTCCGAAAAGTCAGTATGGATTTGGAGAAACGCGGAATGACAAAAGGCTCAGAAGAGACTCCGCGCCGTGGAATTAAACGAAAGCGGACTGAAAACGGTGCCGAAACTGCAAATACTTTTAATCCGAAATACCTAACAAGCCGCGATTTGTTTGAACTAGAGGTTTGTCATTTGCGAGTACTCTTTTCCTTTTTAACTGAAGTACTGACTTGAACCCAGGCCAACGATGTTGCGTTCCGAAGACATATCCTTGTTCAGTCTCTTATCATCTTGGACTTCCTGATTTCGCTTACACCAAGAGCGAAAGCGAAATTGACGGACACTACAAATAAGTCTGTTTTATATAGTTACGTCCTTAATGACGAGGATGTAAGTTTTGTGTCTACTAGACAAATATCCAGCGTTTTACTGACAACCTTCGAGGCAAAATGGGTGGCACAGATGAAATCCTCCATAGCCAGTTATTTACAGCAGGGCAATGACGGGAAATTCTATTATCGCATGGTTGATACCGTCCTCACGAGAGATAAAAACTGGGTCCGCTGGAAAGCAGAAGGATGTCCGCCTATCGAACGACCTCCGGTCCAGGTCGAGGATTATTTGAACACTCAGTCGAGTGTTGTCAAAATATCCACAAGCAAACGACTCCGAGCAGCACCACTAGGTTCTCTCGATCTTCGGTTCTTGTCAGAGGATGCAAATCTAGGCAATTTAAATTGCCTCAAGGAAACAGAGAGGTAAAAGCAAAATTAAGGAAGAGCCCGATTAAAGGACAGTTGACGCTAATATTGCATAGATACGTTAATCCACGAGCCGATACGTATATGAAAGGCATCGCTGATGATGAGTTCAACATTGAGATGGCGCAAACCAGTGAGGAAAAGGAAGAGGCTGCAAGAGCAAAAGCAAGCAAGACGTGGAGAATCTTGCGCATATCGTTGCGCAATAAGCTGAACCGGTTTGACCATATCGACGATGGTAAAAAGCTCAAATACCTCTTTGAGAGTCCGCCTAACTCTGAAAAGCCAACCACAGAAACGGAGAATGGAGTCGATAGCCATGGAGACGGATCGGCAAAAAACGAGTCATTGAAGGAAAATAATGTACTTGAAAAGTAATCACCTCTCTGGTTATTCAAAAATCAATTCTGGAGATGCCAAGTGTGTCAAAGGCCCTGAGTGGCTTTTACTATTCGATCGCTGGCATTTCCAAGATAGGATTGCTCGGCCTCATTTGAGCTGCCGGTCAGTTTTCACTAAATGCCTACCCTCATTTCAAGGGAATTTAAGGATGACAGTATGGGTGCGTTCGCGGGGATGAGCTGTGGTACAGCTAATCTCAGAATTGGTGCCTTCACTGGACAAATACTCAGGATATTGGTGAGATACGATGATTACTCAACGCGATATCTCAGCCATATACTCAACGCTATGGGTCTTTGATACAATCATTTTCTAAGAAAAGTGAAAGGGGCCATTTCGGTTTGAGGACTGCTTTTGCTTATTTGGGATGTTGTCTAGTAATCCAGCCTAAACAAGCAAGTCGATGGCTGGAAATCTTCAAAGACCCTCTTAGGGTATCATATTAGTGGAAAAGAGGTGAAGGAGGAATGAGGCCTAAAGCGCCTTTGCATTTCAGAGATGCCCTGATCCTTCAAATTTCAAGGGCGTTTACGAGATACCCAATTCAGGGTCTGTCCTGTTGTATCACCAAGGCGAATGCTGCCACAGAGGGATTTAATCATACAAGTATGTTTGTACATTATTGGAGATTGGATAAGATTCGCTGCAGTTGTTTTATGATATAGGTCTCTCGATTAAGACAAAATCAAGACACTCGTCACGCATAGCCTTGGTTTCATTTGAAATACCATTGCAACTAATCCAGTTTGTGCTGCCGATATAGGACTTATATTTTCGGAGCATCCTGCTCAGCTGAAAGCTTTGATGTAACAGTGGTTCAGGAGCTTGAGATCGGCCACGCCGCTTGAGTGTTGAAAATTGTGTATCTCTATGTGCAATTGCGGACAGACAGCCACAAGTTCAAAAGCTTCTTTGCCTCGTCCGGCTAATTCGGGGCTTTTTCCTTTCATGGAGAATTGATCAGGTTGAACTACATAGCTTGCGCTAAGGAACGAGATGCAGGTACGAATTCAAGATTTCGAGTTTCATCGTTGACTAACTAAGCTAGTGATACAGTCCTGAACCATGCTGAAAAGACAGAAAATGCGTAATACTGACCAATCAGTAATCCAACGTAGGTGTAAACCATTTCTTTTTTTATAGAACACAAACCTGTCTGTATGATGTAGTTCATTAGCTAGCCCCTGGATGTTTTGGGGGTGTTTGTCGCTAAAACCAGCCTAACTTCAAGCGGCAACATCCCCGAATGAGCTTAATCCAACCTACATACCATCCTCAAACCACTTCTCGTGTGGCCTCCACTCCAAGAACGCTGGCTTCACCTTTTTCATCATCAAGTATACTGGCTCGCATTGCTATTCTGCTGGATGACTGCGCTTGATTCTCTCGGTTGGCTTGATTTGCAGCCTCTTCTTGATCCGTGATGCTGCATGCCGACTACGCGCGAAGCAGTCAGTCGCACACCAAGCACACCAAGGACTTTGATATCAGCTTATTTCTGTTCGCAGATGTGCTAAGACATATATGGAGATGCAGCAAGAACCATGATTGCGACAGATCGTCCTCAGCCCTGGCCATTTATAGGCTTTTGGCCCCATGGCTGACAAGTGGCATAGTGACAACGATATTGCAGGCCTGGAGATCCCCCTGTCAACGGACCCCGCGGTTTGGTCCTAGTAGCTTTTCGGGCATTAACTCCGTGATATAAACTCGCTTTCTTGACATCACAGCGCTTCTTACCACGCCTTGAGTTCAATGCCCAGAGATTTGTTCGTGGTGACTCTGCAGGGGCCCAGCTAAAGTTGCGTTTCTCAGTCCGCCTGTTTCGCAAATCTTCAAACAAACGGTCCAGGGGCCAATGCTGGTGTTTCGTTCCTGTTGGTCTGCACCGCACATTCAATGGCGTGCAATTGAAAGAGACACCGCCACAAGTTCTACAAGGAAAGAGAAGTGCCGGTGTTGGCCGATGAAGCGTACTTTGGAAGCGTGCGATACGAGACTCTATGACCACCGTCCCTCCAACAAGGGGCTGCAGGTATTAGGTCAAGCGTGCGGATCTCTGTCGAAAGAGTCAGATGAGCCTCTGCATTTGCACACGCTATGATCTACCACGACAAGAAATGAGTATCTGGGGCCTAACCGGTTCTCTGGTTAATGCCTTGCATATGCTGCCTGTTCCTAGGGGACCTTCTCACTGTTTCTCTGCATATCGATAACATGACCGTAAAGGCAGCCAATACCACCCTGCCCCGCACTGTTATCTGGTCCGACCTACATCCCATGCTAGTTCATGGCCACCTCTTCCTTTGGCAGGGATTACTGGGAAGGTTCCACTTGCTGTTAGGTCATATGTTTTTGTATACTCCATAGATGGGCGTCTCATCACTTATTAAGTATGAACGCTGCGTCGTCTCTCTTCTGCTCGTCCTCGACTCGAGGAGGATAAGTCATTGCCTCTTTAAAGCATTTTCGGTGCCGGAACTGAAATACTTTGGTCAAAGCAATTCAAATAGCTTTAGAAATTGATTATACCAGGTGAGCCACTTTGCCTTACAGCAGTCCAAGAGAAGCGTGTTGTTTGTGTCGGATTCTACATGCACATTGTGCCGTGCCCTAGCTTTGCGTTCATCTTGGTCATGGAGAATTTTTTGGACTTGGGTTCCCATGGACTCTTCGCCTGTTTCTAAGATTCCTAGACTTTGCTTTGTTGAACCTTTCGCTTTTCCCAGAGTTTTGAGGTTGATGGGATATGGTGTTCAAATAGGACGACTGTTTCGCTTTTCAGAAACGGTGACGTGGTGGAGAGTGCCAATCAGCTTACCTCAAACGCGGCTTTGAACGTACGCATTTGCAGGCTTTAAGTTCCTGTTCAACACGAAGTCTTGCCCGTTTCAAAATGGGTATCTACGACGCCCACGGAGCAGGGCTCTCGATTACCTCCGCGCGCCCTGCCAATGGTACTAGCAGTTTTCTGTCACTACATAGTGAGAGCTCGATCAACCATGCTTCTAGATCCTACAGCGAAGACATACAAGATTGTCCAGCTTACGCCTGGGCGTCTACTATCGCCGGAACCGACTGCATAGGCCCAATCGAGACATTCAACGAGACGCAGGATACAGAATATTCATATGACAAGTTACAACAAAATGAGGATGGGTCTCCAATCGCATCTTCTACAACACTCGAAAAGCCATCTAGAGGGAAAATGAAGCGGTTTAGGTGAGTTAACTGTAGAGGGCAGGCATGATACCAGAGATGTTAACATATAGTCAATGACTAGACTCACCCATAACCAAACGCGGTATCTTATGAGTGAATTCATACGTCAGGCACATCCTGACGCCGCTCACAGAGAGCGGCTTTCCCGTGAAATACCGGGTTTAAGCCCGAGACAAGTTCAAGTTTGGTTCCAGAACAGGTAGGCATGTGCATCTAAAGCTACAGAGAAACTCAAAACTAATCTTCGCGAAAGGAGAGCCAAATTAAAGCGGCTGTCTACCGACGATAGAGAACGAATCTTGAAATCAAGGGCAGTTCCAGATGGGTTCGACATGGTGAAAGCATTGCATTGGCCGTACGCGAATAATCCAGACGTATCAAACACAGCGGCTTCAGCAAATGGTGACAATACTTCCGAACGAAAAGAGTCACTGATACCTGTCGAAAGCATAAAGCCGATTAAAGAAAAGCATGACGCGACCCGCGTCAGTAACCCATCCCGTTACGGCTACCATATATCGACTTCCCTATCGGCTCTAGAACCCAGCGTGGAATGTGACAGCATCTCTTCAGTTTCTGCGCTGAGCGAACGGCAGTTACCATTCCCGTCGTGGACCTACCCCCAAATACCCACGCCACCTTTAGAATCGACATCAATGTCTGAATCTGGGAGCACTGGTGAATCGAACTCGCCGTTGAATCATCATTGGTGTAGCGTGTCTTCAGGTGATAGCACAACACCCATATCACCCTGCGTATTGACATCTCCTGGTCTGAATTGCGGTGTAAACACACCCGTAACGCCAGTTATGTGCTATGGCGATAAGCCATTTGCTACTCCATTACCAGATCGAGACTTCCTCGACAATTTGGGTAAGCATATACCATTGAAGAATAAATGTACTACACGAACAACTGGTCTATTTTTTATTTCTAATCTGAGCTAATTGACATCAACGTGATAGGTTCTCCGCAAGATGACCAGAATTCGGCAGGCGACGCCATACCTACAACCCCACTCTCCATTTCATTTGGAGATCAGCTCCTTCAACCGAGTGTATGTCTTGGTCTTGGTTCATTTGGTATATCCTCACAACAAACTGCGCCGGCGGTGGGCTTCACAGGTCCCGCATTTGGCTTCGAACCCAAATCATCCCTTGCCGGACTATCCTATCCAATCGAGATGGGAAGAAACATGTGGGATATTGGGCGGTAGTATCTGCAGAATGCGTACTTGTTTTGAGTAGTTACCGTTGATGATTACATCTTTCTTCCTTCGAGCGAATGGCCATTGATTCTGCGTTGAACTCGTTCTTTTCCAATCCTTGTAATTCTACGTCAGCTTTTCTTTTGCTTTCGTTATCCTCTACGCTTTTACGACTGCTCAATCTCCATATAAATTGACTACATACATACATAATTAAATTCAGGTTATAACTTAAAAATGAGACTCACCGCGTCAGAAGCTTTACTTCTGGGGGTGCTTCATTTCAACAATTCTTACTACTCTGTGCTGAACTACATACACAGGTCATCTTTGTACATATATATGATCATTGGAATGCTGTGTTTGTGATGCCTCCATATTTTAGTAACTCTATACTCTGTAAGCTACTAACATATTATATTCCCTTAAAGAGATTGGGAGCTAAACAGTGCTTTCGACCTGGTGAATAGCATTCCAGTTTCCTAGTTCAATAGTAATGAAGAAAGGCTCAAGTAAATCAGTTATGGTTGAGATAGTAGATACTAATAATTATTGGAAGAAAATTCAATGTTTCAATAAAAGATTTGTGGAGCTAAAAGGTCGCTCACACATTGGGCACCACCTCAACCCCATATTTGAAATCAATTTATCAGTCCCATCCACATATGATTCAATGTCTGTCAGATCCATCACTGGATTGTCACCAAAGCTCAAGCACCACTAAAGTTGTGCTCTTGCAGCTTAGCCCATACCTGGAGTTGGAGTATTGGGACGTGAGAGAACCTAGAATAAGTACATATCTTATTAGTTTGAAAAGTTCCCGATTCTACAGCACTGTTGACAATATAACAAACCTTCTCAGCAAACACACTCAGCTTCTTTGCTTTCTCCTTCTTCTTCTGGTTGATCCTAGCCAATTCCTCAGCAGTGACTGGCCTTGGTGCTGCATTGATATCTGGCATGGCACCCAAGGCACCCTGCGACATTGGACCAAGGGTTTGCACCCCTTTGTTAATGGCTTCGCGGAGCGCATTCGTAGTTGGCAATGTTTTTGTTGACCTCACCGTGTCCCAGTCTTGCACAGTCAATGAAAAGGCTGCATAGCCAACGGCGATGGCAACCCAATGCTTGGCTTCAGCTGATCTCTTGATGCCCGGCGCGCGTCGGAACTCGATACTACCACAGCCACCCAACACATTTGAGAAGTTCCAGGAGACGTACCGGTCGTCGCAGAGGCCCAGCAAGAGGGTAGCTTTCATTGTGTGTTTATCAAATTCGTCAAATATTGGAGCCCAGGATCGCGCTGGCACTTGGGCAACGGCTGCATTCCAAGCTGGAAACGCCTCCACATTGGATTTCGCCCATTCATTTTCCTTACGGTCGGCCGGCATAATCTTTGTCATGGCGCTGTCATAGTATATGATCCCCTTCAGCATTCGCTTTAGTTCGTCCATGTTGTACTTCCTGTCACGCTCCGGTGAGACATGAACGTGCATGGAGCAGCCGGGAGTGAGCAAAATATCGCAGATTTTCAGCAAAATATCGAACACTTGATCAATTTCTGCCTGCCATGCGGTATTCGTTTCTAAAACTCGAGAGACCATCTCACATCGCCCTGATTGCAGGATATCCTATCAGCAAATACTCATCCCAGAATCATACATCTATGTTGACGCCACTGGCTTTTCAACATTGTCACTCAGGGGGTAGGAGTTCGATCATGGACCTACAGAATCCTGGCCGTTCATCGAGGCTTATTTCATCCGATATCGTCCAACTGGTGTATCCGTCGGACCTTGTCCCCGCAGGCACTCCGTAACCGACCAGGACTGCGGCAATCACCTTACGTAGAGCGCGACGGTTAAGGTCCTTTGCTGTCTCATCTCCGCTACTCGGTGTGATGTTGGGATCAAAACCATGGCTCAACAGATTCGCTGCCACGGAAGGCTTAGGTTTGAGGAGAAACTCCATCTCAAGACCAAAACTGAGTGCCAAATAACTCGACATTTTGGTATGTATGTACGTGTAAACAAGGGGATAATCAAGAGCGCAGGTGAAAAGGTTCAAAAAAAAAGAGAAAAAGAGTTTGCTATGAAGCTGAATTCAGTGAGAAAAGGAAGCTGATTGCAATAGAGTGACAACGGAGTATCAAGGCCTTTTTATATCCTGATTCAACCACGACAGGTGCTGCTCGTGGGAATACGGCGTCGAAGTCTAGAATAGCACTAAAAGTATCTAGCCGCCGATGCATTGAAACAATGACATGGCAGCCAACTATTATGCAAAGGCGTTTTCGAGGATAGCCAGCAACTACCCTGTAGGAGATTGACAGCTTCATCATCTCTATTTCTCTTGGAATGACTGGTTCACAGCTGCGGCGTATTGCTCCAGGCAACAGCGACCTCAGAGCTAAATGCAATCATTCAGATGCAGCAAAAGTTCATGCCAGCGCTTATGCCGCCAAGCAATAGAGCCAGCGGAACACTTCAGAGGCCAACCAAAGTCCAAGATATTGTTGGTCAGTGAAACCCCATGTCTAATGGCCATATGAAAACACGGAAGCTACCGTAGAAGTAGGACTGTCGATTAGCAGAAGAATGATATGAAAGGTCCATAAAAACATGGAACTGCCCTTATTGACAAGAGAATCATTCAATCTGATACACAGGATTATCGATCGATCATATTCTATTTCAGAGCATGGAGTAATTGTGTTGTTTTCTTCCACCAGCTCATTGCCTGATGGTGTTTGTAGTGATTGATATTTTCTCTTAAGAACATTGAAGGTTGCTTTCCATGGCTACCTAATGTAGTTAGTTAACTAACTAACTAATTACATAAGGTAATCACTAGCCCTCGAGACCCCGCTTTCGTTACTTCTAGAAATCATCCCACCGAGTCCTGGAGAGCATCTTTTCTACACATTATTGTCGAAAGTCATCCTATTTCGCTACCAAGTTCTGGAGGTGTCCTTTACATTATAGTGCCGTCAAAGTCGGGTTTTGCTATTAAGCCACCCAAGTTTCATCGCAGACCTTCATTCGTCTACAACTCGGGAATTAACCCTCCTCATAACAGTGACTGATACCCTTTGCCTCTTCCTATCTTGACGTGGTAATCCTCACATTCCATCGAAAACAAACCCACGTGTTACATTCTTTGAGTGAGAGAACAATGACGCCCACTCCTCCCAACCCTCCGAACCCTCGATGTGGATGGAGGGAAGGATGGGTAGCCGGACACAAAGCCGGATGGGAAGCCAGGGGAAAGTTCGAACGCGACAAGGCGCTCAAGGACAAACAGCCGTCAGTATTCCAGCAAAAGCTGCAGGAAGCTGCCTTAGCGGGCGCAAAAGGTTTTTCCCGGCCGGAATCTCGATTCCCCGTCATTATAGATCCCTTGGGCCCATTTTCGACACTCGTAAAGGTACAAGAGGTTGTTGGTCCCCCGTCGCTCCCAGAGATTAAAACAACTACCAAAGCACAAAATTTGCACGTTGAGGAGAAGGAGGAGGAGGCAGAGAAGCTCGAAGAAGTGGAGTATACTCATGTCGGCTGGGATCAATTGAAGTACATCAAGAATTATCCTGGTGTAGAAAATCTTCTCGTCTGGTTCGAGGGACAAAAGAGATACGCATATTATGTTCCATCGGTCTTGGATAAGAAGGCTGAAAACCAAGACGTTACGCCTGTCGCGGAGAATATTTAATGAGATTCTTCTGTTTGACGGAGTTATCGTGGTGATTGTTATTTGATGCCAAGGGAAGAGTCTCTCTGCTGCGCGAATTGAGAAGCTATGGTTTTCATATATACTGAGACTCGTTCATGGGGAAGAGCTGATTGAGTAAGATGAGATAGTTTTTTCGATGCAACCAGAGTACTATGCAATTTTCTACATGTCATTCCTTATGCGTGTCCTTTTAGAGCCCTAGCTTAAAACGCCATGTATTGACGACTTCCATGCGCATATTTGGTCTCAATGGCTAGATCTGTTTTGTGTTTTATGGGCCATAGCAGCTTGAACTGGCTATTGCCTAGTGGTCACAGAATTCACTTTTGATATTTGGATTCGACTCTCGAGTGACAGTTTTCAAGACTTATCATGATGTTGTCTATACAGAGAGAAACAGGTTCCTCCCCAGGCAAAACACCAATCGGATCTGTGGCGCCAACAGTGAGATATCTGAATTCCCCATGCAAACTGGTGGATTTGATTGCAGAAACATATCAGTTGCGATGGGAGCAAAAGTGATATCAAACATGAATTTGAGGAATCGAATCTGATTCGTAGTCGGAGAAATGTAAATCCACTTCGGCATAAACTTATTCCGAAATCACTAGTAACTCGCTGGTTGATGTAGTTTGGCAGTTGAGCAAGACTCTTGGGACGACGACAAGAGGCGCAAGCTCTCATCAGAAGGGTAAGAATCTCATTAACGAACAGGTAGTCGTCTGGTCACTGCTCTAACCTTTGAACTCTTTCCTCTCCTTCGCTTTGTGGTGAAATTGTCAGCTGGAGGCTTCTCGTCTTCTCGCCCCTGTGATTTCCCCTGATTGCACCACTTGCATGGTCGATACGATCCATCGTCGTTTCTTGCAGCCTGGCATCAGCGGTGATGCAGTTCCTATATTCTCGGTGATACTTGAGGAAATATGTTAAGGTTGGGTTGTGTGTGAAAGCCTAACTGGACCCGGAGTGTCCGGATAGAGCAACCAACCGACTCGGTCGGTCCGAAAACCGCCATAATGTCGACAACCATGCGAGGGCTGGTCCAGTTCATTGCTGATTTGCGAAATGCGCGCGCTCGTGATCTGGAAGAGAAGCGAATCAACAAGGAACTGGCCAATATCCGGCAGAAATTCAAGGATGGGAATTTGAATGGGTACCAGAAGAAGAAATATGTCTGCAAGCTCTTGTATGTCTATATACAGGGCTACGATGTCGATTTCGGGCACCTCGAGGCGGTGAACTTGATATCGGCGACCAAATACTCGGAGAAACAGATTGGATATCTGGCGGTGACGCTCTTCCTCCACGAGCAGCATGAATTGTTGCATCTGGTTGTTAATAGCATTCGGAAAGACCTGCTCGATCATAATGAATTGAACAATTGTCTGGCGTTACATGCAGTTGCCAATGTGGGTGGCAAAGAGATGGGCGAGGCGTTAAGTGCCGATGTCCATCGATTGTTGATTTCCCCGTAAGCCTCTCAAAGCTCTTGGGTTTCGAATGTGCAGTTTGGCTGACAAGGAACATTATTATAGGACGTCCAAGGCCTTCGTGAAGAAGAAAGCCGCTCTTACCCTTTTACGACTGTACCGCAAATATCCCAGCATCGTGCAGGAGGAATGGGCGGAACGTATTATCTCCCTGATGGACGATCCCGATGTGGGCGTTACGCTCTCCGTCACCTCCCTCGTAATGGCACTCGTTCAAGATAACCCTGAACAATACAAAGGAAGCTACGTGAAGGCAGCGCAAAGGCTGAAGCGCATTGTGGTGGATCATGATGTTCCGGTGGATTATATTTATTATAAAGTACCTTGTCCATGGATACAAGTAAAGCTATTGCGTTTGCTTCAATATTATCCTCCATCAGGTACGTCAAATATACTCTCAATGGCGGAGATATAAAGTATTTCTAATCTTATGTTCAACAGAGGATACGCACGTTCGTCAGCTTATTAGACAGTCTCTTCAGGAGATTATGAATCTTGCAGGGGACATGCCGAAAAATGTTCAGCAAAACAATGCTCAAAATGCAGTGCTTTTTGAAGCGATTAACCTTCTCATTCATCTTGAGAGTGAGCAGGCGCTTATGATGCAAATCTCGACTCGGCTGGGCAAATTTATCCAGTCTCGGGAAACCAATGTACGGTATCTAGGTTTGGAAGCAATGGCGCATTTTGCTGCCAGGGCGGAGACTCTAGACCCCATCAAAAAACATCAAAGCATGATCATCGGTTCTTTGCGGGACCGTGATATTAGTGTAAGACGAAAGGGGCTGGACCTGCTGTACAGCATGTGTGACACCACCAACGCTCGTCCCATTGTTAACGAGCTTCTCAAGTACCTTCAGACTGCCGATTATGCAATTCGGGAAGAGATGGTACTTAAAATTGCTATATTGACGGAAAAGTATGCTACAGACGCCCAGTGGTATGTTGATATTTCACTTAAATTGCTCTATGTAGCTGGTGACCACGTCAGCGATGAGGTTTGGCAACGCGTGATACAAGTTGTTACCAACAATGAAGAGCTTCAAGCCTATGCTGCGCAACATATACTGGGATATATCAAAGGCGACTGCCACGACAGTTTGGTAAAGATTGGAGCTTACATCTTGGGTGAATTCGGTCATTTAATTGCCGACAACAAGGGCTGTTCTCCAATAGAACAGTTTTTGGCCTTGTATTCCAAAATGGGATATTGCTCTGACCATACCCGAGCCTTCATATTGTCAGGCTTTATCAAGTTCGTCAACCTATTCCCGGAGATCAAACCTCAGTTATTACAAGTCTTCCGCGCATACTCCCACTCTTCGGACTCCGAACTGCAGCAGCGTGCTTTTGAATATCTTCAGCTTGCCACTTTACCAACTGATGAACTTTTACGTACGGTTTGTGATGAGATGCCGCCATTCTCAGAGAGAATCTCGGTATTGCTCTCTCGCCTGCACCAGAAGAGCGCTGGTACTAGCGATAAACGAACTTGGGTAGTTGGCGGGAAGGATGCCAATGCAGACGAAAAGGAATTCATGTTGACTCAAAAGCCAGGCTTGAAGCGCTCCTTTACAGCCATAGCCAATGGCGCGTCTGGGTCAAATGCGGCATCTAAAACAGGTGCTTCTAGCGACTTGATGGGCTTGGATTTTTCAGCAATTTCGGGCGCTCCTCCACCAAACTTGGCGAGCGCTGCCCATCTCTCACCGGATTGGGACATTGGCTTCAACAGACTCTACTTCGCTGAAGATGGAGTCCTGTTTGAAGACGCCCAGATTCAAGTTGGCCTACGATCGGAGTACCGCGGACATCTCGGTGTCTGCAAATTGTACTTTTCTAACAAATCTTCGTTTTCTATTGGATCATTCACAACGACACTGGATAACCCTTCTCCTGGGAAGTTAAAGGTAGATACCAAGAGCCTACCGGACCCTGATGTTCTTCCCGCTAGCCAAACTCAGCAAACCGTATGCTTTGAATGTCTCGGTGCTTTCACCAAGGCACCAACAATACGAATCTCATTTTTGGCTGGTGCACTCCAAGCATACACTCTTCAACTACCTGTGCTTATGCATAGATACATGGATGCCTCCAGTCTATCTCCCGACGAATTTTTTAAACGCTGGAGACAGATCGGGGGGCCGCCGCTTGAAGCCCAATCAACTTTTGGGCTTGTGCACAATAAGAATCGAAGTATGAATGAATCAACGACTCGTAGAACTGTGGAAGGATTCAAGTGGAAAATCTTAACCGGGGTTGATCCGAATCCAAAGAATATTGTCGGATGCGCGGTTTTCCAGGCTGAGAGCCGGAAGACGGGCTGCCTGATGAGGTTAGAACCTAATTATGAGAAGCAGGTATGTCTGCGCGTATTCTGGATCACTTTTCATAAATGACTCTGTTTCTGACGCAGAAACAGATGTATCGGATAACCATTCGAGCAACTCAAGAAGACGTACCTCAGGCGTTGATGAAACTGATGGAAGAAAGGCTGGCTCAAGGAGCAGCCAAAGATGACATGTACAGTTAAAGTCCTGAATAGCAGGACTGCGAACAAGCAAGATACCCTGAAAGATATCAGCAGCATTTCAAGGCATGGGAAAAGGATAAACATTTGGTTTGTTTTCCACTGTTTTGGGATAAGAATGATATACATTGTATATAATGTTTTTCACAACTAATTTGGACTTCTAGCGTGGGCGGATCAATCATCCTACTCTTCTTATTCTTTCCTGTGTTTTGGCTGTGTCATTATTAGGGATTTGGAAACTTTACGAAACATTTTTTGCTGCTCCCTTTGGAGGACGAGCTCCGAAGATCGTGCTTCCCACTCTGACCTCGTTGCTTCCCATAGCAATGGCACCCTCAAAGTCCTCACTCATCCCCATGCTCAGCTCCAGCCCATCTTCGCCGTTTAATCTCAATTCCTCACAAACTTTATCCCTCGTCTCCCTCAGACACGCAAAGTCTTCATTTTGCGATTCGAGAGTCGTGGCTTTAGACCGAGCGATAGCTCCAATCGTCATCAAACCCTGCAGCTTCAAGCATGGACACTTGTTCCTAATGAACCGACACAACTCCACCGCTTGTGACGGCTCAATGCCAGATTTACTCTGCTCTCCAGAAGTATTCACCTGAACAAAGACACGCAATCGCTGTTCGTCCACTCTACCATCGTGCTGCTCCGCCTGATTCTTCAATCTCTCGCCCCATCCTTTATCCAACAACGACGCTTTTTTCTGCGTATCCAGGCTCTCCACGGCCCACAGGCCCCTCACCTCTCTCGCTAGCGTGACGCATTTGTTTGACTGCAGTCCGCCGATGAAGTGCCATCGGATTTCGGGCGGGAGAATCTTGGATTTTTCTAGTAGCTCTTGGAGATAGTTTTCGCCGAAGTGGAGCTGGGAAGCAGGCGAGTTATGGAGGGCGAGGATGTCAGAGGCGGGCTTGAGCTTGGAGACGGCGACGAGGCGGACAGGAGTGCCGGTGGTGGACGCAGCGGAGATGCGGGAGGTTACGGAGGAGAGGTTGGCAAGGAGGGTGGAGGCGCGGGATGGAGAGGACATTGTCGAGGGCGATTCTGGAGTGGAATGTGTGCTCATAATGTTATTAATTTGAACTTTTTGATCCTGGTTCTGTGAGGGTGCTGCTGGTGAGGAATAGCTGCCAGTGGATGGAGTCGTCCGAAGCAGCGATATTGCAGGTGCTTACGTTGGAATTAGTAAGCAGTCTTAGGTAACTAACTAATACCTAACTAGTTAAATCACGTGATTTTCTGCATTGCGCCCTGGGTCACATGATGCCATCCGTTGTCCACTAAGGTTGCGAAAATGGAAAAAAAAGACCGCATCTCTCTCACTCTCTCCCTCTCTCCAGTAATGTGAGTGGTGAATGAATGATGCTGCACAGCGAGTGGAGGAGCGGTCAGGAGTTACACAAGCGCAATGCAGTGCTCCATATGCCACATCTCTCTCACCGAGGCCCCATGGCCATGGCCATTCACGAGTCGCCCTAATGCACTAACCCCCCCTTACTTGCAGCTGCTAGACAAGACTTGACAGCGCGAGGATCATTCCAAGACAACCAAGGCTGGCCCCCCGGGCCCCGGCAGAAAACATTCCTCAAGACGTACAGTCCAGTTCCAGATATTTAGGGGACGGTACGCGCGCTGGCCTCAGAGATAATGCCCGAGTGGAGTGAGGCCTGGGAAATAATAATGGCTACACTCATGCGTATGGCTACTATTCGCTTTGTCTAATATGAACATTCTTCTTTTGTTTTTTCTCGGTTCGTATCATCTTTAATTATTCCTTGACCATTAACAAGTGTGCTTCTGCGAGAGGCCGTTTCTTACCCCTCCAGAGCCGTTGATTATTATCGCTTTTACTGTCGCTCCTTATCTTTCGCTTTCCGTTCGAGAGCATTGCTATCTCAACCAGAAGTCTCACTTTGTCAGACTGACAAGAATCTTTCGTTTCAAACCGATTAAAAACGTTTTATTACGAAGAACCGTGGATATCTCCCGCTGAGATTCCATCGGGTTATCTGCCATTATTTGAAAGTATACTTCTAGGGAACTTTGAATCCGACTACAAACTTCACAGTATTCTCATATAACGTCTAATACTCGATATATATCCTCACGTTGGTTGAAGCATTTGACAATATTCCAATTGAACGCCTTTCACGATGGGTTCAACGTCCATACCCGAATCAAAGTCCAGTTCCAGAACCCAGACGTTCCGTACTATCCCCAGCAATGGATCTCAGCAGCGTGATTCGAAGTCCGCAACTGGATGCCACGAACGATATCCCGCGAAAACTGGCACCGATTGGATCACCTATAATGATGATCCGAAAGCATCAGCAGCTACATATGCCTCGACAATACCTCCACGCGATGAATTAGAGAAGAAAAATCATATTGAAGGTGTACGGGAGAGATACGAAGCCTTTCCCTCTGAAGCCATTGCTTCTACTCCGTTCAGCTTCGCCGGGCTGTTCCCGTCGTGTAGAAGACTCCTGATTAGGCATGACGATACGACCCGCGATGGTAACTTGAATCTACGGATATCCACGATTGTAACAGAAAGTCGAGAGCGGCAATGTGAAGTTATCCTTTTTCATCTACGGATGCTTGATTTGCAAGACAGAAAGTTCTCGTTTCGTCGATATTGTCGTCAATCTGGGAGGGAAGTGTGCCATTCCTCGAGAAAATATCAACAGCCCACCAGCGAGCAGCAGTACTCGCCGTCTCCTTGGACGAATGGATTTTGGCCGCTTCGTTCGAAGCCTTACTCCCTACGAACAACCAGCAATCGCCTGAGAAGGCAAGACTCGGGCTATAGATCGGAGATGGAAGGTGATGAGCTATATGGAGAGAACGAGTCTTCCAAGAGAGATGAACAGCTATCGCGGAAAGACCCAACTCCGACAAATACGATAAAACTAGAATTTTCCAACTACGCTCACGTAAATGTCGAGAGACGGGGCTCGAGGGTTTCAAAGCGCTATGATTACGAATATTGGAGTACCAGGTATCAGTGGCGGAGGTCAATTCGGCAAAGTGGCAATTCGGAAGAGGTATATTACGACCTGTATGATCTGAACAGGCCGAAGCCCATTGCACACATTGTTCCTGAGCCGTTGAGTCCCATGGAGGCACTCGATGAAGAGAGCAAAGGGGGTTGGATCCCGCCATCATCAATCTGGATTAGTGATTCGTCGGTCTTCAAGAAAATGAGCGACATTGCAGAGTGGGTTCTCTCTGGCACTTCGCTGGACTTTGGGCTGAGGTTACTGACAACGAAGCGTGTTAGCGTCGTCATCGCCACAGGTTTGATTGCGCTGCTCGATGATAATATCAAGCGACATTGGCACAGCAAAGAAAAGTCAACTCCATCTTCTCCCATTGCGTCCACGTTTATCAAAAGCGTGGAATCGCTTGTTTCTACGAAAGTTTTCAATAAGGTCTTTCAACGTCGATGGTCATCCGGCTCCCAGCATATCAATTCAATTCGCCAGTTGGTTCTCCGTGGACACGGGTCCTAATGACTTCTCGTCAACCATGAACAGCATACAAGAGATCTTTTTTGTCTGATTCTATTGATGTATTAGTTTCTGAAAATGGACTTGGGATTTTGAGAAATGATGTGGACGAGTAACAGCACGACATTCATGCACGATATCAACATATAGGACGGATTCTTTTGATTTTTCATACGATTGCGCATTGGAATATCGACAGCGCCTTTCATGATGATTCTTATGACGCATATAGTGCCCCTCTGGTTTACATGGTTTTGGTATCGTGTCTTGTACACATCCCAATCATTGGAATTACTCTTGGGTTATTGCTCTCTATGCAAGCTAAGGTTTTATTCTCTGTTTTAACAGTGCAATGTTTGAGTTTTGGAAAAAAAAAAGTTTTTTCCAGGTGACCTTCGGGATTGATGGAATGGGCAGCATCGAATGTATTGTACCAAACAACAGTTGACAGCGGGCTACTGCCGGTTCCTCATTGCGTGGGTTGCCCTGCTGTTGGGCGCGTATTGCAATACCAGAGTGGTTCGTGGGTCAATTTTGAATTTAAAATGCCCCTGCATAGCTATACATAGTTACCAGGTATCACGAACCGTCGACAACGTCTCAAATGGCGGTGTTATTAAGGGTCTGCCTTATTTTGGTAGATTTGGAATCGCAAATGGCTACTCCAAAAGACTCAAGAATCAACCACCACAGAGACAGCGAAGTAAGCTGATAGGACGCCTCAAGGCGTTCAGCCACTGTGACATATTCAAGGGGTTGAAGAGTACATCCATGGTAGACGACTCCAATCTCCGTTGGCATTGGTTCGATTTGATTTCAAAGCTTCTGTTCTCTGGTTTCTTGACTGATGAAACTAATAAATTCACGAATTCTCTGTGGTTTGGTTGGGGTTCGTGTGGGAGGAACGCTGCACGTATGAATGCCCAACATAAAGCGACAGCTCCGAGTGAAGGGAAAAAAAGGAAAAAGCAACGAATCATTCATGCAAGAAATTCGGTCTCTTCCTTGTTGGACCACCTACATTAATCCCAGCGCCTGCTAGCTGGTGCCGCGTTTGTCTGCACATCGGCCTTGCTGGAAAGGAATTGATTCAGACGACCATCGATCCGTTTGAGTTGCCATCCTGGGGAGATCCACTGGTTGACTCGTTCGTGGTGGTTTGTCTGCCTGGGAGGCAGCGTTTACGATCTCTTCCCCAGGTCCACTGGCCGGGGATCAACCCACAAAAGGAGCTTTTCTATTGCTGGACGCCTCTATGATAACACCCTTTTCACTCGCCTGTGCCTCATCTTTTTCTATGTGCGCGTTTTGGGTTCTTTACCTTTCTGCCAATTGATGAGCTGGCAACTCTTTGCTGGGCTTTTTCCAAGCGATCTCCGCTGCCCAACTCTCCACAGTCCATTGCCTAGCTTGCTCCAATATTTTGTTTTGGATAATTAACCAGCTGGTTAGATTTGGTTCTGGGCTTTTCTATTGAGGAAGGAAATATCAGACAACACCCCTTCCAGTCAACTGTCGTTCAAGGCTAGGTATATCGTCCTGCATTGATATTTTTACCCCTCCATATGGTGATGCTCTGGTGGGGTTGAAATGATTGCCTTCCCACCAATCATTCTGGTTTCGCACTCTTTTCTTTTCCTTTTCGCGTTTTCCTTCAGTCCGGAGGATAGGCATGCTTACATTTGCAGGGTTGTTGCTTGTCCATTGAGCTGTCATCTTCTCCCAGAGATCTAATGGGAGTGCAGCGGGCCGACCCATCAGCCTCCTGGCACCTTGTCGGGAACTGGGTTAGCCCAACTCGACGCATGGAGAGTTGCAAACGAGTTGTGCTGTGGGTGGATCACTATGACATATTGCCATCCTGATTTCTATCGTGCATAACGCGCGGTTCCTTTACAGGATGCTGGCTAGAACCAATCCATTGCTATGGATTCGCTGCGGATTCTCAAGAGGACCTCTCAGCTCGAGGGATATATACGTATCCTTTGGCTTTGCCGCTCAGGTCAGCCTTTATAATATCCTCCGCGTTCCCCTGGACGTTAGAATTATTTCCTACTTTTTATCAGTAAGGAAATAGACGTGAATACCTGATCTTCTGGGTGCCTCAGAACAACGAGAAACTCTGTCTTTCTATTGCCTGGTAAGCTCTGCGATCTGTCAGATCTGCCGCAAGGTACCTAACTTGGTAGCTGGATATATTCACGCGATTTCGCCTTTCCCTTGTCAGAACACTTTACATTGCTCTAGAATGGCCGCCCCCGTCAACGGAGCGACCCGCCCAACGTGGCAGGAAAAGCTTCAAGGTCTGAGCTTCACCCTATTCTCCATGACAGGGCACTTGCTAATACACACGTAGACCACTGCAAGCTAGCTCATTTGCCAGCACCCGTTTTCAACCTCGTATCAGACCGCCGAGGTAGGTATTTTCTCTACTGCATGTTTCATTTTGGTGACCCTTTTCTTCATTTCTAAAATCTGGTCCTTGCTGCCCTTCGCTCCTTGAGGAACAGTATTTGTCTTCATTTTTGCCTTTTTACATTGGGAGCTATGATGAAGGACCAGGCAAAATGGAACACATGCGTGATTTTGGATAGCACAGCACTGACTTGAAATGTTTTGCATTCAGGGGGGCGAACAGCTTGGTCCAGCACCGTGACTATTCAAGGCACCAACTTCTCCGCCCGCTATTTCTACGATGGCCAGTATATCCACAATGCCAGAGAAGACGCTGCGGAAGTTGCATACACTGCACTGAGCACACGCGGATCACCACCAGCCTCTAGTGGCCTGCCTGGCCAACTCTACGCGCAGAATCAGCCGGGAACCCAATACTCCCGCCCGAATTGGCCTTCTTAGTTGTGACGCATAACCGATTTGGGAAGAGAGGATGCCGCTAGAAGACTAGTGACCTGGCGGATGCCAGAGATTCAATTTTGCACGGGAGCTGTCAACCCAGAAAGAGATCCAACGTCGACTTCGCTCCCGCTCCTGACGGTATCCCGTTATCAAGAGAAATGGCGCCATGTTATTTTTGTTTTGCCTTTCAATTCGGCTTTCTTCTTTTTATTTGTACCTTCTCACTCCATCCACATTTTCACAGACATGGTGCTCCTTTCGCAAGTTCTCCATGTTTCACCTTCTGGCCCTTCCCAACTCTCTACTTTTTATTTCCTTTCCATGGTGTCATTTCCTCTCTTCTCACCTTTTTGTCTATTTTCTTTGCTTATTTTTGTTATTTTCCTTCATCACTTGATTATCTCGGAGAGTGTGTATGTTTGACACAACAGAAACTGGTTTGTACTGCACAGGTTGGAAAGAGTGGCAAACTTCTTTATTACTGGGCCAGGGGATATGGAAAATTTGCAGGGGAATTGTGGCGGCTTCCTGGAACCTCTTTTTTTAACTTGCTCTGTTGCATTTTTCACCTTTTGGCAACCAGTTGATTAGTTTACAGCACACAATTGATTTGGAAGCAGTTTTGCTGGGCTTTAGTTACTGCGTCAGACACCATGGTACTCTTTAGCTCCTCTCGAGTTTTGGTTCGTGTACTAAGCTATGGTCCAATATCCATACCTGAAGGCACCTAGATACATAGGAACATATTGTGCTATGTAGGTGTTTTTCAGGGCGAACAGTTGGCATGTATGCCGAACATCCAACATACATGATCCGTCGTTAGTATCCGAGGCTGCAAGGGATACTGCGAGACCGTCCGCTGCATACTCGAAGCAGGATGAACAACATATGAAGAAGATCCGGCTCGTTCAATTGCCGTAAATGGTGGCCTGCTGGGGCTAATCGATGCCACGGCGACGTTCAGCTCGTGGCGCTGCCAATCATAAAAAACAAGATATCGCCTCCATATTTTGACGGCGGCATTGCATTGCATATGCACGTGTGACTCCTCCCCCGCATATGCAGTACATATAACACCAAGGCGATGATGTGCATTGTGATATGTATCGGAGAAGTTGTGGCCAACGCCACCTTGACCCTTTGAATCGGTGGTTCTGGGCTGATGCGGAAGCGGGTATGCAGACAACGGACCTCAGAGACGGGCTAGGCGCGATGAGATGTTACACACAACGGTGGTGAGAACAATAGGAGGCTCTTTGGTTTCCGAAATTTCTTCAGAAGGGCGTAGTCAACGAAGCAGAGATAGTGAGCTGGGCGTTGTTGTTGGCTTGAACACCCCAGATGCCCGATTCTAGCCGCTTGAGGAACGACAGTTGGAAATGCTCTCAAAATGCCAGGGAGCGATCTCGATGACGAGACGCTTGGATGATTGACAGCCTTGTTAACTATGTATACACTTGCACGATAACTATGCCAGTGATCAGATCCAGCGGCTGTGCATCGAGACTCGAAATCCTCAGCCTTGCCTAACTACACCGATTTAGGATGGCACCATCCCACCCCACGATCTGCCGACGAACCCATCACGGCTTCGAGACCAGATCGCCCAACGATGCCTTTCTTGTGTCTGCTCACTTGCATTCCTGGGTCATGGAGACCGATACCAACCCATCTTGCCCAGCACCAATCGAGTTTCGCGAAAATCCTATCGCTGTTGCGCATCGGAACCGCGCACAACTGGTAGTCGGTTAGACAAGGACGCCAGAAGCCAGCTATCTCGAGAAGCGAAGAGTGAAGATCGAACCATGCAGGCGTGCGATCGCTGCCATCGCCGAAAGTCACGATGTGATAAGCAGGTCCCTGTCTGTGGTTCATGTACGAAAGCTGGCGTTCCCTGTGTCTATACAGATCGTTCCAGGGAGCCTACGTATAGACGAGAGGTCGTGGAGAGATTAGAACGTCGCTTGAAGCAATGTGAAGCGACAAATCGTGCTCTGGCTGCGAGATTGGCAAACGCTAATAGTCAGCTTGCTGCAGCTGGAGGAATAAATGGAGCCACGCGTGAGGATCAGGTCAATGGTGCTACAGATACACTTCATCAGGATCAGCATCGATCGCGGTCAGAAAGCGATAATGAAGTGACCGATGAGGTTTCGTTTCTCTCCTTGACGGCTGGCGGGGAGAGGCAATTCTTAGGATGGAGCAGCGGAGTGCTGTTTGCCAACCTCGTACGGGCTACCGTCGAGGCAGCTTCGGCGCCGACGTCGTCAATTTGTCTCAAGGCCAAAAAGCTCCAGCGTAACTCGTCCTATTCTGTCGAAGGCTCTTCAACTTCTTCAGCAGCGATCGGGAAGACAGATCTCTCCCAAATACCTCCTCAACAGTTTGCTCGAGACCTGCATCATGCATACTTCGAACATGACCATCTATGCTATCCCTTCCTCCATCGTCCCACTGTCCTTGCCTCCTTTGAGCAGATATACGCGGATCCATCGTGTTTAGATCGCGATCACTCCGCTGCTTTTGTATATTATATGATACTGGCTATATCTTCCGTTGACTTTCATAAATTCGATTGGCAGACGAGACCTGATGCTGAGAACTTCCATGCTATTGCCTTGGCCAGGCTTAATGAGGTCTTGCAACTTGGTGGCATCCAAGCATTACAGGCGATCCTTTTGCTTGTACAGTATCGTATGAGGAGCTTGATCCAGAATACTTCCGCGAGTATGACCTCCCCATCCAGCTATCTAGGTGTTTTGCGAGGCTGCTGAACTTTCCCTCTGCCAGGCATGTGGCATTTAGTCGGCGTCGCCGCGCGCATATGCTTCGAACTTGGCCTCCACCGAGAAATGACTTATCAGGTTCGGCAAGCCCCTGACCACTCTGGCTTGAGTGTATCGGATCAATTTATACAATTTGAAACCAAGCGCAGATGCTTTTTTTGTGTCGTCGCGATGGATCGGTGAGTCCATCTTCGGTCTTTTGTTATCATGAACGTTCTGACGGATGACAATTAGTATTGTAAGCATTACACTTGGTCGCCCCTTTGCAATTCGACTCGAGGATATAGATGTGTCTCTCCCTGATTCGCAGTTTGATTTGGATATAAACCCACCTGGATTAAGCTTCTATCCATCGACGGGTGAGACGTTTGCTCGTACTGCTTTATTCGTCCATATTGTTCGCTATCGGATTCTATGTGGTAAGATTCTCTCCGCGTTGCACAGTGGACAACGTTCCCTGCCCAAACTCGAAACAACGTCTGCTTTAATAATTCGACAAAGGCTGGCAACCGAACTAGAGGCGTGGCGTCATGATACAGCCTCCCTGAGCCTTCCAGCTGTAGACCTCTCTAGCGAAATACCGGGTGACAGATCTAGTTTCCGAGCCCATGAATGGTATGAGATTCTATACCATAATGCAGTTTTGATGCTCTATCGACCATCTCCTGCATTATCTGCGTCACCGACGAAGGTTCCGGTTGCGATACAAACGATATTCATGGCCGCGAAGCAGTCTATTACTTTGTATGCCCATTTACATCGTTCCAGAAGGATCAACTACACATGGATTACGCTACATGCTGTGTTTATGGCAGGGCTCTCCTATGTCTACGCAGTTGGTCGCCATTTTCGCGCAAAACGTCGAATTGCAGCAGGGGGCCATGCAACCACGATGCTTGATGACGATCCGTCGATTATAGAAATTGTCAACGAGACCCGGGCCTGCTCAAACGTGCTTGTGGCTGTATCAGAGCGATGGTCAGCGTCGCGCAATTCACACGAGGTTTTTCACCGCCTCAGCGACGCAGTGCTTGCCGACGCCATTGAACTTCTTAGTTCGCCGCCACCGTCGTCAAGAGCTAGCCAACACTTGCCCACCTCCATGCCGATTAGTGGCCTGGCTTCACCATGCAACATGCCCCTGGACGGAATGAGCTCGATGAATAATACCAACTCTACTACTAGTCTAGAATCTTCCTGGGCTGTGCCGGAAATGGTAACCAGTCCGCCGTTGGCAGTGGATTCGGTCCTAAGGGACTGTTTTAGGAACTTACAAACCATCCACGAACATGGTTGTGGAGATGATCCGATTGGGAGATTGTCCCAGGATTGGCTGGGAGAGATTGGAGGAATGACGTTGGATGCAGTGTCGATTTGGGGAGAGTAGGAATGTTGTTCTCGATGGGCAGAATGACAGGACTCTTTGGAATCACGACTTTTGATGGCACAGTTTTAAGGAACACGTCGGTTATTATGATGTATACACAGGGCTTTCCTGCATACTGATCGTGTAGCTTTTGAAAGGACGCGACAGCAACTACTCTGAATTTCACAGCAATTTCCCCAGCACCCGCTCCATAGGAGTCTCTACCTCTTGGTCAGTACAGAGTACCTGGTCGAGAATAACATTCCTGGCTGGGATCCGAGTTGCTGCGATTGGCTGGCAATGGCGATTGAAGATATAACCAAATTCATCTCGACAAAGGATCCGGCTATGGATACATATCAAGCATCCTTCCTTCAGAGAGATTTACCCGTCCCATTAGTACCAGCCAACCATTGACTTAGCCCGTGTTTCTAGGGTACATTTCGAGCTGAATGAGATGGCGAGTTGTAAGGACGTGACCAAATGAACATGAGCCTGGCAGATGCTACAGCTTTGATATGATTTACCCTTCTTGTCTAGCCCCTTACTTGGCTGGCGTTGGATTTGATACGAACAGGATATTTGAGCGCATTTGAATGCATGATACCCCTAAACCATGTATCTGTGTTGGCAGAGGATCATGAAACTGAGATAATTCTTTTCGATGATGTCTAAATTGATTTCTGTGAGCAGAAGTAGTACTTAACTAGAGGGCATATGTAGACGCAAGGTAGATTAGATTCCACAAAGTCTCCATTAACGGCGGACAGGCATTTTACTTTACAAGATTGCTTCATAGATATGTAACTGCTCCGGATTTGTAGGCGAAAACAAGTATAAGGAATGCTTGTTGACAAACATACTGATACTTAAACTTGTTGATGGCATTTGAGGTTTAAATTCTGGAGGTGGCTTTGATGGTGGAACTCTTCAGTCGCAGCCTGATCACAATCAATGCAATCCAACTGTTGACTGGAGATTAGAATATAAAACAAGAGCTCTGATTTAACTACTAATCTAGCAATGAAATGAAACATCTCCTTGACAGTTTATCAACTTCTTTACGTATTCTTTCTCAGCGCCCGAGAACCATCCATACGTCTGTCACTCTCTCCGCAATCATGCCGACCGAAGCAACAACTCCGTCTCCTTCAAACCCTCCACCACGCAAACAAATGCCCTCCGCACTCACGTTTAACCTCGAAGCAAGATGCTCAGTGCGTTCTGCCCCATCTCTCAACTCCTCTTCAACCAGTTAAAACTGAACCCAACGCTGTCTAGACAACAAAAGCCCGCGCCAGCACCCTCATCCTCCCACACGGCCCCGTCCAATTACCCATCTTCATGCCCGTTGCGACGCAAGCATCTCTTAAGGGTCTCACGCCGGCTCAACTTAAGCAGACTGGGTGCATGCTATGTCTAAATAACACGTATCATTTGGGATTGAAGCCCGGACAGGAGGTGCTGGATGCAGTGGGGGGAGCTCATAAGTTTCAGGGGTGGGATAGGAATATATTGACGGATAGTGGAGGGTGAGTTGTTCTGCTTGCCTGGCTTTGTGTTGCGGGTAGCTGAGGGTTTGCGTGGGGTGTGGGATGTTCGGTAGTTTGGCGCTCTGGGTGGTTTGATATGGCTGTTCTTTTTTTGTGGGAAGCGGGTTTTGTTGCTAATATGGAACTTTTTTTCATTTTGTGGTCTAACAGGTTCCAGATGGTTTCTTTATTAAAGCTTGCCAGAGTTACGGAGGAAGGGGTTCGATTTCTGAGCCCGCATGATGGGACGCCGATGTGAGTTTGCTATGAACTCCCCTCCCCCCTTTCTTTTCGTTATCAGAATGCTAATATGCGAAGGCTGCTTACTCCGGAACACTCGATATCATTGCAGAATTCTATAGGATCCGACATAATTATGCAGCTTGACGATGTCATCGCCACTACATCCCCTGACCATGCTCGCATGAAAGAAGCGATGGAGCGCTCGGTACGCTGGTTGGATCGATGCATCGATGCGCATAAATATCCTGAAAGGCAAAACTTGTTCTGCATCATACAAGGGGGTCTTGATTTGGAAATGCGCAAAGAGTGTTGCAAGCAGATGGTGGAGAGAGACACGCCCGGTATTGCCATCGGTGGACTGTCGGGAGGCGAAGCAAAGGATGATTTCTGTGAAGTGTGAGCAGCGATCTCTCTGGTAGGAGAGGCAGGAGGCTAATATGCTGACGTTTTTCATTAGAGTCGATACATGTACAGATTTGCTGCCTCAAAATAAGCCAAGATATGTTATGGGCGTGGTAAGCATTAACTTGGGTTGAGATATGGTCATATCGATCTCAACTAATAGCTTCCAAGGGATATCCCGAAGATTTAGTTGTGTCAGTCGCATTAGGTGCGGATATGTTCGACTGTGTTTGGCCTACTCGAACAGCTGTAAGTCTCGCACAGTCGATCTGTGTTGATCCATTTAAGCTAATTGTGCAACAGCGATTTGGAAACGCCGTGACGTCTTGCGGTGTTTTGAACCTTCGGCATGCGTCCTTTTCAAAAGACTTTAGACCGATTGAAGAAGGCTGCGGGTGCACGTCTTGCAGACCCAGGACTGAAGGTGGGCTCGGGATTACACGGGCATACATTCACCATCTGGCCTCGAAGGAGACAGTTGGGGCACATTTGTGAGTTCTTTTTAACCGCATTGGTTCCAGCCAGAGAAAGACCTAACACAACAATAGGCTAACGATGCATAACGTCCATTATCTCCTTTTTCTGATGAATTCTGTCAGGCAAGCCATTATCGAAGACCGATATCCGGCCTTTTGTCGTGGATTTTTTGAAAAGTTATATGATACCCGTTCGAATTACCCAGAATGGGCGGTGAATGCGCTACGCAGAGTTGGTGTTGATTTATTAGCGGATTAGAAGGCCAGCGGGCGATTTTTATGGGATACGAAGAAAGAGTTGATATACTTGCATTTGTATGTACATACATATTCCATGTTTGCAGCAAGATGTGTACACAGCACAGTACATATGGACCATTTTGTTCCAATTGGCTTCTAGAACGTCGCGAACCTAAAATAGATTAGAGTTAAACCTCGCCATGTGACAAACCTTATTTTCGTGTCGCGACTTGACGCGTCGGGAAGTTGAACTATCAAGACAAAATCTCATTCAATTGCACTCACAAAACACACCTCTCTAGATACTCTCATCAAGCTTAGCCATCATGGCTTCAAGTACAGCTGGAGACCCTGTTCAACCACTCCACGAACTTACACCACCCTCTAAACCCCTCGACCTTGCCGTCCCTTCTCCATCGCCCTCGCCCAATCCCGCCCACGATCCCTCCCACGAAGAACACCAATACCTCAACCTCATCCGCACCATCCTCACAACAGGCGAGCACCGCCCGGACCGCACCGGCACCGGAACCCGCTCCCTCTTCGCCCCACCCCAACTCCGCTTCTCCCTCTCCAAACCCAACCCCACCACCTCCTCCGCCGGCCCGACCCCGACCCCAATCCTCCCCCTCCTCACCACCAAACGCGT